>OZ024736.1:32222406-32859603 GCA_964016875.1 Fallopia convolvulus
GTCTTTCCGCTCCTAAGGTGTACCGCCGCTATTTGTCCTCGTGGGTTCTCCTTGGGACGGCCCAGGAGTTTCCCTTGTGGCCTTAGAATTTGTGCAGTGAGGTTCCCTAGTTGGGAGTCGACATTCTTCTTCCACACATCAAACTCTCCCCATCTTTTTATTTGGTTGTTAAGGTTGGCTTGGCTTCCATCTATCTTGCTATGCACTTCATTGAACTTGTTATGGACTCCGTTAATGCCTTCCTGTAACCCTTGTGCCCATGATGGTGGCTCTTGGTAGCCTGGAGGTCGATATGGTGCAGGTCGTCTATCCGGTGGAGGCGCTGCATAGTTTGAATTTGGGTTTTGATTGCCCCACATTGGATAATTGTTTGACTTGTCAAAATTACTAGGCTGGTTCCTGTATGGGCCTCTCATATAATTAACCTCAGCATATGTCTCAACGGCTCTTACCTGCTCGATGTTAGTGCAAGTAGAAGTAATATGGGTAGAAGAGCCACATTCTTGACAAGGTTGAGAGGCTTTTAGAAAACTTACCTGTTTCTTTAGGCAGTTGACCTCGTCTTGCTAAAATTGTTTTTTTGACATCGGGGTCAACATCTTCCTTGTTAGGCACGTAGAGACGCCTCTGCACCTGGGGTTGCTGGGTGTCATACATGGCATCGTAGTTAGAAAGCTTGTCCAGCAATTCCCATGCAGCTGTGGGATCCATCTCAAATAAAACCGCACGCAGTATGTGTGTTGATGTAGTTCTTCGTTTCTGCATTAATACCCTGGAAAAATATTTCTTGGAGCACATATAAAGGTTGCCCATGAGTAGGGCATTGTCTAAGCATCTCTTTAAACCTTTCCCATGTCTCTACAAAGGTCTCGTTAGGCAGCTGGTGATAGAAGGTGATGCGTTTTCTCAACTCCGTTATTTTGGAAAGAGGGAAAAACTTTGTAAGAAATTGATCATACACAGCCTTCCAATTCTTGATAGACTTAGGAGGTAAGCTCTCCAACCAGCTCAAGGTCTTTCCAGTAAGAGACCACCTAAAAGCTTTTAAAAGAACATATTCAAGTGAGACACCTTCAGTAACTATAGTGTCACATAGATCAAGAAAGTTCCTAATATGTTCCATAGGGCACTCAATAGGTTTCCCTTCAAACTGAGCCCTTTTAATCAAGGATATAAATTGAGATTTAATCTGAAACGTCTTCTATATCTCTGGAAGCACAATTGTAGACCCCAACACCCTCAGTTCAGGATGCATATATTGCTTAGCATTCCTCGGATAGGCATTCAACTCTTCTTGTAAACGATCGTTGTTAACTCGTTCAAGTTCAGCCTCGGCAGCAGGGGCGTCTCGATCAGCTTGTAACTCCTCCATCTGCCTTTGCAGTGCTTCCATCTGTCGAGCCATCTCTTCAGGTGCAGCCATGGCTAGGTTTTCTCTTCGTCTACGGTGCAGGGAGCATTCTGTTGTCAAATTCGAGCCTTCTGTTGGAATATGCTGAGAAAACAGAACGGGGTCACGCTATTCCCGGACCCACAAATAAACAAACAAACGTTGTTGCTTCCCCGACAACGGCGCCAATTTGTTGGGTAGGGATTTACTTGACAACAAATAAATTTATAGTCAAGACCCCGCTGAGTATAGCGAAGTCAGGATCGTTCCACGAAAAGCACGATTGTTTGTCTATCAACTACTAAAAATAAGAAAAACAAAGCAAAACAGGCAAAAACACCTACGGCCAACCTCGTTAACGACCTTGTCAGGGTCATTAACGAACTTGGAAAACCTACGAACATAGAATTGCTAACGACCTAAAATCAGTTTTGGTACCGAGGTATATCAACTCGATAACGAATGTTTCTAAAGCAAACAATCTAACTCAATCAAATAAAAAGAACTAGGACAAGGTTTACCACAACATAGCCATGCATATAAACTCATAAGAAGATAAATCATGGCTTTAAAAGATAAATTCATCAAATTTCGTTGATTAACAAGCAAATCAATCAATTCTCATAAATCAATTCACTTTATCACTTGTTTTGAATCCAAAGCTCGAAACTTTCGTTAACGAACAATATCAACATTCAAGTTAATAACTTTCTCTTCCGATCAAGCTGAAAACATAAATTACTTGGACTATCATCTAAGCATATACACAACAAGCAATCTTAAATAGATAAAAGCATTCAAAACATCAACTCACTCAAACATTCATAACTATGTCGGGTCTCAACCCCGATCCTAGATAAGAAAACTACTGACTACTCATGATAATAAAGCTAAGAACTTTAATAAAAGAAGACATTGAAAACAAAACTAAACTTACTTGAAATTAATAAGAAAATATCGTCTTACAAACTTCTGTAGAACCCGAAACAAAGAACAACACCGAGCAGAATTCTGATTAAAGACCCTAGACTCTCTCTCGATCGAACCTGGCTCGAGATCTTCTTCCACTCGACTTCTCCTAAAACTAATCCGACTCTCCTTCTTCTTGACTTAGAACAAGGGTTTTTATACTAAGAAACTATCTATTAAAAAGCCTAAAAGATAAAAACTTACCCTACTAAAAAGATAACAAGATAAAAGATATAAGATATAACAACTTGAAGTCGTCTAA
The DNA here is from genome assembly GCA_964016875.1 of Fallopia convolvulus. Lineage (NCBI taxonomy): Eukaryota > Viridiplantae > Streptophyta > Magnoliopsida > Caryophyllales > Polygonaceae > Fallopia > Fallopia convolvulus. The sequence continues at coordinate 32,225,028 of OZ024736.1, forward strand.
CCCTCTACCGACACGGGATCCTCATTAACGACCTCGCACAAGGTCGGTAGAGATCACAAACTCCTCTTGAAAATTCTATCTTTTAGCCTCGTTAATGACCTTCATAGGATCGTTAACAAGCCTCTGTTTTGGCTTTTCTTCGACTTCTTCTCGACTTTAACTTGGACTTCTTGATCTTCTTAAGCAATCTTCTTATTATCCTCATGTCTTCCATCCTCAACCACAAGACTTCAACTTAGCTCAAAAAGCGCTCCCTTCTGCTCAAAAACCTCCAAAAAGACACAAAACGGAGTAGCTTCCATACTTTTCACAAAATATGTAAACTCACCCAAAAACACACAAAACTAACTCTAAAACCTACTAAAACTAAACTAAACAAACTAAGAAACACACCAAAAACTAGACTAAAAACACGAAAATCAGATTGACGGATCCGCAAATTAATTGCTTATCCGTAAAATCCGAGTTCGGTTTTATTTGTTTTAAATTCGAATTTTATATTTTTTACTGAGTCTGATTTGTTGCTGATTTTGCTCCACCTTAGCGTAACTGTTGTGCTTGTTTTCGTCCATAAAAACCGAACGTGAACAACATATTTGATACACTGAAAAATACATTTTCTCTCCTCTCTCAAAAACTCTCTGGTTCTGAGCATTCTCGGGTGGATTCCAAGCTTCCTTAGGCGTGTGCACGCCTTCTGGAGTTCCTGTGTGATCCTTGGGCGGTGACGCCTTTGCTGACTTGCACCACCGATCAGGGCGAAATCGCTTCTAAGGCAGAGACTCCCATAGCGTGACACAGCTTTCCGTTTTCGATCAAGACGTTTTTCAATCCTCGAAGGCCCAACAATCAAATTCCGGTAACGAGTTCCATTCGCTCAATTCTGGTTTATTACTAACACATTGTCCCATGAATTCATTCTCATTTTTTTGTACATCATCGTTTATCAATTCGATTTCTAGATTTGCCATTTCTATCGTATAATCTTTCGTTTTTGTTCATTTGATCCATAAATAAGTTCATTATATTCAGTGTTCGATAATTAGATCCTTCGAGTAGTCAAGTGGCTAAGAAATTCACGGAAGTATCATGAGGTCTCCGTTTCGACTCTCATAGTGTTCCTTTGAAAAAACCAAAAAAATATGTGATGTGGCCATCCGAATTTTGTCCCATCATTAATAATACCGACATTTGTTGCTATTAAAAGGTGAAATGATAATTTATATGATGAGAATTGATATCAATTTATTTGTGACATGATAATTTATATGATGCAAGTTGGTATTAACCGCATCAAGATCCTAATTATCAATGGTTGTTTATATTATATCCAATAAGCAAATTCCATGGCCACGTCAAATGTTTTGTCGAAATCTCTGTCAAAAATCCCCCCTCCCTATTAATACGATAAAAGTTTGTATTATTTTTGGTTAATTTAAAGAAGTTGGCATTAATTGAGCAATTTTTCTTTGTTTTATCATTTAAGATCATATTTTCATTAATTAATATATTGTCATAGAAAACATGTTTAACTCAATTCAATCATATATCTAAGTAATCTTCTTGTGTTTGATTTGTTCGTTGATTTTGAAGTAAGATTGATCTACAACAACTAATAGACGGATCCAATATACACAACTATACATAGGTAGTAAAATTATTCGAAGATTCGTGTTTAAATTCGAGGTTTACTTGTTTAAACAAACTAGTACGTACAAGGCTGACATGGTATCTTGCAAATGGAATGGCCTTAAATATATCTGTACTCTGTAGTACTAGCTAATTAAAGTTATATGAACTAGTCATTGACAACTATATATAATTGGCGTATTGATAATCAATGACTCCCAGAATAATTTAAGTGAAATCATGAAGATCTAATACGATGCTCAATCATATGTACTAACTTACAGTTTACTTAAACGGATTCTACAACTGTACATGCAAATTTAGGTGGCAATCACATGATCATCATACTTATTTCACGACGTACAACCCATGTCACGTTGATGCAATCTTAGGAGACTTGGCTTAGTTGTCCATATTTCTAATTTTCGCTTGCACGAGTCTTTTCATGTACTATAAAAAATTAAGGTGGTGCTCTGGAAGATAAAATGAGTATTTCTAATTTTCGAGTTTGTACCTTCTGGATTTCAGGAGTCAAGAACTACCACCCATCTCTAGAATACATGTGGCACTGATCAGGTTCTAACTGCTAATTAACTAAGGGAAATTCCTTGATACCCCTATATTTTAGATTTTTTTTTGGTGTCCTACAAATTTTTTTATTCCTTTTAATATCCCTATAATTTATAAAAAGTTCACCCCATAACCTAACTATTCCAAAAACCAAACTTTCATCATAAAATTTAGGGATGCTCACGGGTCGGGTCGGGTCGACCCGCGACCCGAAATTACGGGTTGCGGGTTGCGGGTCGACCCGCGACCCGCAAAATTTTTTACTTTTGACCCGCGACCCGACCCGCAACCCGACTTGCAGGTCGTGGGTCGACCCGCAACCCGACTTGTAGGTCGCGGGTCGACCCGCAACCCGCAATTTCGGGTCGGATTGCGGGTTGACCCGGTTTTTTATAAAAAAAAATAGCTTATATATTAATAAAAATTATAAAAATATACATATTTTTAAAATTATTGCGGGCGGGTTTAACCCGACCCGACCCGCGACCCGCAAAATAAAAAAATTCGACCCGCGACCCGACCCGCACGGGTCGCGGGTCGACCCGCAACCCGCAAATTACGGGTCGGGTCGGTGCGGTTCGCGGGTGACCCGACCCGTTGAACACCCCTAATAAAATTAAGTTCCTTTCCTGACCTCAGACTGCTGGAATCTAGATTCATGGTCTGATTGGAAGGACTTTTACCATTCTGCCTCAACATTTCAGACTGCTGGTACCTCTTCTGATGTGTCCTTTGATAGTTTTACACATGCGGATCAAGAGGCTAGATCAAACACTTCATCTGAACAGTATATATGTAACCAAAGAGCTCCATAATTCTTCCCTTATATATATTTACCTTCAATCTTATTATAATTTCATCTTACCTTTGATGTGTAGGTAAGCACTTAAGCATTAAAGTAATTAATTTTTTTGGTAGGATTAAATTAAAATAATTTGTTGCTCCATTCTCCGCCAATTACTACTCTGTATTACACTTTTGCTGTTATCCATACTTAATTGAAATCCAAACGTTAGCAGATGTTGTGCAAGCAGTTGCATTGTAAGTTATGCTTGAGAAAATAGGGGGTGAATAAAAATTTTGTTTAAATTTTCACCTCTTTCTCGACTAAATTTTATGAGATAGAACTTCTAGCATCATCATATGGTGGCTTAATACTCAGAGCTATATTTTCAGGATGGAGTATGCTTCCTTCTTGTTGGAACAGTGTTAGGGAACTAACAATGGAACAATGGTTTCTCCATTCGAGCAATCGAAGTTTTGATAATGACAAACAAATAGAACTAATTCCCTGTACAAAGTGATCTCAGGAAAGATAGCACGTTCACAGGAAAAGCAAAGAGAAACGTTCCCTATCAAGCCACTTGTGTACGTGGCAAGTAATTTAAAGGACAGGAAAGACATTTCACTATTGTCTTGGGCGGCAAGCCAAAGCTCCGAATGAATAGAGATGAAGAAGGGCACGCTAGTCTCTTTGAATAGTGTCGTACTCCCCAAGACAAGAAGGGCAAAGGCATCAGAACTAAAGATGGAAACTCTATAAATAGTATGCGACGCCGCTAGGTCCAATTGAGCTCTCGCACACAAGAAAACCAGATCTACAAAAGGAAAGAAAGAGATCGAGAGCCCGAGCTGATTCAGTGAAGACATTCAATCCAGAAATTCAAGGAAGGTAGTATCAAGTGATGAAGACTGCGTGAAGATCTTCATCAGCTTGAAGAAGGTAGTTCCTGTGCTAAAGGGAACTGCACAGGAACGAGTAAGGTTCACTCTCTATATTCAGTTGTGTTTAGATCTAGGAACTACTATGTCTTAGTCGTTAGTATTGTTTGTGAGTGGGATTGCAAACAATAGAGAAGTTCGACTTTGTTTTGTAGAACCTGAGATATATCAATAGAATATAGTGTGTGTTCAAAATCCTCCAAGGGAGGTAGAGGTTTACTCTTTAGCTAGTTGGCTAAAGAGGTTCCTCTATAAGGAACTATGTCCCTGTCTTAAATTCCAGTTTAGTCTTGTTCTATATTATTCCGCTGCGTAAGGAAATGTCACTGGAACAGTTCGCGATTGTCTTGACTAACAACGATCCTACAATTGGTATCAGAGCTTGGCTCTAGATTTTCTGTGAAAACTCGAAGGATGTCTACAGGAATGTCTTCATAGCTCAGTGTTGTTGGACACGGAAGCGACAAACCACCGAGGCTGATAGAAGGCCGTTTTGAGCGATAGCAAGGGTTGATGAAGGATTGGATGCGAAGCCATGATTATCAGGCATGGGTTGTGATCGAGAGAGGGAACTTCACCATCAATCCAGAGATCGAGAATGATCTCACAAAACGGGGACCGAATGAGTGGAAGTGCATGGAAGCCAACTACAAGGCAAAGATGTACCTCAACTACTCCATGAGTGAGATCAATTCAGCCAAGGTTGGAAATCTAAAGACCGCTAAGGAGATGTGGGCTGCAATTGAACAAATGCACATGGGAAGCTCAGATCTTAAGGAAGATCATCAAATGGATGTTCGACAGGAGTTCTACAACTTCAGAATGGAACCTGGAGAGACGGTATCATCATATCAGTTCCGCTTCCAGGGACTAGTGACTAAGCTTGAGAACTTGGGAATCTCAGATAGAGAAGTCACTGAACGAATCAAAGTCAAAAAGGTGATAGATGGTCTCTCTGGTGAATGGACTCATGATCGAACAACCTTCAGAGAAAATACATCCAACAGGAACCTCATGCTTCATGAGATCTTTGGAAAACTGAAATCCTACGAGAGTAGGAGGAACTCCGATAAAGCACAAGACAAACCTGAAAAGGGAATTGCGCTCAAACTGGAGAAAGTACTTAAGTCTGTTCAGGAACAGTGTGAAGAATCTGAAGATGAAGAAGAGGATGACATAGTGCTCATCACAAAGGCACTACGTAACCTCTACAAGAAGGGAAAGTTCCGAAAGAACTATGGAGGGAACAGTGACTCACGAGACTACAACAAGTCAGGAGACAAGGATGCAAAGGACATCACGTGTTTCAAGTGCTTCAAGAAGGGTCACTATGCCAAGGCTTGTCCTCTGGGAAATGACGAGAACAAGTCTGGGAACAAAGCTTACATAGCAACATGGGATGACTCAGACGATGATGATCCAGAGTCTTGGGCTACACCAAACATGTGTGCTATGGCAATCAATGGAGACCCAAAGGAACCTCAAGAGGATGTGAGTATTCTATCTCTAACTAATTGCTTTGATAAATACTCTAAATCTGATCTCAGTCGTATACTCTCTAAACTTGTTAAAGACAATATGAAGTTACAAAAGGAAGTAAGTGAAATTGAAGAACATTGTCTTAAACTTGAAAATGATGCTTCTGAAAGGGAACTTGACTTGAAAAACTCTGAATCCGTTGAATGCTCTGAATGTGATAGATTGAAAAAGGAACTTGACTCTACTATGACTACTAAAAATGAGCTTATCTCTACTCTTGCCATTGTCACTTCAGAAAAGGAGACTCTTAGTAAGAAATTAGAGATAACCGAGGGAAAGAGAGTAGTAGAGACTCCTAAGGTCACATTTGTCCCTTCTAGGCATGGAATAGGATATTCTGAAAGAAACTCTGGAAACGATCAAACAACTCTTACTCTAAGGGCACTAAGTGAAAGTAGAGCTCTAGAGTTGCAAACTGAAAAAATTAAGAATTCTCACCTAGAAGAGAAGATCAGGGTTCTAGAGAGTGGAACTATATGAAAAAAGGACTACTATACTGGGAACAACTCTCACAAAATATATGTCAAGATAGCTAAGGGAAATGGTTCCAGAGGACCAAATAAGGAAACAGTTGAGAGAAATAGGATTCAGAAACCACATCCTAAGTATTATCTAGGAGAATATTACAAAACTTGCTGGACATGTGGAGGTCATGGTCATTACAAGGAACAATGCCCCAAAGTTAGTCAGTCAAAAAGGTTCTCAAACAAAAGCAAAAACAGGACATCTCACTCAAAATCCTACAGGAATTATCATTCGAATGATGTTAACATTGCAGATTATGTTGATTACTATCCCTGTAAGGAACCAGGCAAGGGACACCTTGCCTGGGTAACCAAACATTGACTCTTTTGCAGGTGAAAGCGAGGGGGAACTATATGTGGTTTATAGACAGTGCATGCTCCAACCACATGACAGGAAATAGGAACAATCTAACCTCGCTTAACACCCAAGTTGAAGGAGGAAATGTTTCCTTCGGCAACAAAAACAAAGGGGCAATACAAGGCTTAGGGGAAGTAAAGCTCAACAAATCAATCAAAGTCAACAATGTAAATCTTGTGGCAAATCTTGGATACAATCTACTGTGTGTGGCACAACTCTGTGATCAAGGGAACAACATAGTTACATTTGATTCAAATGAATGTCTTGTTGTGAACAAAGAGACTAACAAAGTTATTCTTAAAGGGAAACGATTCAACAATGTTTACATTGTTGATCAAGATTTTCTACCTCCAAGAAAGCTATGTCTTACAGTCTCTATAAATGATACCGATCTCTGGCATAGACGTCTTGGTCATGCAGGTCTAAATCTCATCCAGAAGTTATTCATGCAAGATCTTGTGGTTGGCTTACCAAGGATAAATCCAGAATCAGCAAAACTGTGTGATGCATGTGCCAGAGGGAAACAAACTCGAAGCTCCTTCAAGCCAAAGAAGAATGTTAACACCTCCAAACCTTTGGAAATGCTACACATGGATCTATGTGGACCAATGGACACATGTAGCTATGGAGGAAGCAGGTATATGTTTGTTATAATAGATGATTATTCACGTTTTACTTGGGTTATTTTCTTGTCTTCCAAAGGAACAGTGTTCAAAGAGTTTGAAGTGTTTATCAAGAAGACAGAAGTCAGTCTGGGAACTAAGCTAAAGTCCATACGCTCAGACCATGGAACAGAGTTTGACAATTCAGCTTTTGTCAACTTCTGCAATGAAAATGGAGTCTCTCACAACTTCTCTGCACCAAGAACTCCACAACAAAATGGAGTTGTTGAGAGGAAGAATCGTACTCTGGAAAATATGGCTCGAGCCATGATGCTAGAGAGTGGAGTTCCATCCAATTTCTGGGCAGAAGCCATTTCAACTTCGGTTTATATCCTTAACAGGGCTATGATTCGACATTTGTTGCTTAAAACTTCCTATGAACTAATCAAAGGTCGAAAGCCAAACATTTCCCATCTCAGAGTTTTTGGTTGTAGGTGCTATATCCATAACAATGGGAAGGATGCTCTTGGAAAGTTTGATCCAAGAAGTGATGAAGGAATTTTCACTGGATACTCTCTTCATAGCAAAGCATATCGAGTCTACAACAAACGAACCAAGAAGTTTGAAGAAAGTATCCATGTCATCTTTGATGAAGATCCTATCCATCATGGATCCTCCTCCAAAAATCCATTCTCAAGGACAGTCATGAAACCATTCACTATCCCATGGGAACCAACAAGGGAACCGATAGACGAGGATGATAATCCGAATCCTCGAAGAGATGACTCTGAGTACATCAATGGAAGTGAATCTCAATTACAAGAATCAAACGTTGAAGATGATCATGAAGAGAATGATACCACGGAGCAATTTGATGATCCTTTAACTCACTTTCCTGAAGAAGAGGTCGCTCCACCAGCAACAATCGAAGCATCAACTTCTGGGAACAATCAAACCACTGTGGTTCCACAAGACATACCTGAAGATAGTTCCAGTGCTCAGGAGGAAATTCCAGGAACAAATCAACCTCAACCAAGGAACTACCATCAGAGAAAAGATCATCCTCTTGACAACATCCTCACACCTCTGGAACAGGGAGTTCAAACTCGTTCTTCTCTCCATAACTTTTGTGCATTTAATGCCTTTGTTTCTCTTGTTGAACCCAAAAGCATACAGGAAGCTCTCAAAGATCCAGATTGGATTCAAGCAATGCAGGATGAGCTCCATCAGTTTGAAAGACACCAGGTGTGGAAGTTAGTTCCAAGACCATCCGACAAGAATGTCATTGGAACAAGATGGGTCTTTCGCAACAAACTGGATGAGTCAGGAAACGTTTCCCGAAACAAAGCCAGACTAGTGGCTCAAGGTTATAATCAAGAGGAGGGAATCGACTATGAGGAAACGTTTGCACCAGTTGCCAGAATTGAAGCAATACGGCTACTCATTGCCTTTGCTACATACAAAGGGTTCAAGTTGTTCCAAATGGATGTCAAAACAGCCTTTCTCAATGGCTATCTACAAGAAGAAGTTTATGTGAAGCAACCTCCTGGATTTGAAGATGACAACAAGCCTGATCATGTCTACTTTCTTGAAAGAGCTCTCTATGGTCTCAAACAAGCACCTCGAGCCTAGTATGATAGATTTGTTTCATTTCTATTATCCAAAGGCTATCAAAGAGGATCCATTGACAAGACACTCTTCTTGAAGAAAGAATCAGGTGACATTTTAATTGTGCAAGTCTATGTTGATGATATAGTTTTTGGTTCCACTAACCCTATGCTTATAGAAAAATTTGAGAAACAAATGAGTAGTGAGTTCGAGATGAGTATGGTAGGGGAACTCAATTTATTTCTAGGTCTTCAAATCTCTCAAACAAAAGATGGAACCAAGATTCATCAACAAAAATACATCAAGGAAATGCTATCCAAATATGAGATGGACACTGCAAAGCCAATCAACACTCCAATCTCACCTAGCACACGCCTCGATGCCGATGAGGATGGAACCAGTGTCAATCAAAAACTCTTTCAAGGAATGATTGGTTCCCTTCTCTATCTAACTGCAAGTAGACCGGATATCATGTTTGTTGTCTGTCTCTGTGCAAGGTTCCAAGCAAATCCTAAGGAATCACATCTGAAGGAAGTCAAAAGGATCTTTTGCTACCTCAAAGGGAGAGATAATCTCTGTTTGTGGTACCCTAAGAACAGTTCCTTTGAACTTGTTTCCTTCACAGATGCTGATTTTCCAGGACATCTGGTTGATCGGAAAAGCACATCAGGCATGGCACAGTTCCTAGGAGACTGTCTAGTATCATGGGGATCCAAGAAGCAATCCTCTGTGGCATTTTCTACTGCTGAAGCTGAATACATTGCCGCAGCTGCTTGCTGTTCCCAAGTCCTATGGCTCAAGTATCAACTCAAAGACTATGGTATGTCTCTTGGAACTGTTCCTATTAAATGTGATAGTACTAGTGCAATAAATATCTCAAAAAACCCAGTGCATCACTCTAGGACAAAGCACATAGAGGTTAGGCACCATTTCCTGCGTGATCACGTAGAGAAAGGTTCCATTGAGATGGTTCATTGCAGGACAGATGAACAAGTTGCTGACATTTTCACCAAAGCTTTGGACAGACAACCCTTTGAGCATCTTCGAATGCTCTTAGGGATGATTCTCTTACATTAAACAAGTCCCGGTCCATCTTTTCCCTCAATGATTGACTAGTTAAGTATCAGTATAGATAGGGAACTGCATGGTCTAGCAACTTTCATTTTAAATAATTGCAAAATTGCATGAAACATGTTTATAACTAGGTATGGGAACTGATTCCTTAAGAGCACTTTGTTTATTTTTGGCCCAAAATGATCAACCTGATCTTATCTATCCCTCACTACAAGTCGAAAGGATGGTTGATCATAAAACTTGTCCCACAAAGCCCATCCAGGTAAACGTTTCCTATGAACCTCAATTAATAAATAAAACCCCCTTTTACGGGATTCAATTACCTGGATGACAACATCACTTGTTAACCTACCCATATTTTGTTTGGATATCTCTCTCAATCTTTTCACAAAAATCCTTTAAGTATCCAAACATGGCCTTGTCTTACTTGTTCATGGAAAGAGGAGTTAGAAAGGAAAGGAATCGCTTCAAATTACAAAGGAACTACAAGGATGTTTGAAATTCAAATGCGTCTCCCATATGTATTATTGGAAAGAGAAAGGACATTGAAAACTGGTCTATGAAGCGACAGGCTGTAGAAAGGGAAATGTGAATCCGAACCGTTCATCTCTCTACCCGTGCCTATCCGTTGCCACGTCGAGACTGTTGAGTAGGAAAGAATCTTTGAGTGGAGGATAACAAATCTTTTTCGTTTTCTTTGGAGTAACTAAATGCGAGTTTCAAGGAAAGACTAGTAACCTCTCTCACCCTTTCAACTTCTTTTCTTTTTACTACTTAACCCATTCCCCTTCTTTTCTCTCCTCTTCATCGTCTTCCTCCATCTTCTCTTCCAAACCCTAGACTTCGAATCTCTCTAATTCCATTCTCTCTCTGAAAATCTCAACATTCACTCAAATGGCCAACCCAAATCAATCTCTCGTCAAGTTCACCGTTCATCACAAAAATCCCCTCATCGAGCATCTTCTCAACCATGACCCCGAATATCTCCAGAAAATGCTTCTCACAAACCTTGACCTTGACCATCATGAGCCTGAATACATCTTTGATGTCAAAGATCGTCTCTATTCTTTTCTGAGAAAAAGAGATGGACAACCCAGTCTTACACCTCAAAATTCACCACCTCCAACCCCAAGATCTGAAATTCCGGTGCTCACTACGAGACCGGATGGCTCCTCTACCCTCACTCTCAACATCGAGGGAGTTCCAACCACAATCCATGAATCCAATCCTACCCTACTTCTACAAGACTCCTTTCATTCCTCTCCAAAACACCATACTCAAATTCATGACAACCTAAGTCCCAAACGTAGACCAGATCCATTGGCCTCAACGTCTCTCACAACACTATTCCTCAACTCCAAAGTACACAAGCACCCTCATCTCTTCCAAATGCTCCTACCATTCTAGTTCCATCCCACAGGGAACTAGATCTCTCAACTCTTGATCAATCCATCTCCCAATTTGAGAGAGAAGAGTTCCCTACTTCACAGGGAACTCCAACCATCAAACCAACTCACCCTTCCTCTTCTCACACACCCAAAAAACAATCTTCTTCTCAAGCTCCACTTCCTAAAGTTCCCACGGGACCACGGTCCAACAAGAGAAAGCTCAGAATTTGAGTGAAGAAGAAGAAGAAGAAGAAAATGAAGAGGAACTTCAGCCTCTCCTCTCTGAGCAACTTCGAGCCCTTAATCCATCAACGGAAATCGTCAGTGTTGAGGGCTCCGTTGATGAAGTGGAGGCGTACACAGAGCCTGCTCTCCAGATAGGGTACAAGGAACCGCCAACTGGGCGTCCTTCCACAAGAGGCTCCAAGAAGCAAAAAGTGGAGGAAAAGAAAGAGAAGAAAGAAAAGAAAGAGAAGAAGGAAAAGAAGAAGAAAGAAGAGAGGAAGTTGGTCATTCCTCTGGTTGTCACAGCTGAGTTCCTCCAAGAACATGAGTTCACCGAGCTTCAGGAACTCATCCAGTTTCAAGGATGGAAAAAGCTCTATTCTGAACCTGCGAAGGTTGATCAAGCTCAAATCAAGTACTTCTACTCCAAATTCACCCTAACAAAGGGAACTGAGCTTGATCTTGTCATAAGGTGGAAGAAAGAAGAGGATGACTTCGCCATCACCGCTGCCCAAATCAAGAAAATTCTTCAAGTTCCTGGAGAGGGCTTCGACATGCTTCCACAACGCCCATGGTAAGATACTGATGGAAGAGAAGCGATTTTGCAAAGCCTTCTGGGCCATGTACCTGCCCAAGGGAAGGAGATCGTGACTCACAGCTTGAGTCAACTGGGAAAGATGGCACACTAATACATCACTCGGGTAGTGATTCCAAGACAGGAGAAAAGAACAACACTCAACTCTACCGATGCTATTCTCCTGGATATATTCCTTCGCAAGGAACGGATCAACCTACCCAAGATCATGATCTTGCACATGTGCAAGTGTGTTGCCAAAGAAACTCATGCTCTTCCCTATGCTGCCTTGGTGAAGGAAATCATGAAGAAGAACGACATCTACAATCCTCAAGAAGAGGAAGAGCTTGGACAAGAGATGGATATGTCCAACATTCTGAGAATGAAGCACTCCCAGGAACCACATGAAGAAGCTCCTTCTACTGTGTTTATTGAACAAGGAGATTCCAAAACAGTCCTTCAAGCTCTCAACCGTCTGTGTGGGGTCACTAAGCGAATCCTTGATGCTCTTCAAGACATCCAACAGACAAAGGGAACCAACGATCACATCCTTGCCGTTCTTCAAGATATCCAGAAGAAGTTGCCTTCCTCCTCTTCCTCCTCTCACTCATGAACATGCTCTCTACAAGAACAACCCTTACATGTCTTATCCCTCCTTCAATGCTCTTAGGACTCTGGTCTTGTAATTGTTCGAACAATGTTTTAATGAAATGCATTTTGCTTTTGTTCTCTAGTTATGATTGTGCTCTACTTTTTTTTGCCTTGCATGCTTATACTTGATTCTTTTCGATGATGTCAAAAGGGGGAAAAGTGGAAAAATACAGAGATGTGTTGTGTCTAAGAGAATACAGAACAATTAGCCATAAGCTGAGGGGGAACTATAAGCTTAAAAATCTTGAAAGTTTAACTGCTTGTCCATTTCAGGGGGAACTAAGTATCTACAAAGAATTGCCTGTGTTATTGATGTCTAACACTCTCATATCTTTCCTGTATACTTGCATTTTTATGAAAGTTTGTCATCATCAAAAAGGGGGAAATTGTTGGAACAGTGTTAGGGAACTAACACTGGAACAATGGTTTCTCCATTCGAGCAATCGAAGTTTTGATAATGACAAACAAATGGAACTAATTCCCTGTACAAAGTGATCTCAGGAAAGATAGCACGTCCACAGGAAAAGCAAAGAGAAACGTTCCCTATCAAGCCACTTGTGTACGTGGCAAGTAATTTAAAGGACAGGAAAGACATTTCACTATTGTCTTGGGCGGCAAGCCAAAGCTCCGAATGAATAGAGATGAAGAAGGGCACGCTAGTCTCTTTGAATAGTGTCGTACTCCCCAAGACAAGAAGGGCAAAGGTATCAGAACTAAAGATGGAAACTCTATAAATAGTATGCGACGCCGCTAGGTCTAATTGAGCTCTCGCACACAAGAAAACCAGATCTACAAAAGGAAAGAAAGAGATCGAGAGCTCGAGCTGATTCAGTGAAGACATGCAATCCAGAAAGTCAAGGAAGGTAGTATCAAGTGATGAAGACTGCGTGAAGATCTTCATCAGCTTGAAGAAGGTAGTTCCTGTGCTAAAGGGAACTGTACAGGAACGAGTAAGGTTCACTCTCTATATTCAGTTGTGTTTAGATCTAGGAACTACTATGTCTTAGTCGTTAGTATTGTTTGTGAGTGGGATTGCAAACAATAGAGAAGTTCGACTTTGTATTGTGGAACCTGAGATATATCAATAGAATACAGTGTGTGTTCAAATTCCTATAAGGGAGGTAGAGGTTTACTCTTTAGCTAGTTGGCTAAAGAGGTTCCTCTATAAGGAACTGTGTCCCTGTCTTAAATTCCTGTTTAGTCTTGTTCTATATTATTCCGCTGCGTAAGAGAACTGTCACTGGAACAGTTCCCGATTGTCTTGACTAACAACGATCCTACACTTCTTTTGGACAAAAGCTTGGTTTTTGGGATAGTTAGGCTATGGGGTGAACTTTTTACAACACTATAGGGGTAGCAATATAAGTCAATTAATTTTATCGTACGTCAATATAAGTCAATTATAGGGGTAGCAATATAAGTCAATTAAACTTCTACCAAAAAAAATATAATTAAGTCAATTAATTTTATTGTACATCATATGGTGGCTTAATACCCGAACTTCTTACAAACTATATTTTCATAATGGAGTATGCTCACTTCTCGACTATACACCTCGCATTATGTATACATTACAAAATCATCTTCTGATGAGTGATGATTATCACTCCCCCATTAGTACATTAATTACTGTACGTCAATATAAGTCAATTAGTTTTAATTGTACAACTACTTTATAATTTTTACTCAAATATATGTATGAATTTAAAAAAACAAAAAACAAATGCACGCTAGCTAGCAATGGTCAAATCGGATGTAGTACATGCTCGTTGTATATATATGTACAAGTTCTGGTAACTTTGGTCAATTAACAGCCGTACATTAGACTCTAGTAAGTAGGAATAATGTGCATACAAGATCATCTGACTTGGTTCTTTTTTCCACAAAATCCTGCTTCTTCCTTCACTATAACGTACTAATTAATTTAACACCAATTAATTATTTAATGAAGTGTACTGATCGGCTCCCATGCCCCGTCCTTTGTCATCCTTTGATAACAACCTTCCTCATTTCCCGCCTCCCACTTGTCACCGCCACCGTCAGTGAGCACCTTAGCCCGCTGGGCCTCCGCCTCCCAGTCAGTCCTCCCAACAACCCACACCATGGCCACCGCGCACGAGCCCTGGGCCGCCAACAGCCCGACCCAAAGCCCCACAAAATCCCATCCTCCCAACAACCCCAACCACACCGCCACCGGCATCCCCACCCCGTAGAAACACCCCAAGTTTATATTCGCCCCGGTCTTGGGCCGGGCCGTTCCCCTCAGTACCCCGCACCCGGTCGTCTGCGGGCAATTTCCGAGCTCGCAAAGCCCGATTATGGGAAGGGCCAGGCCCGTTAGGGCAACAATCTCCTCGTCCGTCGTGAACATCCGGGCCCACCCGTGCCGCACCACCACCGCGAAGTGGAGGGCCACGATCCCGAGGGCAAAGCCCATGACGAGGCCCGTGATAGAGGCACGGCGGGCCCGGTCAGGACTGCCCGCCCCGACTAGGTTCCCGACGCGGGTGGAGACGCCGAAGCTGAGGGAGGAGGGGAAGATGTAGATTAGAGAAGTGGTTTGGATGAGGATTCCCATGGAGGCGACGGTGGCGGTGGGGTTGCTCAATATGCCGCAGAGGAGTATCATGATCTCGTACCACCACCACTCGAGGCAAACCGAGACACAGCTCGGTAATGCTAGTACGAGGAGGGACTTGAAGCCCTTTAAAGAGAGGCATTCGGCTGCGCTGAATAAGTTCAGCTCTCCGGCTTTGGTGCCGGAGAGGTAGAGGAGGAGGAAGAGGACGGAGTTGAAATTAGTCAGCACGGAGCCCAGGGCGACGCCCCGGGCTCCGAGGCCAAGGATGGTGACCAGGAGGTAGTTGATGGGGACGTGGAGGAGGGTGGAGAGAGCGGCGGAGATGGTCAATGGGAGGGTGATTGACTGGGATCGGAGGTAGATTCTGAGAGGGTGGAGGAGGGATTGGGCCAGGAGGTCCGGGAAGGAGAATAGGAGGTAGATTTGGGCCTGGTGGGCCATGGGCCGATCTTGTCCGCATAGGAGCAGGATCCGCTCCATGTTGGCCCACATGATGGAAATGGGGATGGAAACAAGGACGAGGAGGAGGACGGTCCTTTGAAGGGCCAGGCGCAGTAGGGCCGGGCGGCCCGCCCCGAAGGCCTGGCCACAAATGGGCTCCATGCCCATAGCGAGGCCCGAGAGGATGGAGTAGCCGGTGATGTTGGCAAAGCCGACGGCGAGGGAGCCGCCAGCGAGGGGGAGGTCGCCGAGGCGGCCAAGGAAGAGGAGGGAGATGAGGGAGCGGGAGTATTGGAGGAGGCCCGTTAGGATCATGGGGAGGGATATGCTGAGAATGGCCTTGCTCTCCGTTATAGCAAGGGAGAGATTGGTTGGTTTATCCGGGATCGGGTCGGGTTCCGGGCCGGGCTTGGTATGCTGGAGAAGTGGGGACTTGGTTGGGTGGTGATGAGGTCCATCGTGACGCTTGCTTTGGGAGAGATCTGCAAGTCCACCCATATTCTTCTTTCTCTTGCTCTTCTTAGGTGGTTGGGAGAGAGAGAAGGGGGAATTGTGGGATTAGCTTCATATGATTTGGGGTTTTGGATTTGCCTATTTATAGAATGTACTCCTAAAAGGAGGTATTTCAGGGTCCAAATTGTCCAGTAATTGCATTTAAAGTCACATTTGGAGAAAAAAAAATTAATTAACTCGTCGGAGACTGATCCACCAGCTCAGCTGTGATTAATGACTGAGGAAAATGTACATTTTCCCCTCTCTTAATTTTTCTAGAAAAATACCGTACAATGTCATCAATTTGTATAAATTATATTTAAAATTAATAATGCCCGTTGAAAGCTAACGGACATACAAATCCATGATTTCATATATCAATATTCATGTAAATAATTAAGAATTAATAGAAGTTGAGGCTTGAATTAGAGGAGTTTAGGTTTGGGTGAGAATTATATATATTTAAAGTAGATTAAATGGGTGGTTCAAGTTAAACAAGTGACGGGTGACCCACTCTAGAGGAGGTGCGCCCTTTCAAGGCTCTCTAGCACAAGCGTGCCTCATACAAGGGAGAAATGGCCAGGCGCGCCCCTTTTAGAAAGTTTCAAGCCAAGCTCACCCCTTCTTGAAGGTTTCAGACCAGGCACGCCCCTCTAAAGCGGTCTAGAATTTTCTAGCATGGACGCGAATTTTTTTGGAGGGCTTTCCATAGGCATGCCAATGTGAAAAGGGTCTAGAATTGTGTAGGTAGAGTAATATCTAGAATAATCCCATGTAAAAGGGGAAGGTCAAGTATAAATAGTCCTCATCCCTCATTTGGCGAGGCATTCACCAAGTATCCAAGTTTCACATAGATTTCTTCACGCATTCAAAGTCTTAGGCTACTAGGCACACTTGTAAAACATTCTTGTAAAGCTTTTCTTGTATAATAAAAAATTCTTTTCCACGAAAACCATCAAACCTTCTTCTCCTAAGCATTCAGGTCAATGTCTGACTTAACATATCAAAGGGATTTGACTTAGCTAAGAGCCGCATAGGGTACAAGAAGAGTCTCAGTACATGTGACACGTACGTACGAACTTAACTTTGCCGGTTTTGAAGTCCTAATAGCCCCCAAATTCTTTTTTGGAGTAGTGATACATTTTTCCATGATTAATGGCAGATTTTAGGCTCAATCATCTTTTTAGCTATGCTAGTAATTAACTGACAAGTTTCTGCTCCGAGTTGCACGGTGATCGTATAGCTTAAGTTGAATTGGTTTGATTGAGGAAGCTAGATTGCTTGCAAAAATATAAGTGCTTGTTTAATTAAACATAGGAATTCTAATTCTTAGGAACTTAAATTAAGGGAAGTTAATTTGTGGGAATTTTATTTCATGTGATTTGAAAAAAGGTGTTTGGTTATAATTAAATTTATAGGAATTAGATTTTACATGTTGTTTGGTTTGATTTGAGAAATCATGGGAATTTATATAAAATTACTATCATAGCCATTGTCCATAAAATTCTATTGGTTTATTTATGGATAAATTAGAGATTTTGTAATTAATAAAATTTTAAAGTAAAAAATATTTAAAATAAAAAGGTGGAAGTAGATCTTACCCATCCCCTACATGGTATTTGCAATTCCTCCATTTTGGAGGAATTGGAAATCCTATGATTTTAACTTCCTATGATTTTTAGTCAATTTTTTTCATCCAAACACATATATTAAATGGTAATTCATGGGATTTTGTAAATCATGGGATTTTCCCATCTAACCAAACAAGCACTAAGTGTATATAATTATTTGCTAGCTAGCTTCCACCATTATCGATCTTTCTTAATTAGATCGTCAATAGCTTTTTTACATGCATGCTGGGGCTCCAGCTTTGGTTACTTGGGTTCAAAATCGATCTTTTTTCAAGAACAAAAAGTTCAGCATTAAGGTTTTGTGGAAATTTCATAGCACACAGATATTATAATTTGGAGAATGGATAATGAAAAGCAATATTTGTGGGGATAATTGAAAAGTCTTCACAGCTATTAAATCTCGAAGAAATAGAAAATCTAGATTAAAGTATTATTAAAATAGAAAAAATAATTTTAATTTAAGTCATAAATGACCATAACTAATTTTGTATAATGCTTTTTTTTTTTTATCAATTGTGCATAATCTTTTTTTAATATCTATTTATATGTTAAAGAAGAGGACTTTTATCCACATCTCAACTTCATCACGTTTAATTTGCATTTGTGTTATTTTTTATAAATTTTTTAATTATTTTTTTTTTAATTTTTTTGTCCCCATTATATTTTAACATATTAATTTATACTAATTAAATTAAGAAATACTTACTATTTTTAAAATCTAGGCATTTCAAGTTTTAAAAATTAAACTAATTATTTAATTAAGCATATGTTAAAATTATTTATTTAGGGGAATAATTTAAACAAAACTTGGCATGGAAATTTAACTAGTATCAATTATAATAACAATAATTAGGATGCCATACAATAATAATTCTAATAGCATTGTCTATTATCATATACTAATATAAACATTTTTATAATATCCTAAACTATCTAAAACACATCTAGATACACGGGTTGGATCTGAACTTCACTTGTTCAGCACATGTAAAGTGGTCTACACAAGTATCGTAAATCAATTCGTCCTTGTGTAATCCTAGATGAAGATTACTCAGGATTCGCAGCAAAGCTTATTTGTGCTCACGGCGTAGAATGAAATCAAGTACTATTTAGTGAAAGCATATGTAACTGACCATTTCAAGTTTTTTACATCCAAATTATAGAGAAATTATTGAAAGAAAATTGAAAGAACTTTCTAAATATAGATTATTTATAATACTCGTATGTTGTGTGCGCCTAATGCTCATTCAAGTTAATTGGTCAATAAACTTGGAGTTCACTAGTCAGTAGTCACTCCACATTCTCTAATTGGAAAGTTCGCCGGCTTAAATTTAAATAATGGTATTTGGTTGAAAACCTATAGAGGAGATGTGTGGATAGATTCCAAATGCCTTGTTTACCGGGGTATACTAGAAACCTTTCAGTCTATACTAGAAACCTAGATTCTTCGAAAAAGAAAAAAAGTGTGAAAAAAGCTCTCTTTTATGACTTCGACGGCTGAGACACCGAACAACATCTCCGGTGAAGGAGACCAAGACATGCAACTGGTGACTCCTAATCCTAATCGTCCGCCTGGCGATCCACCGGATAAGGTGTCGTGGAAGGAAGTGGTTTCCACAGGGAGTGCTATCCACCAGAAGACCACCATTGATGCTGATTTTCTCAAAGGGAAAATATCCATTGCTTTTCCGGATGGGGAGGACGGCGACCCTGCGGTCTCCATAGCAGAAGAAGTGATGGGGGTCCTTGCTTCGGTGTGGCAATTGTCGGTGGTTGTTAAGCTCCTAGGACACCCGGTTGCTTTTCCGATTATGGAACGTAAAATTCGGGAAATGTGGAAGACGAACTACCGTCTCCATATACTTGATCTTGATCATGGATGTTTCCTGGTCCGGTTTGAGAATGAAGAAGACTGTCTCAAGGCTCTTACCTATGGCCCTTGGATGGTGTTTGGGCGATGCTTGACAGTACGTAAATGGGCGCCTAATCTCCGCACTTCGGAACCGATTAAGACAACACCTACTTGGATCCGCATTTTCGACCTGCCGGTCACTCTTTATGAGGAACAAGTCTTACTGAAAATTGCAGTTGGCATTGGCAATCCTCTTCGGGTGGACTCTCGGACTCTCTACACCAATAGGGGGAAGTTTGCTCGGATCTGTGTCGAGATTAACCTCGAAAAAACTCTCAAGGGAACAATTACTATCAATGGTGACCGTTTTCTGGTTGAGTACGAGGGGCTTCCAACTATATGCTATGGGTGTGGTCGTTTTGGTCACTTGAAAACTAATTGTCCGTTTCGACCTAATTCCCCTAATATAGTCATTCCAGAAGGCCAAAATACGAAGGTCCCCGTGACTCCTTCCAATGGTATTCCCGATCCTACTGTAAACCTTGATAAACCGATTGTTCAAGTGCTGGCGACGGCACATGAGGCTGCTCGGACGGGAAAGGGCTGCTACGGCGAGTGGATGATCCCCTTTCGGAAGGCGCGTTCCCAAAAAGGCAATCAAAGATCCTCCATAGACCCCAAGGAACAATCGAAGGAGCAAATCAAGAAAACCCCCGCTAAGGAAGGTTTCACAAGAGCTGAAAAAGGAAAAGAGATTATCTCCCCATCGACTTCAAAAGTTTTTCCGGAAATCAATAGGTTTGAAGCCTTATCTGTGCATGCAGAGGATATTCATGATACAGGGAGAGTAAATATAGGAGATAATCAAGGGATGGAAGCTAATCGTGGAAAATTTATATACAAAAAGAGAGAGAAGAGTACCGTTATTTTGGAGAAGAATGGGGCGAATAAGATGGAAAAGAATCAGGAAGATATACTAAAGAATCCAGCAAGTGGGGCACAGGATAATAGCACCGTAATTTCAGAGAGTCCAAATAAGCAGTTAATTGTTTTTAATTCTACCGAGAAAGATGGGCCTTCTCTTATCAAAGGCCAGATCATTAAATGGGCTGTGAAGGGGTCCAAAAAGAAAGCCGCACCTCAGAAAAGTGGTGGGCTGGACCCGGATTTTTTGGGCCATATCCAAAACCCATCATTAGGGTCAAACGCAAAACGAAGGCGTCCGCCAGAGGACTTCCTGGAAATTTTGAAGTTTGACGCAACTCACAGTAAGAATATGAATCCGGCAATTTGCCCTTTCGATGCTGAATGGGGAAGGGCGTGTTCCCCTGATCGATCAAGATATACACATGGATGCTATGGTCAGCAATAATCCTCTTTTTGCTATGGAAGCGGAAGGAGAACATCCTTCGTCCAATACCGAAAATCAGGGAGTATCTGCGTTGGCAGAGAGTGGCTCGGGTCCTTCTGGACCTGAGTGTTAATGTCTTTATTTTTTCTTTTCTCCCTCTTTAGTGTTTTTATGAATATACTGATGTGGAATTGCTTCGGCGCAGGTAAACCAGGGTTTTGGAGAGCCATAAGATATATGTGTAAGGCTCACAAAGTCGACATGATAGCCCTTTTTGAGACTAGAATTTCTGGTGATAGGGCCCAGAAAGTGTGTGATAAGCTCGGCAGACTGGGCTTTTCAGGTTGTGATAGGATTGAAGCGCAGAAATATGCGGGCGGTATTTGGTTTTTGTGGAAGAAGAATTGTTCTGATGTTAGGATTGAAGACAAAAACAGTAATTTCATCCACGTCTCAGCCGTTGATCAGGGCACTAGGTTTCATATCTTCGTTGTCTATGGTCCCCCATCCTCGACGCGCAGGGTGGTGTTTTGGGAGGAGTTAGAAAGAGCAGTCAAAAGGGTCAAGGGTCCGGTGTTCGTCGGTGGTGACTTCAATTGTATCTTGGCAAAACACGAGAGGATGGGAGGTGTGGGTGGCCTTCACTCTGAATCTCACAAATTCAACAGTTGGCAAAGGAAACTCAGTTTGATTGATATGGAATTTGTGGGCCCTCAATTTAATTGGAGTCGGAAGCTTTCTCCGTCTTTGGTGGTTCAGAAGCGCTTGGACAGGATTTTTGTGAACTTGGAAGGGCGGTCTCGTTGACAAGAAGCTAGGGTGAGACATCTCCCGAAACTCTCTTCGGACCATTGCCCTTTGTTGTTGAGTCTTTGCCCTAACCTAAAATTGGATAAAAAGCGAAGGCCGTTCCGCTTTGAAGCCGCTTGGCTCACCCACCCTGATTTTGATGATAAGATCAAAGATAGCTGGTGTAGTGAGGCAGATACTCCGAGTGCTCTCTCCATGTTAAAGAAGGAACTCATTTTGTGGAATAAGAGAGTTTTTGGTAGCATTCATGCTAGAAAGAACTTACTTTTCAACAGATTAGAATCGGTTCAGAGACGGCTTGCTAGGGGCGTTAATGCTGTGCTTCTTGAAGAGGAAAGGCAAATTCAGAGGGCTATCGACTTGGTGCTTGAACAGGAGGAGATTTTGTTGTACCAAAAATCCCGGGAACAGTGGCTTTCTTGTGGTGACCGTAACACTTCGTTTTTCCATAACTCAACTCTTATAAGGAGAAAACATAACCGTATTGAATGTCTTAAGGATGATCAGGGCTGTTGGGTCGATAGCAAGGCTGAGTTGGAGCGTATTGCTGTTGATTTTTTTAGCAATTTGTACACAGCGGAACCGACAGATCTGAATGCTTGGCCGACTCTGTCTACGGGTTTTCCGGCTTTCCACGATAATCGCTTGGACTCCTTAACCTCTAATGTGACAGCCGAGGAAGTTTGGAGGGTTGTCAAGTGTATGGGGGCATTTAAATCCCCGGGTATTGATGGTTTCCAACCGGGTTTCTTCCAAAAGTGTTACGATACTGTTGGAGGATCTGTTATTGCTTGTGTGAGAGATTTCTTCAGTTTTATGCAACTTCCGGAAGGAGTGAATGATACTCTCATTATCTTGATTGCTAAGATTGCTAAACCGGAGCAAATTAGCCAATTCAGACCCATTAGCCTTTGCAATGTCATTTATAAGACCATTACTAAGGTTCTCGCTAACAGGCTCCAACCGTTTATGGCGGATATGATTGGCCCGACTCAGGGGAGCTTTATTCCGGGGAGGATGATCACGGATAATATCGTTATAGCTCAAGAAGTTGTTCATTCTATGAAGCGCAAGGCGGGGGCGAAAGGTTGGATGATTTTGAAACTTGATCTTGAAAAGGCATATGATCGCCTTAGTTGGGAGTTCATTCAGGACACTCTCCGGGTAGCGGGTTTTCCGACCTCTTGGGTGGATTGGATAATGGCTTGTGTTACGTCTCCTAGAATGCAAGTCCTTTGGAATGGGGAAGTCTCTACTCAATTCACTGCTTCTCGGGGTATTAGGCAAGGGGACCCGATCTCCCCTTACCTTTTCATCTTGTGCATTGAACGACTTAGTCATATGATCTTGGATGTTGTTGAGGACAACACTTGGAAGCCCATCAAGTTGACAAGAAATGGACCGATCCTTTCCCACATCTTCTTTGCTGACGACATTTTATTGTTTGGGGAAGCTTCGGTGGAGCAATTCCGAGTGATCAAAGGCTGTTTGGATAAATTTTGCTTAGCTTCGGGTCAAAAGTTGAGCACGTCTAAGTCAAAAATCTACGTCTCCAAGAATGTGGACAGGAGAACACGTAATAACCCTAAAACTCTCGTTCCACCGAAAATATCGCCTTACAGAATTCAAAAGAAACCGAAAAACATAAAACCGAATCGAAACTCGTGATTAACGACCTCGGCTAACTCTCGTTCCACCGTGGCTCGATCTCTTTCTTCGACTCTTCTCTCTCTCTCTCTCGGCTCTTCCAAACTTGTCTCCTACTTCTTCTCTACTTGCCACCCCTTCTCTAGGCTATAAAGAAGGGTTTTATACTAATAAAGCTATCTAATAAATAAGGATATAAGATAAAAACTTTCCTAAAAGATAGAAACCTACTCTTAAAAAGATAAAAATAAAAACCTAGAAGGATAACAAGACTTAAATAAAATATAATAACCCTAAAACTCATTAAAAACACTCTACCGACACGGAATAAATTCCCACACAAGATCGGTAGGTCATCACTAAGATTTCTCGAAAAACCCTATCGCTAAGCCTCGTTAACGACCCTGCATAGCCTCTTTAACGAGCCTGGATTTTGACTTCTTCATCACTTCAACTCTAAAAGCTTAGACTTCGACTTCTTCATCTCGTATTCTTCCGTCACCATAGCATTCCAAATTCAGCTCCAAAAAGCACCGTTTCCTTGCTAAAACCTACAAAAAGACACATAACGGAGTAGCTTCTATACTTTTCACAAAATATGCAAAACCATCCAAAAACACACAAAACTAACCCTAAACTTATCAAAATTAGTCCTAACAAACTAAGAAAACATACTAAAAACTATACCAAAAACACGAACATCAAAATACCCCATACTTAGACTTGCTTTTCCTCAAGCAATCACTAAACAATAATCAAAACCAAACAACAATACTTATCAAACTATAGCCATCATCTAAAAAGCAACATCAAAACATATAGAAGAAAATAGCAAATGACTATTAATGTCATCACACATATATACACCAAATAGACGAAAGCAAATACAATCCAACATCACAAGAGATATATGTGTTTCACTCAACTCTCAAGTGTTTGGGCTTAGAATAATCAACTCTCAACTCATCTTATATACAAAAAATCATAGAAATTGGAACTTATATCACCAAACTCTCCACCTAAGATTTGTCAAAACAAGCAAAAATCATCAAGAGAACTTAGGGGGCTCAATGAAAAACTTCATAGAAGCTTCCATTTTGGTCATGTGGTGCTAATAATATTAGGGAATCAAAGAATCCTAAAAACTCACACATCCAAAAACTCTCAAAAGATACCAAACTCTCTCTTCATTATGCACACTCTTTATTCATCCAATATATCCTAGAAAGTCTCATAAAAACAACTCAAAAGAATCTCTGGTTTATCTATTAAACACACATGAACTTCTTACTTCTTTCTACTTCATATTTTCTCCCCTCCCTTTTTTTTCTTTCGCTGCCTCGTTAACGAGCCAACATGATCGTTACCGAGCTTCATCGTGTACTCTTCCTCTTTCTTTTTTCAACAAACGATCTTATTTCGTGCATCCTTTGTACCAAGAGATCTTTCTTTTATAAACAATTTAAGAGACCTCCAATCTACCCTTCCCAACAATCCTTAAATTCAAACCAAATCATAACATCTCACTCTCTTTTTTTTTACACTCAACAAAATAAACCTTTCCAAACTAAGTCCTAATCCCCAAATAGGGTCAAGCTTATCTCGGCTAGGGAACAATTTTTGTGGAGCTAAAAATAAAAGGCTTCAGGCTCAAATTGGTCATCAAAAAGAAGGATCATGTAAGGGTGGATAGGGATCAATAGGGCTTGTAAAAATAAGTTCTCAGTCATCTGCTTTTCACAAGTAATGAACTATAAATCTTATATAGGTCTCAAAAAATAGATAACCATCACAATTCCAAGAGATAATATGCATATAGAGAGTAAATCACACAAAAAAGAAGAGAGATTCCTTATGTTCTCCCTATAAGGCCAAAAATAACTCACAAGGCAAATTTTGTTGGATTGCATCACTTATGCTAAAAAGTATACATGCTCAATTTCATCAAATGCTATTCCTTCCTAAAAACAACTTCAAATTATGAATCCGGCTATATTTCAAAGACATGCTTGCAAGGAATTATATGATCATGTTATCAACTACTATCATAGAACATAAGAAAGGGATATCTATCAATTCAAAAACTCTTTTTTGAATTTTTTTAAATTTTTCAATTTTTTTTTCATGGAACAAAGAACTACTCGAAACACATAAAACACATAAGGAAAAACACAAGACAACAAGTTTTCTACTTTCTCCCATCCCATACATAAAATTACAATGTCCCCACTGTAAGGAAAATAAGAAGAAGGAAAGAAATAGAAAAGAAAACAAAAGAAAACAAGAAAAGAGAAAACAAAAAAACTTATAAATTCATGAAGTAGAAAACAAGAAAGACTTCTTCAAGCTGAATCAACGGTTGGGTGGAGGAAAGTAATGCTCGAAGTTTCCCATGAAGTCATACATCGTCCTCCAGCGCTCTGCATCTTCGGCCTCTCTCTGCTGATGCCTCGTATCCTCAAATGTCATGCGGGCAGAATAGACACTCTCCCATCTATCCATCCTCCTATGAATATGGTTCTGCTGAAGGTGAAGTTGTTGCATCTGAGCAGAAAGATCTTCGGCCCATGGAGGCGGGATACTTGATCCAGTGTACTCGGGCTGAGGAGGTGGTTGATAGTGATTGTGAGGCTGGAAATGGTCTTGGTAAAGCACCGGATTGTATGGCATGAGATCATAAGAGTGAGGGTAAATAGGAGGCTGGAAGGGGTTGGTAGATGCTCTCGGCGGGTCGTTACCGAAGCTGTGTGCATCGGTACGAGCATCGTTAGAGGCCTCGAAGTGATTGTTAACGACCCTGACTAGCTCGTTTACGAAGATATTTTCGCCCAGAATTTCTGTATCGAGGTCTTCATCCTTGAGGTTGACTCCTCTGTGCCTCCTTCAGTAGCTGCCTTTTCAGTCTCATCTTCATCTTCATTCATCGCTTCTCCTTCTCGCTCGAACCTTGTCTCACACGGCCTAAGTGATAGCTCATCCTCCGGCTTGGGCTCTAACGGGAATTCATGCCCCGTCCATGCCTCGTACCAATTCGGTAGGTAAAGAAGCTCCAACTTGTCTCGCATGACTACAACATCTCGGCCTTGAACTTTAGTAATATACCCATCCCGAACTTGAGTAAAAATACCGGAGCTAAACCAATAGTTCCGGTTGAGCAATTGGGCGTGATAGGGCGTGTAACGAGTGAGATCGACTCCAAGATTGGTCGCCAGGAGACTAACCAGATTCCCGCACCATACTTCCTTTGACTTGGTTGACTTCTCCACATAATAAAGCCATTTCGTACCCCAAGTTCAATGGGGCGGGGTCCTAAAAAAGAATAGTGCAGAGGCAAGCAACTTTTGTCCTTGTCGGCCTGTTCAACTCTCTTTTTGGCCAGAATGTAGCGGCTAGGACTCGAAGGATGATCCTGAATATGGGATTGATAATGCTTGCCCTGGATAATACCGCAGCGGAGGGCTCTACCTCCCCGGTGATGTAGCTCCAAGTCCTTGTCACCTTATAATCTTTGAGACTGTAATCTCGAGATGGATTTGGGAGCTCCAAAATAGCATTGAACTCCGCCAAAGTATACTCTCGGTTCACATTGCCGAGCCTAAATCGAATGCGTCCCGCCGAAGTCTTCGTCATGAAGCTTGTCTCAAGAGTGGCTAGGAATTCGGATGTGAGAGCCGGAAAGTGTGTTAAATTCTCCTTCTTCAGCAAGTGAGGCGCACCGAGAATAGAAAAGGCCTCCTTAACATCCTCATAGATCCTCATGGCTTTAGCACTAGACCTCGAGAACCACCTAGTGTTGTGGTCCTTGTCTAGGATGGTGTTGTATCGGTCCTCTTGCCCTTGCGTGCGCAGGATCACGTTATCCATGCGAGGTGGAGATGGGGACCTCTGATTCCTCTTCTTCTTTTTGGCTCGGGTAGCGGCTCAGCTTGAACTTTCCATGTGGTCCTACAAAAAAATTACGACTTTTCCAAGATAAGATCCACTCAAGTAGATTAACAAGAGACCCCATACTTGGTCTCGAAATAGCCCTCGGGATTCATCGTTAACTACCCAATTGGGTCGTTAACGGGTCTAGACTGGTTTTTTTCAACCTTGAAGATACGTAGGGTCGTTAACGAGCCTGGGTGGGTCGTTAACGACCTGCCGAGAACCAGTTCACAGAATCCGAGTGTAATTAACTCTAAAATATAATCCATGAATTAAGCATGCATCCTCCATAATCCTACACTAGA
The DNA here is from genome assembly GCA_964016875.1 of Fallopia convolvulus. Taxonomy (NCBI): domain Eukaryota; kingdom Viridiplantae; phylum Streptophyta; class Magnoliopsida; order Caryophyllales; family Polygonaceae; genus Fallopia; species Fallopia convolvulus. The sequence continues at coordinate 32,252,529 of OZ024736.1, forward strand.
CACACAATCGGGTATACGCACCCCATACTTACTCAATTACCCATCCCGAACATGCTAGAATTGCCCAAAATTAACATGGTGAAGATCGAACTCAATATCTAGAACAAGAAAATTCATGCTTTTCCAAATAATATTGCAATGGAAAACTCGGCATGAATAACCTTCCTAAATCGAGAACCACTACCGATGTTCGAGACAAAATTCATGGGCAAGAATAAAACACGCAATTCAACCACCTCTATAAACGCAATCTAGATATGAAATTCTTGACCCTAAAAACAATGAATCATGCAATAAAGAGTTAGGGTTTAGAAATCATACCGGAAGATTGAGAAATTGAAGAGAAAAAGATTGAAGGTTGGGTGGTTAACGAGCCCGGATCTCGCCGGTAATGAAAACAGGGGATGCGGGCTTCGGTAACGGGGTGTTTACTAAAGTTCGGTGGAGTTGTGAATTCTGCTCAATGGTGAAGGGTTTTTGGTAGGATTTTTGAGGGTTTGAGCTTTTGGATTTGAGGGATTAAGAGTAGAATTTTGGGAGGTCAAGAAGGGTTATTTAGGAGAGGGTAGAGATAGGAGGAGGGGTAGGTAATAGGCGGCAAGGGTGGGTAGAAGATAGAAGATAGATTAGGGTTAAAAAAATAACTTACCTGCCCGTTTGCCGATTCGGGTCGCCAAACCGGGTCGTTAATGAGCCACCATACCCTCTTTGAATTGTTTACGAGCCCATCTCCTGCATTTTGTTAGCTAAAAGGAAACTATCCTATTTTCTATCCTAAAAACTCAAAAGAAAGCTAGGAAAAAGATCTAAAAAGAAAGGAAAAAAAATCTAGTATATACTAAAAGCGGGTTGCCTCCTGTAAGCACTATTTTTAACATCGTTAGCCCGACGTACTTACCTTGGCTCAAGGTGGCTCTTTTGCGGCTATGTTGGGGTCTTGAGGTACCCCATGCTTAGCTTTGTAGGCATTATTCGCTTGAGTCACTAAACTAGGTCCTTTTCTTCTATGAGTATGCCCGATATTCCTACATACGGGTTAGTGAAATCCGAAAATCAAGGTGGTCTAGACTCCACTTGATTATACCCTTGCATGTGGGACTCGGTAATGGACTCATGAGGTTCGGCAGGATCTTGCGTGAGATTCTTGTCCGCTTTTGTAGTTGAAGGGGGCACGGTAGGAACAACTATGTCGAATTCTGGCTGAGTCAACTCGATTTGTGCAATCGTAGTTGGATCATTAGTGTTTTGGTCAAGGCTAAATTCCACGAGCTCCTCTCCAATATCAAAAGTGAGGAGTCCTTTCCGCACATCGACCCGAGCACCTGTTGTAGCTAAGAATGGTCTGCAGAGAATAATAGGGACGTGAGGGTCTTCAGGCATATCGAGAATGATGAAATCATTCGGTATAAATAATTCCCCGACTTGAATAGGATAGTCGTCCACGACTCCTGTGGCTTTGACGCATGATCCGTCTTCCATGTAGAGGTTCATATCTATAGGCTCTAGTGGTCCCATGTTGGCTTTTGACCAGATTGAGAGAGGAAGTAAACTAGCACTGGCTCCCATATCACATAAAGCTTTGATTTGTGGTCGCTAATGCCAATTGTTATGGCAAATCTTCCTGGATCTCCTAACTTTTCTGGTAGAGCAATAGATCGGACTTCATCCTGCAACTCTGTGATGGATCTTTTCCTGCTAAGAATATCTTTCAAAAATTTCGTGTAAGCCGGCATTTCGCTTAGGGCCTCAGCGAATGGGATGGAAATATTAATGCCCTGAAGAATCTTTACGAAACACATGAACTTACTCTCAATAGATTCCATAGATTTCTTAGTGGGAAATGAAAGAGATTTCACCATTCTCGGAACTAAGTTAGGCTCGAGAGGTGAAGTTACCGGGTCGACGCTAGGGTCGTTAGGTATTCTCGGAGGATCGTTACCGACCCTGATGGGGTCGTTAACTACCCTAGGATTGAGATGAGGGCTCGGTTTAGAAAACTTACCTGGTCTAGGGTCGTTGACGACCCTGGGAGCCTCGTCACCATGTTGTCCCAGTTTGGTACTTGCCCTCGCTGGCTCGTTACCGCGATGAACTGTGGCGTCCTCTTCAGTCTTGTCCTTAGCTTGGACACGCTCCGGTAGTGTCTTTCCGCTCCTAAGATGTACCGCTGCTATCTGTCCTTTAGGGTTCTCTTCGGGACGACCCGGAAGTTGCCCTTGTGGCCTCGAAATCTGTGCAGCAAGGTTCCCTAGTTGGGAATCAACATTCTTCTTCCATACATCGAACTCTCCCCATCTTTTATTTTGGTGGTTAAGGTTGGCTTGAACTTCATTAACTTTATTGTGGACTCCATTAATGCTTTTCTGTAACCCATGTACCCATGATGGTGGCTTCTGATGGCCTGGAGGTCGATAAGGCGCAGGTCGTCTATCCGGTGGAGGCGTTGCATAGCTTGGATTTAGATTTTGATTGCCCCACATCTGATAGTTGTTTGACCTATCAAAATTATTAGGCTGGTTCCGGTATGGGCCTCTCATGTAATTCATTTCAGCAATTGTCTCAGCGGCTCTTACCTGCTCTATGTTAGTGCAAGTAGAAGTACTATGGGTAGAAGAGCCACATTCTTGACAGGATTGAGAGGATTTTAGAAAACTTACCTGCTTCTTCAGGCGGTTGACCCCGTGTAGAAATTGATTTTTAACGTCTGGGTCAACTTCTTCTCGGTTAGGCACGTAGAGACGCTTCTGGGGATGGGGAGTTTGTTGGGTTCCATACATGGCATCATAATTGGACAGCTTATCCAGCAATTCCAATGCAACCGTAGGGTCCATCTCTATAAAACCGCACGCTGTATGCGTGTTGATGCAGTTCTTGGTCTCGGCGTTGATACCTTGGAAAAAGATTTCTTGAAGAACATATAAAGGTTGCCCATGAGTGGGGAACTGTCTAAGCATTTCTTTAAATCTTTCCCATGTTTCAACAAAAGTCTCATTAGGCAGCTGGGGATAAGAGGTGATGCGCTTCCTCAGCTCCGTTGTCTTGGCAAGAGGGAAGAATTTTGTAAAAAATTGATCATACAAGTTCTTCCAAGTCCTGATAGACTTAGCAGGTAAGCTCTCCAACCAGCTCAGGGCCTTTCCAGCAAGAGACCACCTAAAAGCTTTTAACAGAACATATTCAAGTGAGACACCTTCAACAGCTATGGTGTCACATAAGTCAAGAAAATTTCTAATATGTTCCATAGGGCACTCAGTAGGTTTCTGTTGGATCGTAAACCGTTAGCAAAGAGCTTGGGAACTGGCAATTAAGCTGTTCCCAAGGCAGCGGAAGTAAACAGTTCGCAAGTATGAAAGACAGTAAAAACACAGTTCCTTTATAGAGGAACCCCCACTACAACTAACTAGTTGTATGGGTAAACCTCTACCTCCGCTTGGAGGATTTTGAATGACTTACTTATATTGATTGCTTTGTTCCTTAGTTACAACAGCCGGATTCACACTTCTCTGTTCCTACGAGTTCTTCCTAACTCTAGCAACACTAGTAAATCCTCTCAACTGAGTTACTAAGCTCACAACAACAAAATACAAATAACTCAAACCTTACACCGACTTCTTAGTTCCCTTGTCCTTGGGAACTTCGGCTTCACCGTCGTCGAGATCACACACTCGCCGGCGGGGACTTCTCTTCCTTTTCTTTCTTTTCTCTGGATTGGGTGTTTGTGAGTTCTGGGAGAAGTACTCAAACCAAGTACTATTCATTTGGCTTTATAGTCCAGGTGAGCTTGGGCAGTCGCATCTTTCGTTTGTGTCCAAAATGCCCTTTGCTTGATGCCCAAGTTGTACTTTCTTCACATGTGACTTTGGTTTGAACTAGGTCAACTTCTTGGATCAATCGGACCGTTGGATGAAGCGTGATAGTCTGATCCTCAGACTGTTCCTTCGGGCTGTCCGAGACAGAATCCCGCGATCTGCGCTGAACGGTCGTTGTCCTCACATGTGAGTTCCCATGTCATGGGAATTGTCTTGTTCAGAGTTCCCTTGATGGAAACTCTTCATCGTTGTAAGCTTGTGTTCTCTTGATCATTTCTGGGAGTTCCCACTTCATGGGAGCTTTTCTCTTCAGAGTTCCCTTGATGGAAACTCTGCATTGTGAGCTTCTGTGGCTTTTGGTCATTTATAAGAGTTCTTGGCTGTACATGTGTTCCTTAGAAATACTTGAACAAACCACATTAGTTCCCTATGGTGTTTGTCATTATCAAAACTCGGAGAATTACATCGTTGATCCGTCGTTTAGAACCAGAGGTCCCAACAACGTCCCAACAATTTCCCCCTTTTTGATGATGACAAACCCATCACAAAATATGCAAGTATTTCAATGAATGATATGCTGATGAGTTCCTAAGTTAGATTTTGGGAAGTCACTTCTTAGTGAAACAATTAGATTTAGGGAGCCACTTCTGGTGAGACACTTAGTTCTTACTTAGCTTTTTATGCAATTGTTCCCCCTTAGCTTATGCGTGTTCTGTGATAACTTAAACTTTTAACTCGTCTCGCATTTTTTGTCTTTCCTCCTTTTGACATCATCGAAAACAAGCAAAGCAATAATAGGGAAGGAGGGAACACGCAATCAAATTAAAGACCAATTCATTACTTAAGAAGATATATACAAGGGAACTTAAGTACAATTTGTGGTCATTTTTTGGATTAAGGGAAAAAGAAGGGAGAGATCATGGGGCTTCAGGGAACAGGGCGTCACAGAGGCGCGTCAGGACTTGTGTGAGCTTTTCTTGTCCTCTGGCCAATGCTGCTTGGTCCCTGGCAATCTGGTCGAGGGTGTTTGCAATACGGAGCAACACTTGAGAGTTCCCCTCTTGTTCACCAGACTCCAGTTGAGCCGCTTCCTCTACAGGATCAGAGTGCCTCATCTTCTGGACAACTGAAATATCCAGTTCCCTTCCAAGCTCTATTTCGTCCTTAGAGGCGTCGTAGAGACCCTCTTTTTGTAGGAGCTTCTTTATCAGCCCAGAGTAGGGAAGGGAATGGGACTTGGAAGCCATGCACTTCTCCATGTGCCCAAGGATGATTCGGGGAAGGTTGATGGGCTTTTTGAGGAGGAAGTGATAGAGGATGATGGCATCAGGGATATTGACGACCAGACGCTTCTCTTGGCGCGGGATCACCACATTGATGATGAATTGGTGAGCGAGCTTGGCGACCAAGGACAGATGGTGCGTCGAGGGAACTTTGGAGGGAACCCGACCCTCAAAGATGGTGTTGTACACTTCAGCGCTGTTGAAGTCGCCCCAGAGCTTGTTGGGCAGCTCGATGAGCCCTTGAACTGGGACCTGGAGTTGAAGGCGGATTGTAGACGTAGTGAATATGAACTCGTCGCCTTCGTGGGAGAGAGTTCCCTGAGTTCAGTCATTGGAGATGGTGAAGTTGTTGTAAAATTGACGCACTTGTGAGGGATCTACGCTCACAGTCTCTTTACAGAGGTTCTCCCAGCCCTGGGCCTTGATCAGGTCCCACAGTTCCCCTAAGCCATTGTCATTCAACACGTCTTCAGAGATGATGAGCGGAGGAAGGAGCTTCCTGCGTTCATCCACAGGGTGCTTTGTGGAAGAGGTCCCCTTCCCTTTCCTTGTAGTTCTCTTTGACGTGTTCCCCCTAGAGACCGTGCGAGGTCCTTTCTACTGAGGGGGTGCAGCCGCTTCAATCATGAGCACGCGTTCCCTCGGCTGTTGGGAACTCGTGGACACCACCATTTGGTGTCCAAGTGTTGGGATCCGTGCTCGCTCCTTAGCAGTTGGAGCCTCTTCTTCTTCGTTGACCTCATCATGGGAGGTCCCTTCTTCCTCGGAGGAGCTCGAGCTTGAGCCCTCCTCGTCATCTTCGGGATGACTTGTAGTTGCCCCAACACCACCAGCTGGTGCGGGGTCCCTTGTCTCCGTGGGCTCTTCAGGAGCCACTTTCTCTGGGGACTTGGTCCCTTGGTCAGTTGTTTGGGGCATCGTTTCAACTTCCATAGCACGCCTCTGGACACGCGTCATGATCTCTTGGGAAGTCCTTTTCAAAATTTGAATACTTGGTCCTTAACGCTTTAGAGCTTCTAACACAAAAGTCCGCTTCCCAAGTGACGGTTCTTCTTCGTAGATGATTCAGCATTCCCTGGCTAGTATGTATCAGTTCCCATGATCTTATCAAGGTCAGGGAGAGTGAAGTGGTTAAGGGAACTTCACACTCATCCTTTTGTGGAGCTAGGGAACTCAAAGGAAACCAGACAATTTGGGAGTCGATAAAGGAAATATTTTGGCTCATGAGAAGCGTTTGTCTGGTCCCTATCTTGGGGTAGGTTATATGATCAACCGTCATAGTGGCTTGTAAAGAGGGATAAAGGGAACTCTGGTTGATCATTTTGGGTCAAAAGAAATAAAGTTCCTTTGTATATATTTATCTTTAGACTAGTAATCCTGGCATAGTGAAAGCAATAAGTCCAAGTTCCCTATCATGCAATCTTAGATAAACTAGTCAGGCATTGAGGGAGAGACAAACAGGGACTTGTTTAGTTTAGAGTTATCATCCCTAGAAGCATTCGAAAACGCTGGTAGGGACGTCTGTCTAAAGCTTTGGTGAGAATGTCCGCAATTTGCTCTTCAGTTCTACAGTGTTCCATCGAGATGTTCCCACTTTCAACATTGGCACGTAGAAAGTGATGCCTTATATCTATATGCTTAGTCCTAGAATGATGCACAGGATTTTTGGAAATGTTTATGGCACTAGTATTATCACAAAGTATGGGAACTGGGCCAAAAGACATACCATAATCCTGGAGTTGTGACTTAAGCCATAGAACTTGGGAACAACAAGATGCGGCAGCCACATATTCTGTTTCAGCTGTGGAGAGTGCCACTGAATTTTGCTTTTTAGATCCCCATGAAACTAAGCATGACCCTAGGAACTGGGCCATTCCAGATGTGCTCTTTCTATCAACCAGGTGCCCTGCAAAGTCCGCATCTTTGTATGCAATGAGCTCAAGGGAATTGTTCCTTGGATACCAGAGGCACAAGTTATCGTTCCCTTTGAGATACCTGAAAATTCTCTTCACCTCTTTCAGGTGTGATTCCATAGGGTTAGCTTGAAAACGAGCACAAAGACAGACGGAGAAAATGATATCAAGTCTACTAGCTGTTAAGTAGAGAAGGGACCCAATCATACCTCGATAGTTCCTTTGGTCCACACTTATACCTGTTTCATCCGCATTGAGCCTTGAATTTGGTGAGATGGGGGTGTCGATGGGCTTGGAGTGTTCCATCCCATACTTCTCGAGCATTTCCTTGATGTATTTTTGTTGATGAATCTTTGTTCCCTCCTTGGTTTAGGATATTTGAAGTCCTAGGAAGAACGTGAGTTCCCCAATGAGACTCATCTCAAACTCACTGCTCATGAGGTCCTTAAAGTTCTCTACAAGAGTTTCGTTAGTTGCTCCAAAAACAATGTTATCAACATATACTTGCACGATCAAAATGTCTTTAGACTCTTTCTTTAAAAACAAAGTCTTGTCTATGGAACCTCGAAGGTATCCATGGGACAAGAGGAATTGAGCAAACCTGTTATACCAAGCTCGGGGAGCTTGTTTGAGTCCGTAGAGTGCCCTCTCTAGGAAGTAGACATGGTTGGGTAGCTTCTCATCTTCGAATCCTGGGGGTTGGGCCACATATACTTCTTCCTTGAGATGTCCATTGAGGAAGGCTGTTTTCACATCCATTTGATAAAGCTTGAATCCCTTGTGAGCAGCATAGGCAATTAGAAGTCTGATGGCCTCGATCCTGGCAACCGGTGCGAAGGTCTCATCGTAGTCGATTCCTTCCTCTTGCCTGTAGCCTTGTGCCACTAGCCTAGCCTTGTTTCTTGCTACAGCCCCAATATCATCGAGCTTGTTCCTAAAGACCCATCGAGTTCCTATGATGTTCTTGTTCTTGGGCCTACGAACTAGCTTCCAAACTTTGTTCCTCTCGAACTGGTGGAGCTCCTCTTGCATGGCTTGGATCCAATCTGGGTCTTTCAAAGCTTCTTTGATATTTTTGGGTTCCACCATTGAAACAAACGCGTTAAAAGCACAAAAATTATTGAGAGAGGAGCGAGTTTGTACACCTTTATCATAAGGGGAGATGATGTTCTCAATGGGGTGGTCCTTCCTTTGTTGAAAGTTTCTTGTATGAGTGGGTTCCCTTGCACTTGTGTCATCTTCAGTGGAGGCTTCTTTGTCATGGGAACACTCATCTTCAGCTTCTTCATTGAGTGTTTCTTTAGATATTCCTGGCAAGTTCCCTCTTTGTTCCCCCTGAACACTGGATTCTGGCAGGGTATTGTCTTGGGGAACGAGAGAGTTGGAGGTGTCTTGTAGTTCTTCTGAGGAGGGAACTTCGAGGGAGATTTGATCAGTGAGAGTTGGATCTCCGTCGTTGTTCCCTGGTTGTGGGATGTTGCTTTCACTTGGATAGTCTTCATCCCTCTTCCTTGGCTCATCATCATCATCATCATCATCGTCTTCTTGTCTGACCAGTTTGAACAGAGTTCCCTTCCCTTGGGTTTCTGTTCCCATCTTTACGGATTTCTCGTTGAAGACGGCATTGATGCTTTCTTCTATCTTCTTGGTCCTTTTGTTGAAAACCCTGTAAGCTTTGCTTTGAGATGAGTATCCCAGGAAGATCCCTTCGTCGCTTCTGGGATCGAATTTTCCAAGATTGTCTTTGCCATTGTTATGGACAAAGCATGTGCATCCGAAGGTCCTTAGATGGGAGATGTTTGGTTTTCTCCCCTTGATGAGCTCGTAGGATGTCTTCTTGATCAATGGTCTTGTCATGGCTCGGTTCAAGATGTATGTAGCTGTAGAGATGGCTTTAGACCAGAAATACTCAGGAACTCCGCTTTCAATCATCATGGTTCTGGCCATGTCCTCCAAAGTCCTATTCTTTCTCTCGACCACTTCGTTTTGTTGAGGAGTGCGAGGGGCCAAAAAGTTGTGAGAGATCCCATGTTTGTCACAGAAGTTGAGGAACTCTGAATTTTGAAACTCAATTCCATGGTCAGATCTGATGGCTTTTAGCTTTAGCCCCAAGCTTACTTCTGTTCTTTTGATGAAGAGCTCGAATTCTTCAAATGCTTGTGATTTTGCCTTCAAGAAAATAACTCAGGTGAATCTTGAAAAATCATCAATTAATACATACATGTACCTTTTTCCACCGTAGCTGGTCGTTCTCATGGGACCACAGAGATCCATGTGAATTAGCTCTAAAGGCCTGGTTGTGCTCACCACCTTTTTGGGTTTGAAGGAGTTCCTGGTCTGTTCCCTCGAACACATGCTTGACACATTTTGCCTCCTTCAAGATTGATCCATGGAAGACCAATGACCAGATCCTGTAGATAAAGCTTCAGGATTTGATTTACACCTACATGTCCCAGTCGTCTATGCCAGAGTTCCGTGTCATCTTGGGAACTTGCAAGACACAACTTCATTGGTGGTTCAAATTCTGTATCTACTACATAAACGGTGTTGTGCCTTCTTCCTCTCAGAATCGCTTTGTTGGTCTTTTTGTTGATGACTAGGCATTCGTCTGAGTCGAAGGTGACAACGTTGTTCCCTTGATCACATATCTGGGCAACACTTAAGAGATTCTATCCCAGATCTTTCACCAGGTTGACATTGCTGATTTTGATTGATCTATTTAGCAACACTTCTCCCTTTCCAATTACTTCTCCCTTGTTTTTATTGCCAAATGAGACATGGCCTCCTTTGGCATGAGTGTGGAGTGAGATGAGGATATCCTTGTTTCCGGTCATATGGTTCGAGCATCCACTATCTATGAACCATGCATTGTTCCCTCTCACTGCCACCTACAAGGTAAAGTTAGTGTTTTGAGACCCAGACAAGATGCTCTTGCCCGATCCCTTGCAAGGGAAAATATTCACATTTAAAATGTAGTCGGCGATGTTGATATCTTGAAAGGTTTGAGAGTTGGAGTTCCTTTGATGATTAGCATGATGTTTTTGTTTGTTTAGGAACTCATGGTTTCTAAGGGTTTGGGCTCTCTTCTTGGGACATGCTTCCTTGTAGTGCCCATGAGCACCACAGTTCCAGCACGTCTTGTAGTATTCTCCCAGGTAGTACTTTGGGTGTGGTCTCTGGATTCTGTTCCTATCCATGGTTTCCTTATTGTACACCCGTGACCCGTTTCCCTTAGCAATTTGGACATAAATTCTATGTCTAGTGTTCCCAGTGTAATAATCTCTCTCACCACCGTTCCCACTTTCTAGGACCCTGATTTTCTCCTCTAGATGAGCATTTTTCTGTTTCTCACATTGAAGTTCTAAGGCCCTACACTCATGGATTTCATGTTCACTCAGGGGTGAATTTTCATTCTTTGAGCACTCACCTTTGTGTCCTATGCCGTGTTTGGCTGGGACAAACTTAATTTGGGAACTAGAGGCTTCAAGATGGTCGGGAGTCTTACTCAGTGATGTGAGCCCCACCAGGACGGCTAGCCAAGACGAGGAGGACTTGTCCGTGCGCTCCGATGGACCGATCACACGAGCTAGGACTCGGGCCATAACCCGAGCCACTTCGTCCATCATCGCGCGCGCCATCGCAAGCCACGGCGCAACCACCGGCGCGCCCATCTCCACATGCCTCGTCACCATAGGCGCGCCGAGTCTCCAGCCCGACGCCTCGCACCGCAGCGCCGAGAACCTCCTTCTTGGCACCGTCCCAGTCGCGAGCGTAGAGCCACATGCCACGTCGGGCCACCCCGGCGTGGAAACTTGAGGTTCCTGTGCGCCTCGGCCTCGACACTCGAGGTCCGAGCGCGCGCCAGCCTCGGCACGCCGATACCGTGTCGCGCGCTTGCCAGCGTCGCGACACGCCCTTGGCGCGCCACAACCTTGTCACGGCCTTGTCGCGACACTCGCGACTAGGCCACCGTGACCTATTTTAGTTTCTTGCTATTTTTAGAACTATTTCCATTCCGAAACATTGCTACTTATGTCTTTACTATTTTTATGCATTTTGGGCTTGGGCCAAGTGGTTGGGCCGCATGCTTGCCTCCCCCTTCACTCGTCCACGCCGCTAGGGTTTTTCTAGGGTTAGGCGCGCCTCCTTCTCCTATATAAGGAGCACGCCTCTCATTGTATTTCTTACGCTTGAATTAAACTACCGTTATGCTGTCGAGTTTACTCCAGATTGTTTGTTAAGGCGTCAACCAATTTCTCTTCTCATCCCATATTCATCAGTTCTCCCTCAAAAGAGAGCACCTTCTCATCCTTTCAATTCTCTTCTCACCAAAGTCTAGTCGATTCGACTCTAAAACCTATCCAACCGTGCGTGAGACGACCATTTACGAGTCCATCTTCTATCCTCTCGTGAATCTCCCAACGGGGTTCACATCAACTGGCATCAGAGCCTCGGATTGCGTAAGTCTTTCTCTCGCTTTTACTCGTTTTTTGCACGAATTTTTTTTTCTACCACCATTTTCATTAGCTTCCGCCATATCTACCATCATTCACTTAGATCCATCGTTATTTGCTTCAAAAAAATCAAAAAAAAAATCGCCATACCCCTCGCCGACTTGTACTTGTCCTTTGGTTCATCATATTGAGTTTTCGAGCATTGCTTGCATTCATCTTGTTTTGTTGAATCGATTGTTTGTGTGTGTCGTGCATTATTTTTGCTTGGTGCGAGATTTGGCCCGATTTGGCCTTATCTCAAATCTCTTATTGTTAGAAAGAATCTTCCGAGACCAAATCTTCAAGATCTTGTTAGTTGCCGAAAATCAAAAAAAAAATCAATTGGATAAGTAAAGCCAAAATAAGGCAACCTTATCCTATTAATTACAAAAAAAAAAAAGATTTTGTGGGGACACACAAGCCAAAATAAGGCAAGTGTTTCCATATTTGCATTTATTTCATTCGGCCCCCTTGATTGCATATCTTTCCATATCTTCTCCAATATCTTATCATATCTTCCATATCTTTCTTGTTAGGAAACTTGCTTGCTTGATAATATTTAATTGCAAGAATCTCGCACCTTCCATAAGGCCGAGATCTTTCTCTCTCCTTCCTTCCTTTCTTGCCAAGGCTTCCTTAGAGCCGACGCACCTTTCTCTCTTTTCTTCATTACTTGATCGTTTGTTTTGTGTGTTTTTGCTCTTGTGTGTTCCATACTTGTGCAACGTCGAGATCCTAAGCCTCCCCTACCCTTCGAATAATTTTCGTGCAAACTAAGAGTACTTGCGTGGTGAGTCTTACAATATCTCGGCGCTTATTATTGCTTGTTGTTTGTGAAATTTTTTAACCCCTTTGCTTTCATGTCTATGGTTGAGATTGGAGACGGAAATATGGAAGGGGATGAACATTCAAACCAACAAGGACTCCAGCCACCGAACCCACCGTCGGCGCCTAGTAGCCTTCTCGGCGCGCCGAACGCATCGGCGCAAGGGCTCGCCCCCGCAGCGGGTCTCGCGGCGCTTGAGGCGCGCTTTGCCAACCTCGAAGGCTTGATGACGAGGTTCCTCAACCAGCAATCGGCGCCACCAGTCGTAACCATTCACACAGCGCACGCGCATCCGAGCGTAACGCCACACGGCGTCTCGGTTCCGCGGGCTTCGGCACAAGAAAAAGGCAAAGGGCCTTTGGTGGACTCGACTAACCCGAATGGGATCCAACGATTGGAATCCATGAAGGAAAGCCGACCCACTAACCAGGCTCAACAGGTGGACGACGTTGTTGACGTTCAATCCCATGAGGAGTATGACTCCGAGGAGTGGCGGCGTCAATAATCAAAAAAGAAGAAAAAGGCGGTCACTCCGACGCCTAAGAAAAAGAGATCCAAGGGCCGAGATGACTTCGATGTCGATGACTATCGAGGCCATCAAAGCCCCACAACTCCATATTCGGAAACCGAGGACTCTATGACGGAGTACGAGGAAGCTTCCGAGGAGGATTTTGATCACCCTCTGGTCCATGATTCGGAGGAGTGGATAGATCGGGATCGGGATTGGATTCCGAGACCCAAGTTGCCCGTGAATCGCGCGGAGTATGATCGGCTTGAGGGCCGTGACAACCGCGAACGGCCTCGGCGCAACGGGGATCGGCGTCGCCAAGACCGCCACCGAGAGCACCAGCGGCGTCCTCGGCGCGACGAGGACGAGGACCCCAGCGACGGAAGCGACGTCTCCAGCCGAGGCCATGGCCGAGTCCCACGACGCCGACACACACCTCCTCCGCGTGCCAACCGGCGCGCCGCAAACGATCGTCCGGCGCATGTATCACGCCGCGACGTCAAGGTAAATTTTGAAGAATTTTTTGGTAATTACAACCCTGATGAATTTATTTCTTGGTTACAGGGTACCGAGCACGTGCTCAAACATTGCCATTACGAGGAGCACGAGAAGGTCGAGGTGGTGACACTTCATTTTAGAGGTGCCGCTCGGATGTGGTGGAACCGATTCGAATCGGATCGGGCCCGAAAGGGTAAAGCCCCCATAACCGAATGGCATCAGCTAGTGTTTATTATGAAGAGGAAGTTCATCCCGCCCGAATACAAGGAGAAAGTGAGGATCTTGATCCAAGACGCTCGACAAGGTTCTCGGACGCCGGAGGAGTTTTTTGCATACCTCGAAGACTTGTTCTTCAAGGCTGGCATTAGCGCTTCCCCGGGAGCATTGAGGTATCGTTTTGTGGCGGGACTTCACCAATGGATCTGAGATCGGTTGGTTGTCTTGCCAATCAAAGATTTGGGACGTTTGATACACACGGCCATGGAGCTTCACACGCAATTCAAGAGGCCGAAGACGTCCACTTTCAGAAGGTATAATTCTTCCCCTAGTCCATCCACTTTAGGTACTAACCGGTTTGTTCCTCCTTCCATGTCTAAATCCAAGGTAGGTACCCCAACGACGGACTCCAAGGGCGACACATGAGACTTGAGTTTTTCAAGAAGGGATATGCAGTTAGGACAGGGTTCAAGACCAACTAATTGAGCATTTATGTGTTCCTGTTTTTCCAACTTGTTTTGCAGTTTTATGTTATCTCTTACAAGACTTGAAAGGATTTTCAACAACTCAGGTTTTTCATAGTTATTCAAAGAAGCAAGAACAGTTTCAGTGGTTACCTCACTGGGTTGTTCCCTAGTGGTTTCTCCTATGGCCATTCCACACATGTCTGGGAGTGCCCATGACTCGGGATCTTCGTCTTCATCATCGCTCCAGGTGGCGATGTAGGCCTTTTTCCCTTGCTTTCGGCCGTCAGTTCCCTGTGGGCATTCCTTAGCGAAGTGTCCTTTCTTGTTGCACTTGTAGCATGTGACATCGGAGAGGTCCTTCTCTGCGGGTTTTCTTTGGGAACTCTGCCCTTTTCCCCAGTTCCCACTGTTCCTTTGGAGCTTCCCTTTGTAGAAGTTCCGAAGAGCTTTTGTTACGAGAACTAGCTCCTCATCCTCTTCTTCTTCGGAGTCTTCGTGTTGTTCTTGAGTTGATTTGAGCATCTTCTCGATCTTGAGTGCGATCCCTCGATGAGCTCGAGTCTATTCCTTATCATCGATCTTTCTCTTCTCGTGTCCCACCAGCTTTCCAAACACTTGATGGAGCATGAGTGTTCTATTTTCTGGATTCTATTTGAACATTGTTCTCTCGTTTTCCCACTCTCCAGTCAATCCGTTGAAGAGCTGTTGGACCTTCATCTTATGGGTGATTTCTTCTTTGGTGATCCCCAAGCCTTCCATTTTAGTGCAAAGTCCTTCAAATCGGGACTGGTAGCTATCAACAGACTCTCCCATCTCCATTCGGAAGTTGTAGAACTCCCTTTTTGCATTCATCTGAAGATCTTCTCAGAGATCTGAGTTCCCAACGTGCATTTGTTGGATGGCTTCCCACATTTCCTTAGCTGTGTCAAGATTTGCTACCCTGTCACAGTCTTGTACGCACATGGACCTCTTCAGGTACTGTTTGGCTTTGTAGTTTGCCTCCATACACTTGTATTCGTTGGGTCCCCACTTTGAGAGGTCGTTGACTATAGTTGGATCGATTTCGAAGTTGCCTCTCTCGATAACACACCAGGCTTCATGTCGCGTTGCCAGCTTTCAAATCTTCCTGTAATAAGCCTTGGCGGCTTACTAGTGTTGTTCCCCACCTGAGTAAGTTCCTGAGCCATTTGATACCTGCGATGCTAACACAAATCTAGAGCACAAGCTCTGATACCAATTGTTGGATCGTAAACCATTAGCAAAGAGCTTGGGAACTGGCAATTAAGCTGTTCCCAAGGCAGCGGAAGTAAACAGTTCGCAAGTATGAAAGACAGTAAAAACACAGTTCCTTTATAGAGGAACCCCACTACAACCAACTAGTTGTATGGGTAAACCTCTACCTCCGCTTGGAGGATTTTGAATGACTTACTTATATTGATTGCTTTGTTCCTTAGTTACAACAGCCGGATTCACACTTCTCTGTTCCTACGAGTTCTTCCTAACTCTAGCAACACTAGTAAATCCTCTCAACTGAGTTACTAAGCTCACAACAACAAAATACAAATAACTCAAACCTTACACCGACTTCTCAATTCCCTTGTCCTTGGGAACATCGGCTTCACCGTCGTCGAGATCACACACTCGCCGACGGGGACTTCTCTTCCTTTTCTTTCTTTTCTCTAGTGTGGGTGTTTGTGAGTTCTGGGAGAAGTACTCAAACCGAGTACTATTCATTTGGCTTTATGGTACAAGTGAGCTTAGGCAGTCGCATCTTTCGTTTGTGTCCAAAATGCCCTTTGCTTGATGCCCAAGTTGTACTTTCTTCACATGTGACTTTGGTTTGAACTAGGTCAACTTCTTGGATCAATCGGACCGTTGGATGAAGCGTGACAGTCTGATCCTCAGACTGTTCCTTCGGGCTGTCCGAGACAGAATCCCGCGGTCTGCGCTGAACGGTCGTTGTCCTCACATGTGAGTTCCCATGTCATGGGAACTGTCTTGTTCAGAGTTCCCTTGATGGAAACTCTTCATCGTTGTAAGCTTGTGTTCTCTTGATCATTTCTGGGAGTTCTCACTTCATGGGAACTTTCCTCTTCAGAGTTCCCTTGATGGAAACTCTGCATTGTGAGCTTCTGTGGCTTTTGGTCATTCATGGGAGCACAGTTTCTCTTCAACAGTTTCTCTTCAAACTGAGCCCGCTTGATCAAGGATATAAATTGAGACTTAATCTCAAATGGTTTCTCTATCTCCGGAAGCACAATTGGGGATTCTGGCACCCTCAGTTCTGGATGCATGTATTGTTTAGCATTCCTCGGATAGGCATTCAGCTCTTCCTGTAGACGAGCATTGTTAACTCGTTGACACTCAGCCTCGGCAGCAACGTCTTCTTTCTCGGTTTTCAACGCCTCCATCTGGTTTTGGAGAATTTCCAACTGACGAGACATCTCTTCAGGTGTGGCCATGGCTCGGTTCTCTCGGTGTCTACGGTGCAAGGAACGTTCAGTTTCTGAATAATAACCAGCGTTGTCAAATTCAAGCCTTCGACATCCTACCGACATACGCTGAGAAAACAGAAATTAAAAAAAAACGGGGTCGAGCTATTCCCAAACCCACAGATAAACAAACAAACTCGTTGCTTGCCCGACAACGGTGCCAATTTGTTGACGGGCCTTTACTCTGGACAACAAATAAATTTATAAGTCAAGACCCCGCTGAGTATAGGGGAGTCAGGATCGTTCCACGAGAAGCACGGTTTGTTTATCTATCGACTACTGATAATGAAAATCAAACAAAAACAAGCAAAATACTCACGAGCAGCCTCGTTAACGACTTTGTTAGGGTCGTTAACGAACTTGTATACTACTAACGACCTAAAAATAAGTTCGATACCGAAGCTACGAACTCAGTAAGGAATATGATCTAGGAGAATTTCAAATAAAAACAAAGATCTAGGACAAGGGTCACCACAACATAGTCATTCATATAAACGTGTAAGAAGATAAAGATCATGCCTTTAAATAGATAAATTCATCAACTTTCATTGACTAGTAAGTAAGTTAATCTACTCTCATAAATTAATTCACTCAATCACTTGTTTTGGATCTAAAGCTTGAAACTTTCGTATTCAAACAATATCAACCTTCAAGATTCTAACCTTCTCTCTCGATCAAGTTAAGACTCAAATTACCTTGACTTTCATCTAGGTATAAACACAACAAGCAATCTCAAAAATAGATAGAAGGCATTCAACACATCATCTTACTCATCAAACCATGCAAAACTATGCCGGGTTTCAACCCCGACCCTAGATAAGAAAACTACACACCACTCATAATTATGAAATAAACAACTTCTATAAAGTAGAACATCGAAAACAAAACAACTACTTCAAATTAATAAGAAAATATCACCTTACAGAATTCAGAAGAAACCGAAAAACATAAAACCGAATCGAAACTCGTGATTAACAACCTCGGCTAACTTTCATTCCACCGTGGCTCGATCTCTTTCTCCGACTCTTCTCTCTCTCTCTCGGCTCTTCCAAACTCGTCTCCTACTTCTTCTCTACTTGCCACCCCTTCTCTAGGCTATAAAGAAGGGTATTTATACTAATAAAGCTATCTAAATAAATAAGGATATAAGATAAAAACTTTCCTAAAAGATAGAAACCTACTCTTAAAAAGATAGAAATAAAAACCTAGAAGGATAACAAGACTTAAAATATAATACAATAACCCTAAAACTCATTAAAAACACTCTACCGACACGGAATAAATTCCCACACAGGATCGGTAGGTCATCACTAAGATTTCTCGAAAAACCCTATCGCTAAGCCTCGTTAACGACCCTGCATAGCCTCGTTAACGAGCCTGGGTTTTGACTTCTTCATCACTTCAACTCTAAAAGCTTAGACTTCGACTTCTTCATCTCGTATTCTTCCGTCCTTCACCATAGCATTCCAATTTCAGTTCCAAAAAGCACCGTTTCCTTGCTAAAACCTACAAAAAGACACAAAACGGAGTAGCTTCCATACTTTTCACAAAATATACAAAACCATCCAAAAACACACAAAACTAACCCTAAAATTATCAAAACTAGTCCTAATAAACTAAGAAAACATACTAAAAACTATAACAAAAACACGAACATCATGTGGGCAAAAGCATGTTCTAAATGTGACCCAAATCCTAAATATATGCACATTATATATAGGTGAGAAAAATAAATATATAGATCACATAGCATCGAAAGAGAAATTGAGAAAAGCTACCTAGTACACGCATCCATGTCGACAGTCAGCAATCAGCATATATGAACGTGTCTATAAAATGTTTCATACTGGCCAACAATTCATACTAGCTAGAACAATTCTCCACATGCAGCAATAACAATATATAGGTCACATTTACATGTTTAATTTCCAGTATTAAATCATAGTCCTCTCTACTTGCTTATGGTAATAAACTTGTTCCTCATGTAATCCATCATGTATATTATGATTATCGCTAATTATTTGTTACTTGAAATCTTTCATACATGATTGATCATTGATGAGGTATTTTTCAGTGGTCGTTAATACCTATCAAAGAAACCTTAGCTTAACCAACTCAGTAGAGCGGCAAGTAAGGGTCGATCCCACAGAGACTCGTGTATTTATATAATTACTTAGGTGCCAAGTAACCAAATGGGGGTTTTTGAATGAAAATCTAATCTAATATGCAAACTAAGAACTAACTATGAATGCAAAGTTTGGTTGTAAATATATGAGAGAAATATATTCAACTAGTTAAATCCATCATTAATATGCTTATCGATCATTGATTCTCTTGATTCTCAATTCCCTTGAATAATCTACCGCGGATTATTATCCAAAACTTTATATTTAGTTGAAAGAACTAACAGTCTGAACAACCCTAATCATCTAACAACCTAGAACAACGTCTAGATTGAATTAAACGACAGCTTTAAGCTCAAAGTCTCGATAGAAACAAATACTCAACGCAAACAGCTAATCAAGTTATATGTGGTTTATTCCCTTCTACAACTGAATAGCCCGAATGGGTCTAAACAATTATAGTTGCTACTTTATCTAACCAATCCCAAACGGGACTTGATTAGATTAGTTGTAAATTATCCCAGAAATAATTTTAGGTAGCTAATCTAACAAAATCCTAGAATAATTCTGAGTTCAATTAAGCACATGGAATAAAACCTATTCAAGTTGTTGAGAATCAATCAAACCTCACAATATTATGCAATCTATGATTTCACTAACTAGTCAAACACAATGAAATTAGCAATGCATAATTAAATTGAAATCAAACTTACAAAGGTTTCAAAGTCTGCCTCAAGAGAGAAAAACTCTAGCCTCCAAAGTTTGACAAAAGTTATGACAATCTAGAGAGAGACAACTAAAAACAAGGTTTAAATACCCCACAAGATATCCAAATATCAAATTATCCCGAAATTACATCAAACTAGTCGGAAAACACATAACCAAGGCCCAACTCTAAGCCCATTCCGTCGGCCCAATGCTCTCGCAACGAAACAAGGAGGCGCGATCTCCCTAGCATGCCGCGGCCGCGCCACCTCCAGGTCAAGCCCGCGCCAGTAAGATCTGAGGCGTTTCTCCCCGTTGCTTCATTCCGTTGGACTTTAGTTCTGCACTCCTACTTCTTCAATCTTCATTGCAACACCTCCTAGCTTCCTTTTTCTCGTCCACCACCATCATGGTCAATCCAAACCTCGCCCCGTTGTTGCTCCTGAACCTAAAACCTGCAAAACCGAGCAAACCAGCACATAATACCCGACAACACAAAAACCTAAAAACTACATAAAAACCAACCTAAAACTAGCTAAAACATATATAAAACATGCATCTAAACTACTCCTATATGCAAGCTATCAAATTCCCCCATGCTTAACCCTTGCTTGTCCTCAAGCAAGACATTAATCCAAATCACACCATAGAAATGCAATCATACATCCATCTCAAATCAAACAAGCATTTCACATTTAAAAACCCGACCAAGACTTCTCAACATGCATTATGGTAAGGAAAAAGTAAAGACCATTCATTCATTCTAGACCTCACCTAGATAATTGTGTTTGCACTCAAACTCTCAAGTGTTTAGGGGAATGTGTTTCACTCAAAATCAACCATGAAAACTAGACTACCATATGCTTGCATCAGCGTTCTAAATCTCCACCGTTGGGGATCAAACACATAACAAAAATCATGAGGACTTTTTAAGGCTTGTAATGGGGCCAAGGTAAAGAGAAATTAGGAAGGGATCATATTTGGCTTGTGGTGCTAAATTCGGGATAAAGAACTAATCCTAACCCAACCTTCAACACTTTTTCTCATAACACTTCCCAACTTCCACTCTATCAACTCCTTACACTTTCATTCAAACACTTGCTTCTTTTTTTTTTCTTGCCTCTTATTCAACTCTTTTTCTTTCATACTAATGAAGGCTACTAACAATTTATCTCAATTTTTTTTCTTATGCTTTGCACAAACTATTCATCTTCATTTTTTTTCACTTTACACACAAGAGTTTTATTTCCTCTTTTCCACCTTTCCTCCAACTCCCCCATACTTACATCAAACTCACACAAAACACAACATAACCTAAAGTCCTAAATCCCGGATTATGGATCAAGCTTATTAGGCTTGGAATCATTTTGTGGAGCTAACAAAAATAGGCTTCAAGCTCAAAAGAAATAGAGGTGTCAAGAACATGGATCTTGTAAGGTAGGAAGGGAAATAATAGGCTTATAAAGAACATTGCCTCAATCACTTTAATGTCATGTATTCAATCATATAAGCAGTCTTGACAAAGGATCATAACGCAAGTTCTAGAGCTAGATAATTATGGTGATACACTCAAGAATGTAGAGAACAAATATATCATGAAAGGCCAAAAATATCTCACAAGGCAAAGTTTTTGTCTAGAACTTCATAATGAATCAAATACTCGAGCTAAATACATGCTCCATCCTATAATCAAGGTAATTAATCAATGATCATGCTTATATCATATTAACTTCAGCATACATGCAAATCATGGGTTAGAATTTATACTTAACTTAGAGAAACAAGAGGAATTAAACAATGGGGAAATAAGAACCTAAATGCAATATTTTTGTATTTTTTCAAATTTTTCTTTTTTTTTTCATTTTTCAGAATTTTATTCAATGCATGCAAAAATTTTAAATATAATCTAAACTAATGCAACTATATGCAATGCAAACAAGTATTACCTTCCCCCATGTTTAAAACATACTTTGTCCCCAAAGTATAGTAAAAAGTAAAGGAAAAAGAAATACTCACAAAACTCTAATGATTCGGGTAATGCGGCGGGAAATCCGACAGCGGTGTAGGCTTCTTCGGGTTATCAATCTTCGGACCTGAGGTATCTAACACACACCAAAAACTACCTAAAAAGCAAAAGATTATAACTGAAAAACAAAACTACTCTAAACCTTGGGTTGCCTCCCAAGAAGCGCTTGCTTAATGTCATTAGCTTGACTCTTAGCATGATTTAATAAGATTTGACATTTGTCAATGCCCTTAACAACCTATCAACCCATGTGCACACATCTCAGAAAAACATAAGTAACACCATGATAAATTAAAGATGCATAATATAACTTTCAAAGATCGTTTTAACTTATCAAACATGTGTGCCCAATTGGCATGAAATGGCATATGTTTAAAAGAATTCAGTACAAGTGGTGGGTTTAGAAAATACTTACAGTATGAATCAAAACACTTGTCAGCAATACCACTTTTATCCAGCATGAACTCCATGTATTCTCCATCTTCCACCTTGTGTTGTAGACTTGGCTCCTCTTCTTGGAACTCCATAAGCTCTTGATGTGAGAAGGTGGGGAAACTGAAGCAAGGAGTGTCAAGGCCTAACATAGAGCGCACCATGACAGTAGGAGCTTTAATAGATGTATCATGTTATTTTTTTCCCTCATGGTTGTCTACTTCATCAGTAAAGAAGTGATCATGGTCGACAAAAGAGTCTTCTTCCAAAACCGTGAAACCCTCAAGCAATTTACTCCACATGGGTGAATATGACTTAGGCTCCCTAGGCTCTATAAGAATCTCTATGCCTGCACAAACTTCTCTTGGCTCTGTGATGATCGGCTCAACTTGCCTTATAGGTGTGAATTCATGTTGGGCATCAAATTCATCTTCATAACTCACATCCAGTGTAGTAGATTGCTCCTCAACTTGAATCTGAGTGTCTGACTCATGATCGTTTGACTCCAATGTGATTCCACCACTCCTTTCACACAACTCAAAAGGACATGAGATTGTGGAATGAAAACTTGAAGAACATGACTCACGGTGCTCCATGATTATAGCATCCGCCCTTTTTGAAATATTTGTTGGATCGTAATGGGTTAGCAGTGAGCTTGGGAACTGGCAGTTAAGCTGTTCTCAAGGCAGCGGAAGTAAATAATCGCAAGTAATAAAAACAGTTAAAGGGACAGTTCCTTTATAGAGGAACCCCACTACAACCAACTAGTTGTATGGGTAAACCTCTACCTCCGCTTGGAGGATTTTGAATGACTTACTTATATTGATTGCTTTGTTCCTTAGTTACACAACCGGATTTACACTTCTCTGTTCCTACAAGTTCTTCCTAACTCTAGCAACACTAGTAAATCCTCTCAACTGAGTTCCTAAGCTCACAACAGCAAAACACAAGTAACTCAAACCTTACACTGACTTCTCGGTTCCCTTGCTCCAGGGAACTTCAGCTTCACCGTCGTCGAGATCACACACTCGCCGGCGGGGACTTCTCTTCCTTTTCTTTCTTCTCTCTAATGTGGGTGTTTGTAAGTTCTGGGAGAAGTACTCAGACCGAGTACTATTCATTTGGCTTTATAGTCCATTTGTCTTGGGCAGTCGCATCTTTCGTTTGTGTCCAAAATGCCCTTTGCTTGATGCCCAAGTTGTACTTTCTTCACATGTGATTTTGGTTTGAACTAGGTCAACTTCTTGAATCAATCGGACCGTTGGATGAAGCGTGACAGTCTGATCCTCAGACTGTTCCCTCTGGCTGTCTGAGACAGAATCCCGCGATCTGCGCTGAACGGTTGTTGTCTTCACATGTCAGTTCCCATTTCATGGGAACTGACTTCTTCAGAGTTCCCTTGATGGAAACTCTTCATCGTTGTAAGCTTGTGTTTTCTTGTTTGTTTCCGGGAGTTCCCACTTCATGGGAACTTTCCTCTTCAGAGTTCCCTTGATGGAAACTCTTCATTGTGGCTAGCAGTGGTTTTGTCATTCATAGGAGTTCTTGGTTGTACCTGTGTTCCTTAGAAATACTTGAACAAACCACATTAGTTCCCTATGGTGTTTGTCATTATCAAAACTTAAAGAGAAGTGAGTCGTTGATCCGTTGCTTAGAACCAGAGGTCCCAACAACGTCCCAACAATTTCCCCCTTTTTGATGATGACAAACCCATCACAAAAATGCAAGTATTTCAATGAATGATATGCTGATGAGTTCCTAAGTATGATTTTGGGAAGTCACTCTTAGTGAGACATTTAGATTTAGGGAGCCACTTCTGGTGAGACACATAGTTCCTATTAGGCTTTTTATGCAATTGTTCCCCCTTAGCTTATGCGTGGTCTGTGATAACTTAAACTTTTAACTCATCTCACATTTTTTATCTTTCCCCCTTTTGACATCATCGAAAAAATAAGCAAAGCAATATTAGGAAAGAATGGAACACGCAATCAAAATAAAGACCATTTCATTACTTAAGAGAATATGTACAATGGGAACCCAAGTACAATTTGTGGTCATATTTGGATTAAGGGAACAAGAAGGGAGAGATCATGGGCTCTGAGGGAACAAGGCGTCACAAAGGCGCGTAAGAACTTGTGTAAGCTTTTCTTGTCCTCTGGCCAACACTGTCTGGTCCCTAGCAATCTGATCGAGGGTATTGGCGATGCGGAGCAACAATGAAGAGTTCCCCTCTTGTGTACCAGACTCTAGGGGAGCCGCCTCCTCTACAGGCTCCGAGTGCCTCATCTTCTAGGCAACTGTAATGTCCAGTTCCCTTCCAAGCTCGATTTCTTCTTTAGAGGCATCGTAGAGACCCTCTTTTTGTAGGAGCTTCTTGATCAGCCCGGAGTAGGGAAGGGAGTGGGACTTGGAGGCCATGCACTTTTCCATGTGCCCAAGGATGATTCGGGGAAGATTTATGGGCTTCTTGAGGAGGAAGTGGTAGAGGATGATGGCATCGGGGATGTTGACGACCAGGCGCTTTTCTTGGCGTGGGATCACCACGTTGATGATGAATTGGTGAGCGAGCTTGGCGACCAAGGACAGATGATGCGTCGAGAGGACCTTAGAGGGAACCCGACCCTCAAAAATTGTGTTGTACACCTCGGCGCTGTTGAAATCGCCCCAGAGATTGCTGGGCACCTCGCTAAGCCCTTGACCAGGGACCTGGAGTTGAAGGCGGATCGTAGACGTTGTAAAAATGAACTCGTCGCCTTCGTGGGAGAGAGTTCCCTGAGTGCCGTCGTTGGTGATAGTGAAGTTGTTGTAGAATTGACGCACTTGTGAGGGATCTACTCTCACAGTTTCTTGGCAGAGTCTCTCCCAACCCTGGGCCTTGATCAGTTCCCACAGTTCCTCCAGACCATTTTCAGTTAGCACCTCTTTGGAAACAATGAGGTGAGGGAGAAGCTTTCTGCGCTCAGTGACATGATGCTTGGTGGTCCCCTTCCCCTTCTTTGACTTGCTTTTGGATTTGTTCCCCCTAGAGACCGTGCGAGGTCCTTTCTGCTGAGGGGGTGCAGCCGCTTCGATCATAAGCACGCGGTCCCTTGGTGGTGGGGAACTTGCGGACACCACCATTTGGTGTCCAGGTGTAGGGATGCGTGCTGGCTCCTGTGTAGCTGGAGCTTCTTCCTCTTCTTCGACCTCATCATGGGAGGTCCCTTCTTCCTCGGAGGAGCTCGAACCCGAGCCCTCCGCGTCATCTCCAGGATGACTTGTTGTTGCCTCAGCACCTCCAGCTGGTGCGAGGTCCCTTGTCTCTGTTGGCTCTTGAGGAGCAACCTTTTCTGGGGACTTTGTCCCTTTGGAGACTGTGTGCTCAGAGGGACCCCTGTTGAGTTCTTCCTCGATGGCCTTGAGCTGGGCTTCCTCCTCCAAAGTTCCCATGATGATCGGAGGAGGGTCCTTGGTCATTTTGCCGATGACCACAGAAAGAGGAAGATCGTCGTCGTCTGAGGAGAGGGCGACGGTACTTTTGGATGGTGAGGGAGAGGGGAGTTTGGTGGTGGTGGGAGACGTGATGGAAGAGGGGAGAGGAGAAGAAGGAATAGGGGTTGTGAGTTGAGTGGAAGGAGGAGGAAGGGATCCGCGGTCCTGTGGAGGAGAGATCCCCGAAGCGGAGAGGGGAGTGGTGGAAATGTGTTTTGGTGAGGAAGGAGAAGGCGTTTTGTGAGGTGAAGGTGGAGGTGGAGATCCCGGAATGATGGGAACGAGAGGAAGTGAAGGAGGTTGGGATGTTGAAGTTCCCATCGTGGCGGGAACTGGAGGAGGTGGCGGAGGAGGTCCCTCGATTTGAAGAGGAGGGATGGAGGAGGAAGAGGGAAGTAGACTCTGAGGTTCGGAGTTCCCATCGTCGGAAGGAAAAGGGTAGGGAGGTTTGGGAGCACAAGAACTCTCCTTGGAGCAGTTCAGGTAGTCCTCAAACCGGAAGAAAGCCTTCTTTCTGGGCTCTGAGAATTCAGAGGCCTCAGAGTGTTTACGCCTTTTGGATTTGGAGGGGTCATGGGAGTGTTTAGATTTTTTGGATTTTGAGGGATCTTTTGATGAGTGGCGATGTTTGGATGAGTGGCGATGTTTGGATTTATGGGGTTTTTCATTGATGGAGGGGCGAGCATCTCCGAAGTTGTCAACGATGACAACTCCGGAGGAGGTGTTGGTGGTTGAAGGTGGAAGAGGAAGAGATTCGGAGGAGGAAGAGGTCCAGGAGACGGTTTCGTCGACCGGAGGAGGAGGAGGGGGCAGGAAGGGGCTTACTTGATTGTATAGCCCTTGAATGAGGACATCCTTCATGATTGGGTCTTGTTCTTGCTCGATCTCGTTCAGTTGAGTGATGAAGAGAGTGCGAGGATTGGCAAGTACCCACTCTTTGATTTGTGCGAATGTGTGTTGAGGGGCCATTTTTGTAAGAATTTGGGAGGTTTTGGAGGTTTCTTGAAAAGAGAGTGAAAAGGATTTGGGGAAGACGAATGACAGGGATGTAAGATGGAGTAAAGGGTCTAAAAATGGCAAAGAGGGGTTTTAAAGGAGAGAGGAGGTGAAGGGTAGAAAGGGAAGTGGAATAACCTCGATAACCGTTGCCCAATGAACGTGGGGCGCCGTTTCAACTTCTCAAGCACGCTTCTGGACACGCGTCACAATCTCTTGGGAAGTCCTTTTCAAATTTTGAATACTTGGCCTGTAGCGCTTCAGAGCTTCTGACACGAAAGTCCGCTTCCCAAGTGACGGTTTTTCTTTGAAGATTAGTCAGTGTTCCCTTTGTAGATGCAGAAGTTCCCATGATCTTTTCAAGGTCAGGGAGAGTGAAGTGGTTGAGGGAACTTCACACTCATCCTTTTGTGGGGCTAGGGAACTTAAAGGGAACCAGAAAATTTGCAACTCGATAAAGGAAATGTTTTGGCTCATGAGAAGTATTTGTCTGGTCCCTAGCTTAGGGTGGGTCATATGATCAACCGTCATGGTGGCTTGTAATGAGGGATAAAGGGAACTCTGGTTGATCATTTTGGGCCAAAAGAAATGGAGTTCCTTTGTACACATTTTTCTCTAAACTAGTAATCATGGCATAGTGAAAGAAATGAATCCAAGTTCCTTATCATGCAATTTTAGATAAACTAGTCAGGCATTGAGAGAGAGATAAACAGGGACTTGTTTAGTTTAGAGTTATCATCCCTAGAAGCATTCGAAAACGCTGGTAGGGACGTCTGTCTAAAGCTTTGGTAAGAATATCCGCAATTTGCTCTTCAGTTCTACAGTGTTCCATCGAAATGTTCCCATTCTCAACATTGTCACGTAGAAAGTGATGCCTTATATCAATATGCTTAGTTCTAGAATGATGCACAGGATTTTTGGAAATGTTTATGGCACTAGTGTTATCACAGAGTATGGGAACTGGGCCAAAAGACATACCGTAATCCTGGAGTTGTGACTTAAGCGATAGAACCTGGGAACAGCATGATGCGGCAGCCACATATTCAGCTTCAGCTGTGGAGAGTGCCACTGAGTTTTGCTTTTTAGATCCCCACAAAACTAAGCAAGACCCTAGGAACTGGGCCATTCCTGAAGTGCTCTTTCTGTCAACCAAGTGCCCTGCAAAGTCAGCATCTGTGTATGCAATGAGCTCAAGGGAACTGTTCCTTGGATACCAAAGGCACAAGTTATTGTTCCCTTTGAGATACCTGAAAATTCTCTTCACCTCTTTCAGGTGTGATTCCTTAGGGTTAGCTTGAAAACGAGCACAAAGACATACGGAGAACATGATATCAGGTCTACTAGCTGTTAAGTAGAGAAGGGACCCGATCATACCTCGATAGTTCCTTTGGTCCACACTGATACCTGTTTCATCTGCATTTAGCCTTGAATTTGGTGAGATGGGAGTGTCAATGGGCTTTGAATTTTCCATCCCATACTTCACGAGCATTTCCTTGATGTATTTCTGTTGATGGATCTTTGTTCCCTCCTTTGTTTGGGATATTTGAAGTCCCAAGAAGAACGTGAGTTCCCCAATGAGACTCATCTCAAACTCATTGCTCATGAGGTCCTTGAACTTTTCTACAAGAGTTTCGTTAGTTGCTCCAAACACAATGTCATCAACATATACTTGCACAATCAAAATGTCTTTAGATTCTTTCTTTAAAAACAAAGTCTTGTCTATAGAACCACGAATGTATCCATGGGACAAGAGGAATTGAGCAAACCTGTCATACCAAGCTCGGGGAGCTTGTTTGAGTCCGTAAAGGGCCCTTTCCAGGAAATAGACATGGTTGGGCATTTTCTCATCTTCGAATCCTGGAGGTTGGGCCACATACACTTCTTCCTTGAGATGTCCATTTAGGAAGGCTGTTTTCACATCCATTTGATAAAGTTTGAATTCCTTGTGAGCAGCATAGGCAATGAGGAGTCTGATTGCCTCGATCCTGGCAACTGGTGCGAAGGTCTCATCGTAGTCAATCCCTTCTTCTTGCCTGTATCCTTGTGCTACTAACCTAGCCTTGTTCCTTGCTACAGCTCCAGTATCATCGAGCTTGTTCCTAAAGACCCATCGGGTTCCTATGATGTTCTTGTTTTTGGGCCTAGGAACTAGCTTCCAAACTTTGTTTCTCTCGAATTGGTGGAGTTCCTCTTGCATGGCTTGAATCCAATCTGGGTCCTTTAATGCTTCTTTAGCAAGAGGGGAGATGATGTTCTCAAGAGGGTGGTCCTTCCTTTGTTGAAAGGTTCTTGTATGAGTGAGTTCCTTTGCATGTGTATTATCCTCAGTTGGTGTTTCTTTGTCATGGGAACTCTCATCTTCAGCTTCTTCATTTGATGTTTCTTCAGAGATTTCTGGCAGGTTCCCTCTTTGTTTCCCTTGAATACTTGATTCTGGCAGTGTATTGTCTTGGGGGACAGCAGAGTTGTTCCCTGAAGAGGGGACCTCGAGAGAGTTGGAGGTTTCTTGTAGTTCTTCTGAGGAGGGAGCCTCAAGGGAGGTTTGATCAGTGAGGGTTGGACCTTCGTCGTTGTTCCCTGGTTGTGGGATATGGCTTGCACTTGGATAGTCTTCATCCCTTTTCCTTGGCTCATCCTCGTCATCATCATCGTCTTCATGTCTGACTAGCTTGAACAGAGTTCCCTTCCCTTGGGTCTCGGTTCCCATCTTTACAGACTTTTCATTGAAGACGACATGAATGCTTTCCTCTATCTTCTTGGTTCTTTTATTGTAGACCCTGTAAGCCTTGCTTTGTGATGAGTATCCCAGGAAGATCCCTTCGTCGCTTCTGGGGTCGAATTTCCCAAGATTGTCTTTGCCGTTGTTGTGAACAAAACATGTGCAACCAAATGTTCTCAAGTGTGAGATGTTTGGTTTTCTCCCTTTGATGAGCTCATAGGAAGTCTTGTTGATCAGGGGCCTTGTCATGGCTCGATTTAGGATGTATGTAGCTGTGGAGATTGCTTCAGTCCAGAAGTACTCAGGAACTCCACTTTCGATCATCATGGTTCTAGCCATGTCCTCCAGAGTTCTGTTCTTTCTCTCGACCACTCCATTTTGCTGAGGAGTGCGAGGAGCTGAAAAGTTGTGAGAGATCCCATTTTGCTCACAGAAGTTTAGGAACTCCGAGTTTTGAAACTCAGTTCCGTGATCAGATCTGATTGCTTTCAGTTTCATCCCCAAGCTTACTTCTGTTCTTTTGATGAAGGGCTCAAATTCTTCAAACGCTTGTGATTTTGCCTTCAAGAAAATAACCCAGGTGAATCTTGAAAAATCATCAATTAAAACATACATGTACCTTTTTCCATCGTAGCTAGTTGTTCTCATGGGACCACAGAGATCCATGTGAATTAACTCCAGGGACCTGGTTGTGCTTACCACCTTCTTCGGTTTGAAGGAGGTCCTGGTCTGTTTCCCTCGAACACATGCTTCACATATTTTGACTCCTTCGAGATTGATCCGTGGAAGACCAATGACCAGATCCTGTAGATAAAGCTTCAGGATTTGATTTACACCAGCATGTCCCAGTCTTCGATGCCAGAGTTCCGTGTCATCTTGGGAACTCGCAAGGCACAGCTTCATTGGTGGTTCAAAGTTGGTGTTCACCACATACACATTGTTGTATCTTCTTCCTCTTAGAATTACTTTGTTGGTCTTCTTGTTGATGACGAGACATTCATCTGAGTCGAAAGTGACGATGTTGTTCCCTTGATCACACATCTGGGAGACACTCATCAGATTGTATCCCAGATCCTTTACCAGATTTACGTTGCTAACTTTAATAGATCTATTTAGCAACACTTCTCCTTTTCCAATAACTTCTCCCTTGTTCTTGTTGCCAAATGAGACGTGGCCTCCTTCGGCATGAGTGTGGAGTGAGATGAGGATATCCTTGTTCCCTGTCATATGGTTCGAGCATCCACTATCTATGAACCATGTACTGTTCCCTCTCACAGCCACCTACAAGGAAAAGTTAGTGTTTTGAGACCCAGGCAAGATGACTCTTGCCAGGTCCCTTGCAAGGGAAAACATTTTCATTTAAGATATAGTCAGAAATGTTGATGTCTTTGGAATTTTGAGAGTTGGAGTTCCTTTGGTGATGAGCATGACGTTTTTGTCTGTTTGGGAACTCATGGCTTCTAGGGATTTGGGCTCTCTTCTTGGGACATGCATCCTTGTAGTGCCCATGAGCACCACAGTGCCAACATGTCTTGTAGTATTCTCCCAGGTAGTATTTTGGGTGTGGTCTCTGGATACGGTTCCTATCCATGGTTTCTTTGTTGTACACTCGAGACCCATTTCCCTTAGCAATTTTGACATAGATTCTATGTCCAGAGTTCCCAGGATAGTAGTCTTTCTCACCATTGTTTCCACTCTCTAGGACCCTGATTTTCTCCTCGAGATGAGCATTTTTCTGTTTCTCGCACTGGAGTTCTAAGGCCCTACACTCATGGATCTCATGTTCGCTCAGGGGTGACTTTCTGTTCTTGGAGCACTCACCTTTGTATCCTATGCCATGTCTGGCTGGGACAAACTTAATTTGGGAACTAGAGGCTTCAGGATGTTCGGGAGTCTCACTCAGGTTTTGCAGGAGGGTGTTCTCATCTTTCTCTAAAGTTTTGATTTCTCTTTCTAGATCTACGATGTGAGACACATGAGACTTGAGTTTTTCTAGAAGGGATATGCAGTTGGGACAGGGCTCAAGACCAACTAATTGAGAATTTATGTGTTCCTGTTTTTCCAACTTGTTTTGCAGTTTTATGTTATCTTTAACAAGACTTGAAAGAATTTTCAACAATTCAGGTTTTTCATAATTACTCAAGGAATCAAGAACAGTTTCAGTGGTTACCTCACTGGGTTGTTCCCCAGTGGTTTCTCCTATGGCCATGCCACACATGTCTGGGAGTGCCCATGCTTCAGGATCTTCGTCTTCATCATCGCTCCAAGTATGTAGGCCTTCTTTCCTTGCTTTCTGCCTTCAGTTCCTTGTGGACATTCCTTCGCAAAATGTCCTTTCTTGTTGCATTTGTAGCAAGTCACTTCTGAGAGATCCTTCTCTGTGGGCTTTCTTTGGGAACTCTGTCCCTTTCCCCAGTTCCCACTGTTCCGTTGAGACTTTCCTTTGTAGAAATTTCGAAGAGCCTTTGTTACAAGAACTAGCTCTTCATCCTCTTCTTCTTCAGAGTCTTCATGTTGTTCTTGGGTTGATTTGAGCATCTTTTCGATCTTGAGTGCGATCCCTCGATGAGCTCGAGTTTGTTCCTTATCATCGATCTTCCTCTTCTCATGTCCCACTAGCTTTCCAAACACTTGATGAAGCATAAGTGTTCGATTTTCTGGGTTTTCCTTGAACATCGTTCTCTCGTTTGCCCATTCTCCAGTCAATCCATTGAAGAGCTGTTGGACCTTCATTTTGTGGGTGATTTCTTCTTTTGTGATCCCCAATCCTTCCATCTTAGTGCAAAGTCCTTCAAACCGGGATTGGTAGCTATCGACGGACTCTCCCATCTCCACCATTTGGAAGTTGTAGAACTCCCTCTTTGCGTTCATTTGAAGATCTTCTCTGAGATCTGAGTTCCCAACGTGCATTTGTTGGATGGCTTCCCACATTTCCTTGGCTGTGTCAAGGTTTGCAACCCTGTCACAATCTTGTACGCACATGGACCTCTTTAGGTACTGTTTGGCTTTGTAGTTTGCCTCCATGCACTTGTACTCGTTGGGACCCCACTTTGAGAGGTCGTTGACAATAGCTGGATCGATTTCGAAGTTCCCCCTTTCGATGACGCACCAGGCTTGGTAGTCTTGGCCACGCATCCAATCTTTCATGTCGCGTTGCCAGCTTTCAAATCTTCCTGTTATAAGCCTTGGCGACTTGCTGGTATTGTTCCCCACCTGAGTAAGTTCCTGAGCCATTTTGGCACCTGCGA
The DNA here is from genome assembly GCA_964016875.1 of Fallopia convolvulus. Classification (NCBI taxonomy): domain Eukaryota; kingdom Viridiplantae; phylum Streptophyta; class Magnoliopsida; order Caryophyllales; family Polygonaceae; genus Fallopia; species Fallopia convolvulus. The sequence continues at coordinate 32,284,754 of OZ024736.1, forward strand.
TGCTAACACAAATCTAGAGCGCTTGCTCTGATACCAATTGTTGGATCGTAATGGGTTAGCAGTGAGCTTGGGAACTGGCAGTTAAGCTGTTCCCAAGGCAGCGGAAGTAAATAATCGCAAGTAATAAAAACAATTAAAGGGACAGTTCCTTTATAGAGGAACCCCACTACAACCAACTAGTTGTATGGGTAAACCTCTACCTCCGCTTGGAGGATTTTGAATGACTTACTTATATTGATTGCTTTGTTCCTTAGTTACACAACCGAATTTACACTTCTCTGTTCCTACAAGTTCTTCCTAACTCTAGCAACACTAGTAAATCCTCTCAACTGAGTTCCTAAGCTCACAACAGCAAAACACAAGTAACTCAAACCTTACGCTGACTTCTCGGTTCCCTTGCTCCAGGGAACTTCAGCTTCACCGTCGTCGAGATCACACACTCGCCGGCGGGGACTTCTCTTCCTTTTCTTTCTTCTCTCTAATGTGGGTGTTTGTAAGTTCTGGGAGAAGTACTCAGACCGAGTACTATTCATTTGGCTTTATAGTCCATTTGTCTTGGGCAGTCGCATCTTTCGTTTGTGTCCAAAATGCCCTTTGCTTGATGCCCAAGTTGTACTTTCTTCACATGTGATTTTGGTTTGAACTAGGTCAACTTCTTGAATCAATCGGACCGTTGGATGAAGCGTGACAGTCTGATCCTCAGACTGTTCCCTCTGGCTGTCTGAGACGGAATCCCGCGATCTGCGCTGAACGGTCGTTGTCTTCACATGTGAGTTCCCATTTCATGGGAACTGACTTCTTCAGAGTTCCCTTGATGGAAACTCTTCATCGTTGTAAGCTTGTGTTTTCTTGTTTGTTTCTGGGAGTTCCCACTTCATGGGAACTTTCCTCTTCAGAGTTCCCTTGATGGAAACTCTTCATTGTGGCTAGCAGTGGTTTTGTCATTCATAGGAGTTCTTGGTTGTACCTGTGTTCCTTAGAAATACTTGAACAAACCACATTAGTTCCCTATGGTGTTTGTCATTATCAAAACTTAAAGAGAAGTGAGTCGTTGATCCGTTGCTTAGAACCAGAGGTCCCAACAACGTCCCAACAATATTCCTGATTATATCCTCAAGAGACTTATCAACTGACTGGGGTGGTTGAGAAGATGACTCAACTAGAAAGCTTTGATGGCTCATAAAACAAAAGAAATTCCAGCATTCCTTAGGTCTCATAAATAAAAGCCTCTCATTGCTCATGTAGTCGGCCAACCCTCTTGTCTCAAAATTCATACCATGGATAACTCCCATGTTCACCTCTCTATCACTGTATCGTAATCCCCAAGAACCAAGTTCAAACACATGGTCTTGAAATCTTGAAAAATAGTCATGGAAGTGTTCATCTTGCAGCTGTCTACAATCGAACAAAGCCATAGATTAGTAGTACGGGTGTTATGAACCGTAAGATAGGTTCACAACACCAAAAATAGCACAAAAGTAAAAACACAAATAGCGAGGAGTCCCCGGCAACGGCGCCAAATTTGATGCGGTATTTTCAAGGGTCATTAATACCTATCAAAGAAACCATAGCTTAACCAACTCAGTAGAGCGGCAAGTAAGGGTCGATCCCACAGAGACTCGTGTATTTATATAATTACTTAGGTGCCAAGTAACCAAAGGGGGGTTTTTTGAATAAAAATCTAATCTAATATGCAAACTAAGAACTAACTATGAATGCAAAGTTTGATTGTAAATATATGAGAGAGATATGTTCAACTAGTTAAATCCATCATTGATATGCTTATCGATCATTGATTCTCTTGATTCTCAATTCCCTTGAATAATCTATCGTGGATTATTATCCAAAACTTTATATTTAGTTGAAAGAACTAACAGTCTAAACAACCCTAATCATCTAACAAAAACCTAAAAACTACATAAAAACCAACCTAAAACTAGCTAAAATATATATAAAATATGCATCTAAACTACTATTATATACAAGCTATCAATGATACATATTTAAGGCCCTATAGAGGTATACGAAAACTCTGAATTGGAGATGTACGTGTACGTTAATATGAAAGTGAAACTGTGATCTTTCAATACTTTTTTTTGGATTTTTTGTACCTCGATCATGGGGCTGGATTGATTCCTTTGTTTTTGTTTGGTTGTTTGAATTGTATATTGCCCTGGTTGAAACAGACCGATATTTAACTTTTTGAATACATTGAATCTTGACATTTTTGCTCAAAAAAGTCGCTTTTATATGGCAATTCAATGGTTCAATTAAGTTTCCGTTGGATCCTGCAAAGATCATCATGTACGTGTTAAAGGTTCAAACCTTAAACAGTAGTTAGTATCTCCTTATAGATTGAGGAAAAGACGGGTATAGACTAATTTCAATAATTTTTTCCAACAATATACCTTCTTACTATAATTTGGCCAATAATAACCTCTTACATAAAATTAGACAAAATTACCCCTTTACATAAATTTTGTTACATAAATTTTATGTAAAGTAATTTTGTGTAGTACGGATTACCCCTTCACATAAATTTTGTTACATAAATTTTATGTAAAGTAGTTTTGTGTATTACGGATTACTCCTTTACATAAATTTTGTTACATAAATTTTATGTAAAGTAATTTTGTATAGTACAGATTACCCCTTTACATAAATTTTATTACATAAAATTTATGTAAAGTAATTTTGTGTAGTATAGAGTATAATTTTCGGTAAATTAATTCATGTATGTTAATTTTTTTTACATAAATTTTGTCTATGTTAATTTTTATTACATAAATTCGTGTAGGTCTAATTTTATTATATAAAATTTGTGTAGGTTAATTTGTTACCCTAATTTTATTATATAAATTTTGTATAGGGTAATTTTGTGTAAATTAATTTGTATAGGTTTACATTGTTACATTGATTTTAATTTGTTACATTAATTTATGTAAGTTAATTCTGTTAAATAAATTTTGCGTGGATTAATTTGTTAACCTAATTCTGTTACATAAATTTTATGTTTTTTTAGGGAACATAAATTTTGTGTCAAAATTTTTGTTATATAAAATTTTATGTATGGCAATTTATGCAGTATAATTTTGTTACATAAATTTTCAATTGATTAATGTTTCTATATAAATTTTATGAATGTTAATTTTGTGGACTAATTCTTCTATATAGTAATTTTGGTACATTAATTGGGTCAATAGTTTTATTACATAAATTTGTTGCAATTATTAATAATTGTATGTAGGGTAAGTTTGTTATATTAATTAGCCTAATACATTAAATAGTTAGTCAATTATATTGATTTAAATTTAACAAACTTATCACTAATTTTATGCAACTGAGTTTGTATAATTAGGTTTCTAACTTGCATGCCCGGTGAAGGTACTCTTCTCAAAATGTAAGCTTGAATTATAAATTCAATTCAGTTTTGTATTTAATCAAAATCTTTTATCTTATCTTGTTTGATTCTATATAACTATGGGATATCAAGTTGTTCTGTTTCCTATCTTTATGGAATTTATTTACTCCGATATATTCGTACGTATCTACTAATTTTATGCAATCTGTAACCGATTGTCTGGGATCGGGCCGAGTGATGGCCGATGAAACGACGATGAGGAGAATCGTTCTGAGATCGTCGCTGGGTTGGACTGGGTGACGGTGAGGAGTAGGGTCAATATGGATGGTGAGACGATGTTGGTGGACATGGAGGAGAAACGTCGCAGATGGTGTGATTGTTCGACGGAGATCATTGTCGACTTTGTTGAAGAGACAATGATAATTTAGTCCTACATGGATTTTAGTTATCATTAATAAATGTTCTATTTTAAGGGTAATTTGGTATTTTTAAATAAAAGAGTATAGTTTTGGAAAAAAATATAGGCGAGGGTGTATTTGCGGAATGAATTAGTGAAAATGGTATTATTACAGTATTCTTCTCTTATAGATTTGATAACGCCGGCCTTGATCTAGGGTGGCCGACACTTGTGTTAGTACATACATTAGTTCAGATTTCAGTCCAAGCATTTCGGTTTTATCTTTATCTTTACAACAAGTAAAATTCCTCCTCTTTATTATTGATAAATTGTATTTTTTGTATTGATTTAAACTTTTTTATTAGACCAATAATTTAATTTAATATGATATTATCTATAATCTATAATTATATATTAAAGCTGTCCCTTTTCGAGCCACCAAAACGATTCTGGCCCCACCTCAAATTTAAAAAATTAATTTTATTTCTATTATTACTAGTTTTACCCGTCGTACCATGTACGACTACGATTCGATATTTTATAAACATTATAATTAGAATATAAATAAATAAATAAATAAAAATATAATATAAACTATAATATAAGTAATTTATTGTTCGTAAAATGCATATAATTTTTTAATCAAATATTATATTCTTCCTATTTTATTACTTTTCATGTACGTAAATTTAGAGTTTATCAAATATTTCAATATCTATTAAATATTTATTATCCATTTTTATTAATTTTAAAACTTTTAACTATTTATTCATTAATTTTTTAATAAAAGAAAATCACTATATTTCTATAAATAAATTCTTCAAAAGATATATGATATAAATATTTATTTTTATTTTTAAATATTTTATCTTTAATTTTAAATACTTGTATAAGGAATTTTTTAAAAAAATATTGTTATACTAAATAGATATTTTTTTGATGTTAGAGATAAATTTAAATAGTTAAAAAGAATTTAATAGAAAGAAGTTATAATAATAGAAATAAAAATTAATTTTTTAAATATAAGGTGGGGCTAGAATCGTTCGATGACTCGAAAATGTACAACTTTAATATATAGTTATAGATATTTCTAATTTTTTTATTTTAAAATATTATAAGTATTTATTAGTAATTTTTTATTATAAAAGAAAACAATATATCTATAAATAATTTCATGAAAAGACATCATGCTAAAAGGTAAAAGATATTTATACTTATTTAAAAATATTTTAAATTTGTTATCTTTAATTTTTAAATATTTGTATAAGAAAGTTTTCAAAAGATATTGTTATATTAAATAGATATTTGTTTAATATTAAAGATAGATTTAAATAGTTAAAGAAAAATATAATAGGGTAAAGTTAAAATATTAGAAATAAAAATTAATTTTGTAAGTATGAGGTGGGGCCAGAATCGTTCTGGTGACTCAAAAAGGGACAAATTTAATATATAGTGATAGATAACTTCTTTCTATTAAATTCTTTTTTTAACTATTTAAATTTATCTCTAACATCAATCAAATATCTATTCAATATATCTTTTGAAAGCTTCCTTATACAAGTATTTAAAATTAAAGAAAAGATATTTCAAAATAAATATAAATCTTTTATCATAAGTCTTTTGATGAATTTATTTATAGATATATAGTGATTTTATTTTATAAAAAAATAATGGTAAATATTTATAATGTTTAAAATTAATAAAAATAGATAATAAAATATTTAATAGATATATTGAAACATTTGATAATCACTAAACTTACATACATGAAAAGTTATAAAATATAAAGAATATAATATTTGATTAAAAAGTATACATTCTACAAGTAATAAATTATTTATATTAAAATTTATATTATATTTTAATTTATTAATATCCTATTTATAATGTATATAAAATATCGAATCGTAGTCATATATGGTACGACGGCTAAAACTAGTTATTATTAAAGATGGGTCCACATGGGTTGTTCTTTTATACTGCGTTTGTTATTTTGTTTGAAAAAATACTTATTGGGCCAAGAATTGGTAACTGTAGGACCCAATTACAGATGGGTCCACATGGGTTGTTGGACTTTGTGAATAAACAAAACATCAAAGTAAAAAAAAGTGTGAATCAAAAAATAAACATGAAAAAAGGTTGTACACATTACAAAGGCTATAACGTGAGTTGGGCGTGATAGCAGAAATCACAAACATGGACTGAAAATCACAATTCTCCCCCGGCAGCGACAATATTTCCGTAACCCGTCCCCGCATGCCACGTGTCAACATGCTGTTAACAAGTCAATTGTATAATGTGATTTTCTTTTTGGTGCCCTTGAGGTTTGGACGTTTCCTCTTGGTGCCCAGAAAAAAAACTTATTCCTTTTGGTGCCCTTCTAGTTTTACAAAAGTCCCAACCGTAATTTAAAGTAAACATAAACTCAAATTCCATCCAATTCTTACAAATTTCTGTTAAAAATTAAAAAAAATAAAATAAAAATCCATCCAATAACTGAGTAGCAACAATAGAAATTTAGAATACAAATCTCCTTCAATACAACCCAACTGAACTGATGATACGCGCCTCACAACGGCAAGTACGAAATCGGACTCCGGTAGGAAGAGAGGCCTCAACCTCAAGGGAGTCAGAGAGAGCAGAAGGAGATTAGGGCAAAGATATTATGATTGATAAAGTATCTAAAGCAATACAATAGCCTTATATAGCTAAAGCCCTAGGGATGATTCAATAAAAGCGACTCAGGAAAGAATCACCCAAAGAAAACCCGAGAAGATCGTAAACGATTGTTTAAAAAATTACAATTAAAATAATAATAAGGATAATAATAATATCTAAAATAATTTAGACTTAATGAATTAAGTCCTATATCTCGCCGGTCGACGATGCTCCCTGACCGGACGTTGACTTGGCGGATCTGATGTCGTATCAATTACTCCCCCGGTGACATTCGGCTTGTCCTCAAGCCGGAAATCAGGAAAAGAGGCCTTGAGCTTGTCCACCGGCTCCCAAGTAGTGTCGTCCGCGAGTGTATCATCCCACACAACCTGCCATTCCGTCCGAGGCTCGCCGGAAATCAATACTGTACGCTCAGCAATGGCGCGCACTGGCCGGGAAAGAGGCTGATCATTGATGAATTCGGTTGAAAAAACAGGTGTGACCGTCGTGTCTGTAGCGTGCACAAAAGGCCGAAGGAGAGATACATGGAAGACTTAATGAATCTTCGCATTATCGGGCAAGGCGAGACGGTAAGCAACTTTTCCAATCCGCTCGATTATGACAAAGGGCCCGTAGAAGCGACGTCCGAGCTTATGTGAAAGCGGTTTAACAACCGAATGCTGACGATACGGTTGAAGTTTAAGAAGGACCTGATCACCCACCGCATATTCGACGTCGCGTCTGTGAGAATTAGCTTGAGCCGTCATGCGTTGTTGCATTTTAAGCAAATTGTTCCGAATTACAGCCAATACCGCGGCACGTTCCTCAATGACGGAAATAGCCAGTGATGATCCCGACGTCGGCGCCGTACAACGAATTAACGGAGGCGGAGTGCGCCCATAGAGTGCCTGAAAAGGGGACATCCGGAGACCCTCATGGAACATACAATTAAGAGCCAGTTCAGCCCACGGTAAGAATTCGACCTATTTCTTCGGGCGTGCGTGTGTAAACGCACGCAAGTATTGCTCGAGGCCACGGTTATGGACCTCTGTTTCACCGTCCGTTTGTGGGTGATACGCGGTGCTGTGTCGAACTGTTGTACCACTGAGACGGTGAATCTCTTTCCAGAAAATGCTTGTAAAAATCGTATCCCGATAGGACAAGATAGTCGATGGAATCCCGTGATGCTTAACCACAATATCCGCGAACACGGCAGCAACTTTGGTGGCATCATACGACGGTCCCAAAGGTGCGAAGTGTGCATATTTCGACAGACAGTCGACCACCACCAAAATAGTTGTGAATCCGCGGGACGGTGGAAGTTGAGTAATGAAATCGAGTGAGACGTCGTCCCAAACTTGTTGGGGAATCGGTAGAGGTTGTAATAATCCGACGGGTTTCTTTGTGCTGTATTTAGTAGATTGGCAAACGAGGCAGGAATCTACAAAAATTTTAACATCTCTGCGCATGCCGTACCAAAAGAAGATTTCAGCAACCCGACGGAAAGTACGATCGACCCCGGGGTGTCCCGCTTGAGGTGATGAATGAAATTCTGTTAAAACCTCGGATTTCAGGACGGATTCACGACCCAACATCAAATGATGACCATAATAAAGCAGACCATTATGTACGAAAAAAGGGGTCTGAAGAGTGTCGGCCGTGGCCGCATGATGAAGCTTCTGTAAATCGGTCAAAGAAGTGTTTTCGGCTTGTACCCGCTGTAGCAAATCAGGAATAGGATGCGATAAAGACATAAAGTGACACAATTCCGGCTCGGCATCGATCATACGGCGTGACAGGGTGTCGGCTACGCGGTTGCTTGCGGCAGTTTTATACTCAATTCGGAACTTATAACCCATGAGTTTCCGAATAAAGAACTGCTGATCCGGGGTTTGAATTACTTGATGTAAAAGTTCTTTTAAACTTTTCTGATCTTTCCGAATAAGGAATTCTCGCCCTAGCAAATATTGGCACCATTTCTAAACAGCGCAAACAATAGCGAAAAGCTCCCGATGATACGCGGATGAGCCTCGGCGTCGCACCCCCAATGTTCTACTATAGAAAGCAATCGGCCTGTCAGATTGTAACAAAACGGCACCCACGCCACGGTCCGAGGCGTCGGTTTCAATTACGAATTCCTGGTCAAAATCCGGAAGTTGTAAGACGGGCGGTTTCAGCATAGTTTGCTCAAGTAAGCTAAAAGCATCATCAGCTATAGGGGACCAAGAAAACTTATCTTTTTGGAGAAAAGTCGTCAGAGGCGCAACCAAGGTAGTGTAATTCCGGATGAACTTCCGGTAATAGCCTGTGAGGCCCAGAAATCCGCATAATTGGCGGACAGTGCGGGGAATTGGCCATTCGGCCATGGCGGACAGCTTGTCCGGGTCGGCAATCAACTTGCCCGCTGAGACAATATGGCCTAAATACTCCACCGTAGTTGTTCCGAACGAGCATTTTGAGGGCTTGACAAAGAAATGATTGTCCCGAAGAACTTGTAACCCGATGTCAATATGGCGCAAATGAAGTTCCAAAGAGGAGCTATAGATCAGTATGTCATCAAAGAAAACAATGACGAAGTCCCTCAAATACTTAGAGAAAAGATGATTCATCGCTGCCTGAAATGTAGAAGGCGCATTTGTCAGACCGAAAGGCATGACTAGAAATTCAAAGTGCCCATCATGAGTGCGAAAAGCAGTCTTATAAATATCAGCGGAATGCATCCGGATTTGGTGATATCCGGAACGTAAATCAAGCTTAGTGAAATAGACTGCATGGTCGAGCTCATCAAAAAGTTCGTCAGCTGTCGGAATTGGGAACTTGTCGATCACAGTGGCAGCATTCAAAGCACGGTAATCTACACAAAAACGGAAGGTACCGTCTTTTTTCTTAACAAGCAAAGCAGTGGAGGAGAACGGACTTGTACTGTGTTGAATAATACCCTGCGTTAACATATCCTATACTTGTCGTTTGATCTCAGACTTCTGAAAGTATGGATATCTGTAAGGTCTAACATTAACTGGCTTAGCATTCTGCTGCAGATGAATACGATGGTGCCAAATACGTTGAGGAGGAAGGCCGGTTGGGACTCGGAAAACAGTCACATGAGCCCGTAAAATAGAGAGAATTTCGGGCGAAATATCCAACGAAAAATCCACGTCAGTGGGGGCGGCGGGGACAGTAGGCGGATCCGGGGGCAAGGCGAACAACTCAAAACATTCAAGCACCTCAGACGAAGCATAAAGTGCGTACAGATGATTAAGGGAAATCGGTTGAGGAGGTTGCCTGTCGCCGCGAATAGTAATCTTGCGAGATCCCCATGAAAACGACATGGTTAAGCTCGCATAATCATGCGTGACCTTGCCTAAAGTCTGCAGCCATTGCACTCCAAGGACCACTTGAGGACCGTGTATCTGCAAAACGAAGAGATCAACAACAAAATCGTGTCCTTTTAAAGATAACTGAGTATCCGAACATTTATGATCACAAACAAGGGACTCACCGTTGCCTACGTAGACACGAAATGGGGAAAATTGCGTCAAACGTAGGCGTAAATCTTCAACGACCGAGGGGTGCACGAAATTGTGAGTGCTCCCGTCATCAATCAAAACTTGGACCGATCGGTCCTGTATAGAGCCCAACAGCTTCAATGATTTCGGGTTCTGAAACCCTTCCAACGAGTGAATGCTAGAAACATCGCCGGTGACAACCAACGTTTCTTCAGGTTCCGCTGGCTCGCAACTAAGCACCTCGTCGTCAGGATCTTCGGCTCCTAAGAGCAAAAATCGGTTCTTACAGCGGTGCCCGGCCACAAACTTTTCATCGCAATTATAACAGAGGCCTTTCTTTTGTCTCTCTTGTCTTTCAGCAAATGTCAAGCGGCGAATGGGCAAACGACTTGGTTCCGGGGATAGCGCTGGTGGATTAGTTGATGTCGAAGTTGATCCGAGACTCACCGTTGATGTGTTAGGTGACCGGAATTGATTCGGTTGCCAACGCTTGGTTGCCGGCACTGTTGTCGAAAACTCGGTATAAGTGGCCGCTAATTCCCTTGCTAAAGAAAAAGCCTGGTTGATGGATACAGGATTGCGCAGATTCAACTCACGTTGAATTGGTTGTTTAAGGTCAGCTTTGAAAAGAGAGATAATAGTCGGTTCCGACAAGCCTGTAATTTTGTTCAGCAAAGCCTCGAACTCAGTCTGATAATCAAGAACAGTCGTCTTCTGTTGAAGCTTCGCTAATAGACCCACATAGTCTTCGTAATAATGCGGATCAAACCTCTGACGCACAGAACGGAGAAACGCTTGCCACGTAAGACCGCAATTGTTTTGTTGATTATAGCGGAACCAATCCGAAGCCGGAGTATCAATCAGCAATCCGACAAGACGTAATCGATCATGTTCCGAGATGTTATAGTAATCGTAGTAAGCTTGCACCTTAAAGATCCAATTTTGCGGGTCGGACCCGGTGAACCGCGGCGCATCCACTCTCATACGAGGACCCGGATCGGGACCCTGGGGCGCGCGATTCGGAAAGCGGACGGCGGGAGGAGGCGGCTCGTGTGGAACATGCTGGGGAATCGCACCAAACCCTAAATCGTGACCAGCAGCGGCGGCCAGGGGTTGGGCGTTATGGACCGGTAAAAGCCCGTCATTCTGCTGGCCGATGGCTGCGGGAAGGATCGGCTCGATAGGAATCGGCGGTGGTGCAGCCGCAGCGATGGGGACGTTTGGCCCAAGGTTCGGCGCGAGATTCGCCCCGGGTAGCCTGTCGTTGAGAATGTCGAAGAACCGAGTTGTTTGCGCTTGTTGAACCTCTTGTAGGTCGAGATTACGATCCAAACGCGTAGACATATGATCGATGAGATCACGGATTGCGGCCAAGGTAACGGCAACGGACGGAACGACGTCATCCTCGCCATTCGCAGCCATGAGTACGAGTCAATGGAAGCACCAATTGAGACGCGCCTCACAACGGCAAGTACGAAATCGGACTCCGGTAGGAAGAGAGGCCTCAACCTCAAGGGAGTCATAGAGAGCAGAAGGAGATTAGGGCAAAGATATTATGATTGATAAAATATCTAAAGCAATACAATAGCCTTATATAGCTAAAGCCCTAGGGATGATTCAATAAAAGCGACTCGGGAAAGAATCACCCAAAGAAAACCCGAGAAGATCGTAAACGATTGTTTAAAAAATTACAATTAAAATAATAATAAGGATAATAATAATATCTAAAATAATTTAGACTTAATGAATTAAGTCCTATATCTCGCCGGTCGACGATGCTCCCTGACCGGACGTTGCCTTGGCGGATCTGATGTCGTATCAACTGATGATGATGACGGTAATGATCATATTCATATGGATACCGAATGAAAACCAGAAGATGAAACGGAGACGAAAATCACAAAGAGAAATGAAAAAATCATGAATGAACAAAAGATGTGAGCACTGTGTCCCTCTCTGTTCACCATCATAGTACATTCTTCTTCAATTTTCACATGATGATCATCTTTCATGACGACTGATCATACAAATCATAAGGATCCCATAAAGCATCCAATGGGCATGCTCGTCTTTCATCAAGTCGAATCCATGGCTTCCCACTCCCACTCCAATGCAAGAGGCTCATCGGCCATGGGTGAAGGTCCCTGCAACTTCCCCTCACATTATCTCCTCCGAGGCCGTGCTGATTCCACTGGTGCTCGATCGGAGCAACGTGGCCGACGAACACCAGCAAAAATGGAGGCAGGGACCCCAGCTCATAGATCCTCTGGTCGGTCTTCTGTATCTCCATCCACCTCTCGATCCGCCTCTTGTACCCGACCCGCCTCCACCGCTCAAGATCCATCACCATCACTCTTGTGTTGAAGTAGCACGACACCCTCCCGGCGGCATCGCTCGTCCGACCAGAACCCCACAGTTTAGTACTTGTTGAAGTTGGCGTGGCAGTACTCCGGCGCGCCAATGGTCCTCGAACCTATGTCCGCCATAGCTTGGCGATGTCGTCAATGACCCCCATGTCGGAATCAAGGTAGATCACTCGCCAGACGCAAGGCTCGAGGAGATTGGCGAGGTAATTGCGGGCGTAATTGAGAGGCTATTCGAGCTCTTGGCGAACTGAGGCAGAAATTAGGAATTGGACGATCTCTGGATCGAAGTAATAGACCTTGAATTTGAGATGCGGGAAGGTGGATCGAACTAGGGTTTCAAGATTCGTCTCGGAGACAACGAAATTGAAGAAGATGTTCTCAGGACAGCGAGAGTGCTAGAGGACGGAGTAGACGGCGGCGACGGATCCCCGGAGGTACTCGACATCGAGGGTGATGGCGACGTGAACCAACGAAGGGTCGAGAATGCAGCCACGACGGAGGCGCGTTCGTTGGAGAGGGGTGAAAATTGGGGTAGATAAATTTTTAATTTTTTTTTATATAAATTTTTAACGGACATCTGTTAAAATTGGATGGAATTTTTAATTTAGGTTAAGGTTGGGACTTTTATAAAACTAGAAGGTCATCAAAAGGAATAAGTTTTTTTTCTGGGCACCAAGAGGAAATGTTCGAACCTCAAGGGCACCAAAAGGAAAATCCCTTGTATAATTAACCCAAATTATCTATAGACGATAAAAATACAATCTGCATGTAACTCGTAAGAATAAAAAGATATCGAACTTTTTATTCAAGAAAAAAAAATTAGGGGGTCACTAATAAATTAGTGGTCATTTTAAACCATCTAGTTGGATGATGGTATGCAAACCCGAGTCAATTGTAAGTGGGATAGAGGAAACTCGTCGAAAGGAATCAGCGATGAAGTCTGCCACAGAATTGCACTCACTAAAGACGTGAGAAATACTCCAATATTGGAACAGGACAAGCAAACAGTGGATATCTGACTACAACAACTCAATCTCCCACCAATCACGTAGAACGACCTTGACCAACTGTAAATTATCACCTTCAATCTGGATCTGGAAAATGCCATGACAAATGACCTTGATAAGTCCCTAACACAAGGCGATGGTCTCGGAGATCAGAACAGACTGCTGACCAATTAGTCCTCCGTTAAAATGGATGGGGGAGCCACCAAACAAACTACACCATCAAAATTCAACTTAATAAAGTCCTTGTCTTTAACTCACTTAGCAAGCTTTCTCCCTTCTCTAGCTCTCACAGTATAAGTACGAGAACTGTTAATCTCTGTATTTCCTGCAAGTTTCCATTCTTTAATATGGTTACGAGTAAACTCGCATTGGTTCCCGACATTATTCAGGATTTGGCCGTTATCATATGTTGTCGAAAAGTGTGAGCGGCTAAAATTTAAGAATTATCTATTTTCCACTAAAAAGGTATTTTTTTTATTTATTATGTTATCTTATAAATTAAATATGGTAAACTTTTATCTTCTTTATGGTAACTAAATCGCTATAGTGGAAGATTCTATCTTAGTTAAAAAATAGAATTTCCGCGTGAATTGGGGAGCAAGATATCGCCTGCTTGGATGAGGGGTAAATAGCGGCCGACCCTAGGAAAGAATTTTCGACCCCTACTCCCTTTCTTTCACTAAAAATACATGGGACTAATAATACATGTCTTCTCCATGTATTATGAGCATCTTAGATCTTGCATTCTTGCATATACTCAATTACTCATACATGTCAAAGTCTGGAGGTCGTTAGGCAGATTCAACCAAGTTATGAATGATTTCTCAAACGTAAGCACTTGTTCTTTTATACAATCCTGTAATCTTACTTGATTTTCGCTCATAACTAACCCTTTCTGCCTTATTCGAAGGACTCGACGTCAGAAAGTGTTTAATTTAATAGCAAATTAAATGCGCTAGAAGTCTAGAACCCTAAGTTTTTTTTGGTTGAATCTAGAACCCTAAAGTAGAGGCTAGATCCCTACTAGTACGTACTCTAGTTTCAACAAATTAAAGCAGAAAGACAGAGTTCAAACTTCAAAATCTTTACGCACCAGACTTGGTTAAATTTCAACCATAGTAGGCCGGGCGCACATGCAAGAACAATAATAACTAAAGCAGTCAAATGTATACTTCATGGCGTGATCCATCTATTCATTTAACTTCAGTTTTGGTGGTGGTGGTGGTTGGGGGGAAAAATGAGCGTGCAAAATCTAAAGCTCAAGAATTTGTCATATTTAGTTCTATGTGCCTATCAAACTTCTTAGGCAATCTAGGGTCGGAATAAAGCATGATCTCTTCAGATCGAGTATCAGACCGGAAAATTGGACTATTGTGTAGGAATTTGTTTGTTCTTCATACTTTCGGTTTCACCTTTTGTGATCAATGACTAGTTACTACTTACTACTATATATAATATCGATCGTTTACAAAATTCTTCCTCTTTCTCCTTTTCTTACAAGGAAAGTGATTTTTTTTTGGAATAGGAAGGAAAGTGATTTTATGAATCCAACACCAGAAAATTAACGAATGAATTTCGATTCCTAGTATATATTCTTTTTGATACTCTTTCAATTGTTATTTGGTTTTAGATGAACCCTTTTTATTTGGTTTTAGATGAAACCCTATGATCTTATGTATTGGGCATGTCGCGCATGTGTATTGGCCGGGATGATCACCCCCTTCGTCCGCATTAGCCCACCGAACTTTAACATGATATATCAGAGCATATTTGGTCTTAGGCCTTAATAATTTGGGTCGGGGCCCTGATGCTTCCCGCCTATTGTATTGGGCTAGCCTGCCATGATGCCACGATTTGGGCTAGTTGCTTGGGCTTGTCAATGATTTGTCGCCTTTAAGGCCATGGTGATGCAAGTTTCAACTGGGCGAGTCTAGTTGCCACTTGAGGGGACGTGTGAAGATAGTTATCCCACATCGAAAAAATATTGGAAATTGTGTGTTGGGTTTGTCGCGCATGTGTGCTGGAACGGTCACCCCGTCCGTTCGTATTGGCCCATCGAACTTTGACAGATTTGATAAATCAAATAGGCACGGTAAATTGAGAGGACTTTTTTTTGATAAGGTGAAAATTTGAAATACCAAATAGACTTAATAAATCGAGAGGCTTTAAGAAAATACGACAATCGACAACGACCAAGTGCGATGAATTGAGAGGTTGAATACGTCGACGGGCGAGTATAGGAGAAGCATAAAATCTAATAAAATTTAAAAGTTTTTAAAAATAAAAAAAAACTATAAAGAACTCAAGACTAAAGTGAGTAAACCACCAACAAAATATAGTGTAGTCGAAGAGCAGAGAACATCGAGGACTGTATTTCAGGAAGTATATTAAAACTACTAGGAATGTTTTCGAATGTTTTTTTTTTCTTTTCAAAATGCTACATCTAATTGGTCACTTAGTCAAAACACATCTAATTCCCATTCTCCTCCAGCTCTCTTTCACGACATTTTTTCTCCATGTATTGTAATTGAATCTTCATTAATTTGGCGTACGAACATTATTTGTAGGTTGTTTTTGACATAATGCAAGATTCAACGAGCATGCATGGGTGTCACTTAAATAAAAAAAATTTAAGGTAAATTTTTTTTTAGGGTTTATATGACTTGTTTTCATGATAGTTAGAGTGATTACTGATTAGGCTACTTTAAAAGTTAGGTCTTGTTGAGATATCCCACATCTGAAATTAGGAATTACAAAGGCTAGTATATAATCTAATGAGCTACTTCACCCATTGCCATATGGTTTTGGGTTGGAACCTCGTTGGGTTTGTATGCTAGACCCGTTACACGCACGACCCCCAGATTATCGGTCCACCGGATGCATTCCCACATAATAGGTCTAAACTTAAGGCTTATTCATAAAGCTTTGTTGGAACATGCATACTCCTTATAATAACAATTCATCGAAACTTGCGAGCTTCTCAATTTGCAAATTTGAGTAGGATCTTGAGAGCTCTAATATTACAAAGCTTATTTGGAACTTGCAAACTCCTTAATGGAGCTCGATCGAAGCTTGGTAGATATGTTGATGCTTGGTTGGAACCCGAGGGCTACTTCAAAAAGTTCTCAACGAAATATCCATGTGGGAAGATGTTAGATGTAGTGACATCATCCAATTGGGGCCCACAAGCTCCAGCTAAGCTTTATTAAGGAGTTTGCATTTTCTGACTCATCTTTTTGAATGAGTTCGCAAGTTCAAACTAAAACTTTTGAAGGAGTCCGTTCACTTAAAATATCATAAGTTTGACCCCAAAAAAATATCGATTCAACTGACACATATATTCATTAGATCCTACATGATGTCGAAAATAGCATGCAAATTATGTTCAAACGCTAAATCTATATAAATTTAATTAAAATATATCAATAAAAAATGGCTTGTAAGTGAGTTGTTTTATTTGAACTAAAACTTTTTTCGTTTTGTAATGCGCTTTTTGGTATTTTGCAATGCACTTATTCACAATAACGATGTACTCTTATAACTTTTAAAAAATTATAAAAATGTTATCACGTCCCTAAAAAGAATAGAACATCAACCATTTGATCGAAGAGATCTAATAGTTCTAAATACTCCTTATTTCATAGGATAAGTAGTTGTTTTATTTAAACCTTACTCTCTACAATAAACGTATTTCTTAGCCCAAATTATTTTTATATTTTTGAATTGGAACATGCAGGAGTGTTTTCCTGAGATCTCAACTGCATTCTGTAATTAATAATATTTTATAAATTTATTGTATTAATAAGAAAATCAATCGACAAATTACATATAGGTGGAAAATATAAAACAAAATTTACCATAGGTGGTATCAATTGATTTTTATATTTTTTGGTAAAGAAAACTATTTAAAGAAAAGAAAAGTTCGAATATTAACAGTTCTTTTTATAACTTATCTTAGACAGCCCCAGCTTTCATATGCAAAATTGGGCTAATACCCGTCATATAACGAAGAAGAATAGTTTCGTGCATATGCATAAAGTATTACATCCTTATTGGGCTAAAGGCCCAACAAGTATAGCATAGATCATTTGTTATGTAGATTGTACAACACGTTCATGATATGAACAGTACAGTTGGATGTGTGTGATATCCCGATAGTCATTAGATCCTGTCAAGGATAAGGTTCGAGAGAAGAGGTTTCATGATATGAGCCTAATGTGAATTCGTATCGGATCCTTGTTGGTCAAGGGTTGAGTCGAGTCCGAAGTGGACACAAAATTCGAGTAACGCAACACGAGAGACAAAGGGAAAACTAGGGCAAAATATTTCTTGATTAATTCTTTGTCAAGGCAAGAAAAGAGTATTTAAAGCTAAGCCCTAAAAGAACCGTAAAGAAAACCCGGGAAGAGAGTAAAACTCTAGTTTATAAAAATTACAAAATTAAGTAAAATATCCAAATAAGCAAACATTAGTCCTCATATTGTCTCGGTCGACGACACTCCCTTATCAGTCTCGTATTGCTAACTTGAACCGTATCAATCTCTCCCCCGATCAGATTCGGTTTGTCCACAAACCGTAAATCTGGAAAAGAGTGTTGTAACCTGTCCACGAGCTCCCATGTCAATGAGGCAGGATCATCGTCTTCCCATTCAACTAACCACTCGGAACGTGGTTGTCCATCCACCAGCCCCTCGCGTGCAACAGTGGCACGAACCAGCCATGAAATTGGCATGTCATGCAAGAAGTCGGCATGCCAGGTGGTTGGAACGATCGGGAAGCCGTCGGTAAGAAATGGCTTGAGCAAAGATACATGGAAGACGTTATGTATGCGGGTTGTCGCTGGAAGCTCTAACCTGTAGGCGACGGGTCCAATGTGCTTTGTGATCGTGAACTGTCCATAAAAACGGCGAGCTAGCTTAGCTAAGAGAGATCGGGCCACAGAATGCTGAGAATAAGGTTGAAGTTTCAATAAGACACAATCACCCACCTAAAATTCGACATCCTTCCGATGCTTATTAGCTTGAGATGTCATACGCTATTGCATTTTAGTCAAATTAGTCCGAATCAAGTCGAGGACTTGCTCGCGGTCGCGGATTGCTTCCGCCGTCGGAGAATGCGACCCGGTAGGTAGGGTGGCGCGAGCTATGGGTGGCGCTTCAGACCATATAGGGCCTTAAACGGTGACATACCTAACCCTTCGTGGAACATAAAATTCAGTGCAAGCTCGGCCCATGGTAGGAAGTAAAACCAGCGTCGGGGCCGACCTTGAGTAAAGGCGCGCATGTACTATTCCAACCCTCGGTTCTTGACCTCTGTTTGGCCGTCCGTTTGTGGATGATAGGTGGTATTGTGACGAAGCTTGGTACCGCTAAGGCGATGCAATTCAGACCAAAAGGCGTTGCGGAATATAGGATCTTTGTCGGACAAAATAGACGTCGTAACAGACCAAAAGGCACGACGGCCACTTTAGGCTCTTCGAAGGAGGACCCGAGGGCGCCAAAGTGCGCATATTTAGAGAGCCTATCAACCACCACCAAAATCTTCGTATGTCCACGAGACGGTAGCAATCTGACCCGTGATAAATTCCATGATCCCAAACCTGTTGAGGAACAGGTAAGGGCTAGAGTAACAGATGAGGCAAGAATCAACAAATTGTTTCACGTCGGCAAGCATGCCTTTGCAAAAGAAGACATCGGCGATTCGGCGGAATGTCCGGTCAACGCCAGGGTGACTCGCACTAGGGGCGGAATGAAAATATGCCAAGATTTCGGCCTTAATCGGAGAAGCAACACCCACAACCAAACGATGCCCATAATAAAGAATGTCGTCGCGGACCCTGAACGGGACGGCCAATGTGCTTATGTGCCCGAGGTCGTGGCTGCATGCTAGGCATGTAGATCGTCTAGGGTGGTGTTCTCTTGACGGAGCCGGTGGAGCAACTCAGGCAGCGGCACGCACAACGATAGAGACTGTTGTACCGCAATGTCGTCATCAATCATGCACCGAGAAAGGGTGTCGGCCACTCTGTTGCTAGCCCCGAATTTATATTCGATACAGAACTTATAGCCCACAAGCTTCCCGATAAAAAACTATTGATCAAGTGTCTGAATTACTTGAGTAAGAATCTCCTTTAGGCTCTTCTGATCGCTACGAATCAAGAACTCACGGCCTAACAGGTATTGACGCCATTTCTGAATGACAGAGACGATAGCAAATAGCTCCCGATGGTAGGCAGAAGAACCACGGTGGTGAACGCCCAACTTCTTACTGAAAAAAGGTAGAGGCCGATCATCTTGTAATAGCACAACGCTCACGCCCTCGTCAGAGGCATCCGTCTCAACCACAAATGGTTTAGAGAAGTCGGGTAGATGGAGAATGGGTGGCTGGATCATCGTTTCCTTCAGGCGTGTAAACGCCAAATCTGCGGTCATCGACCAGACAAATTTTTCCTTCTGCAGGCGGTCGGTCAACGGCGTGGAAAGCAAAGCATAATGGCGGAGGAACTTCCTATAGTACCCTATAAGACCCAGAAATGCACGTAACTGTTTGACCGACTTAGGCGTCTTCCATAGCTGACAACTTAACAGGATCCGCTAACAACTGCCTTGTTGTCACAATATGCCCTAAGTACTCCACCATAGTAGTGCCAAATGAACATTTAGAATCTTTGACAAAGAAGTGATTATCGTGAAGAACCTACAAAATGATATCAAGATGAGAGGCGTGAGCCGCAACTGACGGGTTATAGATCAAAATAGGCTCAATTAAGTAAATAGCTAAAAAAAGAAGCTAATTAGGTGGATATTAAGGAGGATATGAAAAATAGGTAAATAGCAAAAACTCTCATCACCAACCCCCACCCACCTCCAACCGAGTTGACTCGGCTGTTGACCGGGTTGACTCGCCCGTTGACCGAGTTGAATCGGTCGTTGACCAACCGTTGACTGCCCGTTGACCAACGTTGTCTATCATCACTTTCATAACCGTCATCACAATTTTTTAACCGTCATCACAATTTATTTCATGACAAAAAGTGTAATGAAAGGTAAAAAATGTCATCAAAATATTAAAGACATTCAACCACATAAAAACAACAGTCATCACAATTTTTTTCGCCGTTGTAATAATTGCGATTTTTAAGGATATTTTTGAATTTTCTCGGATACCCTTTTAACTTCCTTGGTCCGTTTTAACACTTAATCCAATATTTTTGTTGGAGATTAAATCCTAGAAAATTCTTGGTGATATCCTAAAATCACAAAGAAATGATTTTATGGATCAGTGTGAATTATAGGATTTTTCAGTGCAAAAAGAATATTTATTGGATAAGCCGTCTTTTTAATTATGTATCGGAAGGAATTTAAAATACGAAACGGAAGGCTTAAAAATTGAAGGTAGCAGGATAAAATCTAGGAAAATTGGTTTTATTGGTCTACATAATTTACGGGAAGTTTTTCGTTTAGTGAGTTTTTCCACCCGAGGTACATAATTTTACCGCTTTAACGCGAGTCCCATTCCGAGACGGGTTTTGAGTTTTAAAACTTATCTTGTCTATGCTTAATGGGGAAGGAAATGGGAGTCTATATAGCCATGACACATTTATCTTCTTGCCTAGTCAAAGTCAATTTTGTTTGTTTTCAATGTAAAGGAAAGCGAGAGATAACTAGACGGACGACGGTCTGCTTCGAACCTAGCCTCGACACCGCCGACGTTCTTCTTTGCCTTCCACCTCCATCACCACCCACCACCTCTTCTTCTTCTTCTTCATCCCTTCTTCCATGTGTGATGTTGCTGCTGCAGAACCATAGAGAATCAGGTGAAGCGACGGTCTCGGGAGGACGAAGTGAACCTCCATCACCGCCGGCTATCTTTTCAGCCTCGTCGCCGACGTCGCCGGCGATCGGTAGCTTGTCCGACCACAAACCACCATGGGAGCTGCTGTCGGACAACGCCCATCCACCCTCGGGCTCGGGGATCGAGCCACTATCGAGCCAAACGAGCCATGGGCTCGAGTGAAGGTATATACGATCGAAATTAATTAGCGGGTTGATTGCGGAGCCACCGTAAGGGCCTTTCGGTTCTGCTTTGCTAATTAAATTTATGGATTTTATAATCTTGACGTTGATACGGTCCCACAGGTTCAAACCGCTCGAGAAACGGACGTCCGGATCTTCAGTTATAGCGAATACAAGTTTCGGATACCGATTGGCAGGTAAAGGACTTCGGATAATTACTCGGGATTCATTGTTAATAAGTTTGATCCGAAATTTGGTAACCTTTAAGAACTGTTGCTAGTGAACAATTTTTATTTAGAAAATTGTTTCAAAAGTAAAGCGGATAATTAGTTATAATTCCGCCAAGATGGCTCCTTGAAGCATGATAACTAAGGATTTGTTATATATCGATATTCGGAAATTAAATCGTTTATCGATTAGGAAGTTGTAGGAGTTGAGAATACAACTAAGAAGTGTTTCTGTGAGATCGTTGCTGAGAAATCCTTTTGTTATATTTGTCAGAAGGATGATAAAGATTACTGTTGGAATTGCTAAGGACGTTGAGCACGCCTTCTAAGGCAAGTGGACGATTCTCTCTTGCGTTATTGTTATTAAATGAGGAATTGGATCTCATTTAATATTTGCGTTGGGAACAACTTGCATGATTAATAAAATATGATAGGTTGTTATATTTGTTAGAAATAATGACCATGTTGTTATTCAGTTTTGCGCTAGAACTGGATTTAGGTCCGTTATGGGTGACCTTGTATGTTGTCTCATGCTGAGACTTTGTTGTGATTAAGGTAGTTTCAGGGAGGGGAACGTGGTTCCATATCCTCTCTTTAAAACAATATTACATTAGGAGGGGCCTAATCCTAATGGTGGGTCATGACTCTCTTCCCCTACTCTTCGTGTGAGAGGGTTGATAGGAACTCTAGCTAAGTGCAGGTTCGGCACGATGTAGTGACGACATGGTAATAGGCCTCTGTGATCTCTACCTCACCATATGCAAAATGAAAGATCAAGGATAGCTTAAGTCTTGTGATCTTGGTACATGGTAGATGACAATGGATGAAATACTCCGATGATCTCTACAATACCAAAATATTTCGGCAGTAGTTCGGGCCGATTAAAAGCCACCAACTTGAGATGTGAAAAGTTTTGAAAGTAATATAAGATAAGTGCGTTAGGCACATTAATATACCTGAATGGTTTGTCCAGTCGGAAGGCCATTCTTGCTCCCGGTTATGAATGATTCTTAATCAAACATTGATTAAGTTAATCTGAATAGTCGATGGAGGCTTTTCAAAATGTTATGTGGTTAATATGAATTCCCAACAATTGTTTATGCTTCTTAAAGAAACCACAAGCGGTGGTGGTCTTTCTCTGGATTATGCAAGTCTCCCTCTTTTCTCTATAAGACTGCTAACTGTTGGATCATAATCCGAGTCTATTTGGATTTGGATGCCAATATGTTTAGTTACAACCATAAGAACCAAGTTAGATTCTTCGCTTGCTAGTCTATCATTAGACTAACCCGTCCATTTTTTCTCTTTTATATGGTCGGCTGGTGTCCACCGTTGGTTTACAATACATTAGGTTCTTCTTGGAAGTTGATTCAAGTGGCAGATTCAGAGGTTTGAAGCTCCAGAAGTTGAAGAAAGGTTTCCAATGGCTATACTTGAGTGAAAATCATGGTTGAACTACTTCAAAGCGAAGTTGAGTTTCAGAAATAAAAACTTAAAGAAGACTGGATGAAGATTTTGTTTGAATAGAAGGTTGTTCTATTTATTTATTTATTCTTATAAGTTAAGGTTTGTATAAGACCTTTTACGTGTTTTTCCGTTGTAATATTTAACTTAAGTTTGTTAGGTTTTCAAATGGTTCCATTTACCTTATTTTTAGTTTGTTTAGTCAGTTTAAAACCTTGGGTAGCTTCGGTTTAGTCTTAATCGGGGTTACTGGCGGTAATACCTCCAGGGTAGGAAGGGGGTGTTACAGCCGTCATCGCAATTTTTTGATGATGAAAAGTGTAATAAAAGTGAAAAGTTTCATCAAAATGTTTTGATGAGAAAAAGTATCATTAAAAGCATTCAACCACATAAAAACAATCGTCACTGCCATCGCAATTATTTCACCGTCATCACAATCTTTTCCACCGTCATCACAATTTTTTGATGACAAAAAGTGTAATAAAAGGTAAAAAAAAGTGTCATCGAAATGTCTTGATGACACTTTTTGATGATAAAAAGTATCATGAATGACATTCAACCATATAAAAACAACCGTCATCACAATTTTTTGATGACAAAAAGTATCATCAAATGTCTAGATGACATTTTTATATGACAAAAAGTGTAATAAAAGGTAAAAAAGTGTCATCAAAATATCTTGATGACAACTTTTTTATAACAAAAAAAGTATCATCAAAGGCATTCAACCATATAAAAACAACCGTCATCACACATAAAAATTAAAGTTGTCATCAAATATGTATCATCACGTTTAATTTTTTAGTGTAATCAAATATGTGTCATCACATACAATTTTTTTTCTAGTGTCATCAAATATGTGTCATCACTCAAAGTGTCATAAAAAATTATTGATGACATAGTTCGAACCGTCATCAACTGTCATCACTTGTCATCACTACTTGATGACAGATTGATTGTTATCAACTATCATCACAAGTTGTCATCAATACATTTTGATGTATTGATGACAACATTTTGATGACAAAAAAGATCATCAAATGCATTCAACCACATAAAAACAACCGTCATCACGTATAAATAAAAACGTTTTCATCAAATATATATCATCACATTTAAGTTTTTAGTGTCATCAAATATGGGTCATCACATACAATTTTTTCTACTGTCAACAAATATGTGTCACCAATCAAAGTGTCATCAAAAAATTATTGATTACACGGTTTGATTGTTGTCAACTGTCATCACTACTTGATGACGGTTAGATTGTCATCAATTATCATCACAAATATCATCCCTAGTGATGATGGTTCGATTGTCATCAATTGTCATCGTTCTTTGATGACGGTTTGATTGTCATCACTACTTGATGATGGTTTGATTGTCATCAGCTATCATCACACATGTCATCCCTAGTGATGACGATTTGATTGTCATCAATTGTCATCGTTATTTGAAGACGGTTCAAGTGTCATCACTACTTGATGATGATTCGACATCCCTTACCACGATTCTCTCAAAAAAAAGAAGGAGATTCATCTGCCGAGTCGCAGAGAGGCTTAGTGTGAGTCACTTCACTCGGGAAAGAACAAAGAAAGGGCAATCAATTGTTTAAGATGTCAATAAAAATGTGAATTAGTCATTTTACTTCGGAAAAGCCTACTAAGGTCCGCTCGAGGTTATCTTCTTCCTGATTCAATCAATAGCAACTCCTTCTTTTCTTGCTAACAGGGCAAGGCTCGAAGCTATTTGAGTTGCACTCTTTCTACGACCTGCTTTTTCCAAGCTCGGCATGCACTCTATCGACAACATTTTTTGTGTCAAGACCAACTCAGTTCAGGCTCATTCCAAATGAGATATATGTGGAGAGGTTCCCCTCTTGATGGCGATTCGATTGTCATCACTTTTTATAACCTGTCATCAAACAAGTATCAATGACATGATTTGATTGTTATCAATTATCATCACAAATATCATTGCTATTTGATGACGGTTCGATTGTCATCAATTATCATTGCAATTGACATAACAAATTACGAGTATGGAATCGAACACATTATTATATGTAAAAAAAGCAACCGAAGGGCTAGTTCTAGTTTCCTTGACAAGATTTGTTTGTTTCAGGTAAACAAATGTAATTATGGGGTATCAATTGATTAATTTTTCCAGAGATTAATCCAATAAACAAAAGGGTAATTACTTTGAATTGGGCACAAGGATGCTAGTTTAGTAGAGATTCAACATAGTGTTAACAGAGAAATCAACATAAAGTGGAATTTGAAGACAAACACAAATTAATTTAAGACAAAACTAAAAACAAATTAGCTGAACAAGAGCTAGTTAGGAAGAAAGAAGAGTCTTCAATGTGAGCACATTTAGCTGAATAAGTCTTTGTCTTGGGACCAAAAACAAATTAACTCTACTTAAAAAACCAAATTAATTTAAGACAAAACTAAATAAACTGAAGCCAAACTGCTTCAATTAGCATTACAAAACTATAATAATTGTCATTTACTTCTTGTTGCGGTACTTTTAAGACTAGATCAACATCAGACTACTATGAAGGGAGTGTTAAAAGATAACAAGAGAAACGATTTAGTTTTAATTTGATAACACTTATTCAGTAGACAAATAGTTACAAAGTTATAATTATTTCTAGAGCATTAGGCCTTGTGTTTTAGTTTGATTTTTATTGTGATGGTAGAGAGTAGTAGCTTACATAGGGTGTCATAGAGTTACGACATAGAAGGAAAAAAGACTCCAAATCCATATAGCTCCTACTTCCATCAGCACTCAGCAGTGGTTCTAACAGTGGTACTAACACAGCCTTGGACTTGGAGGCTGATGACATCATTTGTACCACCTATGAACCTCTGGCTTACACACCTTCATATAGCCCTATATTACACATTTTCTCATTCGATATCAACTTGTTCTTCCACCTCATGAAAAGCTCAAAATGCCACTGCCACATATCTGAAATCAGAGCATCAATGAGCAAACTGTACTGAAGATGTAATATGCTAGAAATGTACAAGAGTTACCTTCCAAAGAGAATAATTTCTTTGATTTACACTGCTCTCTTTTCCATTTCATGGGAAGAGAAAATTATTTGTTTAATGACATAAAAGAATCCTTGGTGATGATCATCAACGTGTAATGGAAAGTAAATAACATATTTCACATTGCATGCTGCTTGCAGTTTGACTTGAAAGAGTTGTTAAAAACTTCTTACTCTAGTTTGTAAGTATAGATAGATGATGTTAGGAAATGTTTAGCAGGGGTATTTGTGTCTTTCTATATTCTGACCTTATGTAGTTATGTGTACAACCTACGTGCCATGTGTGTTTTGTGTTGTGGGTGTATTGTCTTTATATAATGATGTATAGGGTGAGAGAGGGTATCAAGAATATTGCAAGGATCAAGGCATAGTGCCTTTGGGCTCTTTGGAGATCTACTCCACTTAGATTAGGCTCAATTGGGTTTGTCCCATTGAGAGGTTACCTATTATCAATTACATAGTGCATTTTAGGGCTTGTTTGATTTTGTTCATTCTCTACTATCTAACAATTGGTGCTCTCGTTGAGAGAGATTATCCTTGGGGTTAGATTAGAGGATGAACACGGAAGAATGGAGTCTGAGATGGAGGAGATAGAGAAGAATCATGAAGAAGCTATGGTTTTCATCCGTAATTGGGTTGAAGAGGTAAGAGTGTCATTCTCTTCACGGATTTCACAAGGGAAAAACAGATCAAGATCTGGGAAAAAATTACAATCCAAGTGGGAATATTAGGGTCATGTTTGGAGGTGACTATGGAAGAAATTGAAGAAGAATGGGCCAGTAAAAGAGAAGAACGAAGTAGGGAAATTGCTACCTACCAAGATCAAGTGTAGCGTTGGACCTCCTCATTGATAGCGGATTTGAAACAGTTCGAAGAGGAAGACAACGCGATTGAGGAAGTACACCAACGTTCGGTGATCGAGACGAGTGAGTTGGGATCTGATCCCGAACTTTTGCAACTCGGGCCACCACCTTGGGCTATTCAAGCGAGGGAGAGTGTAGAAGAAAGGAATGGGGATCGAGTTTGGCTCACATCAGCCACGGCGGACATACGTCCTTTGGAGAAGACGATAATGATGGAGGAAGACTAAAGGATAAGTAATATGGGTAACCGCCTGAACACGGGTGGGAGTATCGGGTATGAATTAGGGCAACTCTCAGGTCAACCAAACCCACCTCTCTTGTTCAGGCCACTCTTGAGACACAGGGACAAATTCAACCCACTAAATGAAGTAATTAATTTGAATGGAGAAATTGGGCCAATTCCAGAACATCTAGGTCCGCCACCTTGACCCAACACTCCAATAAAGAAAAGTGGGCCTAATTCAATGCAAATTAATCACTGGCCTGAAGAGAAATACAAGGGAAACGACACCGGTGTTCTTCTTTCTCTAGAATCACTTGCTTCCCAGACTCAACACTGGAGCTTCGAGCCACCGTCGCCACCACCCGATAAACCGCCTCCACTGCCGCCAGATTTTTCCTCTGATATATCAAGGTTAGAGCTCAGCCCCAGAACTTCTAATTTCCTTCCCACTCCCCACCTTCGGTTTGTTCATATGTGCGGCAAGGTAGACGTCGCCGACGACGATCCCGACGACATTCAATTTCATCATTCCTGGTTCTAGGCATTTGATTTTTATTCCGTGCACACTAAATGTGAGAGGTTGGCAAGAGCAGTAATACAAGTCAGGGGAAAAGTTTTGTTCTACAGCCACCGGCAAAACCGCCTCCTTGACCTCCGGATTTGTCCTCGGATTCCTCAAGCCTTGAAGAGAAGGCTGGTTTAAAGGGGTCGGTAAGGACATGTATACTCACGAGAGGAAGCCAAGTCAAGGGTAGGAGTATTGTTCTACTAAAATTTGATCGGGAGCTTATTGTGAGGAGACACCGACAACATAGGCTCAGAAGTATAACCGTGTATGGAGACTCACAGACTAGTGACCACACAAAGCATGGTTAGTCTAAGAGAGCGAATTGGTATTGGACTTGCAAGTCTTAGACAACTTGTTTATGGGATCATTATTAGTTTGTTCAAATTTGGCGATAAGCTGCTTGTTGGAGAGAATCATCATGATCTAATGCTTGCACTCTTCTGTCATTCTCCTCGACCTCCGGAGTTTGCAAATAACGAAGAGATGGAATAGAGTTCGGGACCCTTGCTGAATTGTCACCTTCCTCTGGCATTTCATTAGACAAATGGAAGCTTAAGATGAATTTGGTGAATGCTCAAGTTGATTTCAAGATTAATGATTTGCTAAACTCACCAAAGAGAGGGCACACTCAAGAAATGAATCAAGCGGTATTCCTTCACCCTTGCATAATCCATCCGATGCCAACTCAGTTTAATGAATGCAACCTTGAGGACAAGGTTGTTTGAAGGTGGGTGGCATTGTTAGGAAATGTTTAGCAGGGGTATTTGTGTCTTTCTATATTCTGACCTTATGTGTACAGCCTACGTGATGTGTGTGTTTTGTGTTGTGGGTGTACTGTCTTTATATAGTGATGTTTAGGGTGAGAGAGGGTATCGAGAATATTGCAAGGATCAAGGCATAGTGCCTTTGGGCTCTTTGGAGATCTACTCCACTCAGATTAGGCTCAATTGGGTTTGTCCCATTAAGAGGTTACCTATTATCAATTACATAGTGCATTTTAGGGCTTGTTTGCTTTTGTTCATTCTCTACTATCTAACAGATGATTAGGGGTATCACAACAAAAATGTCCAAAAATTTCCTCAAAAATTAAAAATTAAAAATTGAAGGCGATCATTTAGATGATAAATTGGATATGGAAGTACCTAAAAATGAAGATTTTCTATTTTATCCACAAGAAGTTCAATCCTCTCTCCATGATCCAATACCTGAAACCAATAGGTGTAAACTTAACATATGAAGTAGAAGCATTAAAGACTGTTAACAACAATCATCTCAACCTTTCAATGTCTATTGAATTCAGGACAATGGTTTCCTCAAATCTATACTCCACTACGGAACTAATCTTTGATACATCTCCAAATTCAAAACCTGTTTGGAGATCAAATTGTGGAAGGTGAATTTTTTTTATTCAAATTCTCATCACAACTATTAGCAGCAGGACAAAGAATCATTTTTAGTCAAATGCCCAATAACTAGCTTGCAACCTCAAACCTATTATGAATCTTACAGAAGAAACTTAACTCAAAAATTTTACCTTAGCTCATCCAGAGAGTGTTGCAGCTCACTTATCACAACTTGTGATGCCTTGATAAGAATAGATACCAATTCTGAGTTTTGAACCATACTATGGCTATTCGCTTACAATTTATTCTGTATATGCCAAGTCTCGATCCTTGAATCTTGCCTGGCAGATTTATTACAGTAAGAAACCATCAATTATAGCTTTAAACAAGTTAAATGAAACCATCAGTTTGTAGCACTTTCCATTTCTCTGATGAAGAGCTCCACCCACTTAGCACCATCTGCAGGCCGATTGTTATTTGTAGCTCATGGATCCTCACCAAATGACTCTTGTTTTCCATCAGTCACTAGATGACGACAAAAAACCAATAGCCGGAAAAGTCTTTTGCAAGAGAATCACTGCTCATTAACTATTTTATTCATCCTTGCTAAGGTAAAAGCACTATACATTTATGGGATTTTGTAAATATTGGCAGAGACAGCAGGTGCAGCATAGCACCAGAACAAGCAACAATCATTATATGAGCCAAGCCAATCCAAGCCAGCAGAGGAAGGCACCAATTGTCTTCAGAACCATTAGTTTATATCTCCTCGATTTTCCAAATTTTGTTTCAAGGCCAAATCCTCTTCGGACTACAAACCAGGAATTCTCAATCAAACAAAGAAGCAACGATAAGACGCTATCAAAATCTAGATACATAGAGGCAAGTACAACAAAAACGAAAAAATTAGGTCAAAAAAGAGAGATCGAGAGAGCATACGAGATCTTCAGCCAGGAACCCTAGCAATGGTTGCGATGGTTAACTCCTTCATCTCGAGTGAGCTCGAATCGTCATGCATCCCGAAGAGAACAGGAGAATGATGATGAAGACGAACAACGGTGGAGAGCTCCGACGGCGAGGAGTCCGAGAAACGTCGGGTAAGAGGGGACTTTGGATACATGTGGCTAATTAGGGCAGAATTTTTTGCCTATTGATTAAATCTTTTCGATCAAAATATCATCAAAGAAAACGATCACAGGTACTGAGCAAACAAGTGGTTCATGGCAGCCTGAAATGTAGACGGTGCATTTGTCAGCCCGAACGGCATGACTAAGAACTCAAAATAACCATCATGGGTACGAAAAGTAGTCTTATAAATATCCGAAGAATGCATACGGATCTGATGGTAACTTGAACGAAGGTTAAGTTTAGTAAAGATAACGGCATGTCTCAACTCATCAAACAACTCGTCAGTTGTCGGAATAGGAAACTTATCGGCAACAGTGATGTTATTAAGGTCTCTATAATCAATGCATAAGCGGAAAGTACCGTCTTTCTTCTTAAACAAAACCGCATGGGAGGAGAACATGCTAGTGTTGTGCTGAATAATCCCCTGATCGAGCATCGCCTGAACCTGCCGTTCAATTTCTGATTTTTGAAAGTAAGGATAACGATAGAGGCGAACATTTACCGGTTTTGATTATGGCTGCAAGTGTATGTGGTGGTCCCAAGCCTGTTGAGGAGGGAGGTTAGCGGGCACTTAGAACATGGGAATATGGTGCTGAAGCGCGTCCCGGACTTTCGGAATCAAATCCACCGGAAGTCGGGTAAATCGGCCGCTGACGACGTTAGGATGGTAATCGGCAGGCTGAGGATCTCAAAACATTCAACGATCCCCTCAGAAGCACATAGGCTTCGGCGAATGCCGATCACCTTGCAAAAACATGGTCTTATCTTGCCACGAAAACTGCATTGTCAGCTGAGCATAATTATGAGCAACAGTACCCAAAGTCTATAACCACTAAACACTGAGGACAATTTGCGGACCATGAACTGTTAAGTCTATAACCACTAAACACTAAGCACCATTCCCGACAAAGACACGAAACGGCGTTATCTCGGATAGGGAAAGCTGCAACTTTTCGACGATGTCAGGGTGGATAAAGTTATGTGTGCTTCCACCGTCAATGAGAACTTGCACCTGTACGCCATAATCGCTCCCACAAGCCTCAGAGAACGTGGATTCGGGAGACCCTCCATCGAGTGAATACTAGAGATGTCTCCGGTGACGGCTATCTCGTCAGTGACGTCTTCAATTTCCTCATCGTCACTCTCATCACGACTCAATAGCGCCAAGAAACGGGGCTTACTGTGATGGCCACGGATATACTTCTCATCACAATTCCAACATAAACCTTTTTTAGTACGTTCCTCACATTTAGCAAGAGAAAGACGTTTAATTGGAAGAGAGGAGAAATTACCGTTCAAATTATTAGGGTGCTGGGCGGCCGGTGCAATGGTCGGAGCCGCTGGCGGAGCGGGTTGGGCTTGGCTGCCAATTTTGTAACCGCCCGAATTCCAAGTGTACCGGGAACTTGAATTCCACGACAAAGTGTTTTCACTGAAAGAGGCTTCCAATTCTCGAACTAGGGAAAATGCATGTGATGAAGAAGTGGGGTTACGCAGATTCATTTCTCGCTTCATCGGTTGCTTTAAACTGGCCTTGAACAAGGAGATCAAAGTCGGCTCAGACAAGCCATGAACATTGTTAAGCAGGGCCTCAAATTCAGTTTGATAGTCAAGAACCGATGTCTTCTGTTAGAGCTTGGCAAGGAGACCCACATAATCCTCATAATGATGTGGATTGAAGCGTTGTGGAACAGACAATAGAAACGCATGCCATGTTTCCCCACAATTGTTGTGGCGTTGATTGCAAAATCAATCCAATGTCGAGTGATCGAACAAGATGCCAACTAAACATAGGCGATCATGATCAGCTGTATAAAAATAATCGAAGTAAGCCTGAACTTTGAATATCCACCCTTTCGGGTCCGAACCATTGAAGCGTGGGGCATCGACTCTAATCTTTGGGACGTTCTCATGTCCCGGTGGCGCGCGGACCACGATCATATTCTCGGCCTGTTGCGCAGGAGGTGGAGGCGGCGACTGCTGAAAATTAGGGTTAGCATGCCGCGTTAGGGTTACGTCAATTGTTGGCAGCACGACGTGCGCACCATTGACGACAGGGGCGGGGTTTGCTCGTGCATTGATCATGTCGTACACGGTATTCGAAGACGTTAAACTTCAAGATCTATGCGGCTGTTTTGCACGTCATCCATCAATTGCAAGAGCATATCATGGATCTCTGTGATGGCATTCGAAATCGGATCGAAAATTCCTCATCAGGGTTAGACATAGTGTTCATGATGAAAGCACCAGTTGATACGAGCCCGATGTGGATTCGTATCGGATCACAAAACTCGAGGAACGCATCGAGAGAGACAAAGGGAAAACTAGGGCAAAATATTTCTTGAATAATTCTTTGGCAAAGCAAGAAAAGAGTATTTAAAGCTAAGCTCTAACGGTTCAAAAAATGCGTCTCGGGAAAGAACCGTAAAGAAAACTTGAGAAGAGAATAAAACTCTAGTTTATAAAAATTACAAAATTAAGTAAAATATCCAAATAAGCAAACATTAGTCCTCATATCGTCTCGATCGACAACGCTCCCTTATCGGTCTCGTATTGCTAACTTGAACCGTATCATTTTGTTTCAGCTTCTGCGGGATAACCAACACCAAGCGATCATGACGATGATTGTAAAGTTTCAACTTCTTTTTTGTCCACGTACACCGAATCTCCCTGTCTCCTCTTCCGGGTTCAACATTTTGTAGAAGATGGCGACGAAGAAGATGTGAAGGAGTATGGCGGTGGAGATCTGCATGTTTTTGTCCTAGACTCCTAGAAGACGTCGGTGAATCGGATGTTGGATTCCTAACAAATCGTTGTTCAATCGTAGCTTGATGGCTTACTTGCGACAAATCGGCAACGACGCCTGCGTTTGCATGACGAAGTGGGACACAAATCCCGGTTAAAACATCATCGGCGATAGTTATGAGTAAATGAATCGTTCGACCGTCGTCAAATCTTCGCACTACATACGTAATGATCTCGAATTCGCTGGCCAATTCGAGATTACGATGGTGATGGACGGGTGCTTGTGGCTTCTCGTCTCCCTGCCAAGAGTTTTTGTTTGAAAGTCCAAAGATTTAAAGAGAATCGTACATTTGCTGGTCAAATGGAGACTTTTCCTTGGCAATGGCGTCTTTTGATCCTTATTTGACGGTAAATTGGACGAAAAATAGAATAGGGTGGTTAATTGAAAACGGAATATAAATAAGAGGTGCTTTTTTAAAAATATGATATAAAGGGTGGTTTATTACGAACAACACAAAATAATGGGTAGTTTTCTATATTTTACCCTTATTTTTATTTTCCAACATCTCTAGCCATTATGGAGTATACTTTTTCTAAAATTTAAAAAAAAACTCTTACGGATTTACGGGCATATTTTCAATCTTTACAACATATAAAGTTCCCCCTCTTATATCAATAAATGCTTAACATTTAGTTTTGCCTATTTATATATATATATATATATATATATTTTGGGTTTAGTTAAATATTGTTTAGCAAATTCTAGCAATATAGAAGAGAAATATATAATTCTTAGCTTAATAATATTGTTTAACCAATTTTAACAATGGTTCGACTAATGTGTGTCCATGGGCACACAATAACTATGTTAGTTTTGGGAATTTTTCAAAACTATTCCCTAAAATAAAATTAATAAACCCATTAAATAAATTTAAAATTAACAAACAATAATCAGATTTATCAAAATTGGTGTTTTTGGTGTGTGCCCATGGGCACACATTAGAAATTCCCTTTTAACAATATTAAAGAGAAATATACAATTTTTACAATCTTATGTTCATAACATACGTATTTGTGATTATTTCAACAATTTAATAATATTCGAGCAATATTAATTTAGGTTATTTTTATAGAAAGTTAATAAATAAAAAATTTGAATATTAAAGAGATTTCAATCTATCAGCCACACAGTTAAAATTCATGTGGTCTTTGCTAGCTTAAATACACTTACATTTTAAATAATAAAATACAAACAAAATTTCAAATTATTAAGCCATACAAAAAAATGTCTTTATTTTAAGTACATATATGTAGAATAAAATCTAAAAAAATAAATTATCAATAAACATCATAGTTGTAACAGACTATTCCCTCAGAAAAAATAAACAAAAAAACACAAGAATACTAATATTGATGACCATACTTCATTAAGTCTCAATATGGTTTTATTTATTAGTATATATATTAGGAGTTTATAACTTTCATTCTAATAATTAGTTGTACATAATAGTATACTCTTCAAATGTTGTAATGAGTGGAAGCTTTGATATAACTTGACTTAATATATTTTAAATTTAATTAGTCATATAATAGTTATTTATTCTATTGAAAATGTGCTAGCTATTTTATGTACTCACATTAAAATAATAATTTTAATTTGTAACCAATGAGAATTAAATTAAAAATGTTACTAATATTACTTATACAAAGTTGGATGGGAGCCTAGCAACTAACTGGGCTCCGACACCCTTATTCAAGGCAAAGAACAAGCGTTGAAAAATAAAGGAACGAATATTAGCATTAGTCGTGATACTATGAGCAACCCGTGCAACCCTAGACAAAAACTCAAGAGCATCGCTCCCTAGCTCTCCAAAAGTAGAGAAAGCAAAAGTAATAAATCTATAACCATTGTCTGTGCACTTCAATTCGTACTTCCTCTTCTTACGGACAACAGCATTAGTAACAACAGCTCCATGGACAAAAACATCAACTCTAACCCCCGCGAAGGGAGAGACACATGTGACATCTAAACAGACGTTCCTCCCTCTATCCCAAGAGTGAACCAGAAGATCTGCAGGTCGGAGATCTCTACCTTCATCCGACAGAAATCCAAGAGGTACCTCCTCTGGTTATAATTAAGTTACTGTATATACATAATTCCTAGTTAATCCCATTTAATGATTTGAAAGAAAAAAAACATTAGCATTCTACCAAAAAGAAAAAAACATTAGCAATAAGAAAGTTTGTGAAAAGAAAGAGCGAGCCAAATCTTAGCTAATAGGTCAAAGCTTGTAAAGAAAAAAAATACATATATAAAATTGTACCTGGCAAGTCAGAATCAGTCAACTTGAAAGAGGAAGCAAAGGAAAGGAGAAAAGTGAAGGTGAGAGGAAGGTGAAACCAGTTACGGGGCCCCGCCTTCAGATCGAGCTGTATCCTCTTCATAATTCCGCGTTATTTCCGAATGCTTAACACTTATCCGACACACTCTTCCCTCGTATTCCTATCATTATTCAATTCAACTGAATCCCAACTTCCATAATCACATCCTATAAATCACTCACTCTTAACTCCACAATTTCCCATAACACCCACCTCACTACTTACTAAATTAATTCGACCACTCCACTCAACAAACACCGTACGTACGTACCTCAATCGGAATTCGATCAAGTGATGGAAGCTTTTTCAGCATACAACTACTACCACCACCAGTACCTTACCGACAACGGATCCCCGACGACGGAGAGCGACAGCCCTCCTCCGCCCGGGGACATTATGCTGGCCGAATACAACCCCAAGAAGCGCGCCGGCCGCAAGAAGTTCAAGGAGACACGTCACCCGGTGTACCGGGGGATCCGGCAGAGGAACTCCAGCAAATGGGTGTGCGAGGTGCGGGAGCCCAACAAGAAGAACCGGATTTGGCTCGGAACGTACCCCACCGCGGAGATGGCGGCGCGTGCCCACGACGTGGCCGCCATCGCCCTCCGCGGCCGCTCTGCCTGCCTCAACTTCGCCGACTCCGCCTGGCGGTTGCCGGTTCCGGCCTCTGGGGACACCAAGGACATTCAGCGGGCGGCGGCTGAGGCTGCGGAGGCCTTCCGGCCACCGTCTCATCAGGCGGCCGCCTCCGCGTCGCCCTCCTCTGAGTTTTTGATGGACGAGGATTTGTTTGAGATGCCGGAGATTCTTCTTGCTGACATGTACAATGGGATGATGTTGCCCCCACCAGACTATGCCTACGTGGCCGATGACTACGTGGAGTATGACGTTGACTTGCCCCTCTGGAGCTACTAAAGATCTTTTATACTGCTGAATATAGGAAGTAGCTCGATCGGGAGTATATTACATCATCAAGTATTTTGGTCAAAGATCCGCCAATGATTAGGGAGGCTCGGAATTATTACATATTTCTTGTTGGTCGTGATTTTTTTGAGGTTTGGCCGCCATAGTCCGTACTCAGTATTTGTGATCTGTACGGACAGTACATAGGTGGCATTGTTTAACGGGTTGGCCGTTGAGGGTAGACCCACCCTTCAAATTCATTTCCCACTTAATAAAAAGGTTGAAATCGTACATTGATTTTATGGAAAATGAGATAGCGTATGAATTGGATCAGACCTGCAAATCATGATCATATGATTCGTGCACAAATGAATTAAGAAGATAACAAAACGAAACACGATCGATCGCAATGTTCTTATCCACCCTAAAAAAAACCCAACAATGTTCTTATTGTCAAAAGAAAAAATACTCCCAATTTTGAGCAGATTGAGTTGCGTTTCTTATGAGTATAAAGAAATCAAAATTATTTATAGATATTTTGCGTCCATTTGTGATTTGTTGACACTGCCTCTTGTGCTCAAAGGTTATATATATCGATTTTTCTAACATATCCTTAGGTACGGTTAAGCTTCTAAAAATGGCAAGATCTTATAAATTTATAATTATTTAGGATTAATTAGATTTTGTAAAAGGGTTCATTTTTTTCTAATAGGGTT
Source organism: Fallopia convolvulus (assembly GCA_964016875.1). Taxonomy (NCBI): domain Eukaryota; kingdom Viridiplantae; phylum Streptophyta; class Magnoliopsida; order Caryophyllales; family Polygonaceae; genus Fallopia; species Fallopia convolvulus. Next base: position 32,321,687 of record OZ024736.1, read on the forward strand.
TTAGTTCTCTTTATTAGCATGCTAAACCTATGTCCTTAGGACATATATATATGTTAGAAAAATCGTATATATATTCACATTGGTAGCCTACCATTGTGTAAATTACGTTGCAAAATGTACCACAAAACAAGATTTTCTTCTTTTTTGGTCGAACAAAGCAAGATTTTCTACACTTTAACTAACTTAGATTTTCAAGATTGCATTCCAACAAACATTAAAACCGGAAAACTCTGCTGATCAATAAATTGTAGACCCTTTAATATATTGGTTTTTCTTAGGGCATAAATTAAGAATACTAATAATGGGAACTAAAACCCTAAAAAAAATTAATAAATTCTATTAAAAAATAATTAAACATAAATAAATATAATTTCAAAATATATTATTATTTTTAGGTTATTGAACATAAGTTAGAAAAATCGATAATATATTAGTTGCAATTTGCAAACTTTTAATGCTAGTACTATATATTTCAATATGGGAACTACATTTCATTTGATGTAGGCCCCCTATCCAGTATCCACTTTCCTAATAAATTAAAAAAGTGTCCTAATCATCACAATTAATTAATTGAAGATTGAAATCTTCATTTTCCAAGTATGAAATGAAAAAGTCTAACCGTGTATGCTACTCGTATTTACTTATAGACGACGCCTATTCTCTAGCAGTAGACTAGCCGGACTCCATATACCATATCTTCAATTCAGCTACCAACTAGACATCTTCTACGTAGTATTTCAACTAGCTTTCCTGCTACTGATAATATTTTATATATTGAAATTAACATCACAAGTGGTGTGCATTTTAAAAATATAATTGACGCTCTTACTCTTAAATCATATAATACTACTTTTATTTCCAGATGTTTCTTGATTTCCAATGATTGTAAGAGATAACAATCTACAAAGGCGATATCTTAAAAAATTCAAATATCACCTTATTTTTCACTTGCCACTTTCCGGACACGTACATGTCTACGTATTACTTTCGATTATAAAGAAGCACTTGACAAAAATTATCAAAATCAATAAATATATACAGTATAATCGAGGTATATACAATTTAATTAGTCGATTATATTATTAATTAATGTATTTAATTGAAGGATATTTTAAATTTGTACACTAATAACAAAAATTTCAATTTAAGTATATTAAATCTAATCAAGTATATATTAAATTTTAACACAGATTAATCCGAATTGATGAATTTAATGGTAAACTTTTTTTTTCAAAAAACATACATATATATATATAACTAGATAAGGAGGGTCAATATAAAGAAAAAAATTAAAATTTAAAATACTTACATCATTTTTTTGATTCGAGAATACTTACATCATTAAATACCAACAAAAACTAACATATTTGTTCAAACACTTTTTCTGTGTGAGTATTCGATACTAGCAAAGTAGCAAGATTAGTAAATGTACATCGTGTAAACACACCTTCCAGTCTTCCACCACAAACAACTTTTTTTTTTGTTCGAAACCACCCCAAACAAATTTACACCTTAGGTAGAAAGTATCTGTCATTTGGCTGCTTCTATTCCCTGTGTTGTTTAAGGGAGTGTAATTCGGCGGCGGATTTCATCACCAGAAGGCGTTTTGTTTTTTCGGATCTTAATTTTGCTATTTCTCATTTTTTTTTCCTGGATCGTTGTTTGATCCTTTGTATATTTCTAGTTTCAATGTCTGGTTAAAGACTCATCATTTGTTATTTGATTTTTTAAAAATGTTGTGATGATTTAGTGTGGCCTTGTATTATACGGACATCCTAATGTTGACTATGTAATGAGCTAGTAGCTCATTTCTTAAAAAAAAAAAAAGAGTATGTAGTCATTTTAACTATTAACATAAGGTTTTTTTAAAATATTAATTAAACTGAATATTTTAAAAAAAATTATGAGCCTATCTTATTAAATTTCCACCTCCCTGTTAATCAAAATTAAAAAATTGAAACGAAAATTATTTCAATTGGTACGGACTAATAATTGAAAAATCTAGAAACACAAGTTAATAAGCAAAACAGAACATTAGCTCATAAAATTAGGCAATTCCAAGTTGATTACTTCTATAGTTGAGAAATTAAAAGGCATAAAATTGGACGTGGAAACCTGTCAAAGTCAGTGGATCAGTTTGAAATGAAGCTCCCAGGAAGGAAGCACGCACAACCCAAAGAAAGAAAACCCATTTTAACTTCCAGGCGGGCCCCATTTCTGGGTCCAGCTGTTTCCTCGTCATTTTTTTGGCCGAAAGTTTGCTCTTCATTTTTAACGTGTGATTCCCGTTTTTCTGTCTTTCTTTCTTTTTAACTTCCAGCATTTAAGCACTAAACCAAAACACGTACTCTCTTCCCTCGTCCCATATAAATCACTCACTCCATCAATTCCCCATAATAAAATACAGTAAGTACTAATGTCCATTGCTATATCACTGTTTTCTAGTAGTGGCAATACAAACACACCAACCAACTAATTTCACACTAATGTGTCAATTGGTAGATCGGGTGGATCAGTGGCGTAGCCAGGAATTTGTGTCAGTGGGGGTTAATTCCTTTGGTAATTTTTTTTGCTACAGAAATATTCATAGCGAAGGTGGGAATTTTTTTTTGTGTTTTTAATAAAATATAAAAAATGGTATTTTTATGTATATAAATAAATTGTATAGAAAATTTTGTATTGTTATATAAAATTTTGTAATTTTATGTATAAAAAATCATTTCAATATATTTTATATATATAAAAAAATTAATTTGCTTTTTCTAATCAAATAAATTAGTTTTTTCAAATAATCTAATTTTTTTACTATATTTTTTAAAAAAATATTTTTTTTAAAAAAATTCCAGCGGGGGTTGTAGCTCCCACTGAACATGTGCACTGCCTCCACCCCTGGGCTAAATATGTGTAATGTGGAAAGAACATCAAATTATTAATTAACTAATAAAGACCTTCTAAAACAGGATATAATTAATAATGTCATCTATATATTAGACATTCCAATCCAATGTAATAAATTTACATGGCGAAAGAATAAAACAGAAGTTGACAATTTTTATTGAAAAGTTGGATTGAACTCTAGTATTCAACCAATTAAGTAATCCAATCATTCACATAAATTGCGACAAAAAACTATGCATTTTCCTCCTCGGACCATTTAAAAATTGTGATTGATCTTACTAATGAACTCATTACTAAAGCCCAACCTTTTAAATTTGAGAAAAGATGGATGCAAAGAAAAGATCTTAGGAACGTGGTCAAACAAGCCTGACGTGTGTCCTTTCTTGGGTCCAATATGTTTCAAATCGTTTAAAAAAACGCGACTATTAAGATACATGCAAATCAATAGAATAAACAAACACTTGAAAATTCCTTTGAGTAATTACAACAACTAGAGAAAGAATTAATAATATCCAACCAACTATTATTCTGTCTCCTAGCCAGCTAGGGTGTAATTAAAAGACAACTCCGCCTCATACATAAAAAAAGAAAGTTTATTGAACTTTCATAAGACCTTCTGGAAGCAAGGAGCAAAAATAAAACATATTTTCGGAAACTAACGCGGGTTACTTCCACAAAATAGCAAATGGAAGGAGGAATAGAAAAATGATCAAGGAAATAAGATCCAAGAAAGGTACTCAAATCATAGGGAAGGAAAATATTAGGGAAGAAATCAGGAAAAACTTTAAAGCAAGGTATAGAAAAAAGAGCAAATTAATAAACAAAATAATATATCAATGAATAAAATGATGATACTAATGAACAAAGTACTGATAGTGATGAACATAAGTATTATTAATACTTGACTATTTCTCATAAACTATATGTATATTCCATAGAAAAAATATTAGCACCGTCGGCCTGTCTGCCGTTCCCATATAAGCGTGTCTGTTTTGTAGTCTCCTGGACCAGGTTTATATATTCAATTCTCAACTTCTTTTCCCTTTATTTTGTTTTTGTTTTGTAGTGGGTGAGTGGGCTTTGTTTGGCCCATAAAACTAAAGTAGATAGATACATCAGAGGGCCGAAGCCCATATCTTTGTTTTGTAACTCCTTAAATTTTAAGTGAAAAGCCTTAGAATTGAAGGCCTAATTTGACAAACAACCATGGTCCTCAACTCTCCTGGAGCATCTTGTATGTATATATATCTTTGCTCCTCAACTCTCCTGATCCATCTTTACTCGGTGCATGCATGTGTTATATCTCAATTCATGCAGAAGCCTACGACAAACCAATGGCACACTACGTACGAGTTTTTCACTCCCTCGAAGGCCATCCAGGCCTAGACACTTGTCCCATTTCGAACGGAGAAAAGGGAAAATATTGTATCTTGATCGTCCAATGAAGCAGAGTATCCTTCTATGAGCAGCAGCACTTGTGAGCTCAAGTGGTTCAAGGGAGTGCTATACTTGGATCTTCGAGTCTCTCATTCCCAACCGATCCATGTATATTGTTATATATAGTCGTCGATTCACTCTCCATATCGCCAAGAACTAGGCTTATCAAAGTGGATTGTCACTTTGTACGTATGTGATGAAATCCTTGACGATACTCTTCTTCCCAGCAATATATATATGTTCCGACGCGCCCAATTGGCGGACGTGTTCACAAAGGTTGTAATAGGTTAAAATAGGATAGAATTATTGTTGGTGATTTTAGTGTCATCAAGTGATTGTTCCCTATACGGGAACAATGCCTTTTAGTGTGATTGGGATTCATACGACACTATGAGATCTTACTTTGCTATGTCACGGGTTTGGGTGTGCGGAGTGCGCGCTCGTGTAAGCATAGTTGAGGTCTAGAGGGAAATATTAAGGAGAAGTTGCGACCTGAAAAGGAACAATGTTGTTACCTACAGGAGGAAACAGTGTCTGTTCCCTTGGAGGGAACAGTAGTGGGAACAGTAGTTCTCTGGCGCGTGCCTGAATTTTTGGCACGTTGTTAATTGTTGATAACGGTCGATTTAAACGTTGTGTAACTGCATTGTAACTTCCTTAATGGGTTAATAACTGATGGGTGACGTGGGTTATTGAGGATAACCATTCGTGGCACTTGGTAACCGTCGGTAACTTCTGGTAACCGCCGGTAACCGTTCCCTGAAGCAGTTTCCCTTTTGCCTAAATATAAGGCTATTGGGAGTTTGGTGTCGGGTTAGATGTTGGAACATTTTGTTCACGGGATTCACATAATCAGAGGAGAACATTTTCTCTCCATGATTGAACTTTAAATAGAGTCTAATATCCATTTACATGAACTCTAAGGTTCGATCTCTTTCATAGCCTTGTTAGAGATCGGTTGGTTTGTCTTATCTCACTTCAAATTTCGTGGATTCCCCAAGGCTATGTAGGGGGCGAAATATTGATTTCGGAAAGCGTTTCTACGTGATTCAAACCTATATCAAGTTGCATATGATTTGATCTACACAAGAGTCGTCTTCAACTACATCCACGAAGAGGAACTTCTCGGCTTCAGCAACGCACCGTTCCCTTGGTACCAACAGATTCAAGATCTTCGGTGGGAACTACGAAGCAAGAGTACAAGACACCTACAATTATATCTTAACCTATTGAGACAAGACATTGTTTCATAATTTTTACATGATTCAATTTGAGTGGGGGGCTATAAGATTATGGAATCCCTGTTAACTATTAACTAGGGAGATATGTATTTATATTAGAGTAAAGATTACATGCTTGGAGAATAAGCTAATACATGATAAGATTACTATACAAAAGGATAGAATATAAAGATAGTATAGGAAACTATAAATACAATTAGGAGAAGATTTGATATTATCTTTTCTTCCCTTAATACCCCCCCCCCCCCACAAGCTCATGGAGGGGGGCCGACATGAAGCTTGGACCGTAAAACAGCAAAGCGTGAGGAACCAAGAGCTTTAGTGAAGATATCTGCAATCTGATCAGGAGCACGGATGTGACGAACAACGAGTTCATTTGAATCAACCTTTTCCCGAACAAAATGAAAATCAAGATTAATGTGCTTGGAACGGTTATTAACAACAGGATTCCGGCACATGAATGTAGCACTAAGACTATCAGAAAGGAGAGTAGGCCGAGAGAAAAGACGAACTCGGAGATCAACAAGTAGTTGTGTAATCCAAGAGAGCTCAGCAACAGTTTCGGCAATAGCCCTGTATTCGGCCTCTGCACTTGAACGGGCAACTACTTTCTGCTTCCGTGAAGTCCAACTAATAAGAGATTGGCCAAAATAAATGGCATATCCAAACTGTGACCGAAAATTATCCAAATCAGAGGCCCAACCAGCATCAGAATAGGCAACCAAATTATATACAAGGGTCGGCCGAATAGTCAAGGAGTAAGAAATAGTGCCCTTCAAATATCTCAAGATCCGTTTGACAACAGACCAATGAAACTCAGTAGGCCGATGCATATACTGACAAACACGATTAACAGAATAAGAGATCTCAGGACGAGTTATAGACACATACTGAAGGGCGCCAACAATACTCCTATAAAGCGTTCGATCAACCATAGGATCACCAGCAACAGTCAAGTGAGAATGAGGCTCAGCAGGAGAGGAAATCGGCTTGGCATCCTCCATTTTGGAACGGGCCAACAGATCCCGAATATACTTCTGTTGGGAGAGAAGAAGACAACCAACGTGCTCAGCAACTTCAATTCCCAAAAAATAATGCAGAGAGCCGAGGTCCTTGAGAGCAAAAGTATTATGAAGAGACCGAATAAAATCAGATACAGCATGAGCTGAGCTGCCTGTGACCATTAAATCATCGACATAAACAAGCACATAGATGATGACATGATCCCGAAAATAGACAAATAAAGAACAGTCAGACTGACAAGAATTAAAGCCAGAACGCACTAAAAATGCCTTGAGCTTACTGAACCAAGCCCGAGGTGCCTGTTTAAGGCCATACAAAGCCTTGTGAAGCCGACATACATGGTGAGGCCGAGAAGGGTCTTGAAAACCGGGAGGTTGATCCATATAAACTGTCTCCGATAAATCTCCATTGAGGAAAGCATTGTTGATGTCCAACTGTCGAATTGGCCACTGCTTTGTGAGAGCAATAGTCAAGACAAGACGAATAGTAGTTGGTCGAACAACAAGACTAAATGTGTCAAAATAGTCCACTCCTTCTTCTTGATGGTAGCCCTTAGCCACTAAACGGGCTTTGTAACGATCAATCGAACCGTCAGCCTTCCGCTTAATCCTGTAAACCCACTTACAACCCACAACATTAGTAGAACGAGGACGAGGAACTAAAGACCAAGTGCTAGTGTTTTGCAAGGCATCAAATTTAGACTGCATGGCAGCTTACCAGTTGGGATCGGTATGAGCCTGGCGATAGGTTTTTGGTTCAAGGTCAGGGAGTGGGTGAGGCGGTAAGGGGTGTCGGGTGGTGGACAAGGCCATAGGCTTAAGAGTCCCGGTTGCAGCACGAGTCACCATAGCGTGAGTGGAGTTCTCGGCTGGCCGAAGGTGAGGGAAAGCGGAGGGTGGCGGTGGGGTTAATGAGGGAGTTGGAGACTCGGAAAGAGTGGTTGGTGAATTTTGTGAAGGTGAGGAGGCCGGTTGAACAAGAGACGGTGCAGCCCCATCGGTTTCACTAGCAACGGCCGGCGGCGAACTCGGAGAAGCTGGCGGCGGCGGCATCGGAGGCGAAGGCACCGACGGTGAGGAAGCTGAAATTAAAAGATCAACCGGTTGGAGACTCAAAGAAGAAGTAGATGAAGTGGAGGCCGACTCAGAAGAAGGAACAGATGGAAAAACGGACTCATGAAAAAGAACATGGCGACTTATAAAAGTGCGACTCGACTCATGATTATAACAAATATAGCCTTTATGACTCGAACTATAGCCTAAGAAAATGCAAGGCATGGTTTTAAACTCCAGTTTATTTTCCCGATATGGCCCAAGGTATGGGTAACATAGGCATCCAAAAGATTTAAGGAATGAGTAATCGGGTGGGCGATTACAAAGACGTTGAAAAGGGGAGTCATTTTGAAGGACCGGAGTGGGAGTTCGATTGTGAAGGTAAATAGCGGTATGAAAGGCATGTTCCCAAAATTCCGAGGGTAATTTTGAATGAGCGAGAAGGGTTAGGCCTTTTTCTTGAATTGTTCTATTTCGTCTCTCTACCATACCATTTTGAGTGGGAGTGTAGGGACAAGAAACACGGTGTTGGATACCCTGTGATTGTAAAATGGTGGAAACATTTCTATATTCACCCCCAGTCAGTTTGTAGGGCTTTAATGGGAGCCTGAAACTGGGTTTTAACCATTGCCTGAAACAAGTTGAATTAATGCAGAACTTGAGATTTGTGATGCATGAAATAAATCCAAGTAAACCGGGTGCAATCATCAACAAAAAGAACGAAAAAACGACATCCATTAATAGATAGTTTTGGGCAGGACCCCAGATATCAGAATAAACCAATTCAAAAGGAACAGTAGAAGCAACATGACTCGATAAAATAGGTAAGCGACTGCTTTTACCTAAAGGACATGACTGACACAAATTATGAGAAATAGAAGACGATAACGGAAGTTTAAAGAGACTCAAAATAAGACGTAATATGGGTTGACTAGGGTGGCCCATTCGATGATGCCAATGAGAAACGGAGGTGCGTTCACCAGCCAATGCCGTCTTCGGAGAGGAAGCCGGCGGTAAACTGTAAAGACCATTGCTAACGATTCCTTTGAGGAGTACCTGTCCCTGCATGTCCTTAACCAAACAAAAATTTGGGTGAAATTCAAGGTAAACATTATTATCTCTAGTAAGTTTGGTAATACTAATAAGGTTTTTATGCATATTTGGAACAACTAGGACATTAGAAAGTTTAAGAGGACGAGTAAAGGAAGGAATGGATGAATTTCCAATATGAGTAATAAGTAAAGGGGTACCGTTCCCTAGGGCAAGCTGATCCGTGCTGGTATAGTCTGATTCAATGTTAAGTTTGTTGAGATCACCAGCAACATGATCAGTAGACCCCGAATCGAAACACCATGCTGGATCGTTAATGGATGATGATGAAGCGGTGTAGACAGCCGGGGGAGTCTGATTGAGGCGTTCCGGTGGATGCTTGGACGGAAATTGTTGCACATTTAACCGACTGTAACAGTCTTTTGCAGAGTGGAACGGACGGTCACAAATCTGGCAAACCGTGTGAGGGCGCTGGCGACTTGGATCGGACTGGTCACGAGGAGCAGTCGAACGATCAGATTGTGGCTGGACGGTGGAGCGACCGCTGTTCTGGCGCGAGGACTGATCACCAGGGGGACGGCGCTGCTGGCCACGAGAGGACCGTGTGTAATTGGCAGCCGGTTGCTGCGCACTCATGGAGCGAGCCTCCTCATCCAATCGTTCCTCTTCAATCAAAAGATAGCCAAGGAGGTCTTCACCAGTGATCGGTTCAAGGCGCATACTTGCGGCTGCCTTGAAGGGACCATAGGAAGAATCAAGTCCATGAATGACAGCCGTAACAAAGTCGGGATCGGAAACCGGTTGTTCACAATCAGCCAATGAATCCGCTATAGAGCGTTTCTTCTCAAAATACTCAAGCATGGGAAGTGTACCTTTTTGCAGGTTGTTCAATTGTTGCTTCAAATTCATGGCACGGGCTCGGGATTGCGCTTGAAACATGCGCGCACTGGTGACCCAAGCCTGGCGAGAAGTCTAGGCTTTGATGAGATAGCCGAGAAGAGGAGCCGTGATCGTCGTACGCAGCCAAAGGAGTACGAACTTGTCGCGGCGTTTCCAAGTGAGGTAGTCCGGATTGGGCGCGGTGTGAGCAGCGACCGTGCCGGATACCGGAACGTTGATTGTCTTGGGCGGCGAGATGTCGCTAGTAACAGAATCTTTGAGTTCATAAGCGTCTAGAGTATCAAGAATGTTTGACTTCCAGACGGCGTAATTGGTGCGATCCAATTTGATGGAGAGGACCGGCAACTGAAGTCCGGCCGTGTTGAAGTTCTGGCCGAGAGCAGCGGAAAGGAGTTGAGCACCACTGGTGCGAGAGCCGAGAGGCGGCTGATGAAGATGATGAAGAATCGTCATCGCGGGCCATTAATAACTGAGATCGATCTTTGATTGAAAAAAAAACGTAATATTTTGTGGGGGGAGATCTTGGCTCTGATTACCATATAAGATTATGGAATCCCTGTTAACTATTAACTAGGGAGATATGTATTTATATTAGAGTAAAGATTACATGCTTGAAGAATAAGCTAATACATGATAAGATTACTATACAAAAGGATAGAATATAAAGTTAATATAGGAAACCATAAATACAATTAGGAGAAGATTTGATATTATCTTTTCTTCCCTTAATAGGAGCTGGTAATTATATTTAATTACTTTTATTATATTTTCGATGGGTAGAATTTGCTACAGTATTATTCTTTCCCTTGTTTTTTTGTACGTATACGAAAATGAGGAGCTGTAGAGAAGGCAAGGAGTATTGGGTTTTCATATTCGCTTGACAAGACTCCAAACACTTGAATAGCCCCTCTTGTTATGGAGGAGTATTGTCGTAGACTGCCCCTAGCCAGGTCCGCCACTGTTGGAATTCAAGACCTCCATAATTGCAAGTGATGTAAGAGAGAGAACCGAAACGCATATTTCTATCTTCTTTCTTTTATAATAATTCTTATTATTATCTATATCTACTATAGTACTATTAAAAATCCTAGATTTCCTATGTAATGCAAAGAGATAAGACTAGAATTATATTTCACTGGGTGACTCGTTACATCAACTTGCAAAGTCAGTGCGAGTAGACTAGGACAGCGCGCGTTAGACGTTAGTTGAAACGGTAAATGGACAATGGCAATTTGGTAATATCGACTCTCGTTAGTGAAGATGATTAATTAGCTGACGGATAAACGCGTTTTAATTAATCCCCCTCTCTCATTCAAATGTAACCACAAGCTGTCAATTATTTTAATACGGAGTGCAGTATTAATACTGTGCTACATTGACATTGTTGTTAAAAATGTTATACAAAGATTATATCGTTAGTGAAGATGTTCCCTTTTATATTATTTTAATTGATTAAATTAATTTTTGGGATATTATGGTTTAATGAATAAAGATTTATTTATGAAATATATTTCGAAACGTGTTTTGAAAGGGTTTTTTTTTACGTTACCCCATAAAGACAAATAAGATCCCTAAAATAAAGGTACATCTTTTTAAAGATTGTAATCTATTTTTTCTATTATTTAAATAAACATTTTCCTAGCTAACAACTAATTATCATATCTAGATTATGATTAGTTATTGATTATATAAACTTTTCCTTAGATCTGACGTCTATTTCAATATATATTGAAAACTTTTATTAGAAAAAAAACTATACTGGTTATGTAAATGTATGGACAATTAATTATATGTATTGACAATTAATTATAGATTGATTAATAAAAGTTAATCATATTACTATTAATTTATTCATAGTAAAAATGAAAGTATACACAAGCCCATAAACACATACTAACTATTACATGTGATAAATTTAAACTAACAAACATCATTTTTTAAATTTTAGAGATAAATTAGATTTATTCTTAAGTCACTCTCAAAAAATTGGATTTAGTGGTGTACATGCATGCATCAATTTTGATGGGCATGTAACGTCACAAAGCCTTGGTCGCCAGTACACATCGAACAAAAATTAGCAAGGGACGCCTTGTGACATTACATGGCAAAACACAGGCCTCGCCTTTCAATCAGGCTAATGTGCACACAAAACCGGTCAAAGATGTTAAGGTGTAGGATACTTAAGGCGCTCTAGAGCAAGGGGAGCCCTTAAGCTCAAATGACATATAACCACGTACATACATATTGCATTTGTCACTTGTGTCATCACAATACATATACAAAAAACTCCCTTATCATTCTTACAAATGCGCGCTTTTACACTAAACTCCGGGTACACGTTCTGACCAACATGTCATCTTCATTAGCATCCTGTCCTGCGAAGCTTTCGTTTGACAAACAAATGAATGCATGATGCACATACAACAAAGTACCAAAAACAAGAAAAATGTTCACAATACACCCCATGGGCACAATTCAAAAGTGTATCACAAAACGTTTAAGAACCTAACACTAGGCTTCATAAACCAACAAAGGCAACACGAGAGGATTATCGTTTTGACGACTTTAGACAACGGCTCCCAACGGAAGTTCAAATCCGCACCAAAATATACAAAAGAATTTTGAGTGGGTTTGGGGGTATTGTTGGGCCCTACAATATCAGGTTAAACTCTAAGGTGGGGTTGTGGTCATATGAGAAGAAATCAAAAGGAATTAATGACACCACTAGTAATTGAAGACACATTAAACAGCTTGGCGAAAATATGGAGCAAAGAATATTTGTTGGAACTTGGATCACATTAACTACACGACGAAAATCACGAAAGGAATAAATGCTTAAGGCATTAACGCATTAACGAAAATCACGGAAGCAGTAAATGGCCAAAGTACGTAGTTGTTGAAAGGCATTAATAACATGACGAGATTCTCGATCGGGATAGACACTCATAAATGACCTGGAGGAAGTCTATGAAAGGGGAGGAGAACATCAACGATAGGGCCGGGGAATCCATTGACTAGAAAATCAATCGACATACAATTGTATTCTTATTTCTTCGTTTGTTCATTCGATACCTCAAGAGTTGTATTGCTTTTCATCTCTAGTGTATCTCTCAATTGTCTTCAACATTTGAATGGAATCACTAAGAAGTTTATTCTCGTTAGTTCATATTTTTATCTATTTAAATTTTGACATCTATTTCTCAATCAACTAACGTGTCTATGACTTATCATTGGTATCCAGAATCATAGAGTAAACTTGCATATTAATATATTTCATATTCAAATTTCGTTATTCAATTGACTATTTTGCATATTATATTCTCGTAAACATGTTAACGTGTTTCAATTAGTAATTGACTAAAATCCCCGCATTATGACAAACAACACATTTATGTGTTAATTTTGCTCTAAACACTTTAGTATGTATAACACCATCCAGACATTCCAAACCCTTATTAAAAAAACTTCTTATATGATCATCACAAGTGGAGGAGAGGGTGTGCAGGGAATCAAGTTTCCCCCTAGCTAGTTAGTTCTTTCCTTTCAACTTTTCAAGAATCTAGAAAGTTTGATGGTATCATTATATTTATTATACTCGGAATGTTTGTCTGAATTCTAATCATAGTAAGACCACAACATATGTACTGGAATATCAAAAGACCATTCATTCCCTAAGATGGACGAGGATTATTTAATTTGTGTCTATGCACACGAAGCAAGTAAAGTACGTCACTGATAATTATTTATACGTGTTCTATGATATTCATTTACTAATTATAGAAGGATGTAGCTAGAAGAAAAACAAAAGAAACCATATTAAGCAAAAACAGATATCCTGGGAATCAAATAAGATTAAAAAATGATGCTCCTCCTTGGAAAAAAACAAGGATAGAGAGCCAAGTCGCTGTTAATTGCTTTTTAGCTAGTAAGAAGACAAAGCATAAGATTCCATAGGGGGCAAGGATCGGAAAGGCGCTAAGGAACCCAATCGAAGTTACGGGGCTGCGGGGCCCACCTACAGACCCAGCTGTTTCCTCTCCTCCATATATATGAATATATGATATATCAAACCAAACCGTGTGCTTTCCGTTTTCTGTTAATACTTAACCAGCTCAAGTTACTTAACACTCTTCCGTCTATCCCACTCTCAAGACTCACACACACACACACACACGTATATATACACACACGAATAACTTCCACACTCAACTCAAACTCAACTTAAAATATCTCAACCTCTAGGAGCTCAAATTAATCATTCGGAATTCGATCATCACTAATTAGCACTTGATCTTGATGGAAGGTTTCTCAGCTAACAACTACACCGAGGACGGCTCACCGAGCGGGAGCTCCAGCCCCCCGCCCGCGGACATAATGCTGGCCGAGTACCACCCCAAGAAGCGCGCCGGCCGCAAGAAGTTCAAGGAGACGCGCCACCCGGTCTACAGGGGCATCCGCCAGCGGAACTCTGGCAAATGGGTCTGCGAGACCCGGGAGCCCGTCAATCAGACCCGGATTTGGCTCGGCACTTTCCCTACCGCCGAGATGGCCGCCCGCGCCCACGACGTCGCCACCATTGCCCTCCGCGGCCGCTCCGCCTGCCTCAACTTTGCCGACTCCTCCTGGCGGCTCCCCGTCCCGGCCTCCGGGGACACCAAGGACATTCAGCAGGCCGCGGCCCAGGCGGCCGAGATGTTCCGCCCCACTTCTCACTCTCAGGCGGCTGCGGAGGAGCAGGCAGCGGTGGAGGAGGCTGCCGCCGCCGCGTTCGCTCCGCCGCCGCCCCCTTCGGAAGAGGGGTACAGCGGGATGAATGAAGGTTTTATGGACGAGGATTTCTTTGACATGCCAGGGATTCTTGCTGACATGTACAGTGGCATGATGTTGCCCCCACCAGGTTGCAGTTACGTGGTGGATGACTACCCCGAAGATGACGTGGATTTTCCACTCTGGAACTTCTAATTTCACATTCTTTCATATTTCTTCATAATCTTGTGAGTGGTGGTGATGTGTGTGTGTGTGGTGTAGACTTGGCCATGGTCCCTATTATGATTTTTGTTGATCTGTACTACGGACAACACGTGGCAGTGTTAAAAAAACAAAAAAGAAAAAAGGAAGGAAAGACAATGAAAAGAAAAGAAAAGGTGATCAACAAAAAGAAAACAAAAAACGATCAAAAAAATTAAAGACAAAAAGATGGTCAAAAGGGAAGAAGAAAGGATACAACTGATTAAGGAACCCAGACCACCTATATGAAACATTCGAACGATCGTTGAAGATGTCACTTGCTTCTTACTCCGTAGTGTTTTTGATGATGTCGGAATTCTTCATTGTTTCAAGAAAGGAAACAAGGTTGCACGTATATCTTGCATTTGCAAATTGGACATTCAAGAGTTATATATGATGGAGCTACACAATGATAAGCAAAACCATATATCAGATTTCTAAAAAAATCATCTTCTTAGATGATTTAGGTTGGCCTTATTTACAAAGAGCTACAAACTGTTTGCCTATCATATATGTATACAAAAACAAAACAAAAAAAAGGCTTGGGTTTTGTTTGGTTGACTATTAAATTCTCATGATGTAGCCATGATCATCAACTATATATATTGTTACTTAGAATTTGAATTCCGGTGTTTAGTAGACTTACCTAGTGTTTCTTAGGTAAGTTTGTTTTATTTCCACTCTTTTTATATATAAAATCTTATTTTATTTTGTTTCAATTTTAAAATTAACTAAATTATTTTTTCTCAAATCACTTAAATTCTAATTTATATGAAGTTAATCGATGTTCTTGTCGGACAAGTGAGAAGGTGTAAAGAAACCTAATTAAACGAGTACCGTTCCGTAAAAGCTCCATCACACCTTTAGTTTGAAATTTCATGATAATTAAGTGGAAATTGAGCTTGAAGCATCGAATTCTTGAGAAAAAAAACTGCATCAAACACGGTCATAAGCTTTAGCAAAGGTTAATTTTAAACATCATCCATTTAGTAGAGCCACTAATTAACCGAAGACATTATGTAGAAGACTTGTTGAACAATAACAGCCACGTAACGACAAGTGAGACGAGCCATGGAATATATGAAACTCGCTTGAGCAAGTGAGATCGATGAGCCACGTAAGGACAAGTTTGAGTCGATTCACAATGATTAGAAGGGAAAAAACTGGGTTCAATAAAAGTAGAAGTTGTGTAAAACAAAAACTAATCAAGAAGGAAGGGATACGATCGAGTATATGAGATACGAGCATACGTGTTAATGAAATGATCACATGGTGCACAAATGAATTGGGAAGAGTACAAAATAAAACACCATCTCGTCCAACATCGATCAAGAGAAATACGTACACCAGCGTAATTTAATATGTGTGGTCACAAAAACTCATAATTTGACGACAGTTGCATGTATATTTTTGCAATGAATTTTGTGGTTTCAATTTATAACTATACATACACTAGCTAGCCCCTTGTGACCTTGTGGTGGGATCTAGCTAGCCAAGCTTCTGTACGTGCTTAATTATAAAGGTGTCATATTCATCATATGCGTAGTTTAATTGGAGAATTGGAATATTCTTCAATCCATTTCCAAGTACAACTAGATAAAGTCGCAATATATGCATGGACAAACCGAGCACGTACTTGACTTCAAATCTGCCCACGTACTTGACTTGTTCGATCTACGTACGTATTATTAAGTAGATGAGCATGCTAGCTATTAATGCTAGGTAGTGAAGAGTTTCTTTAATTATTAAGCGAATTGTAACTTCCTTGTAAATGTACGTATAGTACTACATAATCCCAATTGATGAAATAGAGGGAGGGAACTGGGAAAGTGAAAAGAATTAGAATAAATTACAAAAGGTCAGGTTAATATATATGCATGTGTCTATGAGCACGTGTTAAGAATTTGAAATTGAAGATTATGTGCGAACGTACTACTAGAAGATAATCAATTCAATATATGGAGTAATAAAGAAACAATTGACATAGATATATGTATTTATCAAATCAAATTAAAAAGTATTAACGTGTGCCCACATGAACCCACGTTAAACAAATACAATCACAGATATTTATAGCAACAAAAGCAATAATTTGTGATATTTTGAAGCCACGTACGTACATCCGGCCTAAAAAAGGAAAGCCCCACAGAAAGTGGATAAATAATGTTTGTTTGTTTTTTAAATAAAAAAAAACTTGGAATAAAGGAGAGCCAAGTATTTATAAAACAGAAAATCACATGCTTGATTTTCAGCCTCACAGTTTTTATAATCATGATGGTTTTTTGGGCAGAGATTGGTATGAATCTTAAAACCCGGTCAGCTTGAAAAGGAAAGAAACGAAGCTGGCAGGAAGCTCAAAAAAGAAAGCATGTACTGTATATATAGCTACAGACTATACAGTACATCAAACCACTCACTCTTTTTTTCATGGGTCCCATCTATCCGGGCCCACCTGTTTCCGTCTTATTTCCCGTCCATCAAATTATACACTTATATAAGTACTAAATCCCCTTAATCCACACACCACACACTAATTACTTTCACTCGCATAACTAACTCCACCACCACAATACGCCGGCAGGGGTCACCGGCGGCAAGAAGTTCAAGGAGACACGTCATACGGATTTGGATCGGAACCTTCATTCCCCTCCTGCGAGATGGCGGCGCGTGGACACGACATACTACGGGGACACCAGAGACGGTGGATGAGGCTGCGGAAGGGTTCCGGCCAGGGTCTCAGACTGCAGATCGAGGAGGTGACACCAAGACGATTGTCTTGAATTTTTTATTGATTGACTGATTGATGGATGAACATTTGTTTGAGATGCTCCCGGATATTCTTGCCGACGTGGACCGCAGACCTCAGCTTACGTGGTGGTGGATGAGTACGCCGAGCATCAAGTGGACCATGCCACGTACCCTGGGACTACGTACTATATTTAGTAGGTAATCTCTCCTTTCATTTTTATGTTCATGGTTTTAGAATTTTCATGCATACTTTTAATAAATTCATGAAATATATCATCATAATTATAGATTTTTCCTCAGTATAATCACTACTGATTAATTATTTATCATTTTGTAGAGTAAATAAACGGGGAGACTGTTTGAGTGTCAACCATGCATCATGTCGATGATTATGACCCCGGCCCACAGGCCACAGCCCAACTCCTTACATTGTTTTTTTTTTTTTGGAGGACTTTACATTGTTTTTAATTGCTTGTACATTTTTTACATGCCAACTTTTGAGTTTCCCATTACAATAGTATATCTTTTTCCAAACACAAACAAAAAATTAAAATAGAATACTGCTTCGATCTTACCCCTTTTTTCAGTTTGTAGTAATAACTTTGTTTTATTTTTAGGGTGATTTCAAGAAAACTACCCGTCAATTATATGTTTGTGCACAAAACCACCAATAAAAATCAAAATTTAGAAAAATCTGTGAGCAGGTAAAATAAACATAGCTATCATAATTATTATTTTCGTTATCGTCATAAAGATACTTCTTAAATATTACGTTTTTATTATTATTTTTATTTATTTTCCTATTATATTAAATATGATGATCATGCAAATTAATGAGAGATTTTATCTTTCAAATAATATAGAATTAAAGTTGGAGAAGAGATGGAATATTCCTTGTTTGGGCTCTAAGGCAGTTGACTAGCTAACTCCAAGAGATATAATTTTCGCCCCTTGACTCTCCTTCTTCTATTACAAATACACGTCTTCACCCTGTAGGAAAAGCCACATGTTGCATATCGACACATATTGAGAGCTTGAACAGGCTAATACTCGCTTAGTTTGAGTACTATTCAAGAAGATCCATACTCATTGGATTTTTTGCTTTCTTGTTGTACCTCGACATTCAATTCGACAACTGCTCTTTTAACTTAGGCATTGGAGGTGGATTAGGGGGTCCCCGCCCCCCGTGTCCATTGTTTTGCAGGTTATAAGTTGAAGAACCAGTTAGCGGCAGAAGAGGGAAGGAGCATTCAATTAGTGCATTGAAGATGGAATTTTTGTGCACTAACACCACCATTAAAACAAACTTCGTTTGCACACAACCACCCAATTCAACGAACGTTAAATATTTTGTTAGATACCAAGTAATTTACAAAGATACCCATGTTATTTTTCACAAATTACAAGTCATAGGAAAAAAGCTCGAAGACAGCAGCTCAATCAAGTATAACTCGAAGACAATAGCTCAAAATACTGGACAACAATGTCGACTAACAACCAGACCACTAAGAAAAAAACGAACTCTCAAAGGCTACAACTCTAAGCTCCCAACGACTCATAAGAGAATCTAAAATGAGGGGCGTAAATTGGATAAAAACTAGGAATCCAAAACCCCTTAATAACGCCACCAAATTTAAATAAAATCCTACCTTGAGAGAAATTAAGGTTCAAATTTTCCAAAACGATGAACAAACATAAATTTTCACAAGAAGCGCGAAATCCACCTAGAAATTCGGAGATGTTGCCAAATCGAGATTTGAGAGTGGAATTTTGGTTTAGGGAAGGCTTTTCATTTAATATTAAGCTCATACCAAATTGATTAACCATTTAGTTTCCATTGGATCAGATGTGTTAGCTAGTGAAACACAGAAAATTGATCTTTTGGGAAGTGTCTCTTGTTGGGCCTCTCCAAAATCCATCCCCAAGGGACGTTGCAAGCCCAAAACGATCGGCCCAAGTAGATTGTTAGAAGCGGAAGCCGATGAAGTAGTCAAAGCAAGGCTAAAAATACGGGATTGGCAATCAACCACCTCAACGGCTAGCACATTCATGCTAATAGCGAGATCTTCGGGATTCATGAGGCGTTACTTCAACGGCATAATTTGTGGAGAAAGATATAAGGAGAGGACAAGGCCAAGATGGAGGATCATCGACACTAATACTCGAACTCACTTGCAAAAACTCAATTTGTTCTTATCCAGTCATTTCGTTTCGTTCAAGTGCTCACTTGTGCTAACAAGAAGATTCATTCGCAATCACGATCATAATATAAAACTTTCTATTTCTTTGCTCTTATTCTGTTGTTTTTATATTGCTTTACAACTTACTTGTAGTTTATAACGCGTTGTGAACTCTCTTTGGTTATGATTCCCGCATTTTAGTAGGTAACGCGTTAGTGTGATTATCCTGCCCAAAACAATTGGCGCCCACCATGGGGCCCTAGCCAAAAAGAAGTCACGCTAAAAGAGCTACAAATTCTATCAACGGGATGGAAGAAATTCAAACTACTTAAAACCATGTAGGAAATCCTGAAAAACCACGAAATCAACGAGGAAGCAAATAACCAAGGTGCTGGAAACACTGGTGGAGTTGGGAATATAGATGGAGTTGATCAAGGTTCCGGTAACACCAAATGCAACCTTGCCACCTCCGTAGAGCGAGGAGTAGGAGGGGGTGACTCCGACATCATCATGGAGCTTCGCGCAACACTGATTGCCCTCCAAAAAGACTGGGAAAACCAAAAGAGGCTAATGCTAAATTCACCGAGGTATATAAAAATCAAATCGAAACTTTGACTAATGAGCGTAATTTGCTTCGATCTCAGGTACAATCAGCCCCCAATCGATCGCGCGAAACGGACGTGGTAGATGGAATCGCTAGACGGTTAGACATGGATGACGCAAGTCTCATAACACTGGGCATCGTCAGACCGATAACTGGGTATCAGGTAAATGGTAATTCATTAAGGGCAGTACGAGAAGATGCTGAGGTTTCTCAATTACGGGAACGCCTCAAAGCCCTAGAGGACCGAATCACTCAGGTCCCGGGAGCACCTCAACCGATAGCAATGGAAAGAAGGGATGGCTACACCGATTCTCCCTTCGTACCGCTATCGCAAGAGTAAACATCTCCCGAAAGTATCACGTCCCCGACATACCTAAGTACGAAGGGGTAACAAATCCTGATCAACATATAGCGGCATTCAAGCAGGCTATGACCATTAGCACAATTCCTTTTGACATGAAGGAGATTGTTATGTGTCGTTGGTTCGGGAACACGTTATCTGTACCCGCACTCAATTGGCACTCTCATTTACCTCTTGGAAGTATTTCATCTTTTGCTATGTTGATTGACAAGTTCAGGGTAAGGTTTGCAAGCAGTCGACACGCTAAGAAACGATCAAGCGACCTATACCGCATGGTTGATGGCTCGCATTTAGGTAGTGTTTAGGATGCATATTTATGTTTAATTTGCATGGTTTTAGCTTAGTTTAGCTTAGTTTATAGGGTTTTAGGTTTTCTAGGAAATTCGGGTTTTGCGCATGTTTTGTTCGGTTTTGCAAATCTTTACGTAAACAAGCATGGATGGGATGGATCTTAGATGATTTTGGAGGATCAAGATGAGGCTTAAAGTGGTGCAATTGAAGATTGGAAGAGTTAAGGCCCAAGAGCGTGTGTGAGAAGAACGCTTAAATCCGGGTCATGCATTGGAGTCTTATTTTGACACCTCTATCTTGCAATGCTTGGTTTGGGAGCTATAGTGCTCGGATGAAGCTGAATTTGGTATCACTGGAAAGCTAACTCGAAGAGCTACAATTCATATTTTTACTCCGAGTCCAAATTCCAACTCGAAGGGGGTCAAAACAGCCTCCGAAGTGTCACTAAAGTTGCTGCTGGCGGAGCGCGGCCAAAAGCCTCAGAGCGCCCCCGCGCTCTGGGAGGACCAAACCGCGCTCTGGCGCGTTTGTGCGACGCTGACTTGGGATTCCGCGAGATCTTGTGGGCCGACTCTAATATTTCTTTTGGATATTTTTAGACATAATATAAATACTTTCTCTAGGTTTTATTTGGAGATGATGATATGCTATCTTTTTGAGTTTTTATGCAATTTGGAGATTTGAGGGAGACAAAAACCCTAGTTTTGCAATTGAAGATCAATTTGACTCTTGTAAGTTTTGTTTTTCTTCAATGACAATTTCTAGCTAATTTTCTCATGTCCAAATAGTTAGTTGAAGTTATATGCATGATTGTTTGTGAGATTTGAATTGTTTTAGTTTGCCTTGACTAGATTGAATCTCTCCGTGCTTAATTGATTAAATTCACTTAGGATTATAATAGCTTGATCACCTATTCTACTTCTAGGTTGAATTACAACTAGAATAATTAAATAGACGGTGGAATTTGATTATTCATGGATGAATCCTTTAATTAAATTTAAAGACGGTGTATATTAAGGTTAATCAAAGGCGGAGAATTTAATCACAAGATTTCGTGAATAGACGGTGGAATTCATGAATATGTTTCTATTGAATGCTTTGAACTTAATTGCATGATCAACTTGACATAGAAGGTTTTCTAGGTTAATTGATTAAAAGGTTGTTAAAGACGGTGTATATTAATGATGTTCGCATTTTTAGTATAGTTTTTGATAGGTTTTCTTTGCTTATTAGGTTTAGTTTTGTTTAGTTTAGGTTTAGTTTTGAGTATTTTTAGTTAGTTTTGCATAATTCTGTGAAAAGAGTGGAATCTACGCTATTTTGTGAATTTTGCAGGTTTTAGCGAGAAAAGGAGCTAAATGGAGTTGAATTTGGAGCATTGCAGCGAGAGACGGAGGAGTGCAAGATTGAAGAAGTCGAAGCTCGAGAGTACAAGAAGAAGTGTCGAAGAAAAACAAACCCCAGGCTCGTTAACGAGGCTGTGAAGGGTCGTTAACGAGGCTGTGAAGGGTCGTTAACGAGGCCACGAAAAGAAAGATTTCGAGTATTATTTTTATTATTAACCGATCCTGAGCGGGAATTTATTTCCGTGTCGGTTGAGTATCTTTTTAGAATCTTTTGGGGTTGTTAGAATATGTATTTTAGGTTTAATATCTTTTTAGATTTTATTTCTATCTTTTAGAGATTGTTTCTATCTTTTTAGGAAAGTTTATATCTTTTAGCCTTTTTTGTTTTTAGTTTTTTTAGTATAAATACCCTTCTATCTAGCATAAAAAAGGGGGAGCTTGATTTTGGAGAAGTTTTTAGGAGGAGATTTGTGAAGGCCGAAGGAGAGAGAGATCGGATCGGAAGAGGATCACGAGGCTCGGTAGACGACGGTTGCCGGGTGTTCGTTGGTCGTGATTTTAG
Source organism: Fallopia convolvulus (assembly GCA_964016875.1). Classification (NCBI taxonomy): domain Eukaryota; kingdom Viridiplantae; phylum Streptophyta; class Magnoliopsida; order Caryophyllales; family Polygonaceae; genus Fallopia; species Fallopia convolvulus. The sequence goes on from OZ024736.1 coordinate 32,344,387, forward strand.
GTTCGGTATTTTTATGTTTTTTTCCGGTTTCTTCTGAATCTCTGTAAGATAATACATTTTTCTTATTAATTTGAGTTTTGAGTTTTGTTTCAATGTTTCTTTTTATCGAAGTTTTTAGTTTCTTAGTCATGATTAGTGAGTAGTTTACTTTTCTAGGGTCGGGGTTAAGCCCGGCATAGTTGAGCATGTTGGATGAGTAAGATTGTGTGTGAATACCTTTTATCTTTTATTGAGATTATTTGTTGTGCTTAATACCAAGACGAAAGTTGAGGTAATTTAGGTTTTTAACTTGATTGAAAGAGAAAGTTAGTAACTTGAAGGTTGATATTGTTTGAAAACGAAAGTTTCAAGCTTTAGATTCAAAACAAGCAATTGGGTGAATTAGGATGCGAAAGTAGATTAATTTACTTATTAAGTCAACGAAAGTTGATGACTCTATCTGTTTAAAGACATGATCTTATCTTCTTACGGAATTCTTATGCTTAGCTATGTTGTGGTGTCCCTTGTCCTAGATTTTTGCTTTATTTGAATTATTTCTGGTAAATCTTCGTTGCTGAGTACTTGCCTCGGTATCGAATTTTAATTAGAATTTTATTAGGTCGTTAGTTAGTATTTTTGTGTTCGGTGGCTCGGTAACGATCCTGACAACATCGTTAAGGAGGCATCTCGTGAGTGTTTTGTTTGATTTTTGTTAGATTGATAGACAAACAACCTTGCTTCATGTGGAACGATCCTGACTCCACTGTACTCAGCGGGGTCTTGACTTACAAATTTATTTGTTGGCCGAGAAACCCTCTTAACAAATTGGCGCCGTTGCCGAGGAAGCAACGTGTTGTTAGTTTATCTTCGGGATCGGGAATAGCCCGACCCCATTTTTGTTTTTAATCTTTGTTTTCTTTGTTTGTTTTGTCAGTGTATGCCGGTAGGACGAAGAAGGCTTCAGTTTGATAACACAAGTTATTACTCAGAACCAGAATGTTCCCCGCACCGTCGACTCCGAGAAAACCGAGCCATGGCCACAACAGAAGAGATGGCTCGAGAGTTAGAGATCCTCCGGACCCAGATGGAGGCACTGAAAGCCGAGAAGGACGGCGCAGACGCAGACAAGGCTCGACTGCAAGAAGAGCTAACTGCCTATCCAAGGAATGCCAAACAATACATGCATCCGGAACTGAGGGTGCCAGAGAAACGATTTAGTTTTAAGACTAGATCAACATCAGACTACTATGAAGGGAGTGTTAAAAGATAACAAGAGAAACGATTTAGTTTTAATTTGATAACACTTATTCAGTAGACAAATAGTTACAAAGCTATAATTATTTCTAGAGCATTAGACCTTGTGTTTTAGTTTGATTTTTATTATGATGGTAGAGAGTAGTAGCTTACATAGGGTGTCATAGAGTTACGACATAGAAGGAAAAAAGGCTCCAAATCCATATAGCTCCTACTTCCATCAGCACTCAGCAGTGGTTCTAACAGTGGTACTAACACAGCCTTGGACTTGGAGGCTGATGACATCATTTGTACCACCTATGAACCTCTGGCTTACACACCTTCATATAGCCCTATATTACACATTTTCTCATTCGATATCAACTTGTTCTTCCACCTCATGAAAAGCTCAAAATGCCACTGCCACATATCTGAAATCAGACCATCAATGAGCAAACTGTACTGAAGATGTAATATGCTAGAAATGTACAAGAGTTACCTTCAAAAGAGAATAATTTCTTTGATTTACACTGCTCTCTTTTCCATTTCATGGGAAGAGAAAATTATTTGTTTAATGACATAAAAGAATCCTTGGTGATGATCATCAACGTGTAATAGAAAGTAAATAACATATTTCACATTGCATGTTGCTTGCAGTTTGACTTGAAAGAGTTGTTAAAAACTTCTTACTCTAGTTTGTAAGTATAGATAGATGATGTTAGGAAATGTTGATGTCCTCCTTTTTAGTCATGTTTTTAGGGTGTGTTTTTGTGTCTTTTGAGTCTTTTTCTTTAGTTTTGTGTTTTGTTTTGAGTTGTTTGTGTAGGTTTTCATATTTGCTTGAGATATGGAGTCTACATAAGCTTTGGTGGTGTTTTGTAGATTTTTAGAAGCTTTTTGGAGCATATTTTGAAGAAAGGAGTAAAGACGGTGAAGATAGCACTCAAGAATGAAGAGAAGATGAAGATTAAGCGCTCAAGAAAATTCTTTGAAGATCAAGTTTGAGCTTGGAAATAGATAGAGAAATTCGTTACAAGAACATAGGAAAAAGAATCGAGTCAAACATAGTTGTAACGAATCGTCTACGCAAGTTTTACTCAAGGCTGTTTTCGACCCTGTCAGGGTCGTTAACGAGGTGCCGAGGAGCAGCGTGTCCGAGTCAGTGTTTAATTAAAGACTTCTATCTTATTTCCTTTTATGTTATTAGATAGATAGAAGGGATATATTTTATTAGAAGATATTATTTCCTTATAGTTAGATTTAAGAAAGATTTATTTCCTTAGGGATAGATTTAAGATAGAATAGTTTCTCTATAAATACTCTTGTCTACCCTTTGTTATTCTCTACACAATCAATTGCCTTGGAGGGCAAGTAAGAGGAGGAAGAGGAGAGAAGAGAGAGGGGCGAGAGGACGAGTAGAGAAGATAGCTTGGAGAACAAGTTTTGTTTTGAATTCAAGTTGTAAGCTTTCTTTTTAATTTAATTTAGATGTTTTCAATTATCATGAATTGTGAGTAGTCTCTCTCTCTAAGGTTGGGGTTGAACTCAACAATGGTTGTGCATGCTTGTTTATGATCATGTCTTGATTGTTTTTATTGCATGAATCTATTCTCTTGTTCTTAATCCTTGAGACGAAAGTTGAAGGGAATTTCTCCTTCATAGTTGAAGCGAAAGCAGAAACCTTGAATCAGAATAGTCAAATTAGGGTTTTGAAGCGAAAGCAGATCTATCCTAGTTGAAGTAGAAGAGATATATAGTAAGTTTATTGATAGGACGAAAGTTGATTGATTTACTTGCTTAAGTTGACGAAAGTTGACACCTTTATGTTATAAAAGCATGATCTTTATGTTTCATTAGCGTTTGGCATGCATAATTGTTGTTGTGGGGATACCTTTAACTTTAGAATTCTCTTTCCTTGATAAAAACCCTACCTTTAATTGATTGCTTGCGTGAGAAGTAACAAAACTTGATACTGACTTTCTCCCTGCGGACGAACCTGACTCTGCTATACAACAGCGGGGTCTTGATTATAAATTTATTTGTTGTCAAGAAACCCTCGTTCAACAAATTGGCGCCGTTGCCGGGGAAGCAACGTGTTGTTAGTTTATCTTCGGGATCGGGAATAGCCCGACCCCGTTTTTGTTTTTAATCTTTGTTTTCTTTGTTTGTTTTCTCAGTGTATGCCGTAGGACGAAGAAGGCTTCAGTTTGATAACACAGGTTATTACTCAGAACCAGAACGTTCCCTGCACCGTCGACTCCGAGAAAACCGAGCCATGGCCACAGCAGAAGAGATGGCTCGAGAGTTAGAGATCCTCCAGACCCAGATGGAGGCACTGAAAGCCGAGAAGGACGTCGCAGACGCAGACAAGGCTCGACTGCAAGAAGAGCTAGACGCCTATCCAAGGAATGCCAAGCAATACATGCATCCGGAACTGAGGGTGCCAGAATCTCCTATTGTGCTTCCTACGATAGAGAAACCTTTTGAGATCAAGTCTCAATTTATATCCTTAATCAAACGGGCTTAGTTTGAAGGGAAACCTGCTGAGTGCCCTATGGAGCATATTAGAAATTTTCTTGATTTATGTGACACCATAGCTGCTGAAGGTGTCTCGTTAGAATATGTTCTGTTAAAAGCTTTTAGATGGTCACTAACTGGAAAGGCCCTGAACTGGTTAGAGAGCCTACCTTCTAAGTCTATTAGGACTTGGAAAGCTTTGTATGATCAATTTCTTACAAAGTTTTTCCCTCCTGCTAAGACAACGGAGTTAAGGAAACGCATCACCTCTTATCACCAGTTGCCTAATGAAACATTTGTTGAAACATGGGAAAGATTCAAAGAGATGCTTAAACAGTGCCTTACTCATGGGCAACCTTTATATGTATTGCAAGAAATCTTTTTCCAGGGTATCACGCAGAGACCAAGAACCGCATCAACACGCATACTGCGTGTGGTTTTATAGAGATGAACCCGACAGAGGCGTGGGAACTGTTGGACAAGCTGGCGAATTACGATGCTATGTACGGAACCCAGCAGGCTCCATAAACTCAAAAACGTCTCTATGTGCCTAACCGAGATGAAGTTGACCCCGATGTTAAAAATCAATTCTTACAAGATGAGGTCAACCGTCTGAGGAAACAGGTTTCTGAAATCCTCTCAATCATGTCAAGAATGTGGTTCTTCTGCGCATAGTACTTCTGCTTGCACTAACATTGAGCAGGTCAGAACCGCTGAGACAATAGCTGAGATGAATTACATGAGAGGACCCTACAGGAACCAGCCTAATTATAATGATAGGTCAAACAACTATCAACCATGGGGCAATCAGAATACAAGTCAAAATTACGCAGGGCCCCCACAAGATAGACGACCTGCACCATATCGACCTCCAGGCCATCAAGAGACGCCATCATGGGTTCAGGAGATTAAAGAGAGCATCAACGGAGTGAACAACAAGGTTGATTACGTTCAAGCCAAGCTGAACCGACAGGATAAAAGATGGGGAGAGTTCGATATATGGAAGAGGAGCGTTGATTCCCAACTAGGAGACCTTGCTGTATTGATTCCAAGACCACAAGGGCAACTCCCGGGCCGCCCCGAGGAGAACCCTAGAGGCCAAATAGCAGCGGTACACCTCAGAAGTGGGAAGACACTACCGGAGAGAATTCAAGCTGAAGAGAAGGAGGAACAGGACCTCGCCAACCAGCTCGTTAACGAGCCAGTGAGAGCTAATACCGAGCCCGCATACCAGGGTGACGAGGCTCCGAGGGTATCTAACGACCCTAACCCAGGTAAGTCTTCTAATCCGAGCCTTCCTCTCAATCCCAGGGTAGTTAACGACCCCATTAGGGTCGGTAACGACCCGCCGAGGACATCAATCGACCCCAGTGTCGACCCGGTACTCTCACCTCTCGAGCCTAACTTGGTTCCGAGAATGGTGAAATCTCTTCCATTTCTTACTAAGAAATCTATGGACTCTACTGAGAGTAAGTTCAAGCGTTTCGTTAAGATTCTTCAGGGCATTAATATTTCCATCCCATTCGCTGAAGCCCTAAGCGAAATGCCGGCTTACACAAAATTTTTGAAAGATATTCTTAGCAGAAAAAGGTCTATTACAGAGCTGCAGGATGAAGTCAGATCGATAGCTTTACCAGAAAAGCTAGGAGATCTCGGAAGGTTTGCAATCACAATCGGCATAGGCAACGACAAGTTCAAAGCTTTATGCGATCTTGGTGCCAGTGCTAGTCTTGTTCCGCTCTCAATCTGGTCTAGAGCAAATATGGGACTACTAGAGCCCGTTAACATGCGGCTTTATATGGCAGACGGATCTTGCATCAAACCAACAGGGCTGCTAGAAGACTTCCCAGTTCAAGTGGGCAATTTCTTTGTTCCTAATGATTTCATCGTTATGACAATGCCCGAAGATCCAGTTGTGCCTATTATTTTGGGAAGACCATTCCTTGCTACAGCAGGAGCCATAATCGATGTTAGGAGAGGACTCCTAACTTTCGAAATTGGGGATGAGGTGACGGAATTCCGATTCAAACAATCCAAGGAATCCGACAAAGCTGAAGTCAAGATGCTCTGCACCCACGAGGAGATCATTGAATGCGGAGACCCTATAGGAAGACCAGCATATGATGATGAAATGTCAGGGCAAAGATGGGTAGAAATAACCTCTGCAGTTTCAGTAACGAGTTCTCCAGCATCGTTACCGATTCTCCTGGCAGAAGACGCAGGCTCGTTAACGACCCACGCAGGTTCGTTAACGAACTTGGCCGAAGATGGCGAGATCTCAGCTTTTGAATGCTTTGAGGAAGTGTTGAAGACGGAACCAGAAGAGCCGATTCTAATCCCTGCCGAACCATCCCCAACACTTAAACCTTTGCCAGATTCCCTCAGGTATGAATTCCTCGGTCCTAATTCTACTCTACCTGTCATCATTAATGCTGGATTAAAAGATGAAGAAGTAGGAAAACTCCTGAATGTGCTTAGGATGCATAGAAAAGCCATAGGCTACTCCCTAGATGATATAACTGGCAAATCCCCTTCTCTTTGCATGCATAGGATTTACATGGAGGACAATCATAAACCCACCATAGAGCATCAGCGTAGATTAAATCCTAATATGAAGGAAGTAGTTAAAAAGGAAATTATTAAATTGCTTGATGCTGGGATCATATTTCCTATTTCGGACAGCCAATGGGTGAGTCCGGTCCATGTAGTCCCATAAAAAGGGGGGATGACTGTGATAGAAAATGAAAAGGGAGAGCTTATTCCGACTAGAACCACCACTAGTTGGAGGATGTGCATTGATTATAGGAAGCTTAATAGTGCTACTAGAAAAGATCATTTTCCGCTTCCTTTCATAGATCAGGTGTTAGAACGCTTAGGCCAGCATGATTATTTCTGTTATTTAGATGGCTATAGCGGCTTTTGGCAGATTCCCATTCATCCTGATGAGCAAGAGAAAACAACCTTTACATGTCCCTATGGAACCTTTGCTTACAAAAGATTGCCATTTGGGCTTTGCAATGCCCCTGCTACTTTTCAAAGATGTATGATGGCCATTTTTTCAGACATGATAGAGGATATTGTAGAGGTTTTCATGGATGATTTTTCTGTTTATGGTTCTTCATTTGATTCTTGTCTTGCTAACCTTGCACGAGTGCTTAAAAGATGTGAAGAAACCAATCTTGTACTTAATTGGGAAAAGTGTCACTTTATGGTTCAAGAGGGGATAGTACTAGGACACCTTGTCTCTAAAAGAGGGATAGAAGTAGATAAGGCGAAAATTGAGCTTATTGAAAAACTACCTCCTCCCTCTTCTGTAAGAGACATTAGGAGTTTTTTAGGGCATGCTGGCTTTTACAGGCGATTTATTCAGGATTTTTCTAAGATACCTAAACCTTTGACTAACCTACTAATGAAAGATGTAGTGTTTGAGCTGTCTCCAGAATGTCTTGAAGTATTTTACAGGTTAAGAGCTGCCCTTGTGTCCGCCCCCATCATGCAGTCCCCAGACTGGACATTACCCTTTGAGATCATGTGCGATGCCAGTGACTATGTAGTTGGCGCAGTTTTAGGGCAACGGAAGGACAAAAAACTCCACGCCATTTACTACGCCAGTAAGACGCTGGATGAGGCGCAGAGTAAGTATACCACAACGGAGAAGGAATTCCTTGCTGTGGTATTTGCCTTTGAAAAATTTCGGTCCTATCTTGTTGGATCCAAAGTGATTGTTTATACTGACCATGAGGCCGTTAGATACTTAATGGCTAAAAAAGATACAAAACCTAGATTGCTTCGTTGGATGCTCTTACTGCAGGAATTTGATCATGAAATAAGAGACAAAAAGGGAGCAGAAAATCTAGTGGCGGATCACTTGTCTAGGTTGCCAGTTGAGCATATCACCGAGTCCAATAATGAAGTTCCGATAAATGATTCCAGACCCGACGAACACCTCCTGCTGAACGAGGTTGACCTCCTGCTGAACGAGGTTGAACTTTACAAGACCCTCGTCAGCGACCCCTTCAGGGTCGTTAACGAGGTGCCGAGGCTGGAAGACACAAATAAAAAGGGAAAATATTCAGATTGGGTCGACAATCAAGTCAATGAGGTCGTTACTGAGCTACGGGAGGTCGGTACCGAGGTCAAAATATTAAATCCTAGCTCGTTAACGACCCATCCAGGTAAGATTTCTGAACCTAAGTCTTCTCAATTAAAATTCACCCCCTCTCCTTCTTCAATTTCTTCTTCCTCAATATCAATCCATGCTATTAGAGGGCCAAAAGCTCCTTGGTTTGCGGATTTCGCTAACTATCTTGTAGGAGGCGTAATTCCCGAGGGCCTTACCCCACAAAAAAAGAAGAAATTTCTCCATGATGTAAAACAATACTATTGGGACGATCCCTACTTGTTTAAACAAGGAAGCGATCACCTCTTTAGGCGTTGTATCCCAGAGGAGGAGATTGAAAACGTGATCCGTCAATGTCACACACTTCCAACTGGAGGTCATGCAAAAGGATTCAAGACTACTGCGAAGATTCTTCAAAGTGGTCTCTATTGGCCCACCATGTTCAATGATGTGCAAGCTTATGTGACAGCATGTGATGGATGTCAACGCTCAGGCAACATAACTTGGAGACATGAAAATCCACTGACTGGGATATTAGAAGTTGAGCTATTTGATGTATGGGGCATTGATTTCATGGGACCGTTTCCCGCCTCAGGACCCTACAAATACATCTTAGTTGCGGTTGATTATGTTTCCAAGTGGGTGGAGGCTGTTGCTACAAGGACTAATGACGCCAAGACTGTTGCTAAATTCATCAAGACCAATATTTTCCCAAGATTCGGCGTTCCAAGAGTCCTTATCAGTGATGGTGGTTCCCATTTCATTGAGCGAAGTTTTGAAGCCCTTTTGGCTAAATATGGGGTATCTCATCGGGTGGCAACACCCTATCATCCCCAAACAAGTGGCCAAGTTGAAGTTTCAAACAGGCAAATAAAGAGCATATTGGAGAAGACAGTTTCCCGTTCTAGGAAGGATTGGTCCTCCAAGTTGGATGACGCTCTGTGGGCATATAGGACAGCATACAAGACGCCTCTACGCACCCCCCCTATAATCTAGTGTATGGCAAGGCATGTCATTTACCGGTCGAAATGGAGCATAAGGCATTATGGGCTCTCAAGGAGCTCAACATGAACCTCGATGCGGCTGGAGCAAAACGATTCATGGACTTGCAAGCATTAGAAGAATTGAGGCTGAAGGCGTACGAAAACGCTGAAATCTACAAGGAGCGCACCAAAAGGTGGCATGATCGGAAATTGGTGCCCAAAACTTACCACATCGGCGATAAGGTACTTCTCTTCAACTCTAGACTCTGATTATTCCCAGGAAAGCTAAGGACACGATGGAGCGGGCCATTTGTGGTTCATCACATTTATCCTCACGGAGCAGTAGAGTTGACTGATAACCGAGGCGTCATTTTCAAAGTTAATGGACACCGGCTGAAGAAATTCCATGAGCAGACTGACCTAGATGAAGAGATAAGAGTCACCATGGCTCTCACATCAGCAGACTAGCAAGGGAGCTCGTCGAGCTAACGACGTTAAACATAGCGCTTACGGGAGGCAACCCGCTTTTTAGAATAGGTTTAGCTTAGTTTATTTTTCTTTTCTTTTTTACCTTTTTTCTTTTTTAGTTTTCTTTTATTTTTGTTTTTAGTCTTAACTAGGATAGAAATTAGATTTTTAAAGCTAACAAAGATTTCAGGAGAAAGGGGTCGAAAATTCACTCAAGAAGGCCACGGTGGCTCGTTAACGACCCACCCAGGGTCGTTAACGACCCGGTCCGAAGACCCGATTCGTCACAATACGGGGCAGGTAAGTAATTCTAACCTACTCTATCTTTTTAACCCTAGCCGCCACCCCCCTTCTACCCTTACCCCTCCTATATAAACACTTCTACCCCTCCCAAAATTCTACCACAATCCCTTCAAAATTCACTCTCAAACCCAAAACACTCTCAATCCCTCTCCCTTCTCTCCCACCGAGTCGGAAATTCCCCACGCTAACGACCACCGGAGACGCCGTCGTACCGGAGCTCGGAAAACATCCACCAACGAGGTCGTGCTCGTTAACTACCCCAATTCCGACCCTTGTTCTTCAATTTTTTGGTTTTCCGGTATGATTTCTAAACCCTTTCTTGAAATTGCATGATTGATTTATCTATGGGTCGAAATTTCATATTTGGAATCATGATTCTTAGGGAGGTCGATGAGCATGATTGATTTCGGTTCTAAAAATTCTTGATTGTGCTTCGTTGTTCATGTTTTAGGAAAGATTATTCATGTTAGATTAGCTATTGTAATTCTCTAGTTAGGAAAGCATGAATTTTTCTTGTTCTAGATCAAAAAGTTCAATCTTTGCATGTCAAAATTCCGGGAAATTTTTAGCATGTTCGGGATGGGCAATTGAGTAAGTATGGGATGTTTATACCCGATGGGGGATTTGTGGAGAATATTAGAAGATTTCATGCTTGATTTGTGCTGAATTAGAGGTAGATTGAATTTCGGAAAGTTCTGGTTTTGCTCTCGGCAGGTCGTTAACGACCCACCCAGGCTCGTTAACGACCCTGCACTTCATCATCGATCGATCCGAACCCAGAATCGTGAACGACCCAATTGGGTAGTTTACGAATAAATCCGAGGTTAAATTTTGAGACCAAGTATGGGGTCTCGTACCTATTATTTTTGAGTGGATCTTATCTTGGAAAATTTTCGATTATTTTGTAGGATCCATGGCTAGTTCAAGCAGACCCGCTACTAGAGCCCAAAAGAAGAGGAGGAACCACAGGTCTCCATCTCCACCCCGGGTGGATGATGTGATTTTGAGCAGTCAGAGCCAAGTACGGCGCTACCGGGATTTTTTGGAGAAGGACCATTACACCCGATGGTTCTCGAAGTCTAACGCCGCCTCTACGGGCATCTACACGGATGTCAAGGACGCCTTCATCATCCTTGGGGCTGCTCACCTATTGAAGCAAGAGAACTTGCCACATTACCCGGCCCTCACATCCGAGTTCTTGGCCACTTTGGAGACCAACTTCTCGACGAAGACCTCGTCGGGACGTATTCGGTTCCGGCTTGGTAATGAGGACCGTGACTTCACCATGGCGGAGTTCAATGCAATCTTGGAGCTCCCAAACCCGTCAAGAGACTATAGCTTTAAGGACTACCGAGTGACCCACACTTGGAGCTACATCACCAGGAGAGGTTCAATCCTCTACCGCGGCACTATCCGGGGCAAACATAGTCAATCCCCATCTTCCGGATTATCTTGAGAGTGCTCACTGCAACATTTTGGCCGAAGAAAGAGTTGAACCGGCCTACAAGGACGGAGGTTGCTTGCTTCCGCACCATTCTCTTTGAGGAGCCCGGCCCCTTGAATTTGGGGTACGAATGGCTCTACTATGTCGAGAAGTCCACCAAGTCCAAGGAGGTGTGGTGTGGCAATTTGGTTAGCCTCTTGGCTAAGAATCTCGGAGTTGATCTCACCCGCTACACACCGGCCCACGCCCAGCTCCTCAACAAAAACTATTGGTATAGTTCTGGGATTTTCGTGCAAGCCGAGGGAGGCTACAAGGTGAAGGTTCAAGATCGACTAGTCATACCTTCCCTCGACATGTACGAGCTACTCTATGTACCAAATTGGTACGAGGTATGGACGGGACATCCTTACCCATTGGAGCCAAAACCGGAGGACGAGCTCTCGCTTAGGCCTTGTGAAATCCGGTTTGAGCGGGACGACGTGGATGAATATGAAGAAGAAGATGAGCAAGAGGATACCGAGGTAGTAGGCAACGACACCGAGGAAGCCGACACCGAGGGCGGCACTGAGGAGCTCAACTTTGAAGAAGAAGACATGGACACGGAGGTGTTAGGCGGCCACATCTTCGTTGACGAGCCCACCAGGGTCGTTAACGACCACTTCCAGCCACCACCCAACACTGTTAACGAGGCACCCAACTTCGTTAACGAGGTGCCGAGAGCTCCTGTCGACCCTCCACCAGCTCCTGTCGACCCTCATGCTTATGGCCTAATGCCTTACAACCCGGTGATGTATCAAGACCATTTCCAGCCTCACTACCCACCACCTCCTCAGCCCCAGTACGCAGGATCGAGTATACCACCACCATGGGCCGAGGATCTTTCTGCACGGATGCAACAGCTTCACCTCCAGACGGATCACATTCATCAGAGGATGGATAGATGGGAAACTGTCTATTCCGCTCGCATGTCGATGGAGGACGAGAGGCAGCGTCAGAGAGAGGCGGATGATGCTGAGCGTTGGAGGACGATGTACGACTTCATGGGGAACTTTGAGCACTACTTTCCTCCACCGAATCGTTGATTCAAGCTCAAGATGAAGTTTCCTTTCCTTGTTTCCACTTTTGTAAGTTTTATGTTTTTCTTTTTCTTTTTAATTTTTTATTTTCTTTTCTATTTTCTTTTTCCTCTTCTTCTTATTTTCCTTACAGTGGGGACACTGTAATTTTAAGAATGGGGTGGGAAGAAAGTAGAAAAATTATGTCCTAGGTGTTTTTTGTGTTCTATGTAGTTGTTATTTCTTTTAAACTGAAAAAAAATCGAAAAATCCAAAAAAATAAAAAATTGAAAAATCCAAAAAAAATAGTTTAGAATTGATAGATATCCCTTCTTAAGTTCTATGATAGCAATCACTAGCTTAACCATATAATTCCCTGCAAACATGTCTTTAAAAGTATAGCCAGATTCTCAAAAATTAAAATTTTTGTTTTTAGAAGAGAATAGCACTTGATGAAATTGAGCACATATAATTTATAGCATAGATGATGCAATCCAACAAAATCTACCTGGTGAGATATTTTTGGCCTTATAGGGAGAACGTTTATAAATCCCTCTTCTTTTCTTGTGTGATTTACTCTCTTTATGCATATTATCTCTTGGAATTGTGATGGTTATCTATTTCTTGAGACCCTTATAAGATTATAGTTCATTACTTGTGAAGATCATATGATGGAGAACTTATTTTCATAAGCCCTATTAATCCTTATCCACCCTTACATTATCCTCTTTTTGAAGCCAAGTTGAGCCTTAAAGCCTTTTATTTTTAGCTCCACAAAAAAATTATTCCCTAGCCGAGATAAGCTTGACCCTATCGGGGAATTAGGACTTAGATTGGAGAGGTAAAGTTTTGTACTTTGTTAAAAAGAAAAGAGTTTATATTTGCCTGAATTGAAGGGTATTTAGGAAGGGTAGATTGGAAGTCTCTTGTTATTACATGTAAGAAAGGTCTCTTGATAAAAAAAAATGCACACAATAAGTTTTGATGGATGTAGTGTAGTAAAAAGGAAGAAAAGGATGTATACGGTGGATCGTTAACGACCCTAATGTGGGTTCGTTAACGAGGCAGCGAATGAATAAAAATAAAGAAAGAAAGAAGAAAAAAAGAAGGAAAAGAAAAAGAGGTGAAGAGTTAAAGTGCATTTGTGTTTATGGGTAATATCAAGAGATTCTTTTATTTTGGTTATGAGACTTTCTAGGATGATAAAGGGTGAGTGAAAATGAGTGTGCATAAAGAAGAGTGAGTTTGGTATGTTGTTTTATGAACTTTTTGGTGGAAGTGTGAGTTTTTAGGAGTCTTTGATTCCCAGATATTATTAGCACCACATGACCAAATATTTTCCGCGCCTTATTGTTATTACCAAGCCCCATTACAACCCGGCCGAATGGAAGCTTCTATGAAGTTTTTCATTGAGCCTAAGTTCTCTTGATGATTTTTGCTTGTTTTGACAAATCTTGGGTGGAGAGTATTGGTGATATAAGTTCCAATTTCTATGAGTTTTTGTATATAAGATGAGTTGAGAGATTGAATTTATAAGCCTAAACACTTGAGAGGAGTGAAACACATTATATCCCTTGAGAGGTTGGATTGTATTATTTTATGTCTATTTAAGTGCATATATGTGTGAGGATGTTAATAGTCTTTTGCTATAATTTTCTTATGTGTAGATGGTTTTTTTTTAGAAGATGGCTATGTCTTGATGAGCATGATTTGTTTTGGTTTTGGTTAGTGTCTTGTTTATTGCTTGAGGACAAGCAAGTCTAAGTATGAGGTATTTTGATGTTCGCATTTTCAGTATAGTTTTTTATAGGTTTTCTTTGCTTATTAGGTTTAGTTTTGTTTAGTTTAGGTTTAGTTTTGAGTATTTTTAGTTAGTTTTGCATAATTCTGTGAAAAGAGTGGAATCTACGCTATTTTGTGAATTTTGCAGGTTTTAGCGAGGAAAGGAGCTAAATGGAGTTGAATTTGGAGCATTGTAGCGAGAGATGGAGGAGTGCAAGATTGAAGAAGTCGAAGCTCGAGAGTACAAGAAGAAGTGTCGAAGAAAAACAAACCCCAGGCTCGTTAACGAGGCTGTGAAGGGTCGTTAACGAGGCCACGAAAAGAAAGATTTCGAGTATTATTTTTATTATTAACCGATCCTGAGCGGGAAATTTTTCCGTGTCGGTTGAGTATCTTTTTAGAATCTTTTGGGTTTGTTAGAATATGTATTTTAGGTTTAATATCTTTTTAGATTTTATTTCTATCTTTTAGAGATTGTTTCTATCTTTTTAGGAAAGTGTATATCTTTTAGCCTTTTTTGTTTTTAGTTTTTTTAGTATAAATACCCTTCTATCTAGCATAGAAAAGGGGGGCTTGATGTTGGAGAAGTTTTTAGGAGGATATTTGTGAAGGCCGAATGAGAGAGAGATCGGATCGGAAGAGGATCACGAGGCTCGGTAGACGACGGTTGACGGGTGTTCGTTGGTCGTGATTTTAGGTTCGGTATTTTTATGTTTTTTTCGGTTTCTTCTGAATCTCTGTAAGATAATACATTTTTCTTATTAATTTGAGTTTTGAGTTTTGTTTCAATGTTTCTTTTTATCGAAGTTTTTAGTTTCTTAGTCATGATTAGTGAGTAGTTTACTTTTCTAGGGTCGGGGTTAAGCCCGATATAGTTGAGCATGTTGGATGAGTAAGATTGTGTGTGAATGCCTTTTATCTTTTATTGAGATTGTTTGTTGTGCTTAATACCAAGACGAAAGTTGAGGTAATTTAGGTTTTTAACTTGATTGAAAGAGAAAGTTAGTAACTTGAAGGTTGATATTGTTTGAAAACGAAAGTTTCAAGCTTTAGATTCAAAACAAGCAATTGGGTGAATTAGGATGCGAAAGTAGATTAATTTACTTATTAAGTCAACGAAAGTTGATGACTCTATCTGTTTAAAGGCATGATCTTATCTTCTTACGGAATTCTTATGCTTAGCTATGTTGTGGTGTCCCTTGTCCTAGATTTTTGCTTTATTTGAATTATTTCTGGTAAATCTTCGTTGCTGAGTACTTGCCTCGGTATCGAATTTTAATTAGAATTTTATTAGGTCGTTGGTTAGTATTTTTGTGTTCGGTGGCTCGGTAACGATCTTGACAACATCGTTAACAACGCATCTCGTGAGTGTTTTGTTTGATTTTTGTTAGATTGATAGACAAACAACCTTGCTTCTTGTGGAACGATCCTGACTCCACTGTACTCAGCGGGGTCTTGACTTACAAATTTATTTGTTGGCCGAGAAACCCTCTCAACAATTAACAACCACAATAAGCTTGAATTCATAAATTCACAACAGATTAGTCAAGGGAAATTGAAATAAGGATAATCGATGATCAAAACTCATGTATGCAATGGATACGAAACTAGTTGGACACTTTTCTCCATATTTGAATCTCAACTTATTTTACTTGCTTAGTTCTAATTAATTTAATTTCTTAGATTTTAGCTTACAACCATAAAAAAAACCTTTCTGCTTAGTAATATTATATAAATACGAATAATCTGAGTCCTTGTGGGTTCGACCCTTGCTTCCACTATACCTAGGTTAGGAAGTTAGGAATTTTCTTTGGCAGTGCTTTTATAGCGACGTAAAAGTGCTCGTCAAATTTGGCGTCGTTGTCGGGGACTCAGCTATTTATTTGTGTTTATTTAGTATTACTATTTTTGGTGTTGTGAACCTATCTTACGGTTCATAACACCCGTGCTACTGATCCATGGCTATGTTTGTATGTAAACAACTACAAGATGAATATTTTCATGAGTATTTTGCTAGAGTACAACAAAAGATTCATGAATATGGTACTTTGCTGGGTTATTATCCATGTGAGTGAGAATTATGTGAATGCATCCTAGACGGTTTGAATTCTCAGACTCGAGGGCTTGCAGAGTACATGAGCAATGATAGGCTTTGGTGTATGGAACCAGAAGAGTGTTGGGATTTCTTTTGCTACTTGAGCTATCAATGTATGCTAGTCGAATTATCTCCACCAATTCCCTATCCAATGATGGGAGAGGTTGCATTGGAATCAAATGCCCTTGAGTTAGACACCCAAGTGCAAGTTGAGGAGGAATCCGCTAGAGTTGAGTTTGGTTATGAGGATGACTTTAATGTCCAATATGATTTTGTTCCTATAATTCAACTTGAAGAGAGCACCAAGGAGCCAAGTTTAATCCTTTTTGACATGGAGAAGCCTATAGTACCAAGTGAGTTTAAGGTTGGTACTAGAGAACTCACAATTCATCTTAGAGGAAAGTGGTGATGGTGACAAGTACTTTGACCCATACTGTAAGTATTTTATGACATCACCACTTGTGTTGAATTTTTTTTGAGCAAATGTCATCTCATGAAAATTGGGCACACATGTTTGATAAATTAAAACGTTCTTTGAAAGTTATATTATGCATCTTTAATTTATCATTGTGTTACTTATGCTTTTCTGAGATGTGTGCACAGGGGTTTGACAGGTTGCTAAGGGCATTGACAATGTCTAATCTTATCTAATCATGTTAAGAGTCAAGCTAATGACGTTAAGCAAGCGCTTCTTGGGAGGCAACCCAAGGTTTAGAGTAGTTTTGTTTTTTAGTTATAATCTCTTGCTTTTTAGGTAGTTTTGTGTGTGTTAGATATCCCAGGTTTGAAGATTGATAACCCGAAGAACCACCACCGTCGGATTTTCCGCCGCATTACCCGGATCACTAGAACCACCAAAGTATGTTTTAAGCATGGGGGAAGGGAATTACTTTTGCATTGCATATAGTTGCATTAGATTAGGTCATATTTAAATTTTTTGCATGCATTGCTTAAAAATGAAAAATGAAAAAAAATCAGGAAAATTTGAAAAATTACAAAAACATTGCATTTAGGTTCTTATTTCCCCATTGTTTGTTTCTTCTTGTGTTTCAATGCTAAGTATAAGTTCTAACCCATGATTTGCTTGATATACTGAAGTTGATATGATATGAGCATGATCATTGATTAATTACCTTGATTATATGATGGAGCATGTATTTAGCTTGAGTATTTGATTCATTCTGAAGTTCCAGACAACAATTAGCCTTGTGAGATATTTTTGGCCTTTCATGATATATTTGTTCTTCACATTTCTTGAGTGTATCACCATGATTGTCTAGCTCTAGAACTTGCGTTATGACTCTTTGTCAAGACTGCTTTATATGATTGAATACATAGCATTAAAATGACTGAGGCAATGTTTCTTATAAGCCTATTATTTCCCTTCCTACCTTACAAGATCCATGTGCTTGACACCCCTGTTCTTTTGAGCCTGAAGCCTATTTTTTTTAAGCTCCACAAAATGATTCCATAGCCTAATAAGCTTGACCCATAATCCGGAATTTAGGACTTTAGGTTGTGTGTTTTATTTTGTGTGAGTTATGTACAAGTATGGGGGAGTTGGAAGAAAAGGAGGAAAAGAGGAAATAAAACTCTTGTGTGTAAAGTGAAAAAAAAATGAAGATGAAAGTATGTTGCAGAGCAAAGAAAAAATCAAGTACAATTGGTAGTAGTCTTCATAAAACAAAAGAAGAGTTGAAGAAGAGGCAAAGAAAGAAAAAAAAGAAACAAAGTTTATAGAAGTGTTAATGGAGTTGAGAAAGAAAGAGTTTGGGAGAATTCAGAGAAGAAAGTGTAAAGTTTGGGTTTAGGATTAGTTCTTTATCCCGGATTTAGCACCACATGCCAAATATTATCCCTTCCAAATTTTTCTTTACCTTGGCCCCATTACAAGCCGGAAAAAGACCTCATGATTTTATGTGTTTGATCCCCAGCGGTGGAGATTTAGTACGCTGATTATATGTGAAATGCTTGTTTGATTTGAGATGGATGTATGATTGCATTTCTGTGGTGTGTTTTGGATTTATGTCTTGCTTGAGGACAAGCAAGGTTCAAGCATGGGGGGATTTGATAGCTCGCATTTAGGTAGTGTTTAGGATGCATATTTATGTTTAATTTGCATGGTTTTAGCTTAGTTTCTAGGGTTTTAGGTTTTCTAGGAAATTCGGGTTTTGCGCTTGTTTTGTTCGGTTTTGCAGATCTTTACGTAAACAAGCATGGATGGGATGGATCTTAGATGATTTTGGAGGATCAAGATGAGGTTTAAAGTGGTGCAAGTGAAGATTGGAAGAGTTAAGGCCCAAGAGCCTGTGTGAGAAGAACGCTTAAATCCGGGTCATGCATTGGAGTCTTATTTTGACACCGCTATCTTGCAATGCTTGTTTTGGGAGCTATAGTGCTCGGATGAAGCTGAATTTGGTATCACTGGAAAGCTAACTCGAAGAGCTAAAATTCATATTTTTACTCCGAGTCCAAATTCCAACTCGAAGGGGGTCAAAACAGCCTCCGAAGTGTCACTAAAGTTACTGCTGGCGGAGCGCGGCCAAAAGCCTCAGAGCGCCCCCGCGCTCTGGCGCGTTTGTGCGACGCTGACTTGGGCTTCCGCGAGATCTTGTGGGCTGACTCTAATATTTCTTTTGGATATTTTTAGACATAATATAAATACTTTCTCTAGGTTTTATTTGGAGATGATGATATGCTATCTTTTTGAGTTTTTATGCAATTTGGAGATTTGAGGGAGACAAAAACCCTAGTCTTGCAATTGAAGATCAATTTGACTCTTGTATGTTTTGTTTTTCTTCAATGACAATTTCTAGCTAATTTTCTCATGTCCAACTAGTTAGTTGAAGTTATATGCATGATTGTTTGTGAGATTTGGATTGTTTTAGTTTGCCTTGACTAGATTGAATCTCTCCGTGCTTAATTGATTAAATTCACTTAGGATTATAATAGCTTGATCACCTATTCTACCTCTAGGTTGAATTACAACTAGAATAATTAAATAGACGGTGGAATTTGATTATTCATGGATGAATCCTTTGATTAAACTTAAAGACGGTGTATATTAAGGTTAATCAAAGGCGGAGAATTTAATCACAAGATTTCGTGAATAGACGGTGAAATTCATGAATATTATTTCTATTGAATGCTTTGAACTTAATTGCATGATCAACTTGACATAGAAGGTTTTCTAGGTTAATTGATTAAAAGGTTATTAAAGACGGTGTATATTAACAATCACAATAAGCTTGAATTCATAAATTCACAATAGATTAGTCAAGGGAAATTGAAATAAGGATAATCGATGATCAAAACTCATGTATGCAATGGATACGAAACTAGTTGGACACTTTTCTCCATATTTGAATCTCAACTTATTTTACTTGCTTAGTTCTAATTAGTTTAATTTCTTAGATTTTAGCTTATAACCATAAAAAAAACCTTTCTGCTTAGTAATATTATATAAATACGAATAATCTGAGTCCTTGTGGGTTCGACCCTTGCTTCCACTATACCTAGGTTAGGAAGTTAGGAATTTTCTTTGGAAGTGCTTTTATAGCGACGTAAAAGTGCTCGTCAATGGTCCAAAAACCTGGTGAATCTTTGAAGACCTTCCTTAACCGCTAAAACGAGAAGCTAGTGACCATAAAAGGATGCGATGCTGCTACAGCCGTAGAAGCATTCCGAAGAGGCATCTCGGTTTGTAACCCTGAATTATATCGCAAATTAACTAAGTACCTTTGTTCAAACTTCGATGAAGTGCAGGTGAAGTCATTAGCACATGTGCGATTGGAAGAGGATGATCTCTTCGCCGGAAAAGCAATTAGCCCTCACCGTCCAAAACGAAGGCAAGGAAGGCGAGAACCTAGATATGACCCATATTCCACGTCATCCCCTGCCAAGACAACCGTTAATACGACATTTGCTAGGCAGGCGAAAGATATGAAAATGCCAGGCTACCTTCTAGACTTTCCCATTACAACTTCGGTGTAGATGCCACGGAGGTAGTTCGGACTCTCAACAACATGGGGGATGCTGTCAAATGGCTCCAAAAGAGTAATGTACCTTCGCATCAAAAAGACAAGTCCAGATGGTGTGATTTCCAATTTGATCATGGTCACCGAATGGACGAATGTATCACGTTGCGAAAGGAAGTAAGCGAACTATTACGTAGGGGGTACCTTAAAGATTTGATATCAGAAAAAGAAAAGGAGCAGTTAGAGCGCAACAAAGGGAAAGCTAGTCCTCCTCCACCTCCGAAGCATACTGGAGTGATCAACGTCATCACCGGGGAATAAAAAATTTGTGGTACAACGTACTCCGCGGCAAAAAGAACCGCAAGGGATACTAGGAGAGAATGTCCTAGAGCTCCTCCGCGAATGGGTCACGACGTGATGCCAATTACCTTTGATGATGTCGAAGAAGAGGGATTTCACCATGACTGTCTAATAAATTCTGTAACAATAGCCAACTTGTTAAAAGAATATTAGTTGATAACGGAAGCTCCGCTAACTTGCTCATGTTGGATGCCTTGTACAACTTAGGTCTTGGGATGACGACATTGTCAAGAAATCTACGACCTTAGTAGGTTTCAGTGGCAAATCGCTTAACACGCTGGGAGAAATATCCTTACCAACCATCGCATGAGGAATAAACTAACAGGTAAAATTTCAAGTACTTGATTGCCCGTCACCTTTTAATGTCATTTTAGGCAGGCCGTGGATCCACATGATGAGGGCAATCCTCTCCACTTACCATCAATGTGTGAAGTTCCCTATGCCATGGGGAGTTCAAGAAATCAAGGGGGAACAGAAATTAGCACGAGAATGCTACTCGATGACAATGAGAGCAACGACTTCGAAAAACCTACAACTCGAAGCGGGGAAGAAGTCGTCAAATTATCAATTAAAGGACTATAGAACAACCACTTACTACGTAAATCCAGAAACGCCCGAACTTGAAGAAGTCGCTCTTGATCTACTTGATCCATCAAGAAAAATTAAAATAGGAGCAGACCTGGAGCCAACTTTTTTTTTGTGCTATAAAGCGGTAAATTCGAATTAAGAAAATATGCACCTCAAAAGAGATGTTACAATGAAGTAAAAGTTCAGGACGCAACTAAGGAAAGCACGAAGGCCTCCGAAACCAAACAATCAACAAGCGTAAGGAAAAGCACGTAGGCTTTTTCTAGCACGCAAACACCAATCTAAACAAACACCTAAAAGCACCATCAAAAACATGGACAACCAAACAAATCAAACAAACATCCAAACACGAACTATGGGTCCGGAGGACGAGAATGGCTACGTGCCATGCTCTGAGTGACGCGGCCCGAGGGATTCGCGGGCCACTTGGCACGCGCCTTGAGAGCAAGGAGAGTGCAACACTTCGATGGGGATCGCTTGCTCTTTGCCTTAGCCAAAGAATGGCTTCCTTGATCTTGCTTCTCCACCTCATTTTCTTCCCTTGAACCTTCGGAACTTTTGGCACTAGAATTACTAACCTCGGAGCCCTTCTCACCGTTACTAGAGCTGCCAACCGAATTGTCTTCGAAGGTGTCCATAGAATCGAAATCCGAGCTAGAGGTGGGGGTCTTATCGTTGTAGGAATTACCATGTTGCTCCTTGTCACAAGCTTTGGCCTCTTCACTCTTGTTTTGCTTCTTCTTCTTGTTTCTCTCTGCCTTAGTGTTCTTCTTTGGAATTTCTTAGGTAGGTGACGGAGCTTCAAGGAGAGTCGGGGATTTGCCTTTTTCAGCCGAAGCAGCCATGTCATTGTTAGGAACCAAAGGCGTGCTATTGTGCAACGGCGTGCCATTGTGAGTCGGCACGGTATTGCCCAGTGGCGCGCCTTGGTTTGCCGAACGTGCTACATCACCATCAACAAATTTTGCAACTTTCCTTTGCCTTCTAGCATGTATCCCAACATCCGGTGCGTTTTTCCTTGAAAGAGCAATCCTTAAAAGGTGCAACACTCTTTGCAAAACAAAGGCTCATTTTCAATCAAGCATGAGCATTCAACCGAGCTACCATCATCGAAATCTACCCCAACCTCTCGGACAATATCCTTGGCAAAATTTATTTCAACAAGGACAAGAGCATATGATCCCTGTTTTCGTCCGTCCGTGACCGGATCCACGTAGAGTGGCTTGCCAATGTAAGAGGCCACACGGCCAATCAAATCATACGTGCAAAAGAGTTGGGAAAACCAATAAATTTGGACCCAAAGTGGAATAGTGGCGATGTTTCGACGATTAAAAGCAAACTTATCGGGAATGTGTTGAAGAAGCAAAAGTTTATCGTGAATGAAGTGTGGCCCGCCACGAAGAACCTTGTCGCAATCTTCCTCGGAATCAAATTGGAAAATAATCTAACCTTCCTCTTCCCTAAATCGGCTTTTAACACCCCAAGACTTGGCGAGCTCCTTGATCATGAAATTTCCGGGGTAGAAACCAACGTATTGGCCAATTAAAGACCAACCCCATACTTCTTCTTTTGAAAGACCTTCGTAAATTTTGATGGAAACTCGGGAGGAGGATGGAGGGGTGAAGGTTAATTTCCCGCCAAGTCCCGAATTCATAAAAACCTTCTTCACACGAGCAGCCCTATCCATCGAACAAGCCGCAACTCCACCGTGCCGAGGTTGTGTGGTTGGCATGTTCGCAACATTAGCATAGGACAGGGCATTGGCCTTAGTAGACAGATTGGAAAGGGCGCCTGCAACACTCGTTCCAACGTGCCCACCCGAGGCACCATTCAACGTGCCAAAGCGGAGGCCAGGACCAGTCGTGAGCGCAGGCTGGTGGGATCTTGTCGCGACAAAGCCAGGTGCGACTCTCGGGGTACCCTTCTCGGGATGCTACACATCATTCAAGGCGCCAGAGGCGTGCGCACCAGCAACGTCAATGCCATTATTCGTATTGAGCGCGCCAGCGTGCCCAGTATCGAGCACACTCCTCGTGCCATGGCGATCACCAGATCCGGACGCGGGTGCAGAAATGGAGTCCCCAACCACGTCGCCAGCAGGTTCGACCCTTGGATTTCCCACCTCGGGACGCTGCGTAGCATTGAATGCAGCGGGGGGTGCGCATGCTTAGGAGACAAGTGTGACCCCTCGTTTCCATCGTTGTCGGCCACTGCTTTGGCAGCATTCATCAGCGAAATTGAGGTTTGTTGAACTTGGACACCATGGGAGCGGGGCGAATCCAGCCCGACCAGGGACGATTCGGTGTCTGCGATGGGTTTGGCTCCATTGTTGGCACGGTGGTTCTGATTCTTAGCGATAGGTTTTGGCACACCGGAACGAGCCATAGCCAGCGACGGAGACAAGCCAGTGTTGGAGTTTCGTTGGGACGAAGGAGACGAGCGAAGGACACGAAGCTCCAGGAACTCAGCGTCATCAAGGTCATCGTCCGAGAGTTCGTCCCTACCATGGACAACGAACTCTCCAACTTCGTCTCCCGTGAAATTATCCTCGAAGTGTTTAGCCATGGAAAACTCAAGAACATCACCAATGGTGGATTTAGAAGGAGTCGACGCCACCAAAGTCGGGGCCTTCTTGGGGGCCTTATTCTTTTCCTTCTTCTTCAAGTGCTCAACAATGGAAGCTTCTACGAAAGCATCCAATTCAGGGAAGGGGTCATGGATCTTGGGGTCATCGAATTTTTTGGATTTAAGGGTGGGCGAGATGGAGTTTCTCTTCTTCTTACCCATGGAGGCTCAAAGAGAAGAAGCCACCATGGAAAGAGCAAGGTGTGGTGGCTTGCAGTGGTGGAAGCAAGCGGGAACAAGGTGGCGGCGTACTAGGGTTTGAGAGAAAGACGAAACGACTCGATGGCAAGAGCAAAGACTAGCAAGGGGGGAAGTGCACCGACTCGGTGGTGGCGCGAGAGGCTGCCACCACAAGTCCTTGAATGTGGGTCTCATGAAGAGACCCACGCCGGAGGCGTGACGGAGAAGGGAGGAAGGAGTCGCTGGTGAAATCTCCAAAGGGAGGTTTTTTTGAAAGAGAGCGTTTTTGACCTGGAGCCAACTTTACATGAACAATTGGTGGAGTTCCTACGGTCCTACAGTGATTGCTTTGCATGGTCAAACGAGGATATGGTGGGCATCGATCCTAATGTGATCACACATGCCCTCAATGTCAATAAGAAGATGCCACCAATAAAGCAAAAAGGCGTAAATTTGCACCCGAACGAAATCAGGTAATCAACGACTAGGTAAAATATTTGCTTGATTCTGGAAAAATTAGAGAGGTAAAGTATCCTGATTGGCTTGCAAATGTGGTTGTTGTAAAAAATGGAAAGTGGCGTGTTTGCGTGGACTTTACCGATTTAAATAAAGCATGCCCTAAAGATTCATTCCCCTTGCCTCATATCGATGCAATGGTGGATGCAATGGCTGGGCACGAGCTTTTAAATTTCATGGATGTGTTAAGTGGATACCATTAGATAATGATGCATCCCGATGATCAAGAAAAAACTACATTCGTAACCAATCAGGGAACTTATTGTTACAAAGTTATGCCTTTCGGGTTAAAGAACGCAGGTGCTACTTATCAGAAATTGGTTAATAAGATGTTTCAGAAAAAACTGGGGGATACGATGGAGGTGTATATTGACGTCATGCTTGTCAAGTCATTGAAAGCTGAGGACCACATTGCCCACTTGAGGGACGCGTTCCAGATCCTACGACGCTACAAAATGAAACTGAATCCAACCAAATGCTCTTTCGGAGTAACATCAGGGAAGTTCCTCGGATACATAGTAACACAAAGAGGAATCGAGCGAGTCCAGACCAGATAAAGGCAATAATGGAGTTACAATCACCGAAATGCGTCAAAGACGTCCAGAAGTTGACAGGGCGAGTAGCAGCATTGATCCGATTCATATCTCGATCCTCGGACAAGAACAAGTTGTTCTATGATATCCTGAAGAAGAACAAGTCATTCGAGTGGACAGAAGCACATGAAGAAGCTTTCAAAGAATTAAAAAATTATTTATCTAACCCGCAGGTGCTTTCCAAACCCAAGCCAGACGAGAAGTTGTATGTATACTTGGCTGTAACCGAAGTAGCTGTAAGTGTCGTCTTGATTAGAGAGGAGAATGGAGACCAATTGCCCATTTACTACGTAAGTAAAACCTTGCTTGATGCGGAAACCAGGTATTTACCCTTGGAGAAACTTGTATTATCTTTGGTAATGGCTTCAATAAAATTATGTCCTTATATTGAAAGTCATTCTATCATCGTGAAGACTAACTATCCAATGAAGAGTATCATGTCAAAACCAGAATTGTCAGGTCGGCTAACAAGATGGCTGATCCACCTTAATGGTTACGACATCACTTACGAGCCACGAACAACAATGAAATCTCAGGCCTTGGCGGATTTTGTGGTCAACTTCACTCCTACCACTTTGGAACAAGATGATCAAGACGTATTACATGTAACAGGTAGCGGCAAATGGTTAATGCATACCGATGGAGCATCAAATCAAATAGGCGTAGGACCGGGGGTAGTCCTTAAGTCACCACAATGGGATAGGATAGCCCAGGCTGTTCGATGTACGTTCAAAGCCACCAACAACGAAGCAGAATATGAGGCGCTTATAGCAGGATTACTCATTGCTAAAGTCTTGAACGTACAAGAAATTGAGGTAATTTGTGATTCGTTACTTATTCTAAATCAAGTTACGAACTCATATGTTGACATGGATTCAAAGATGAAGGCATACTTAGAAAAAGTCCAAGAAATCATTAGACACTTCAAGCACTTTGAGACAAAGCAAGTTCCTCGGGATGCTAACACGCAAGCAGACGCCTTAGCCAACCTCGGATCCGCAACCGACCCAAGAGAGTACGACAAGATACCTTTCGTGTACCTCGATGCACTATCCATAGTCAAAGAAGCAGATATGTTCGAGATTCGAGATCCTGATGAATATGCTTCGTGGGTAACTCCTTACTTAAAGATGTGTACGAGATGGAGTCCTACCGGATGACAAAGAAGAAGCTCGATGACTTAAGGTAAAAGCATCCACTTTCGTTGTTAAGAATAACATTCTATTCAAGTGGATGTCATCAGGAATATACGCCCGATGCGTAAAGGAGGAAGAGGTATAGAAGGTACTACAAGAAATACACGATGGAGAATGCGGAAATGACACGAGGTCGCAACTTGGCAAGGAAGGCGAGCAGGATGAGTTATTATTGGCCCACCATGAACAAAGACGCAGTGGAGTTTGCCCGCAAGTGTGACGCATTCCAGCGTCATGGACCTTTACCAAATCAACCCTCGGAGTTGTTACATCCCATAACTTTCCCTTTGCCAATCATGAAATGGGGAATGGATATCGTCGGAAAGCTCCCTCCAGCTTCAGGACAACGTGTCTACATCTTAGCAATGACCGACTACTTCTCTAAATGGATTGAAGCCGAGCCTTCTAAGAAGTCAAAGACACCCAGGTCATCTCTTTCATAAAGAGAAATATCCTGAGTAGATTTGGAATGCCATCCACCATCGTGTGCGACAACGAATCTCAATTCATTAGTGACGAAACGAGATCATTTTGCCAGCACTACAACATTCAGTTGGTGATGTCAACACCACGTTATCCTCAAACCAATGGTCAGGCAAAAGCAAGCTACAAAGTAATCATCAACAACTTGAAGAAGCGACTCAAGGAGGCTAAGGGAAGATGGGCAGGCGAGTTGCCCCTAATTCTATGGTCAAATCGAACAACTCCCAAGACTGCCACATGCCATACACCTTTCTCCTTAGTCTATGGATGCGAGACCGTGTTACCGGTAGAAGTAACTTTTCCCACAACTCGATATGGACTTACTACCGAGGAGTCAAGTCTACCTAACTTGTTACATCATCTAGACACGGTTGACGAGTTATGAGATGAAGCATCAGTTCGTATGGCGGCATATAGACAGAGTGTAGTTCAGAGTTACAACAAACGTGTTAATGCAATGGCGTTCCAAGTGGGAGATTGGGTATTGAGAAAAATCTTTCAAAACACGCAAGAATTGAATGCTGGCAAGTTAGGAGCCAATTATCAAGGACCTTATCAGATCACGAAAATCGTAGGACAAGGAGCCTATGAGTTGATATCACATGATGGGAAGACGGTCCCCAGAAGCTGGAACACGATGAATTTGAAGTTGTATCACTTTTAGAACATGCAAGTCGCAATAAGGTCCTATAAAAACAACGGTCCTATAAAAACTAACAAGGGACGCCTTGTGACATTACAGGCCAAAACATAGGCCCTCGCCTTACGATCATGCATTGTTGTGCACACAACGACTAGTCAAGAGATGCAAGAGATGAGAACGCGTAACACAAACTCTAGAACAAGAAGAGTTTCACAAAATTCTTGTAACTCAGTTCACAATTTTATAAAACACAAGTGTTTACATTCTATTAAATACATCATTCTCTCTCTTTCAGCATCTTACACAAAAGCGCTATTACAACAAGAATATAACAATAAACTACAAATAATCTTCTCGCAACGCTTAGATCTTCATTCCGCAGTAGCAAACTTGTATCACCTGCAAAAAAGACAAAAAACATATCCAAAACCATACAAGTACTAAGGCATCATTCATAACATAAATCCCTAAAAAACAACAAGGGGTAGAAACTGTCCACACTAAGGCCCTAAAACAAGCGGCCCTACAAGATAAAGAGTTTGAAACCCCAACACACTGGGGTAGAGAAATGTTTAGAGTTTAGAGAGTGAAAAAGAGCAAGGGAATATCATTCTTTAGAAACTCCTTCGGCAGACTTCTGGTTCTCCATCTCCACTTGAGCCACTTCTTTGGCAACTTGAGAAATCTCATCGACAAGGGAAGACTTCTTGGACGCGTTAACTTCATCAGGGAACTGGTTCTCGAACTGCTCCCTTTCCTTCGTGGCGTCCCAGGAAGAGTGCTTCCCTGCGGCAAATTCCTCTATTGTCTCGACGCGGGCTCTAAGCGACCAATAATCAACCGTGTCCTCGATCTCATGAGCAAGAGCGACGCTTTTCTTCGACACCGCGTTGAACTTGTCTTCCCACTCTCTGGACTCTCCAGCAACTTTCTCAAGAGCACCTTGTAGATCAACAACCTTTTTCTCCAGGATCTTCTTCTCCTGCCTTAGGATCCTTCTCAAGCTGCGTACTGATCTTGCTTTAAGCCAGTTGATCGGGGTAATCCTTGAAGGCGTCAAAAGCCGACAGAGCAAGTTGAAGACCCTAAAAAACAAGTGGTAAAATGTTAAGAACATGATGCCTTGAAGTAATAAAGATTTGAAAAGTTGTTAACAAGATACCTGCCACTAAGCCGCTAGTATCTCGCCAAAGAATTCAGGAAAAGTAGACCGGTGTCCTGAACCATGGAGACAATCCACTTGAAGAGGCATCAGAGACCTCAGGCACTTCTCTGCATCCATGCTAGAGACATCATGGTGCTAGGAAGATCAGTCATGCGAGAGGATGCGCTTTTTTTTGACGAAGAAACCTTGGGAGCATCGCCTGCAATTTTTGGAGGAAGGGCCACCACCAAAGAGGTATTTGCGGTAGAAGTTGTCTCCGCTTTCCTTTTCTTCCTGGCCTCAACTCTTTCCAAGGTAGATAACACAACAGTGGATCTGGTAGTTCTCGAACCTGGCAACATGCAAGTAACGGGGTTAATAAATAACAAAGGCGTCGAAGCAACGAGAAAAGTAAAAAGAAAAGAAAACTTACTCGACATCTCGGTATCCTCAGGGTTTGTGAAGCACGCTCTTACCAGTTTGGAGTAGGATCTATCTTACAGCGAAAGGGCCTTTATATGGGAAATAACTTGGGATAACACCTTGCGAGGTTGAGGGGTTGCGAGACTCTCTGCACAAAAGACATCCAGTGGTTAAATTTGAATAAGTCGTAACGAGTAAAAAGAGAAACACTACCTGTTGGACGCCATCGAGTTTTCAAAAAAGACGTATCAACTCATAAAGAAGACAGCTTTACGAAGAAGAATTTATCAGCCCAACCCCGGTCGGACTTCGATATGTTAATGATTAGGTCAGACTTGTTTGTAAAGGTTTTTAAGGTCAAACGACCAGGACCACCTTTGGAAAGGCGATAGTTGAGGAAAAAGTCAACAACTTTGAAGGGAAGACCATGAGAGGAGCATAGGAGGTCAGCGGACAACAGGAACCTCCAAACTTGAGGAAGTAGTTGCCCAGGGGACACATTGAGAGTGGTCATAAAATCGATGACTAGTGGGGAAAAAGGGAAACAATGGTCGATACAAAAAGGCTACTCGTACAAGCATACCCAGTCGTCTGCGTAAAAATCGGCATAGATACTGGGAGGAGGAGAGAATATCTTCGCATATGAAGGAAAGCCTGCGGAGAAGGCAAAGATGTGGGGATCTTCCGAGGTGCTATCCCTCTGATGGTATGGGGTGAGATTTCTAGAAGAGGTGAGAGAAGGAGGAATGGCGGTTTCAAGACAGTAAAGAGAAGATTTTGGGGAAGCGCTAGAAGTTCCCATAATTAAGAAAAGGGAGAAAATGAAAGATGAAGAGGAGGAAGACGTACCTGGACACCAGCGCAGTTGAAGCCTCAAGAGATCATCATGACTGCTATAAATAAGGATTGATGGGACGTGTTTTTACTCGCTACAACTTCCAAAGTGAAAAATCAAAAACCCTAGAAAAGCGGTGGAGGGAATTTTCCCGGGTTTTTGAGGGGGTATTGTTGGGCCTCTCCAAAATCCAGCCCAAAGAGACGTTGCAAGCCCAAAACGATCAGCCCGAGTAGTTTGTTAGAAGCGAAAGCCGACGAAGTAGTCAAAGCAAGGCTAAAATTTCGGGATTGGCAATCAACCACCTCAACGGCTAGCACATTCATGCTAATAGCGAGATCTTCGGGATTCATGAGGCGTTACTTCAACGACATAATTTGTGGAGAAAGATATAAGACAAGGACAAGGACAAGATGGAGGATCATCGACAATAATACTCGAACTCACTTGCAAAAACTCAATTTGTTCTTATTCAGGCATTTCGTTTCATTTAAGTGCTCACTTGTGCTAACAAGAAGATTCATTCGCAATCACGATCATAATACAAAACTTTCTATTTCTTTTCTCTTATTCTCTTGTCTTTTATATTGCTTTATAGCTTACTTGTAGTTTATAACGCGTTGTGAACTCTCTTTTGTTAGGATTCCCGCATTTTAGCAGGTAACACGTTAGTGTGATTATCCTGCCCAAAACAGCTCTTAGGTAAAGGAAATTAACATAAACAAAAGCAACAAGTAAACACAATATCTTTCTCAATCAAATCTACCAATCTTATTAATGGAATCACGAACGTTCAAAAGCGAGCAAGGGCTTCTATTAGGATATATTTGTGTATACTTTCTTTATCTTATGTAGATATTTACCTTCTTGGGCCTTAAGCCTTGTAAAGTCCTTTATTTTTTAAATCTTTTCATGGAATGACATCACATCAGTATTCCGAAAATACTCGTCTCCTAAAATTTAAAGCTTCGCATACATAGGATCACATAGTTCCTATTACGTACATTAACTCATCAGTCTCGAAGTATCTTCCTAACTCGATCTAGTAGTGCTCTCTTCTCTCTCGATCACACAAGCTCGTGAATTCTCTCTCTTTATGCATTATTAATTCAAGCATTAAACAAATTAACCTAGACATCCCTTTATATTGTTATTCCATAATTAAATTTTATCGTGATCTATAGCAACTATTACATAGACTTCTATCTATAAATATAAAATATCCATAAATAAATTCAATATTGCTTTTCTCTTCAGTGGCCTCCAATATATAAATAAGATATTATTTATATTTATTTTTCTCTCTCTTCTAACTGTCAATGATACATTACATCTTGACATGATACTCTATGCACCTTCCTAGTTGTCAACTTCCTTAATCAGCAATTTTGTTTCTATCATTGTTCTCATAGCACTAGTGATCACAAATTCCTTTTTTTTTCTTTATTTTTTCTAGCTTGTGTTGGATCGTATTGTGTTAGTAACAAAACATAAAACTAGAAATGTTCCCTGGGCAACGAAAATAAACTAGAAACAAGAACATGGTATTTAGAGAGGAAAACTTTATGCCCGACCAACAAGTCGTAGAAAGAAAAACTGATGTTCGCATTTTTGGTATAGTTTTTGATAGGTTTTCTTTGCTTATTAGGATTAATTTTGTCTACTTTAGGTTTAGTTTTAAGTGTTTTTAGATAGTTTTGCATAAATCTACGAAAAGAGTGGAATCTACGCTATTTTATGTATTTTGCAGGTTTTAGCGAGGAAAAGAGCTAAATTTGGAGCATCACAGTGAAGGATGAGAAAGTGCAAGATTTAAGAAGTCAAGACTCGAGAATACGAGAGGAGGAGTTGAAGAAAACAAAACCCCAGGCTCACTACCCACCACCTCCTCAGCCCGAGTACGCAGGATCGAGCATACCACCACCATGGGCCGAGGATCTTTCTCCACGGATGCAGCAGCTTCACCTTCAGACCGATCACATTCATCGGAGTATGGATAGATGGGAAACCGTCTACTCCGCTCGCATGTCGATGGAGGACGAGCGGCAACGTCAGAGAGAGGCGGAGGATGCAGAGCGTTGGAGGACGATGTATGACTTCATGGGGAACTTTGAGCACTATTTTCCTCCACCGAACCGTTGATCAAGCTCAAGATGAAGTTTCCTTTCCTTGTTTCCACTTTTGTAAGTTTTATGTCTTTCTTTTTCTTTTTAAATTTTTTGTTCTCTTTTCTATTTCTTTTCCCTCTTCTTCTTATTTTTCTTACAGTGGGGACACTGTAATTTTAAGTATGGGGTGGGAGAAAGTAGAAAAATTATGTCCTAGGTATTTTTGTGTAGTTGTTATTTCTTTTAAATTGAAAAAATCGAAAAACAAAAAACCAAAAAAATTTGAAAAATTCGAAAAATCCAAAAAGAGTTTAGAATTGATAGATATCCCTTCTTAAAGTTCTATGATAGCAATCACTAGTTTAATCATATAATTCCTTGCAAATATGTCTTTGAAAGTATAGCCGGATTCTTAAAAATTGAAATTATTGTTTTTAGAAGAGAATAGCATTAGATGAAATTGAGCACATATACTTTATAACATAGATGATGCAATCCAACAAAAATCTACCTTGTGAGAAATTTTGGCCTTATAGGGAGAACATTTATAAATCCCTCTTCTTTTTTGTGTGATTTACTCTCCTTATGCATATTATCTCTTGGAATTGTGATGGTTATCTATTTCTTGAGACCCTTATAAGATTTTTAGTTAATTACTTGTGAAGATCATATGATAGAGAACTTATTTTTATGAGCCCTATTATCCCCTATCTACCTTTACATTATTCCATCTTTTGATAACCAATTCTGGCCTGAAACCTTTTATTTTTAGCTCCACAAAAATTATTCCCTAGCCGAGATAAGCTTGACCCTATCCGGGAATTAGGACTTAGATTGGAGAGGTAAAGTTTTGTGTTTTGTTGAAAAGAAAAGAGTTTCTATTTGCTTGAATTAAAGGGTATTTGGGAAGGGTAGATTGGAAGTCTTTTGTTATTACATGTAAGAAAGGTCTCTTGATAAAAAGATGCACAAAATAAAGCTTGAAGGGAAGAAAATGTATACGGTGGATCGTTAACGACCCGCTTATGGGTTCGTTAACGAGGCAGCGAGAAAAAAAGAAGAAAAAAATATAAAAAAAAAGGAAAGAGAAAGAGGAAAAGTTGAAGTGCATTTGTGTTTAAAGATAATATCGAGAGATTCTTTTTTTTTCGTTATGAGACTTTCTAGGATGATAAAGGGTGAGTGAAAATAAAGTGTGCATAATATGAGAGTGAGGTTGGTTATCTTATATGAGAGTTTTGATGTTATGTGTGAGTTTTTAGGAGTCTTTGATTCCCGGATATTATTAGCACCACATGACCAAAATATTTTCCACGCCCTATTGTCTTTACCAAGCCCCATTACAACCCGGCTGAATGGAAGCTTCTTCGAAGTTTTTCATTGAGCCTAAGTTTTCTTGATGATTCTTTGCTTGTTTTGACAAATCTTGGGTGGAAAGTATTGGTGATATAAGTTCCAATTTCTATGAGTTTTTGTATATAGGATGAGTTGAGAGATTGAAATTATAAGCCCAAACACATGAGAGTTGAGTGAAACACATTATATCCCTTGAGAGGTTGGATTGTATTATTTTATGTCTATTTAAGTGCATATATGTGTGAGGATGTTAATAGTCTTTTGCTATAATTTTTTTATGTGTAGATGTTGCTTTTTGAAGATGGCTATGTCTAGATAAGCATGATTTGTTTTGGTTTTGGTTAGTATCTTGATTATTGCTTGAGGACAAGCAAGTCTAAGTATGGGGTATTTTGATGTTCGCATTTTTGGTATAGTTTTAAATAGGTTTTCTTTGCTTATTAGGATTAATTTTGTCTAGTTTAGGTTTAGTTTTAAGTGTTTTTAGATAGTTTTGCATAAATCTACGAAAAGAGTGGAATCTACGCTATTTTATGTATTTTGCAGGTTTTAGTGAGGAAAGGAGCTAAATTTGGAGCATCACAGTGAAGGATGGGAAAGTGCAAGATTTAAGAAGTCAAGGCTCGAGAATACGAGAGGAGGAGTTGAAGAAAACAAAACCCCAGGCTCGTTAACGAGGTTGTGAAGGGTCGTTAACGAGGCCACGAAGAAGAAGATTTCAGAGTATTATTTTATTATTCACCGATCCTGAGCGGGAATTTATTTCCGTATCGGTTGAGTATCTTTTTAGAATCTTTATGGGTTATTAGAATATGTATTTTAGGGTTCAATATCTTTCTAGATTTTATTTCTATCTTTTAGAGATTGTTTCTATCTTTTTAGGAAAGTTTTTATCTTTTAGCCTTTTTAGTTTTTTAGGATTTTCTAGTATAAATACCCTTCTATCTAGCATAGAAGAAAGGGGGGGCTTAATTTTGGAGTAGAATTTTAGAGCTAGTTTTGGAGGAGATTTGGAGGAAGGCCGAAGGAGAGAGAACCGGATCGGAAGTCGGTGACGAGGGTCGGTAACGACGGTTTCCGAGGTTTCGTTGATCGAGTTTGTTCGGTGATTTTTTCGTTTTGGTTTCCTTCTGAACCTCTGTAAGACGATATTTTTGTTATTTATTTAAGTTTGAGTTTTGTTTCAATGTTTGTTTTTGTTGAAGTTTTTAGTTTCTTAATCATGAGTAGTGAGTAGTCTATTTTTCTAGGGTTGGGGTTAAGCCCGGCATAGTTGAGCATGTTTGATGAGTAAGATAGTGTGTTGCATGCCTTTTATCTTTATTGAGATTGTTTGTTGTGCTTAATATCGAAACGGGAGTTGAGGTAATTTGAGTTTTAACTTGATTGAAAGAGAAAGTTAGTAACTTGAAGGTTGATATTGTTTGAAAACGAAAGTTTCAAGCTTTAGATCCAAAACAAGCAATTGAGTGAGTTAGTTTATGAAAATAGATTAATTTACTTGTTAAGTCAATGAAAGTTGATGACTCTATCTATTTAAAGGCATGATCTTATCTTCTTACGAATTCTTATGCTTGGCTATGTTGTGGTGTCCCTTATCTTAGATTTTTGTTTTAATTGAATTATTTCTGATAAATCTTCGTTGCTGAATACTTGCTTCGGTATCGAGTATTAATTAGAATTTTATTAGGTCGTTAATTAGTATTTTTGTGTTCGGTGGTTCGGTAACGATCCTGACAAGGTCGTTAACGAGGCATCTCGTGAGTGTTTTGTTTAATTTTATTTGATTTTTATTAGGTTGATAGACCAACAACCTTGCTTCCTGTGGAACGATCCTGACTCCACTGTACTCAGCGGGGTCTTGACTTACAAATTTATTTGTTGGCCGAGAAACCCTCTCAACAAATTGGCGCCGTTGCCGGGGAAGCAACGAGTTGTTAGTTTATCTTTGGGATCGGGACTAGCCCGACCCTGTTTTTGTTTTTAATTTTTGTTTTCTTTGTTTATTTTCTCAGTGTATGCCGGTAGGACGAAGAAGTCTTCAGTTTGATAGCTCCAATTATTACTCTGAACCCGAACGTTCCCTGCACCGACGACTCCGAGAAAACCGAGCCATGGCCACAGCTGAAGAGATGGCTTGAGAGTTAGAGATCCTCCGGACCCAGATGGAGGCACTGAAAGCCGAGAAGGACGGCGCTGATGCAGACAAGGCTCGACTGCAAGAAGAGCTAAACGCCTATCCAAGGAATGCCAAGCAATACATGCATCCGGAACTGAGGGTGCCAGAATCTCCTATTGTGCTTCCTGCGATAGAGAAACCTTTTGAGATCAAGTCTCAATTTATATCCTTGATTAAACGGGCTCAGTTTGAAGGGAAACCTGCTGAGTGCCCTATGGAGCATATTAGAAATTTTCTTGATTTATGTGACACCATAGCTGCTGAAGGTGTCTCGCTAGAATATGTTCTGTTAAAAGCTTTTAGATGGTCACTTACTGGAAAGGCCCTGAACTGGTTAGAGAGCCTACCTTCTAAGTCTATCAGGACTTGGAAAGCGTTGTATGATCAATTTCTTACAAAGTTTTTCCCTCCTGCTAAGACAACGGAGTTAAGGAAACGTATCACCTCTTATCACTAGTTGCCTAATGAGACATTTGTTGAAACATGGGAAAGATTTAAAGAGATGCTTAGACAATGCCCTACTCATGGGCAACCTTTATATGTATTGCAAGAAATCTTTTTCCAAGGTATCAACGCAGAGACCAAGAACCGTATCAACACGCATACTGCGTGCGGTTTTATAGAGATGAACCCGACAGAGGTGTGGGAACTGTTGGACAAGCTGGCGAATTACGATGCTATGTACGGAACCCAGCAGGCTCCACAAACTCAAAAACGTCTCTATGTGCCTAACCGAGATGAAGTTGACCCCGATGTTAAAAATCAATTCTTACAAGATGAGGTCAACCGTTTGAGGAAACAGGTAAGTTTTCTGAAATCCTCTCAATCATGTCAAGAATGTGGTTCTTCTGAGCATAGTACTTCTGCTTGCACTAACATTGAGCAGGTTAGAACCGCTGAGACGATAGCTGAGATGAATTACATGAGAGGACCCTACAGGAACCAGCCTAATTATAATGACAGGTCAAACAACTATCAACCATGGGGAAATCAGAATACAAATCATAATTACACAAGGCCCCCGCAAGATAGACGACCTGCACCATATCGACCTCCAGGCCATCAGGAGACACCATCATGGGTTCAGGAGATTAAAGAGAGCATCAACGGAGTGAACAACAAAGTTGATGACGTCCAAGCCAAGCTGAACCGACAAGATAAAAGATGGGGAGAGTTCGATATTTGGAAGAGGAGTGTTGATTCCCAACTAGGAGACCTTGCTGCACGGATTCCAAGACCACAAGGGCAACTCCCGGGCCGTCCCGAGGAGAACCCTAGAGGCCAAATAGCAGCGGTACACCTCAGAAGTGGGAAGACACTACTGGAGAGAGTTCAAGCTAAAGAAAAAGAGGAACAAGATCTCGCCAACCAGCTCGTTAACGAGCCAGCGAGAGCCAGTACCGAGCCTACAAGCCAGGATGACGAGGCTCCGAGGATTCCTGATGATCCTACCCCAGGTAAGTCTACTAAACCGAGCCTTCCTCTAAATCCCAGGGTAGTTAACGACCCTATCAGGGTCGGTAACGACCCGCCGAGGACACCGAACGACCCCAGAGTCGACCCGGTACTCTCAGCTCTCGAGCCTGACTTGGTTCCGAGGATGGTGAAAACTCTTCCATTTCCAACTAAGAAATCTATGGACTCTACTGAGAGTAAGTTCAAGCGTTTCGTTAAGATTCTTCAGGGCATTAATATTTCCATCCCATTCGCTGAGGCCCTAAGCGAAATGCCGGCTTACACAAAATTCTTGAAAGATATTCTTAGCAGGAAAAGATCTATTACAGAGCTGCAGGACGAGGTCAGATCCATAGCTCTTCCAGAAAAGCTTGGAGATCCTGGGAGGTTTGCAATCACAATCGGCATAGGCAACCACAGGTTCAAAGCTTTATGCGATCTTGGTGCCAGTGCTAGTCTTGTTCCGCTCTCAATATGGTCTAAAGCCAATATGGGACCACTAGAACCGGTAGACATGAATCTGTACATGGCAGATGGGTCAAGTGTCAAGGCCACAGGAGTAGTGGATGATTACCCTATTCAAGTCGGGAAATTCTTTATACCGAATGATTTTATTGTACTTGATATGCCTGAAGATCCTCATGTCCCCATAATTCTCGGGCGACCATTCTTAGCCATAGCAGGAGCAAGAGTTGATGTGCGAAAGGGACTCCTCACTTTTGATATAGGAGAGGAACGGGTGGAATTCAATTTAGATCAAAAAGCTAACGACCCAATTGGAGTGGCACAACTAGAGTTGACTCAACCCGAACTCGACACCATAGTCCCTACCGAGCCACATCTGCCGATCACTGATTCTCCCATGCACAAAGGCCCTACTACAGAGGTTACAGAAAAGTCCAAACCACCGTGGCTTTCGGACTACACTAACAATCCAGGGATATTGAGCTTGCTGATAGAAGAAGAAGGTCCTAATTTAGCAATTCAAGTGCACAGAGGCAGTAAGGCTACAAGCAAGGTATCTCAAGACCCCAACATGGCCAGACATGAACCACCATGAGACTAGCGAGAGAGCTCGTCGGGCTAACGACGTTAAACACAGCGCTTACGGGAGGCAACCCGCTTTTTAGAATAGGTTTAGTTTATTTTAATTTTTCTCTTTTTATTTTTCTTTTTAGATTATTTCCTAGCTTTCTTTTATTTTTCTTTTTAGTTTTTAAATAGGATAGAAATAAGATTTTTTGAGCTAACAAAATTTCAGGAAAAAGGGGTCGAAAATTCACTCAAGGAGGCCACGGTGGCTCGTTAACGACCCAGTCAGGGTCGTTAACGACCCGGTTCGGACGACCCGATTCGTCACAACACAGGGCAGGTAAGTATTTCTAACCTAGTTAATTTTTCTAACCCTAGCCGCCACCCCCCTCTATCCTTACCCCTCCTATAAAAACCCTTCTACCCCTCCCAAAATGCTACCACAATCTCTCCCACATTCACTCTCAAACCCAAAACTCTCTCAACCCCTTTCCCTTCTCTCCCACCGAGTCGGAAATCCCACGCTAACGACCATCGGAGACACCATCGATACCGGAGTTCGGAAGCCATTCCCACCGACGACGAGCTCATTAACCACCCCGATTCCGACCCTTGTTCTTTTAATTCTCGATTCTCCGGTATGATTTCTAAACCCTTGCTTGAAATTGCATGATTGATTATCTATAGGGTTAAATTTCATATCTTGAATCATGATTTTTAGGGAGATCGATGAGCATGCTTAAATTCCGTTCTAAAAATTCTTGATTATGCTTAGTTGTTCATGTTTTAGGTAAGATTATTCATGATAGATTAGCTATTGTAACCCTTTAGTTAAGAAAGCATGAATTTTTCTTGTTCTAGATCTAAAAGTTTGAACTTTGCATGTCAAATTTCCGGGTAATTTTTAGCATGTTCGGGATGGGTAATTGAGTAAGTATGGGGTGCTTTTACCCAATGGGGGAATTGTGGAGAATAATAGAAGATTGCATGCTTAAATTTGTGCTGAATTAAAGGTAGATTTAATTTCGGAAATTTCTGGTTTTGCTCTCGGCAGGTCGTTAACGACCCACCCAGGCTCGTTAACGACCCTGCACTTCATAGATGATCGATCCGAGGCCAGCATTGTGAACAACCCAATTGGGTAGTTTATGAATAATTCCGAGGTTAATTTTGAGACCAAGTATGGGGTCTCATACCTATTATTTTTGAGTAGATCTTATCTTGGAAAATTTTCGATTATTTTGTAGGATCCATGGCTAGTTCAAGCAGACCCGCTACCCGAGCCCAGAAGAAGAGGAAGAACCACAGGTCTCCATCTCCACCCCGGGTGGACGATGTGATTTTGAGCAGTCAGAGCCAAGTACGGCGCTACCGGGATATTTTGGAGAAGAACCATTACACCCGATGGTTCTCGAAGTCTAGTGCCGTCTCTACGGGCATCTACACGGATGTCAAGGACGCCTTCATCATCCTTGGGGCCGCACACTTATTGAAGCAAGAGAGCTTGCCACATTATCCGGCCCTCACATCCGAGTTCTTAGCCACCTTGGAGACCAACTTCTCGTCGAAGATCTCGCCGGGACGCATTCGGTTTCGGCTCGGTAACGAGGACCGTGACTTCACCATGGCGGAGTTCAATGCAATCTTGGAGCTCCCAAACCCGTCTAGAGACTATAGCTTGAAGGACTACCGAGTGACCCGCACTTGGAGCTACATCACCGGAGAGGTTCAATCCTCCACCGCGGCGCTATCCGGGGCAACCATAGTCAACCTCATCTTCCGGATTATCTTGAGAGTCCTCGCCGCAACATTTTGGCCGAAGAAGGAGTTGAACCGGTCTACAAGGACGGAGGTCGCTTGCTTCCGCACCATCCTCTTTGAGGAGCCCGACCCCTTGAATTTGGGGTACGAATGGCTCTACTATGTCGAGAAGTCCCATAAGTCCAAAGAGGTATGGTGTGGCAATTTGGTTAGCCTCTTGGCTAAGAATCTTGGAGTGGATCTCACCCGCTACACACCGGCCCACGCTCAACTCCTCAACAAGAACTATTGGTATAGTGCCGGGATTTTCGTGCAAGCCGAGGGAGGCTACAAGGTGAAGGTTCGAGATCAAGTAGTCATTCCTTCCCTCGACATGTACGAGCTACTCTACGTACCGAATTGGTACGAAGTGTGGACGGGCCAGCCTTACCCATTGGAGCCAAAACCGGAGGATGAGCTCTCGCTTCGGCCATGTCACACCCGGTTTGAGCGAGACGATGTGGACGAATATGAAGAAGAAGATGAGCAAGAGGATACCGAGGTAGTAGGCAATGACACCGAGGAAGCCGACACCGAGGGCGGCACTGAGGAGCTCAACTTTACAGAAGAAGACATGGAGACGGAGGAATTAGGAGGCCACATCTTCGTCGATGAGCCAACCAGGGTCGTTAACGACCATTTCCAGCCACCGCCCAACACTGTTAACGAGGCAACCAGCTTCGTTAACGAGGTGCCGCAAGCTCCTGTCGACCCTCCACCAGCTCCTGTCGACCCTCATGCATATGGCTTAATGCCTTACAACCCGGTGATATATCAAGACCATTTCCAGCCTCACTACCCACCACCTCCTCAGCCCGAGTACACAGGATCGAGCATACCACCACCATGGGTCGAGGATCTTTCTCCACGGATGCAGCAGCTTCACCTTCAGACCGATCACATTCATCGGAGGATGGATAGATGGGAAACCGTCTACTCCGCTCGCATGTCGATGGAGGATGAGCGGCAACGTCAGAGAGAGGCGGAGGATGCAGAGCGTTGGAGGACGATGTATGACTTCATGGGGAACTTTGAGCACTATTTTCCTCCACCGAACCGTTGATCAAGCTCAAGATGAAGTTTCCTTTCCTTGTTTCCACTTTTGTAAGTTTTATGTCTTTCTTTTTCTTTTTAAATTTTTTGTTCTCTTTTCTATTTCTTTTCCCTCTTCTTCTTATTTTTCTTACAGTGGGGACACTGTAATTTTAAGTATGGGGTGGGAGAAAGTAGAAAAATTATGTCCTAGGTATTTTTGTGTAGTTGTTATTTCTTTTAAATTGAAAAAATCGAAAAACAAAAAACCAAAAAAATTTGAAAAATTCGAAAAATCCAAAAAGAGTTTAGAATTGATAGATATCCCTTCTTAAAGTTCTATGATAGCAATCACTAGTTTAATCATATAATTCCTTGCAAATATGTCTTTGAAAGTATAGCCGGATTCTTAAAAATTGAAATTATTGTTTTTAGAAGAGAATAGCATTAGATGAAATTGAGCACATATACTTTATAACATAGATGATGCAATCCAACAAAAATCTACCTTGTGAGAAATTTTGGCCTTATAGGGAGAACATTTATAAATCCCTCTTCTTTTTTGTGTGATTTACTCTCCTTATGCATATTATCTCTTGGAATTGTGATGGTTATCTATTTCTTGAGACCCTTATAAGATTTTTAGTTAATTACTTGTGAAGATCATATGATAGAGAACTTATTTTTATGAGCCCTATTATCCCCTATCTACCTTTACATTATTCCATCTTTTGATAACCAATTCTGGCCTGAAACCTATTATTTTTAGCTCCACAAAAATTATTCCCTAGCCGAGATAAGCTTGACCCTATCCGGGAATTAGGACTTAGATTGGAGAGGTAAAGTTTTGTGTTTTGTTGAAAAGAAAAGAGTTTCTATTTGCTTGAATTAAAGGGTATTTGGGAAGGGTAGATTGGAAGTCTCTTGTTATTACATGTAAGAAAGGTCTCTTGATAAAAAGATGCACAAAATAAAGCTTGAAGGGAAGAAAATGTATACGGTGGATCGTTAACGACCCGCTTATGGGTTCGTTAACGAGGCAGCGAGAAAAAAAGAAGAAAAAAATATAAAAAAAAAGGAAAGAGAAAGAGGAAAAGTTGAAGTGCATTTGTGTTTAAAGATAATATCGAGAGATTCTTTTTTTTTTCGTTATGAGACTTTCTAGGATGATAAAGGGTGAGTGAAAATAAAGTGTGCATAATATGAGAGTGAGGTTGGTTATCTTATATGAGAGTTTTGATGTTATGTGTGAGTTTTTAGGAGTCTTTGATTCCCGGATATTATTAGCACCACATGACCAAAATATTTTCCACGCCCTATTGTCTTTACCAAGCCCCATTACAACCCGGCCGAATGGAAGCTTCTTCGAAGTTTTTCATTGAGCCTATGTTTTCTTGATGATTCTTTGCTTGTTTTGACAAATCTTGGGTGGAAAGTATTGGTGATATAAGTTCCAATTTCTATGAGTTTTTGTATATAGGATGAGTTGAGAGATTGAAATTATAAGCCCAAACACATGAGAGTTGAGTGAAACACATTATATCCCTTGAGAGGTTGGATTGTATTATTTTATGTCTATTTAAGTGCATATATGTGTGAGGATGTTAATAGTCTTTTGCTATAATTTTTTTATGTGTAGATGTTGCTTTTTGAAGATGGCTATGTCTAGATAAGCATGATTTGTTTTGGTTTTGGTTAGTATCTTGATTATTGCTTGAGGACAAGCAAGTCTAAGTATGGGGTATTTTGATGTTCGCATTTTTGGTATAGTTTTAAATAGGTTTTCTTTGCTTATTAGGATTAATTTTGTCTAGTTTAGGTTTAGTTTTAAGTGTTTTTAGATAGTTTTGCATAAATCTACGAAAAGAGTGGAATCTACGCTATTTTATGTATTTTGCAGGTTTTAGTGAGGAAAGGAGCTAAATTTGGAGCATCACAGTGAAGGATGGGAAAGTGCAAGATTTAAGAAGTCAAGGCTCGAGAATACGAGAGGAGGAGTTGAAGAAAACAAAACCCCAGGCTCGTTAACGAGGTTGTGAAGGGTCGTTAACGAGGCCACGA
Source organism: Fallopia convolvulus (assembly GCA_964016875.1). Taxonomy (NCBI): domain Eukaryota; kingdom Viridiplantae; phylum Streptophyta; class Magnoliopsida; order Caryophyllales; family Polygonaceae; genus Fallopia; species Fallopia convolvulus. Next base: position 32,386,952 of record OZ024736.1, read on the forward strand.
AGAAGAAGATTTCAGAGTATTATTTTATTATTCACCGATCCTGAGCGGGAATTTATTTCCGTATCGGTTGAGTATCTTTTTAGAATCTTTATGGGTTATTAGAATATGTATTTTAGGGTTTAATATCTTTCTAGATTTTATTTCTATCTTTTAGAGATTGTTTCTATCTTTTTAGGAAAGTTTTTATCTTTTAGCCTTTTTAGTTTTTTAGGATTTTCTAGTATAAATACCCTTCTATCTAGCATAGAAGAAAGGGGGGGCTTAATTTTGGAGTAGAATTTTAGAGCTAGTTTTGGAGGAGATTTGGAGGAAGGCCGAAGGAGAGAGAACCGGATCGGAAGTCGGTGACGAGGGTCGGTAACGACGGTTTCCGAGGTTTCGTTGATCGAGTTTGTTCGGTGATTTTTTCGTTTTGGTTTCCTTCTGAACCTCTGTAAGACGATATTTTTGTTATTTATTTAAGTTTGAGTTTTGTTTCAATGTTTGTTTTTATTGAAGTTTTTAGTTTCTTAATCATGAGTAGTGAGTAATCTATTTTTCTAGGGTTGGGGTTAAGCCCGGCATAGTTGAGCATGTTTGATGAGTAAGATAGTGTGTTGCATGCCTTTTATCTTTATTGAGATTGTTTGTTGTGCTTAATATCGAAACGGGAGTTGAGGTAATTTGAGTTTTAACTTGATTGAAAGAGAAAGTTAGTAACTTGAAGGTTGATATTGTTTGAAAACGAAAGTTTCAAGCTTTAGATCCAAAACAAGCAATTGAGTGAGTTAGCTTATGAAAATAGATTAATTTACTTGTTAAGTCAATGAAAGTTGATGACTCTATCTATTTAAAGGCATGATCTTATCTTCTTACGAATTCTTATGCTTGGCTATGTTGTGGTGTCCCTTATCCTAGATTTTTGTTTTAATTGAATTATTTGTGATAAATCTTCGTTGCTGAATACTTGCTTCGGTACCGAGTATTAATTAGAATTTTATTAGGTCGTTAATTGGTATTTTTGTGTTCGGTGGTTCGGTAACGATCCTGACAAGGTCGTTAACGAGGCATCTCGTGAGTGTTTTGTTTAATTTTATTTGATTTTTATTAGGTTGATAGACCAACAACCTTGCTTCCTGTGGAACGATCCTGACTCCACTGTACTCAGCGGGGTCTTGACTTACAAATTTATTTGTTGGCCGAGAAACCCTCTCAACAAAAACTTCTACCCCTGAGACTCTGTTGAGAGGGATTTACTTGACAACAAATAAATTTATAGTCAAGATCCCGCTGAGTATAGCGAAGTTAGGATCGTTCCACAGGAAGCAAGGTTGTTTGTCTATCAACTACTAAAAATAAGAAAAACAAAGAAAAACAGGCAAAAATACCTACGACCAACCTCGTTAACGACCTTGTCAGGGTCGTTAACGAACTTGGGAAATTCTACGAACACACGCTAACGAGCTAAAACACAGGTTCGGTACCGAGGCACTAACTCTATAAAGAATATGACTGAAAGATAAACCTTATAAAATAAAAGACCTAGGACAAGGGTTACCACAACATAGCTATGCATATAAACTCATAAGAAGACAAAGATCATGCCTTTAGGAAGATAGATTCATCAACTTTCGCTGATTAGCAAGCAAATCAATTAATTCTCATAAATCAATTCACTCAATCACTTGTTTTGGATCCAAAGCTCGAAACTTTCATAATCGAACACTATCAACCTTCAAGTCAACAATTTTCTCTTTCGATCAAATTGAGAACTCAAATCACTTCGACTATCGTCTAAGCATAAACTCAACAAGCAATAAAAAAACGGATAGAAAGGCATTGAAAACATGAACTCACTCATCAAACATGTATAACTATGTCGGGTTTCAACCCCAATCCTAGATAAGAAAACTACTCACTACTCATATTAATAAAGCAAACAACTTCAACAAGAGAAAACATTGAAAACAAAACAAAATTACTTCAAATTAATAAAAGAAATATCGTCTTACAATATCCAGAAGAAACCGAAAACACAGAACAAAATATGTGCAAAAGCCGACTAACGACCCAATTCTCTCTCTCGATCGACCTTGGCTCGCAAATCTTCTCCACTCTTCTCTCGTCAAATTGGGCTCTTCAAAGAGAAATAAAACTCGTCAATAAAGCTATCTATTAAAACCTAAAAGATAAAAACTAAAAAACCTAAAGAAGGGTATTTATACTAATAAAGCTATCTATTAAAAAACCTAAAAGATAAAAACTTACTCTAAAAAGATAACAAGATATAAGATATAACCCACAAATCATTAAAACCCCTAAAGACACTTAAAATCCTACCGAAACGGAATCTTTATTAACGACTTCCGCACAAGCTCGTTAGGAATCACAAAATCCTATCCAAAAACTCTATATTTATGCCTCGTTAACGACCTTTTACAGCCTCGTTAACGAGCATGGGATTTGGCTTCTACGACTCTTCTTCTCTTAACAGCTTGGACTTCACTTGCCCTTCTCATGCCACTTTCCTCTTTAACTTCAAATCTTCCATCATCCACCATATCACTTCAGTTCAGCTCAAAAAAAGCGCTCTTTTCTGCTAAAAACCTACAAAAAGACACAAAACAGGGTAGCTTCCATACTTCTCATAAAATACGCAAACTCATCCAAAAACACACAAAACTAACTATAAAACCTACTAAAACTAAACCTAAACAAACTAAGAAACACACCAAAAACTATACTAAAAACACGAATATCAGACTCCACTCAGTGGATTTCAATAGAATACTTTATATTAAGTTTCAACAGTTACAAGGCAAGTCAAGTTCCTTGGTAACTAAGGCACCCACCAAAGTTCAATCAACTAGACCTCTTCTACCTTAATCGTAAACCCAAACAAAACTAAACTACTGATCTGAGTACTCACACCAACGTGGATTCTTCATCAGAAAAACCACACGACTTGAACACTTGAAAAGTTCTCTCTTTACGTTCACCGTCAACCACACTAAAAACCCTAGCCAAACCTAGCCTTTTATAGGATATTACCAAGTCTGATCTCAATCACAACTCTTTCCTAATTGTGTTGATATTCCACTCGACAAATCCCACTAAATTAGGGGTAAGAAGATAAACGATTATTCTAGTCCTCAACCAATTCGATTCTTTCCATAACTGATTGATTTCGGATTTCCTAGATAAGACCATCCTTATTTGATCTTATCTCTTACTTGATCTTCTCACAAACAATCAAACAAAGCTATCAAATATTCATAGAAGATCAGTCGTAAGAAATCTGGTAACTTTCCATAAATAGAAAGTCACGTATCTTCGGGATACTCTTTCCATATCGTCACTCGTTCCTATGATTGCTCCTCATAATGTTCCTTCAATCTTGATGATGTTCTTGATTTCCTGAAATGCTAGCATGGAGAAACTTATTATACCGTCAAAGTTTGTCATTGTCAAAATTAAGAGAAACCATGCAAAAACGAATGTTCCAACAATTTTTCCCTTTTTGATGATGATAAACTTATGCAAAAATGCTAATCTAGAAACCAAGATAAAATATAAGACATGGAAAACATCTATGATTGATTCTTGGTTCCCCCTCAACAGATGCATCGTTGTTCCTACTCACCTGTCTAACAACCCATTCCCCCTTAGCCAAAGTTCCCTCTGTATTTCCTAGATAAAATGCATCTTTGCATTTTTTCTAACTTTCCCTTTTTGACATCATCAAAAGGTTAAATCAAACAAGAAAAACAAAGAGCAAATGAACAAATTTAATTGAAACTTAAATGTCATTCATAAGTAAAAGCAAGTCAATCGATAGATAATTATTTTTTTTGCAACATTCAAGTAAAAATAAAAACATAAAAACATCATAATGTTTGAGAGGGGGTAAGCTGGTAGGATAAAAAGAGGGCTTCCACTCATGGTTCCGAGGAGACATGATCAGCAGCAACACAGGAAGTGTCTCTCTTGGTAGGTACTCAATGATAGTACTCAGCTGCGAGGAAATCAGTTGAAGTTCAAACAACATCTTGACACTTACACTCCCACCAGTTGAAGAACTCCCAACGCCCTTCTGGGTAGTCTTCTTTACCGTAGTTCCCTTTGAATTTCCTTGGTACTTCATTTAGGGAATATGGCTCATATTCGGAGTGTCCAAACCCGGTTAACCGAGATTTTGGTTAACTAAAGTTCGGTTAACTATGATTTTGGTTAGTTAAAATCATATACCATAACCGAAGTGTGAATCCCGGTTAATCGTATTTCGGTTAACCAAATTTTCGATTCAGTTTTCTCGGTTAACCGATAACCATTTATGTAATTTTACCTTAAATAATTAAAACTCAAACAAAAAAAATTGAATAAAAAAATGATTAAGCAAGACTTTAATTTAAATATGTACTTATACCATTTTGTTTTGGTTGTTGTAAACAAATATCAGAATATATACTATATAGTGTTTGAAATAAAATATTATGTGTATTAATTTTTATCCTATGAAATTTAATAAGCGAGTCTTATATCAATGAGAAGTGAAAATATAGTGTGTAAATTGATAAAACTGGAGAAGGAAAGACTCAAACTACATCAACAACACCCTGAAGATCACATAGGTTAACCACTAAATACAGCAAAGATAACTAATATTTGAAAAAAATATTAATAAATTTTCAGTTTTTCGGTTAACCATTATATGTAAAGTCGTAAATTGAAACCGAACCGATAAACTGAAAATATTTTCGGCTCGGTTAACCAAACCGACATTTCAATTAACCGGTTTTACGGTAGGATTTTGATTTTTTATGGACACCACTAGCTCATATCCAAGGGAAAACCAAATGACTCCTCTAGAGCATGCTCATACATCTTCCTGACTTGTAGAATAGCCTTGACGAACTGAGGATATGGCAAACCATGGTTCTTTCCAGTGCTCTTAGCCATGTTCCTCTTCATGATCTCAGGAAGACAGATTCTCTCATAGTTCATGAACTTGTCCAGTAATAGCATGTCGTTGATGGTGATGGCATTCCTTTTCTCCAACCTTAGGAACCACTACCTTGATCAGGAATTGGTGAGCGATTCTCTTAGTGTATCCAAGATCACTTGTCATGTAAGGATCGACAGATTGTTTCCCCTCGACACGCTTGATAAGCTGGTTCTTGTTCTTTGGCCAATGACTTGAGGTATGCATATCCCCATATCCAAAACTAGGAACATTCAGAATCTTGGCGATAGACCCAACAATAAAAGAGATTTCAACATCCCCAATAGTAGTAAAACCAATTGGTCCAACAATAGGTAGATCCTCAAGCTAATAATGTTGGACAAATTCAGTGAGGATACACACATCTACCTTGACTTTTGCAGGGCATAGAGTCTCCCATCCTTGGAACTTGAGAAGTTCCCAAAACTCCATCATATCATGCTCCTTGAGAAACTCCTCATCATCACCAGTGGATCGACAACTCGTTTTGACCCTTCTACAACTGGGGTCTCTTACTCCATGGGATGTTTCCCTTTGGCTTTTGCCGCTTTGAGATCTTCTTCCACTTCTTCTTCGATGTTCTAATTGATTTCATTTTCTTCTTCCTCCAATTCTTCCTTTTCTTCAGTCTCTTCTTCCTACTTTTAAGATTCCAGCCCCTCTTCCTCAGATTCCTCTTCCTATTCAACAACAGGTTCCTCCTCAACCTTCTTCTTTGATGTTGTTGCAAAAGAGCGCAGACTTTACTTCTTTGCTTTTGGAGCAGCCTTTGCTTACTTTGGAGGAGGGTTTTCTCCGAGTCAAAGATATGAATGATCTGTGATGGTTTTGGAACACGTTCCTTGCCAAAGATTTCAATTGGTTTTTAGTCTTCGTCCAACTGGGCATCTTGTTAACCGTAATGAGTTTTTCTGGTTGTGTTTCCTCGACCTCTTTTGGAGGCAATTCACCTTCATGCTTGTTGGATTCACCCAGGCCTTCTTTGCCCTCCTCTATTTTTGTCGGCTTCTTGGAATGAGTAGCTAAAGGGAGAATGGAAGGATCTTTCTCGGAATCTTCAAGAAGAACATCTTGTTCACTTGAAGCCTTAGTAGAGCTTGAACTCCTATGTGTTAACCTCGTCGATTTTCGGTTGAAGTTTGGATATGGGAGAGGAAATCTTGGCTTTTTGAAGAGCTTTGACTTTAGCCTTTAGAACTTCGATCTCAGAATCATCAAGGGTTTCGACATTTAGGGCAGGGTTAGTAGAAGAGGATGCCATTGATGAAGGGAAGAAGAAAGATTGAAGCTTGGAGAGAATTAGGGTTCTGAAAAAAAAAACAAAGAGTGCGGAGAGAAAAGATTTATCGAGTTGAATAAGGATATAAAGCAAAAATCTTTCCTTCTTGATTAAGATCACAATCATCTTTTCTCTTTCATCCAAATCTCAAAGGCTAAATTACTTTCCATGATTACCATTTGCAATGCCACTATGAGAAGACTGCATAATCAGTCCCATTGTTCTGTGCAAAATACAGTTCAACGGCTTGAAAATTCAAACTGGTAGTCACAACGCAAATTCATTGATGTCACTTTTGAGTAGAGTTGACGATTGTTCTCAACTCATAAATTTATCTCTAATGAAGATTGTAAATAACTCACAAAAAGATGATCCATATAGCCATTGATTACCATCCTCGTTCTCAAGAGTGGAATAAAAGGTTTATTTGAACGGTGAAGGGAAAAGAGATACACCATCCAAAAATTTTAAGGGCTAAGTGATTTTTGACATCCAAAACAATTATTCTCCGTTTTAAGGTAATTTGTGAGGTTCATAGAGAATGTTTGTTTGGACCAGGCTTATGGGATAGCTTATAACCAACCATCATTTCGGCTTGAAGTGAGGTATAGAATAGATCAAGTTGGTTATTTTGGGCCAAAAGAAAATTTTGGATTTAATCATTTCAGTTCAAAGTCCTTTGAGCATGCAACACGTAACAATTTCTAATGTATATAACAACTAATGCATAGAGGAATAGGCATAACCCATTAGGAAACATGTCAAATGATGCGTAGTTTCGTGAGTGAAGTTACCTCATTAGTCAAGCATTGAAGTAATAGAGGATCAGGACTTGTTTACTCTAGGGAAATGATTCCTAGTTACATCTTGAGATGTTCATAGGGTTTTCTGTCCAAAGCCTTTGTGAAAATATCTGCCCCTTGATTTTTAGTCATACAATGATCCATCTTAATGAAACCTTTTTGAACATTATCTCTTAGAAAATAATATCGAATGTCTATATGTTTGATTCTAGAATGATGCACATGATTCTTTGAGATATTGATAGCACTTGTGTTATCGCACATGATAGGAATAGTTTCAATAGACATACAAAAGTCGACGAGTTGTTGTTTTAAACATAAAACCTAGAAACAATAGGCAGCTGTTATGACATATTCGGCTTCAGTTGTGGAAAGAGCAATTGAATTTTGCTTCTTTGATCCATAAGATACCAAACACTGTCCAAGGAACATGTCTGATGTGCTCTTCCTATCTACCAAGTGACCTGCAAAATCTGCATTTGAAAATCCAACAAGATTGAACGAGTTGTGTCTGGGATACCAAAGACACAGACCATCGTTCCCTTTCAAGTACCATAGGATTCTTTTAACTTCTTTCATGTGTGTTTCTTTTGCATTAGCTTGGATCTTTTTTCGTATGGAGTGATGATATTGTCAACAGAATGATCCCTCTTCTGATGATAATTTCTGGTTTCAATCAGAGTGAGATCTACGTTTGACTCCTCTTCTTGTCCTTCCCTGGAATGTTCCTTCAAACTAAGATTGATCTTGTTGAATATCATCCCCTGTTTCTGAAGCACTTAGTGAATAATCTCCTTCTCATCTTGGATCGTGAGAGATGTCTTCTTCACCTGGAGCTTGTGCGCTTGAATTTGCATTGACATCATTTGAATCCGCATCTAGAACCTTCATTACCTCCTCGTTACTAGCAAGGTTCCTTACACATTTGGATTCATCAAAGACAGCATGAACTCTTTGTTCGAACTTCTTTTTCATTTTATTGAACACCTTGTAAGCCTTGATGTTGGATGCATATCCTAAAAAGATGCCTTCATCACTCCTTGTATCAAACTTGCTTAACTCGTCTTTTCTGTTGTTGTGAATAAAACACCTACATCCAAAGACTTTCAATTGGGAAATATTTGGCTTCTGTCGCCTAATTAGTTCATATGGAGTTTTTGAAATATTAGAACGAATAGATGCTCGATTTGTGATGTAGCAAGCAGTGGTGACAACCTCAGCCAAAAGGATCGAGGCAGGTTACTTTCCAACATCATAGTACAAGCCATGCTTTCCACATTTATATTCTTTCTTTTAGCTACGCCGTTTTGTTGAGGAGTCCTTGGCGTAGAGAAGTTTTGAGACACTCCATATTCGTCACAATATAAACATGGAATTCTTAACCCACATGGGACCACACAAATCCATGTGTATCATCTCAAGGGGGCGAGAAGTACTGATTGACTGCCTTGGAAGGATGATCAACTTTGCTTTCCTTTCACACACTCTTCACACTGATTCTCTTTCTCCGCGAGAACTTTTGGAAGTCCTATCACCAGATCTTGTAAGTAAAGTTTGTGAATATCTCGATGATTATCATGACCAAACCTTCTATGCCTAAGATAAGTTTCATTGACGATTGTAGCAAAACATAGTTTCTATTGTGTTTGGAAACTTTAGTCGATTTCCTTTTAGGACCATAAGATTGAATGTTTATTTTTGATTGTACAACCATTTGAGATGAAGGACACCTCATTGTTCCCTTGGTCACAAATCTTTTCTTCCCTTGGTCATAAATCTTAGCAATACTCAGGAGATTGTAACCAAGAGCTTTAACCAAACTCGCGTCTTTCACACTTGTCTTTTCATCCAGCTCCACTTCTCATGTTCCAATGATTTCTCCTTGATTTTTGTTGCTAAAGGAAATGTTTCCTCCAACACTTTATTGAAGTGAGGACAAAATACTCTCGGTCTATGTCATGTGACATGAACACCCGTGGTCAAGGATCCAGCGGATGTTCAACCTCGCGTCAACCTAGAGAGAGAAAATTAAGTTTTAACGACCCAGGCTTGCTTAGCCTTCCCGAATCGATTAGCAAATTACACATAATAATAATTTTGAGATTGTAATATAGTTCCCTTTTGCGAACTTTTGGAGCTAGAAGCAACATTTGAGGGATCAGCATGGTTTTTCCCTTTTCAGTGTTGCATTCTTACTTCTTATGTGGTAAGTGAGCTTGTTTCTCTTTATTTTGATGAGAACTATCATACCTTTGTTTTTTTTCTTACCATACCATTGTTTCTGGTTGTTCCCTGGGTTCTTGTTGTGAACCTTTTTGTTAGACAACTCTATTCTAACTCTACAATCTTTTTGAACATGACCCCCCTTTCCACAAGGAAAGCAAACCCTATAGTATTCACCAAGCTATCGCTTAGGATGAGGTTTGTGGAGAGTTCATTCTTTAGATAGTTCCTTGCAAGGAACTTTATGTTGTTTCCCTTGAGACTTTAATAAGAACATTTTGTGAAAAGTTTTACCAGTGTACCATTCCATGTTCTCATTTATCCCACTTTCCAAAATTTTATTCCGACCCTCTCTATGAGTTACTTTATCTCTAGCATATTGAAGTTCCCTAACTTTTCTTTCCATCTTTTCTTCTAAGCTTAGGTCACTGGAGGATACTTAGATTTATCTTTAGCATAACCAATACCAAACTTAGATGGGTTGAACACAACTCGAGTTCTTTTGTCAAGATCTTTTTCAATTTCTTCCTTTTTGAGTTAAAGATCGAGCAAATCAAACCCAATTTCATTATTGGTTTCAATGAGAAATTTGACCTCATCTTTTAGACTTTCACAAGCATTACACGAAACAACGCTAATAACAAATGTCTCTGATAATTTTTCTTCAAGATTAAGACATTTCTCATCAGCAGATTCTAGCTCATCTTGCATTTTTAAGTTTTCTTCAGAAAGCTTTTTTAACAAGAGCAACGAGGTCAGATTTTTTTAGAATTGTCAAGATTGGTAAGAAATTGTTCAAGGGTTACCTCTTGATCGGTTTCATCTGCTTCAGAGTCATAGCAAAGATTTTGAATTCTGGCTCGTCATCGGAGTTAAGATCCCATGCAGCTACGTAGCCTTTTTTCTTCTCGTTCCCAGACTCGTTACCTTTGGGGCAACTTTTGCGTAGTGGCCCTTCTCTTGACAGTTTAAGCATGTGACGTCCTTGACATCTCTTTTCTCATAACGTCATCTCTCCTTGAGGATAACTTGCTTCTTGCCTCTTCTATAAAGTGACCTCATAGCTTTGGTTATGAGAGAAACATTTGAATCTCTTTCGATCTTGTCATCTTCCTTCCTAGTAGTGACGTTTTCAATAGCCTTCTCCACCTTAAGAGCAATCCCATTGTTGAAGCTTGAGGTACCACTGGTGATGTTTTCAAAGTGCTCATAATCAGTAAGCTTACTAGATATGTAATGGAGAGTATTAGTTTTAGCGAGTAGATCTTCTATGAGCAGACCTCTGCTAACTAAATATCTGGGACCAAGGCCATCAACAATCACAGAGTTTTTTTCAAAGTGAGTGATGGACTACTCGATACCAAAATGATTGATGTGAATCACCAGGGCCTCAAAACGAGATTGATAGGATGAAATGGTTCCTCCTTCCTTCATCTGGAAATTGAAGAATTCCTTTTAGCGGCTTTTTGATGACTCTCCTTCAGATCTGAACTTCCGATATGCATCTATTTAATGGCAGCTCATGAATCCTTGGCGGTTTTGCAATTCACCGCCTTGAGCAAGTCTTCAGATCCTACGACGTTGTTTAGATACATCTTTGCCTTAAAGTTCTTCTCCATTCTGGTCCATTTAGTTGGACCCCACTCAGACTTTTTATTCTTCTTAGCCTCGGGAACAACATACTCGCCATCTTCAATGACGGACAAAGCTTGATAGTCATTGCTCTTGATCCATGTTGCGAACAGGATCTTCCAATGGTCATATTCTCCTGCAATGAGTAATGGAGGCTTCTTATTTCCAATACTGATGATGTGGTTGTTGTTGGTACTCAACCTATAATTCCTACACTAAACACAAAATCTAGAGCAACCTACTCTGATGCCAATTGTTGGATCGTACTGTGTTAGTAACAAAGAAGGGAACTAGCAATGTTCCCTGAGCAGCAGAGATAAAGCAAAAACAGGAACACATTATTTAGAGAGAAACATTCTGCCCGACCAGCAAGTTGTAGAAAGAAAAACCTTTACCCTAAGACTCCTTCTAAGAGAATTTCAATAGAATACTTTATATTAAGTTTCAACGGTTACAAGGCAAGTGAAGTTCCCTGGTGACTAAGGCACCCACCAAAGTTCAACCAACTAGACTTCTTCTACCCTAATCGTAAACCCAAACAAAAGTAAACTACTGACTTGACTACTCACACCAACGTTGATTCTTCACCAGAAAAACCACACGAACTTGAACACTTGAAAAGTTCTCTCTTCACGTTCGTCGTCAACCACACTTAAACCCTAGCCAAACCTAGCCTATTATAGGATATTACCAAGTCTGATCTCAATCTCAATTCTTGCCTAATTGTGTTGATATCCCACTCCGAAAATCCCACTAAAATAGGGGTAAGTAAATAAACGATTATTCTAGTCCTCAACCAATTCGATTCTTTCCACAACCGATTGATTTCAAGATTTTCTAGATAAGACCGTCCTTATTTGATCTTATCTCTTCCTTGATCTTCTCACAAACAACCGAACAAAGTTGTCAAATCTTCGTAGAATATCATTCGTAAGAAATCTAGTAACCTGCCATAAATAGAAAGTCGCGTATCTTCAGGATACTTTTTCCAGAGATCGTCACTCGTTCCCACTATTGTTTCTCACAATGTTCCTTCACTCTTGAAGATGTTCCTGTTTTCCTGAAATGTTAATATGGAGAAACATAGTATACCATCAAAGTTTGTCATTGTCAAAATTAAGAGAAATCATGGAACAATAAATGTTGGAACATTCATTGGGCTCATCTAGAGCATCCACTAGGGATGAGTCCTGGTTACTAACCAATTTTAAGGAGTAAGGGCAAACCGTCGACCGAGAGATTCGAAACGGTGAACTTTGGGTACTACATAAAGGCCAAACCGTTGAACTAAATGCCCGAAGGCAGTAGGCAGTATCATAATGTTTGTTGATTATGTTTTTTTCAAAGATTCTCCCATTCTATCTTATATAATAGATTGAAAAAACTTTCTAGATCTAATTTATTAAGTAGTCACTAAAAAAGATAAGACCGTTTAGCATAGGCCTTTGAATCAAATGAATGCCCATGATTAAAACTTGCGTAGTTTAACTATTGGCATAAATGCTGAAAATAGCACCATTCGAATTTCCGATGAGATTTCTTGTAGGTATTATGGTGCAGCCACAAGAATGTTATTTTGTGTAAAAAAAACTTATGCCATCTCATTTTCCGACAAAAAAATAGATTTAGGGGATGTTTGTATAATTTTTTCGTTTGAGTAAAGAAATTTGTATAGTTTTTGGTTTTGAGCACTGCCCATAAAAATTAAAACGATGACCTTATGATATTATCTGAGATCTTTGCCACTTGACATGGTTTAAGGAGAATGAGATGGCATGATCTGTTTGACATATTAGCATTTTGATGTCCACGTCTCATCACCTTTGTCAAAAATTCAAATAATATTGTTTTCGGTATATACTATATACATTCGTAGTGTGACTATATATTTAGTTTTTTAAGTTTGTATTATTTTTTATTCAAAGTCGTGTTTTCTCAAATTATGTAGGAATATGGAATATTGGAGTATATGAGTTTGGAAGAGAATAAAATTAAGAATGAAAGTATCGTATTATGCTTTCTTAGATGGAGCAAGAGGAAAATAATATCTCATCGGTGATGGCCCGACTCCTCGGAAGGTATTAATTTAGGGCTCGTTTGGTATTTGTTCAGAAAAGGAAATGATTAAGATCATGAATTTAGTCCATTTGTAGTTTCTGGTTCATTGATTAAAATGGTAACCATTACCTTTTCCTTTTCCGTTTTTATGTAAAATTTGAGATAATTATTCCCACCCTCTAACATGAGATAATCATATCATCTATTCTTCTCTAACCACTGTCCCCATCTCTTCATTTTTCTTGTAAAAATGAGAACATCATTACCATTTTTTATATAAATTTATTTCTTTTCGTTTTACTTTACTCATTGTTTTAGGAAACGGAGAATTAATGTGTTTGAAAAGATCTTAGTACTATACTTAGAAATTCATGAATCTACAAACACAAAAAAGGGTAGATATTGAAATTCAGATATTAATGAATTGAAGCAAGTGTAAGACAAATTAAATGCAAACGTATGTTGAGTTTTTACCCGTTGAAGCGATGATGCATTGCATAGTTGATTTGTAAGTCCAAGGGGTCCGGTGACCCCTCCTCTCTCCCAAATATGCATGATGAAAATATCTTGCTCAGTGGTATGTATGTCCAATATTGCTCCACATAAACCCATGCTTAGACAATCACAGCCTTACCCAACTTTTTTTTTCCCGTCGACATGGGGCCCCACCTCAACCCGACCTCCTCATGTATTTCTCTTCCATGTTAATTACTTCATACGTCCCAATTTAATCTTTCCGTTTTAATTTGGACACAAAAATTAAAAAAAAACGTATTCAAAAATGTTGAAGAGAGAATAAAATATTAATGTGGATAAAAAATGTTAAAAAATGTGAAGAAAGTATTGAAAAATATAAAAAAATATAAAAAATGATAAAGGGGATAGAAGAGATAAATTTTGGAGTACTGTAATTTAGATAGAATATAAAGATACATGAGTAATTTCAATATATCTTAAAATAGAAGATGATGTAGAAGTGGAAAGAATATTTTGGGATGACTTAAAAAGAAAGTGTAAAGAAAAAATTAGAACGGAAAGAGTAGTATTTTCATTGGACGATTAAATTAATGAATCTAACCATTATAATCAAATTCAATTAATTTGCAATTCTTATATTATGGATGGTGAAACAAAATGAATTGCGGAAATTGTGTGCCTCTCTTCCCCATTGGCCTCAAAGGACTTCGTAAAGAGATTTACAAAGATTGGGCTGCAAAACAGGTAAAAAGATATACAAGATAAGATTATATATCTTAAATTAATATTCATGCATATCTCTAATAGACGGCTACCATTCGTCTAATATTTATATAGATCAAACACAATCAAGGGTTGACATTGCATGCATTGGTTCATATTAAATTTACTAGATGAATCGAACAAAAAATCACATAAACAAACAAGTGACTTATCTGATCAAGTATTTAAACTTGTATTTTTGAGACTATATGCCCCTTGATAGAACGTATACAAGCAACGCAAGATCTTATACATAACCTCGAACAAGTACCCTTTTTTTTTGGTCTGGTCGAACCAAGTACCCTAGAATGCAAATTATAAAAACAACACATGTATTATGTATATGTTTTAGAACTAAAATATGAAAATTGACGATTTCCTATTATCCCAACCCAACACATGTATGATGTATACTTTTATCTCACTTGATTCAAATCCAATGACCACCAAATTTAACATACATGCTCTTTAATTACTATATCATTTATCGCTTTGTAAATTTTTCATAATTTTATGAGTCCCTAAACTTTCCCCGATCGACACTAGCTAGTCTGTTTGCACATATTTGGTTTAACAACTTATGCATTCCAAACCAAAACACTATCTTTTTTTTGTTGGGTAGAAAAACCCTACCATTTCTACATTTCAAAGGCTATTAGCTTTCAAATTGAAGTACTTACAGCCCTACCATTCGAGTTAAGAAAAAACAATGGAAATAAAGTTTAACAAGGCTCACCCAAATTAATTAAAGAACGAAATCGGATGCCGAAGTTGAATTCTTAGAAACTTTGGAGAGGGTTGTCTAAGAGGCTGAAGGGCGCATATATATGCTCAAAGAAATCCTTAATTGCTCCATTGGTAAATGATGATGAGGGGGGGAAAACAAGATCGAAGAGGTTCGAAGACTTGTTGCAAACAAAAGTGAAGAGGGATATAGAATACTATGCTATATATATACACATATTCACGAGGAGGTGGACCGGGGGGTATAAGCACTTTAGGCCACCAGCCCACCACAAACAACTTTCATTTGGATACCCGATTACGTACATCTACTTAATTACACTTTCGTACATGACATTTTCATAAAGCATCATCTTGCCCTTTCTTCTCTCCCTTGAGTTGAATACCCGATTACGTACATCTACTTAATACCTCACAAAATAAATCTAATTAAGTACGTACTCTAGCCAATGCCTTGGAATAATGTAAAATTTGTGTGCTCACAACATTTATACAACTATAAAAACTCTCCCTCAATAAATCAATAAATGATCTATCTATTAAAACAATGTATTAAAATCTATACAACTATAAATAATGATATGAGTTTTGAAATAGAAAATACCATTAAGAAATAGTTGGAGTTTGGAATATGATTGGGCACAATCAGTGCACCATATCATGTAGGTTAGCCTCTTACGTTCCTTCTTAAATGTTATAATCTATACATCCATACAAACTCTCCCTTATCTTTCAAATGATATATCCTATTTGGTTTATACAATTTTCTTCTTATTAAAATAATAATTAATTTTTTTTCTAAAATACAAAGCCTCTAATAAATATTGAAAAATATTATTTAAGATAATAACACTTCTTTCTTGCTACTTAAATGTATAAACGGTCTCATATTTCTCAATCGATCAATATCAATAAAAATGAATTTAAATTATTATCTAACTAAACATGGAAAATATAAGCAAGTTGGTTTTATAAAAATGTCAAAATTAAACATACTCCATAAAACATCACTATTGAAATACACGACCCTAAAAATACAAGGAGAAAAAATATAACATTACATCAATTATAATCATACAACTATATATTTATATTTATATGCTTAACCTTTCATAAACAAATGCTTACGACTCATAATATATTTTTCCTGCACCAAATCAACCATTCAAAATTAAGGTTTAAATCCAATTTTCTTTCATTACCTTTTTCATCAAATCTACACACATATTTTGCATTTCTATTCTAATTCAAATAAAATACACATTTATCTATGTCCACTTATAAAATTAATAACCATAGACACAAAATTTAATCCAGTCCATCGGACGGGACAAGCCATCTAGTTATATATAAAAAAAAAAAAGTGTGTGCGCGCTCGTGTATGTATATATGTAGAAGTTGATCGAGTCTCTTTGACAATGCCCTCACAAAAAAAATAGATTAAAAAATATTAGAACAAAATTGTAATTTTAGCTTTTTTGAAAGAAAAAAAACTGCTTATTTTTGCCAAAATCATAACGTTTGACATTTTACATTATGTTCATATATTTTATACAAATATTCTCACTATCACAAGACATGTTCACATCATCATCTTAACAGTTTAGAGATTTTATCATACGTTCGCATATTTTGTAAGTGTATTCACATATTAGTATTTTGTGTTCTTGTTTTAGGGTCGTATGTTCATGCTCGATTATATCGATCATTATACTGAAATTAAAACGCTTAAAAAAGTTATAAAAAAAAAAAAAATTAAAAATGATTTTTTTCCGTTTATTTTTGTTAAAAACATGATGGTTGACAAATTGCATTGTGTTCACATATTGTATGCACATATACGTTCACATTATTACAAAGCATGTTGACATATAATCGGTCACCTTAAAAGTTCTGAGATTTTATCATATGTTCACATATAATATAAGTCCGTTCACATATATGTATGGACTCAAACTCGATATTTTCTAAAAGAAAATTTTATTTTAAAAAAAAACTTTTTTCATATTAGTAATCAAAATATATTAGAGTTGAGAATCAAAAAATTTTTTATGACCACGTGAATGAAAATAGAATAAACTTTAGTTTTGTAAATAAAATGGCCATAATTTTCCAGGGAACAAAAATTACTAAGCTAGTAAGCTATATTTAGACACGTAAGTTTTCTGGAATTCAAAAATTTGAGTAAATCTTATATCTATTAGACATTAATGTGATAATGCCATCACCGATATTATGCTTTCGAATTTCTTAGAAACAACACCAATTTCTTTTCTTATAACCTCAACAACCACAATAGACAATTGAAAAGATGTGGTCAATTCCATCCCTTTCAACTGCTACCGCAATTTATAACCTTTATGAATCCTTTCTTACAAGCATATTTACAACCTCTAAAATATGCGTGGCCACTAAAAGGGGCTTGAAACCATTTTGAATAAACCATATATTCACGTGGCCACTAAAAGAGGCTTCAAATAATTCTCTAAATAAACACTTAATATAATTTTACATGTACGCATAATTGAAACAATTTTCACATATATATCCTAAGAAAAAAGACAAATCTTTGGCATAGAACTCTACAAATAAATATCTTTGACAAGTACAAGTCACAAAGATAATGGCACCACAGGAAATAGCCTCAACGAACCCCATGCCCTGTATGGATTAAACTTCACATACGAGTACGACTATACGACAATAGAAGGGGAAAAAAGCCTCAAAGACCATCATTTATAATACAAATTAGGCCCACTACACTAGACAAAACCAACCAATTATCAATTAACTGGGGCAACGCTAGCAAATTCTAATTTCTCTAATTTGTCTTTTTCGCTAATTAGACAATAGAATCAAGTCAATATGCTATCAAGCAACGACAATTCATCAAATGCCAAATTATTCAAAAAAAACAATTTGGGATTTAATCATAATTATAATTCATATATACATGTCGACCAAGAAAACCACACCACTAATTAAGTCATATATTTATCTAGTTCGTTGAGTTGATTTTGCCAATGAAGTTGGTTAATTTCAAACATTCTTGTATATGTTGTAAGGAGCACTTTTCATTTTAATAAATGAGGCTGGTTGGAATTTGCTTCATTGTTAACCTTTTTGGTTTGGTTTTAGTTAAATTTTAAGTTAATAGATGGTTTAATTGAAGTATGTGGGCCGATATAATGAGGATTGTGTGTGTAACGGACTTAACATACAAGTTAAATGAGCTTATGTAAAAGTCTGTGGGTCTATATTGACGTAGGGTGTGTTCATCCGCACAACACATAAGTACAGTGGGGTCCATCATAAAATTAATTGGCAATAGAAGTAATAATTCAAGGAATTATATACTAGACATTTATTTACTAAATTTTTGATGTTGGAAATCTTGTTTCCACACGCCCCCTCAAATGAAAATTGGTCTGACCCAATTGTCACTTGACTCTATTCCTTATGGCCGACAAGCCACCAAAACGGATGGGTAGCATACCACGAAGCCCAACACAAACACAAATAACCAAGAACTAGGCCTAGAATAAAACCGCTTTGGTACCATGTCAAAGACCGTGTGCCAATACTGACAAAGTGGGTGACCGTCTATGCGCACAACACATAAGCCTAATGGGTTAACCTAGTAGATTATATATTAGGCATTATTTGCTAAACTTTTGATGATGGACACATTGTTTCCAACCATATGACAATAGCAATGGAGTAAGTCATAAAATTATAAGTTAGGTTATTTTAGTTCCAACTTCCATATGTGAAAACATATTAATAACACGTCCTTGTAAGTGCAACTGGCCTGACCTAGTTGATACTTGGACAAATGGGTATAACATTTTAACCTCTCTATAGCAAGCCCAACAACGGGTGGTGGCATCTCATTTTCTTTTCAACCAACTCAATCCAAAAACATGTGAGCCACTGGTCAGACACAAACAAACGGGTGGGTAGTATCACTCACTAAGCCTAACCCAAATAGCCAGAAAATGGGCCGCATACCAGACCTGCTTTGACATCATATTAAATTTTGAGGGCTGAGATATATATTAGGGTTGTGCGTGTAACAGGCCTATTATACAAGTCCAATAATTTTCAAACCTAAAATTATATGCCAATGGGTGGAGTAACCCATAACATTATAAACTAGGTAATTTTAGTCCCAACATTCAAATTTGGGAACTTATTCTCAACAAGTTTGGGAACATATTTTACATCTGTTGAAACTTGAAAGAAACAAGCGCTAAAAATGAGGATTCAATTTAATGGAAAAAAAAACATGCAAAAGATTCACTCTTATTATGTTGACCAAATGGCTCACGCTCGTTCAAAGGAATCTACAATTTTATTATTCACTCCGAGTCAGATTAAGCGTGTTCTTTTACTTGCTCTAGACGTTCGACTTAGCTTCACATATATTATAAGTGTTTTCTCTCTTAAGATATAGTTGTGGAACCTTTTCGAATTCTCTCTCATAAATAGTGCAGTCCTTTAGAGTGTTTCAACATGTCGAGTCTCTATTAACAAGAGTTATTTTGAGCTAGAGATGTTTTTTACAACCCTTGCAACCTTTGCCTTCTTCAGCTATTTATAGGCATCAAAAAGGGTCGGAAGTTGAACTTTCTCGATGTGGGAGGGGTTTATTGATAGTCAATGTGTCGACCGCTAGTTGGTGGAATGTGAGGTAAGCTCCTCGCCTAGTGAGTCGACAAGGCGAGGAGTTGCTCCTCCATCGGCCAATATGCAGTTAAGTCGGATGTTAAGATTTTTCGATGTGGGACAAGCGAGAAGATATGTGAGGTGTCGTGTGCTGATTGGTGGAAGATGAGGCAAGCTCCTAGCTTGCCTAGTGAGTTGGCAAGATGAGCATGCGAAATGTTGCTCCGCCATTGGTGGAATGTATGGTTCAATCGGATGTTGAGATTTTCCGATGTGGGCGAGATAGCAGATAAATAAGGTGTCATTTGTTACTTGGTAGAAGATGCGGTTGACATGACATTCATCATAAGTCGGCAAGTTTGGCATGCAACATGCCTAAGCCATTTTTGGTTAGAGCCTCACGAGTAACTTGCGACTTCATCTTATGGAAGATCAGCGCGCCAAACGACCCAGACATTGATCATTGGGTCGAATCTGCGAGTTATTTGTACTTAAGTCTTCGTAGTAGTTTTACTTGGTTCCTTGGGTATAGCACCTTAGTCCATTAAGCGTGTGGTTAATACATTAGTGAAACCGTTTTTTTTTTTGGTTTAGCTTTCTTTGGCAAGGAGGCTTTGATACACCACGAGTATTTATATAGGGTGCGCGATTCTATTCATGTTGTGTGCCTTGATGCGAATTTCGAGCTGTCTACATTAATCTTTCTTGATCTATCTACTTGCTTCGACCATCTTTCTTGTTATTTAGCGTTTGAATTATCCGTATTCTATCAACATTTTATTTTCTTTCAATGTTACAAAAAATGTAATAATACTGCATACTTTTTAGCACGATGACATATCAATATTTCTCTTCTATGACAAGATATTACTAGGATGTAAGAAGCATTTTTTTTGGTAGAAAGGATGTAAGAAGCATTGACTCGTTGATCTTTTCCTTCTATTCATTCAATTTTGCTTGTAAATCAACCGTCTTTGTTATTAGATTTTTTGAAAAATCCACCGTTATAATAACGTAGGTAACCTTGTAACAGTTAAATACCGACTTATATTGTTAAAAAAAGATATTTAAATAATTCAAGATCAACAAAAGCAAACTGTTTTGGTACCACTTTTTCTTGGTGATATTTGAAGCCACTTCAATAAACATACATCCGGTCAAAACACACTTAAAACAAAAACAAAACCCAAAAAAAAATCAAGAAAATAATTGAAAAAACTCTAGGAATAAACAAGCACCAAGCATCAGGAAATTAAATTTCTTGTTGATTTTCAGCCTCATAGTTGATTGCTTGTCAAGAAAAAGGCATTCCATTTTATGTGGCAACCTGTCAATATCAGTCAGTTTGAAAGGGAAAGATATGAGGCTGCAGAAGAAAGCAAGCTATGCAAATTAAATATCACTACTCCTCTCTTTCAACAAAAAAAGATCTCGCTCCTCCTTTCGACCAAAATAAATATCTGGCTGCTCCTTCGACCAAAAAATATCCATATGCTTTCTTTCAACCAAAAAAATATCCGTATGCTTTCTTTCAACTTAAAATAAGAAAATCTGTGATCTCTTTTAACTTTAGAAAAAATAAAAAAAAAAACTCTCCCCGTTTTAGTGTTTTACCAACAAATTATCTCTCTCCATTCCAACCTGCTAATCTTACTTGTCCCACACTGTTTAGATTCTTTAATCTTTATTTATTTTTTCTTACATTTTAAATTTTGTTTTGCCTAATCGATCTTATCGTATCTCTACTTGAATTTTCTTTTAATAATGCTAACGGTCCAAATATATATGTATCTATCTCCTGCTTAAATTGAGTGCATGATAGTGTTGCCTCTGGACCAAAAAAAAAAAAGACCTAAGTGTCAATGAGTCATTGTAGAAAAAATTATCAACAAAAAATATTTAAATCTCCCTTCCTAAATTGTCGACAACTCGACATAGCCTCCCATCTCCGATCTCTCTCTAGATTGATAATTTTGTTTACCTTTGTTGAAACTTTTTTTTAATTATTGTACGATAAAATATATAGTTATTGTATAATAATCTTTACACCATCATGTAGTTTATAAACTTTTTAGTTTTTTAAGAATAAGTTCTCACATTTAAAACATGTAAAAGTTATGAGCAAAATTACATACTATATAATTTTACGAGTTATTCCAATCATTATTATATAGTTTTAGGTTAGAATATTATTAATTTGTATAAACTTTAATATGATATTAAAGCGAGTATGATCATGGGCGTTCTAGCTGTTTAAGTTAGGCTTAGCGAATGATGTTCATTGTCTGTTTATTTGGATTAGGTTAGTGGTCCACCCGTTATTTAGATTAAGTGGGCTAAAAAGAGACTAAGATGTCATTACCCATCGACGGGCTAGTTATAAAGAGATTGGGATGATAGACTTGTTTATCCAAGTGTCAATTAGCTCATGTCAGTTGCACTTATAGAAGCATGTTGAGAATATGTTCCTCATTTAAAAGTTGGAACTAAAACTGCTTACTATATAATTTCATGAGTTACTCTATCCATTGTCATATGGTTTTGAGTTAAAGCTTGATTCAGAAGACTTACCTGTCCCACTCCTAAGTGCCATATCTCTCATGATCATATGATAAGCCGAGCAGACTAAAAAATCTCCACTCTTCTCATAGAACCAGCATAGAGAGTCAAAAACACTAGCATCAATTAGGTGGATTCTAATCACTTCCTTCGCATCTAAATGATGTAATTTCTCTTTAACCATCTCTTTCCTCCACTTATTTGAATCCTAGTCGATCAAATCAGATACCCGGAGGTTGACATCTTGAGCTCTCGGGGTCGAGAGTACCCAGAGAGAGGTAGCCCGGGGAATCCACCGATCATTGAAGACCTCAATTGAGCTCCCATTTCCATCTTTTCACAAGAATCCAGATTCGAGCACACCTCTCGCACTCATCATCCTTGTCCATGTAAAACTGGGATTGAACCCTACCTTTGAAAATATTTTGCTTTTAGTAGCTTAGAAAACAAAGAATCCGGTTGTAGAATTAATCTCCATCCTTGCTTAGCTAGAAGAGCAAGATTAAAGGAATGTAAATCTCGAAAACCTAGCCCTCCAAGCTTCTTCGATAATCCCATTCGATTCCAATTTAACAAGTGTATTTTCTTCTTGTTAATTTCAAAGCCCCAAAAGAAGACACAAATTATTTGCTCTATCTCCTGGCATAACTCTTTTGGCAACAGAAAGCATGACATAGTATACATTGGCATAGCTTGCACTACTGCCTTGATCAAGACCTCTTTCCCGGCTCTAAAAAGCATATTCTCCTTCCACCCTTTTAATTTCTTCCAAACTCTCTCTTTAACTTGCTAGAAAATATCTTTTTTTGAACTCCCAACCATAGTCGGGAGCCCCAAATAACAGTCATGTTTGTCAACTTACCTGACTTGTAATTTAGCCTGAATGTCTCTTCTCCACTCAACCTGTACATTTTTGCTAAGCAATAGCTTGGATTTTGCTAAGTTCACTTGTTGGTCTGACACTCCTCCATACACATGGAGAATATGAACAATTTCTCGTGCTTGTTGATAAGTCGCTCTAGCAAAAAGAAGACTCATCAACAAAGAACAAATGAGACACAGAAGGAGCATTTCGAGCAATCTCGATCACATGTAATAGGCTAGCATTTTCACTGTGTCTAATGAGGCTTGCAAGCCCCTTCAACACATAAGAGGAACAAATAAGGAGATAGTGGATCTCCCCGTCTTATCCTCTTAATGGCCTGAATGGAAATCCCTTAATCAAAACTGAGAAGGAAACACTGCTCACACATCTCATAATCAAATCAGTCCACTTATTTGCTCCCTAGATATGCATCAAAATTGGTTATTCGTTCATCAAAATAGATTTTTTATGCATCAAAACTGGTTGAATGTGCATCAAAAGTGTCTGAATGTGCATCCAAACATACAATTTAGATATATTTTTATGCATTAAGCGTATGTGCATCAAAACTATTCATCCTATGTGCATCGAAGCGAGTCGTGTGTGCATCAACACAACTAATTAAAAAGTGCATCATGTTTTCATGTGCGCCAAAACTAGATGAATGTGCATCAAAACTGGCAAATTGTGCATCAGCAATATGTGCATAGATATATATTTGTGCATCAAAAGCACTTATATGTGCATCAAAATTCTCTTAAAAAAGTGTGCTATTTATGAATGTGCATCAAAATTGGCAAAATGTGCATTAAAATGACCAAAAAGTACATCTTATTCATGTATGTGTATCAACACTGACGATATGTGCATTAAAACTATTTAATCTATAGGTCAAAAACCTTATACATGCACATAAATAAGGTAAAAAAAATATTTTTAACTTTCTAATTTTGTTAAAAGAATTTGTCATTTTAGGATTGTATATAGCTAGGGTTAAACATTTTTAACTGTATACAAAATACTGTCTAAAATATTTTTAACTGATCACTAAAAGTATTACATGCTATATTATATTAGTGTGTATACAATTTTGTTCTACCCTGGTTTGGGAAAGATTGTTATTTTAATTTTCTAATTTTGCTAAAAGAATTTGTCATTTTGGGATTGTATATAGGGTTAGATATTATCCGCGAGTGACCAATTTATTCAAATAATCCAAGCTAAATATACAGGTAAAAATCCGAATAAAATAAAAAGTGAGTCACGTGCAATTGGTGCGGCAAGTGAAACGTGTTACAAGTTGGATATTGATGAAATTTAGGATCATTATAACCCGACCATCACCCAACCTACTTTTTTTATCACCCGTTTAATTTAATCCTAAGATTAGTGTTTTCATTTATTTTTATGGTATATAGACCATTTAACTTGTATGGACTTGGTAATTGATTGTTGATCTTTACAAATATCTTGCGAATTGTATATTCTATTTAATTGTATAGTAGGACTCATACCATGGTTACTAGTGAAAAGTAAAAAATAAATATCAGATTTGAGGGTGGTAGGTCACCCGAAAAATCTGCGCATAAAAAATGAGTTATATAAGGATAAAATATTTCACGGGTAATTGGTGGTTCAGACGAACTACTTTCTTTCATGGGCCAAGCTGATAAAACGGCCCCACCAACCCATAACTTATGTACAACCTTAATTGCAAGTGTTGATTTATTGGTGAATTGAGAAATTTGTACATATGAATTCTTTATAGATAACTGTTCTTTATCCATTCGATTAAATGTGGTGTGTATGAGTACTCAATACTGACTTTTAGAAAATAATGACAACTAATTTATTTATTTTTCAATTACTTTTTGAAATAGTTATGTTTACGACTAATATTACAATTTTAAGTAAACCAAGAAAGAATTGATAGAAATATCTAGGAACATGTAAAATAAACAGTAAAGTGTTAAAAGGAGCAGAATTGAGGGAAACGGAATGAGAGGCCTCAAGGGAGGACACGATAGCGCTTATTGACGAAGTGGGCGACTTGTCTGAAAATAATTGGCCGTGGATGATCACAATTACACACTGTATGATATGAGTGTATATATATTTACATTTGTCCCTTTCATTTTATTACCCGCAGGCAGGCCCCATCTTTCCGGGCCCACCTCTTTCCTCTTTATTTTGTCCATTTCCTTATTTAGCAAGGTGCACCCAACAGGTAAAACACCTTGTTCACACGTATTTATTTGTTCTATTTAACCCCAACCCACTACTCCCAACTCCCATAGCCACAATCATCCCAACACACAAACACTTGACTACTTCATTTCTCTTATACACTCTCTCTACTCACAAACCGGAAATAATCAATGGACGGTTTTTCAGCTTATGACTACCCCAGCCAGTACCTGCCTTACTCCGACGACGGATCACCGGCGACGGAGAGCGCCAGCCCCCCGCCGCCGGCGGACATAATGCTGGCGGAGAACAACCCCAAGAAGCGCGCCGGCAGGAAGAAGTTCAAGGAGACACGTCACCCGGTGTTCCGGGGGATCCGGCAAAGGAGCGTCAACAAGTGGGTGTGTGAGCTCCGGGAGCCCAATAAGAAGACCCGGATTTGGCTCGGCACCTTCCTCACCGCCGAGATGGCGGCGCGTGCATACGACGTCGCCGCCATCGCCCTCCGGGGCAGCTCCGCCTGCCTCAACTTCGCCGACTCCACCTGGAGGCTGCCGGTGCCGGCCTCATCCGACACCAAGGACATTCAGCGGGCAGCGGCCGAGGCGGCGGAGGCGTTCAGGCCGCTGTCTCAGGCGGCGGCCGCGGAGGCGGAGGCAGCCGCCGCCGAGGAAAGTATGAATGATGATGGCTTTGCTTTCACGGGGGAGGAGGATTTGTTTGAGATGCCGGAGATGATTCTTGCTCACATGTACAATGGGATGATGTTGGCCCCACTAGACTATGCTTACGTGGCCGATGATTACTCCGAGTGTCACGTGGACGTTCCACTCTGGAGCTATTAGTGTTTTCTATTAATTAGTTAGGAAGTATATAAAATATCAATTATAATGATGGGGCCGTGTGTTTATTGGGGCCAATATTCAAGGATGCTCATTGCTCAAGCATCCAATTTTAAAATACAATTAATTAATTAGTGTGAAGCACTCGTGTTGGAAAATGAGAGTCTATTTTCTGATTTTTTGTTGTGTGCTCAGGAGAAGTTAAAAACCTGATTTGTGATCAGAAATAAAGACAATGTTCACTCCCTTGATAACATTGTAAAAGATGGATGTTTGAATGATGTGGGAGGAGGGGAAAAAAACAGTATTTTTAAGGTATTTGTTTAGTGAGATTGACAGACATGCCCTTGGAACTCAACTTGACAATTGTAAATATGTATTCTTTAGCTTCAAGTAAACGTCAATATAAACATGTTTTTATCCTAAATTAAAAAAAGAAAACACAAAAGCTCATCGAAGATCCTTAAAAATCTTAAATACCTTTCCAAATACCATATGTCCGTGAAAGTGTGAATATGCCTTTCGGCAAAGAAACCCATGACCAATAACTATAGCATTACAACGTAATTGGAAAAGAACAACAGGAAGCACCAACATCATGATAACTACACCAAATTAACGTCTCAAACAATGTATTTATTGAAACAGACAAGCTGCAAAAACAGGGGGAAATATTCAAACAAGCAAGATGCAAAAAACTACAAGGCGGTGGTTTACAAGGAAGAGTCCTATCCAACACATTTCTGTGGAAACAAAGGCTCTTTAGCTTGACACGGCAGAGCCTGTAAAAGGACTTACAGCATCATCAATGGATGCAAAAACAACAAAAACAAAAACAAAAACAAAAAAAGTGAAGATCAGGCGCTGCACTTTCTTTCTACATGGCAAAGTAAAAGCTGAGGCCACAATCTTCTATTTCCGTTTCTTCCTTTGGCTTACTGTTCTGTACTCGGCATCATCTTTAACAAAGCTCCACCAGAGGAGAGAGAGGGGTATGACTGAGGTGTGCCAAAGAGCATGGGAGTCGATGAGTCCCTTATATGGAGGGAAGTCGTATGCCAACAGAAGCAAGGAGAGAGTTGCACCTGTCACAACTACCCGCACCTTCCAGCGTGATGGGTGGCAGGTTAAAGCTGCCCAAACACCCCACAGTATAAGTTTCGACACCATCAGAACAAAGCATACCTTCTTATTTAACCCTGCAGTGCAAATGGGAAACTAGTAAGAAAATATATGTGGATTTAGTCAAAAGGGTGTGCTCAGATATGTATTGATATAGTACCAAAACAAGGGCACACTCCAAGACTAGTTCTGAGTATAACTTGGTGAATTAGAGGTTAAAAGAGGTTCTTTGAAAGAAAAAAAAAAGAGATGACATAAAAAAGGACACCCTATGTCTAGTCATGTTATGTATTTAAGAGCTATCACATACCAAGATACTTCACCATGTAACTATGGGTAAGCTACACCTCATGGAGTATGAACAAGCAAGTACATATGGGAATGATGGGGAATGACGTATGCAATTTGTGCAGCTTGAAAGAAGAGACATGAACATCTATTATATGCATGTCATAAGGAATCACAGCCTTTAAGAGAGGTAAGTGCAAAGTAGGGAATGGGGCCTGTTATCAAGAAAATGAGGGCAGCTGGAATGTCAATGGTAGGTTTGTTGCTTGTGCAAGAAAGGATCAGGTTGTCTTTACTCTATAGATAAAACAGGGAACAAAAACAATCACAAATGGCATGAGATTCTAAGAAAAAAGGTGTATCTGCCTGAGTTTTTTTTTGAAAAGGTATCTGCCTGAGTTTTGAGCAGAACTACAAAGAATAGAAAATGGTTGGAATATATAACTGAGTTGAGTATGCCTAGGGTAAGCATGTTAATAGTCACAGGATGGAAAGAAACTAATCACTCATCTCAGATTAAGCACACAGAGAGATGAGAAGAAAGAAGAAGGATTGAGAAATAAAGTTGACCAACCATGCTCTCATTATCATTCCACTGAATGAGCTTAGTGACTAAGAAGTCAGCTCTTATACAAAGTCATGACTTGGGAAACAAGCCAGAGCAAACACACGCCACAGTGATAACTAACATATGCTAATTATACTAACTAGAAAATATTAAGCTAACGCATACAAAAGTGACAATATGTAATAGAAACCACATCATCTGGGGGGTCAATATGTAATAGAAAACAAAGGTCAAAATCACCACCAAAAAACAAATACTAAAATTGGAGTGTAAGAAAGGGTTAGTACCATAATCAAGCTTGTAGAAGTTCAAATACATGATATGTGTAGTCACAAAAGCAATCAATGGGGCAATAACCATAACCCTTGCAGCTTCATCTCTAATACTGAAGGTCCGTAGAATAGCCAAAACAAGGCTATACCCCAATAGTGCCACAGCAGATGAGTAAGCAAACTTCTCAGTAAGTTCAACATCCCTGTATAAGGTGACATATTAGTAATTGGAATGATCAAACCACAACCAGAAGAAACAAAAAACAATGAGGAAAAAAAATACATGGAACCTAATTGGTAGCGAACTTCTATAATTTCTTGATTTAAAGTCCAGACAGCTTAGTTCTTTCAGTCATGAAGAAACAAGACCATTATCATCATTGTGCAGGCCTTTTTTCCACTTCATCCCTTTCCGAAATATTAGCACCTAACCAATTGAGAGAGGGAAGAAGCTAGATCTCTACTTAGCTGCAAAAACAAATATATAAGTTGCCTTTTCCCTTTTTCCTCTCATCACCTTCTTCTGTTACAATATAGTCGTGTTGTTTTAAGTGATTCCATTACTACATTTACCAGTTTACTTGTAGGTGACTCTAAGATCGGATAAATTATACAAATTCAGCTCTTTCTTAGTGGATAAATAAGAAACCAACTCACCGGCTGTGAAAAACGGCATTCCAGAACCATGAGTTCATTGCCAATATTCCATAGATATGCCACAGACCAGTATATTCATATGGTTTCTGAGACTTCAATTGAAGTTTGTAGTTTACAAGAATAAAGAAAGATATCCAACCATGAAATTGCACGGCAAGATTAAGTGTCGAGAGAGCAACTGATACAGGCTCCTGAAATAAATATCTGAGATCAGAAGTAGGCCAAATATAACATAGTATATTAGTGTTGATTAAGTCCATGTTATGAAAACCTGAATCCCATGTACACGCTGGAAAGGCCATTTCCCATGATACTTGACTGGCTTTTCACCACGCGATTTCCTTTCTTCCTCCCTAGCAAGCACACAGCGGTATCGACAATCACTGCGGCAATCCCACTGTTTCCACTTCACATAGAGAGGCTCTTGGAGATACCATTGGTTCCCATCAGAAGTGAAATTGCAGCTCTGAAAACATTGGCCATCTACGCAACCAGTTGTCTCACAATTCTCAACACAAGACCTGAAGTAAAGAAGGAAAAAAAAAAAGTCAACAACATAAGCATGAAACCTCATAATACATATTACATAAATCATGCATCTCTCCTTAGCTGACAATTCTGAGCCATTAATAAGTAGTGACAGAAAGACCCAAAAATCAAACAAATAGTAAACTGATACAATATAATGAATGATTCCACAAAACAGTTGTTCTATTCTAAGCTTTTACTACCACTGCTATTGCTGACAAAGCTAAATGGGTTGACATTTAAGCAAGTTACAAATCAGGGCATTTAATCACTTCAAAAGGACCTTGATAAATTTACAGCTGAGTTTAAAACGGAATAGAAACAGTACTTGAAAATCTTTTGAACCTCCTTAAAAAACACAAACAGGGATATGTAACAGAAAAGGATTATCTTATAGTTCCATTTCTCCACTTGTCCACTCTCCATTAAGCAAATACAATGAGGTATAGCCAAAAAAAATAAATTAAAATAGCAGTTTTATTTCGTTCAAAATGCAGAGACAGCAAAAAAAAAAAAACAGTAAGAAGCCAAAACTGAAAAGTTCTAACAACATACATGAATCAAGATCAACAGTAATTTACTAAGCTGCAAAGGGACAGAAGAGCATGGAATTTATTTCTAAAGCATGAAGAGAAATTTGGGGCTTATGGCAGCAAATACTGTTGGTTCACACAGCAGACCATCAGTTCTTTTAATTTCCGTTTACATAACATAAGCATGAAGATCAAGTCAATAATAAAACCGGTGAAAGGACACAAATTCCAAACTATGCCCACTGAGCACTTTGAGTTGTAGACTTCGCATTAAAAATTTGACCAATAACAATAATGCCTACTATTGAATCTAGCAACATGTCACTGGTATACAAATGCACAATACTATCTCAAATATCCTTCTCGGCCTCTGCCTTGAATGATTTCCAACAATAAGATAGATCTGGAAGACTGAAAATGATCGTTCTACAGCTGGATATCTGAAATATAGTCTTCAACAACCTGCCAAGTTCGTAGCTAATATACTCCCTATAAAATTGATAATGACAAAAAAAAAAGAAGAAGAAACAAAAAAAGTCTGACTTCTCACCGAGGGCGAATCGGACCAAACAACTTAACCGTTGACTAATTTAGGCGAAAATGTAAGGAACTACGCAAACGTAAATAAATGTTAGTTTCCGAAACAAATCGGAAAATAGAGCAAAAGGATCGCCTGCTGAATCACTTACAAATTCAACCAATCCATTGAGCACTCTGGGAAGGACTACAATCAGCAAACCCTAAGACTATGGAAAATTGGAAACCGATTGCGATGGAATTAAAAACGCACAATCAAAAGATAAGACTCACTTGTACAGCGGATCCTCGTCGCCTTCGCTTGCGCGCAGGACGCGGCCAAAGCACAAGGCTGTGACCAGGAACACCGCTAGCCGGAGATACAGAGACATCGAGAGAAACGACTGGACAGCGAAGAGAGCAGCAATCGAGATGGAGGGAGAGGGAGACAGAGAGAGGGAGTTGGAAGAGTTTACGCTATGTACTTGCGATCTTTGGAGATCTTCTATCACATTCTGCCAGAGGAGAGAGAGTGGCTATGGCGTGGAGAGAAGAGAGAGGAGAGGAGGGATTCTATTCTGACTAGAGAGGGGGAAGGGAGGAGGGGGTCGTCTCATATGGTCCATTATCCTTTTGACATGTGGCTTCAGGTTTTTACTTGATTTTGTCCACTAATTTTTTTTCGAAATATTGATATTTGTCATTTTCAAATGTGTGTCTTTTTTTTTTTAAATATAAAGTCCGCCACAAAATTGCATTCACGAAAGATGTGAGAAATATTTCAATACTAGAACTGGGCAAGCACATAATGTATGTCCGACCGCAACAACTCAATCTCCCACAAGCAGCGTCAGTCACTTAGAACGGTCTAGCTGCAAATTATCGTCTTTAATCTGGATTCGGGAATGTCACAAAGAATGGCCTCGAGAATCCCCTGGTGCAAGACGATGGTCTTGGAGATTAAAACAAACTGCCGACCAATTAATCCTCTGTCAAAATGGATGGGAGAGCCACCAGCGCCCTAAGGATGAATCCAAAAGAGGTCACGCCATTCGAATAGACTGCACCATCAAAGTTCAATTTAATAAAGTCCCTCTTAGGTTTTGCCCACTTCGCAAGCTTTCTCTCTTCCCTAGCTCTCGCGGTATAAGTATGAGAGTTGTTATCTTCAGGATTTCCTGTAAGTTTCTATTCTTTAACCTTTTACGAGTAAACTCGCTTAGGTTCTCGACATTATTCAAATTTTGGTCGTTATCGTTGTCAAAAATTCTCTTATTTATGGAGAACCATAGGCTCCACTAAGCGCTTGTAAGGAGTTCCATCTCCTCATTTATTGTCATTTCCCTATTTTCGTCTAGGACTTGGTGCAGTTTTTTGTCATCTGGTAACACATGAACGACAATCCGAATTAGTTTTAGGCTTAAAGAGTTAAGGGTCACCCTAGTAAGTGGGCAACTGGGCATGATAGTAAGATGTGGTTAGTATCTTCAAACTGGTTGTCGCATGCTTCACAACCTTGTGGTACTGAGATATGGTTGGCCACAAGTCTCGTTTTAGTTGGAAGATCATTTCGAGCAACTTTCCACAAGAAATTTTTCATTTTGGAAGGTATGTTAAGCTTATTAATCCATTTCAGGTTAATTTTGGGTTCCCCTTTAGACTGGTGGAGCCAAAGCATAGTAGAGTGGGTAGAGTACCAACCATTTTTGTTTGGTTGCCACTATAGCCTAATGTGTGTCGATGAGCACACACTAACAATGTTAATTTTGGTAAATTTGATTATTATTTGTTAATTTTAATTTTTTAAAAGTGTTTATCAATTTCAATTTAGAAAATAGGTTTGAAATAATTTTCAAAATTGATGTTATTATTAAAAAAAGAGATTAGAAGACCCTTAATAAATAAGAGATTATTCCTTTCGAATGAGGCTTTGAAAACCTATGTCATCTGCAAGTGGGATAGTGGACACTCGACGGAACGAGCTAGCAATGAAATCTGTGACAACGTTGCCTTCTCTAAAGACATGGGCCACACTCTAGCTTTCGAATGAGGCTTCAAATACACATATTATTATAATTATTTCCTCTATTATCCGACATAAAGGTACTTTTATTTATTATCATTGTTTTTATTTATATATTTTATTATAAAATTAAATATGGCAGTTATTCGTTATGATGGAGGATTCTATCTTAGTCGAAAGATAGAATTTTCACTCAGATTGGGGAGCAAGAAATCGTTTGTTGGGCTTGGAGCATTATCGTCCCGCCCTTAGAGATAGAGTTTTTGACATTCTCTCTCCCTCTCCTCCATTATAAATACATGTCATCGTCATGTATGATGAGCACCTCATATTGGCTGAGCTCGCACACAAGTCTTATCCTTTACCTCGACGTTCAATCGACAAACTGCTCGTTTGACTTAGTCATCGGAGGTGGATCAGAGGATCTCCGCCCCATGTATCTATTGTTTTGTAAATTTTACGTTAAAGAGGAGTTTGGAACGGAAAGTGAATAAGGGAGTATTTAACCAGTGCATTGAAGATAAATTTTGTGCATCAACTGTACCATATCTTTTGATCTTAGGCCATGAGCAATGGTGTACCTTATAAGAGTACATAACCATTAAAAAAATATATTTCATTCTACTTTCTACTATTATGTACCCATTTGCAATTGTCTTTTTTTTATTAGTGTACTCTTTTGAGTACCTAAGAGTACATAATATCCTTTGTTTCTACTTTTCCTTTTTCATAAATGTTTTTTTAAAATTTAAAGGTACTCATCAATGGGTGACATGTGACATAGGGACCACATAATGGAGTACTAGCTATATTGCTACCCTTAAATGGGTACATGGAAATTTATTTTTTTCTTTCATCTAAAAAAGCTATGTACTCATTTATGTACCCTTTTGTACTACCATTGTGGATGGTCTTAGTTAACGAACTACACGTATTCCAACTCTTTGACCGAGCATTTTGTTGTTTTGTAACCAATTAATATAGACAGGGAATATGCTTTTTTTTATCCCCGTAGATATTGTTATTATAAACTCTAGCTAGGTCTCCACACTCTCCCTCCCTCGATATATATTAACACATTAGTCATTATGAGCAATTTTGTACTTTGATTAAGTAATTCATACTACCAATCAGAGAAGTTGCATTTTATCGATTTGTTCTAAAATAGTGACAAGTAATTTTTTTCACTTCCGGCAGCATGTTGTGGATGCTATTCTATAGATGGCTTTGATGAATATTGAAGGGACATTTAATTTCAAACAAACTACTTGATTCATTATAAAGTCATTAATTGTACACAATCATTTATCAAGTTCAGATGCGCGCGATAGTTTCATTAATTATGGTAATTAAGAAAGACAGATGAATAGACTAGCGGAATCACAGAGTAAACTAAATCTAAATATATAATCATATCAAAAAGAAAGGATCTCATAAAAACTCCCACCGGGGGTCCTCACTCTTGATTTTTGCACCCACTAATCAAAGAATCATCGCTCTTGGGATAGAGGAAGCAATTGCGGCACATCCATCAATGTTGTACCTTTGTTTTTGAAGCGATTTAGAGGATTTTTGGCGCTTATTCTTATAAAAGTCCAAGTGTGGGCCTATTATTGAGAAGACAAAAAAAAAGCACAAGATTTGAAAAGCGAATTTATTTTTTTCATTGCCACCCCAATTCAGCGGAGAAACTTTGTTCTATTAAACGCTTACGTCTGGAGTTCGAGGCTTGCGAGGGCCCCTTTATTTTTGAGTGGGATTTGCTCTTCTAACAAGTTCGTTTCTCCTCCACTGAGAATTGAACACTCGACCTCAGCAAAGGGAAGCGTAGCCCCTCCCACTACGCTCCATGCTTGTTGGTTAAAAATAAATAAAAAATGTTACTTCTTCCCTTTAATAACGTTTGTCATTTTAGTTTTAAAACACATTTTCTATGAAATATTAAAAGTGGTCGAAGTTATCCTTGTGATTACTCCATATTAATTGGTTTTATTTATGGGGATATGTTGTGTGCATATGTATTAATATACTCATTTCTCTAATTAAAGAAGGGTATAATTGAATTTTTTTTGAAAAATTAGCTTAAATGAAAAACATTTTGTAACAAAAAGAAGGCTAAAAGGACAAATATTATGAAGCGGAAGGAGTAAATTATAGCAAATAGCCTAACTTTTGAGGTTAGTTGTATTTTAGTAGCCGAACCTTTGAAAATTTCAGCCAATAACTTTACCTTTGAAGTTAGTTACTTTTATTTCACAATATATGAGTTTTTTTTCCATTTTTAGGGGTTTTAATACAAGCTTAAAGTAGAGTGGATGTGTATTTAATGGATAATTTTTAAAAATACAATAATCATTTTGTTATATTTATGAGTAACACTAAATGCTCTATGTGCTCATAAAATGGTCTATGTTCATTGAAACTAAATTTCCTTAAGTAAAAGAATTTTTAATAAATGAAGTAATGGGTTATTTTAAGAAAGTTTAGGATTAAGGCCAGTTTAGTAGTGGGAATGGAAAGAAAATAGTTGTTTCCCTAGTTTAGTTCAATATAGAATTTCAATTCGCCGAAACTTGACTTCCTAGGAAGTAATTTTATGAGAATTAAAATCCATGGGAAGTAGAAATTTATGTTTGGTTCAAAATATGTAAATGGAGGAATTGAAAAATTACTATTTAAAACTCTTAGGAAGTAGATCTTACCTACCATATCATGGTAAGTACACTTCTTATTATTTGAAGGAAGTATAAATTCTTGGGAACTAAATTCCTGCATTTATTTTATAAATCAAACACATACAATGAATGTACTTCTTGTGAAAGTTGAACTTCTCGGGAAATCCATTGTGAACCAAATGAGGGCGACTCTACTTTTAGTTTATGGTTCCTTAGATAGTACTCCCTCCGATTGAAATTAAATGACGTTTAACCTATTAATATTTGATCCTATTTAAATGTCGTTTACTTTTTCATATGAAAATTTATTGCATAGATATTTTCAATTCTTTTCTTTAATTGGTTATTTGTCTCCCAATTTATTACTCTCATTGAAAATCTTTCCCCTTTTGCACATGCATAATTGCCATCCAAATGTCTATTGGCCAATTAATGAATATTTTACCTTGGCATATGTATAGATAAGTGAGTTTGATGGGTCATTAAGTATTTCTTAATAGTAGAGCTTTGCTTAAACGACAATTTTTTTGAATCGGAGGGAGTAATCATTATCTCCCTTCTCCCACTTTCCATGCAACATTCACTACAAAAAATGCAGATTTAGCGACCATATTTATGGTCGCCACATAGTGACCATAGTCGCCCATGGTCGCCAACAATGTGGCGACCACAATGACCACGTGGTCGCCACTATTAGCGACCAACTGGTCGCTAATAGGGGCCAAACCCAGTTGGTCGCTAAATGGCGACCAGTCGCGAACTGGCGACTAGTTGGTCGCTAAAAGCAATAAAAAAAAGCACACGACCCTAGTCGTTATCTGAGAGCAAAGCGCATGATCGTGTACCTTGGAGTGCATGATCATGTATTCATGTAGGGCTGGTCAAGGGTCGGGTTATGGGTGGGTGGAGCACTTCCACCATCCGACCCACGAAATTCTTTTTATCACCCGACCCACCCATCACCCGCGAAACCTTTCACCCATATCTGACCCACCCGTCACCCGCGGGTGAGTCGGGTGACCCGTTTCACCCGCGAATTCTAAAATTACAATAGAATTTTATAAAATTTCATAATTAATATAAAAAAATTTAATGCAATAATCCGCATACATTGGATACCCAAGATTCACATGATTCACATATGCTGCAAAAATCAACATTCATACCCCTTAGCAAAAAGCCAAAAACTTCATTATGAAATCTAGATAAATCTACAACATTGGGTTGGGTGTTGTGCAGCTCGAGAGTGATGTGCAGCGTGAGAGTGTTGAGCGGCGCGGGAGCTAATCGAACTCGAGAGGGCGAGTCCCGCGAGAGCGGATGGAGGGAGAGCGGCACGAGAACGGATGGAGGTCAAGAGGGCGAGCGGCGCGAGAGTGGATGGAGGTCGAGAGGGCGAGCGGCGCTCCAGAAAACTGAGAATGGCGAGAATTAGGTCTGGAATTATACGAAGTAGTTTTAATATCTTAAAAAACCCTAATTTTTTTAAAAAAAGCCCCAAGGTCCCAAATTTTTTTTATGAAAAAGCTAAACCAAATTTTAATTTATGATAAATTTAACGGGTGGTAGACGGGTGAAACGGGTGGTGGGTGATGGGTCGGGTTAAATGGGTGTAAAATTTCACCCATATCCGACCCGTCACCCATTTCACCCGTCACCCGACCCACCTGTCACCCGCTTTATTATGGTTTTTCACCCGTAAAATTGGGTCGGGTGAAGCGGCTGGGTCGGTCAGCCGCGGATAATGTCCAACCCTATTTCATGTTTCTGCTTAGCGACCACTTGGTCGCCAATTTATTTGTTAAAAAAATAATTACGAATTAATTGAAATAATTCACATTAATTCATTAATTTACATAATTTACATAAATTCATTAATTTACATAATTCGCATTAATTTACATGAATTTAAATAATTTATAATATTTAACAATATTTACAGAAAAACCCTAATCTAGCCGGCTTCGCCGAAGCCGTTCGCGTCCTGGTCATTCCCGTCAGGACCCATCGGTCTGCGGGTCAAAGCCTCCACTTCGCATCCGTTGCATGAACGCCTCGACCTTGAGCATCGTACTCTGTAGATCCTCCACGGTTTGCGTAAGGGCGGCGTTCTGCTGCGTCAATTCTGCCACCCGAGGAGCTGGGCGACGCTGCGCCGTCAATCGCTCGCCGTAAAACTCGGAGGCGGCGTTGCCAAGGCCGAAGACGGCGCCTCCCGTGCCCACCCCTAACGGCCATCAGAAAGGCATCACACTCGTCCGGTGCCCGATTCCGAGGACCTCTGAGAGAGGATCTCTTGGGTCCGAGCCTAACAAAATACGTAAATAATATAAATAAAAATAATAATATACGAAATCAAATAAGACGTAACATAATTAAATATGTACCATTCGATGCATGGTGTCAAGGTGGGACCTCAAACCGCTACTGCGGTTCGCCGGATTGACATTCCAGATTTTCTTTTGGCGCGCACACTTGGCTTTGAACGCCTCCGTGGATCGATGCGTCGTCTTTCAGTTCTCCCAAGTGGCGGACTGGATGAAATTCGGCTTCGTCCCGGCCCGACGATGCTTGCCATCAAGTCGTCGTATCTCTTCTTGGCTCTCTTCTCCCACAGCAACCGGACCGACTCGAGGTTCATACCCGACTGAGAGGGATCCCATCGGAAGTGCGTTTAATTAAATCCAACAAAACAATTATTTAAAAATAGTAATTAATTAATGCGGAATTTATAAAAATAAATGCAAATTAAATAAAATTCACCCTCCAAAACTCAAACCAACGAGTCTTCGATGCGGCGGAGGCAAAGTCGAACTCCGACGCCTTATCGTCGGGTTGGCCTTGTATGATCTGTGTCGACCACCACGACACCATGCCCGACGGCTGCAAGCTTCAAAAAACGTGTTATAACATATTTAAAGGTAGGAAAAGAATTTAATACAAGCAATGTCTTAGAGGAAATTGTACATACCACCCGCCGACAATGAAAGATCCCAAATGCGATTGGGATCGAGCCCTCGGCTCGATCCCGACGAGGACGCGAATTTAGGGGCCCTAGACTCATCCTCTTGGGTGCCCGTCTCCTCTATACTAGGATGACAAGCCCCGTCGTCCTCGGACAAACGTGGTGTGTTCGTGTGGGTCGCCTCAAATGAGATTTCCTCGTCTTGTATCTCGGACAAGCTGGGCTCGTCCAGACGAGGAGCTCGTCCACGTCGACGTTATCCGAACATAATAACAAAACTATAAAAACAATAAACAACAACAACAATACCATCAACAACAACAACTAAATCAACAACAACCAAATCAACAATAACAACAACAAAATCTAGGACAACAACAATTTTATTCTATTTTAATCCAAATTTATTAATTAATATTTCCCAAAATTTTCAAATTCAACAACAACAACAACAACAACAACAACAACAACAACAACAACAAAATCAACAAAATGAACAACAACAACAACTTCTTCACCAAAAATCCTTCAAACAACAACAACAACAAGATCGACAATAGGAGTAACAACAACATCATCATCAACAACAACTTAAACAAGAACAACAACCTAAACAACAACCTAAACAACAACAATTCTCATTAAAATTCAACAACACAACGACAACAACAACAACAACAACAACAACAACAACAACAATTCTTTCAAAACTTAATTGCTCCAAATATCCCAACCTTTCATTCGATTGCACACTCTACCCCGACTTTTCTAAATTTCACAAAATATCATATACTTTAAGGATAGTTGCACACTCTACCCTCAAAGTATACACACTTTGGGTAAATTTATGAATTAGCCCCTCACCTTTTTGTTTTGTGACAAAAATGCCCAATCCATGTACAAACAAAGTTTTCCTTTATAACATAGAGTTATTAGTTTATTTTTTTCATAAAAAAATAAAATAATTACTTTTATTTTTTGCTAATATAAATCCTACCTTTATAATAACCATGTGTAAATCATTAAACATAACTTTTACTTTACAAAGTACTTCATCTTAATAATCTTTTCATTATTTTTTTTTTAAAATTCGACACAAATAAAAAAGATTGCATAACCTTTTTATAAACTTATGCTATACCTTCTCACCTTTATAATTAACCACATAAATATTAATCCATAACTTTTGTTTACAAAGTAGCTCATTTTAATACTTTTACCATTATTATTTTTGGAATAAATTTAGACACAAGAAAAAAAAATCATAAACCTTTTTTAATAAAAGTTTAAAAACCTTATGTTCTACCTTGTCCAACTTAGCCAACAAGATAGTGTACAACTTATGTTCTGACTTGTTTATTTAAACACAATGAAACATACTATTTAAATAAAAAAATTAAATTAAACATAAAATCCAAATTTCCCTTTTCATATATGGAAAATGAAAAACTCAATTATTTAAAAAAACCCAAAAAAGTCATTAAAAATATTCATAATTATTTTTTTTATTTTGTACAAACAAAAATTTGACTAGATTATTATGCTATAACTCAAAGTTTTCAAAATTTTGTAAAATAAGTTTATGAAAATTCTTATCAATTTTTGTCTGAAATTATTTCAAAAATAATAATGGACAAAAAGTATTAAGTGAACTACTTGTAAAGTCAAAGTTATGACTACATGAAGTGGATAATTTATATTAGCCAAATAATAAGATTAATGACATTATTTTAGTATAAATGAGTAATAAATCTTATAAGGTTATGTTATTACTTTGAACCTTACCCAAAATGTTATTAATCTTAAACAAATATAATTTTATATAAAGGAATTTTCTTATTTTAAATTAATTTCCACTAAAATTGATTTGATTTTTTTGAATGTTTTAATCCTTATAAGGACAAGATTTATTATTTTTAAAAGTCATTTGTACACGAGTTGGGGATTTTTGTCACAAAATAAAAAAATGGGGAGTCAATCCACAAATTTACCCAAAATGTGGACACTTCAAGGGTAGAGTGCACAACTATTCTCAAAGAATAGGATATTTTGTGAAATTCGAAAAGCTCGGGGTAGAGTGTGCAACTAAATGAAAGGTTGGGATATTTAGAGCAATTTTTCCTTCTTTCAAACAACAACAACAACAACAACAACTCCTTCAAACAACAACAACAACAACTCCTTCAACAAATTTTCCTAAAGCACCAAGTTTTCCCAAAATTCAACTAAACAAATTCAACAAAAAATTCAACAAAAATCAACTCATCAACAAATTCAACAACAACTAAAATCAATACCAAAATCAACAACAACTAAAATCAACAACAAATCAACAAAAATCAACTTACGTGGAAATGGCCGGCTCGGAGGCGCGGAGACAGGGAAATGGCGGCGTTGGGGCGGGGCGGGCTCGGACGCGCGACGCTCGGAGAGGCGGCGCCGGGGCAGGACAGGCTCGGACATGCGACTAGGAGGCGGCGCTGGCGAGATCTGGAGGGCTCGGCGCTGGCGAGATCTGGAGGGCTCGTCACTAGCGAGGTGGAGGAGGCGGGATTTGGCGGCGTTGGCGAGGTGGAAGAGGAACGCGCCGGTGAGATCTTGGGCGAGATCGAATGTGCGGTGCGAGAGAGGGAGATCTGGCGGCGGTGGAGTGAGTGAGGTGGAGGGAGGCGCGGAGACGAGGCTCGGAGAGGTGGAGAGAAGAAAAGAAGTGGCATGGCGGTGGAGGAATGAAGGGGAAAGCTGATCGTTCACCTTCTTATTTAGGGTTAGCGGCCATATGGTCGCTACTTATAGCGACCATATGGTCGCGATATTTAAGTGAATCAGGAAGTGGGCCATGCGAGCACATTGGCGACCATATGGTCGCGAATTAGCGACCGTCTAGTCGGCATTTAGGTTAGGGACCAAATGGTCGCCAACCCAAAAATTTGGATTAAGAGCAGTAATTTCAGATTTCCCTCTATTTATTTCAGAACTCGCGCCATAAATTTTGGTTTAGCGACCATATGGTCGCAAAAACGAAATAAAATTGAACTACGCGCTAAAAATTGCAATCCCGAGCTAAGAAGAGCGGTTAGTGGCCGCAAACCTAAGAAGAGCAGTGAGATGTTGAAATTTGAAAGCAAGGAAGAAGGAGCGAAAGACTACGTCGTCTCGGTCTTGCACAACACAATATTTTTTGAGTTTGGTTTAAAAGAAAATTAGGCATTTCCTAAATCGAAATTGACGATTGACTTGTGTCTGAGCGACAACAAGAGTTCAAGACCGAGAGACTTGAGACTCGAGAGAACTCAGTGACAAGCTGATGATTGGCTCTGAGGCCCGAGCCGCGGTCAAGGGAATTGGGTGAGCTGACTAGGATAGGATTCTCTAGGCTAAGTCGTGGCTAGCATGCTACTATGAGGAGGCGAAAGAGATACTAAACGAGGTTGGGCATTGAGTTGCGAACTTGCGACTGGTGGCCTAGAATAAGGTTAAATGTTTAATTGTTGAATACTTGAATTGAAAATGTTGATAATTGTTGAAATAGATAGGTTATGTGTTGACTTGTTGTTTGATGAGGATTGATAGGTTTGTTGTTTAATTAAAATGGTAATAATTGTTGAAATAGATAGGTTATTGTTTACTACTTGTTGTTTGATGTGGATTGATAGGTTAATTGTTGAGTTAAGAACTTGATAATTGTTATTTTTTTAATATTTATTTAAAATAAGGTTAGATATTGAAAATTTTAAAATTATTAAGGCTTATTCAAAGTCCGCTCCCTATCTCGTTGATCTTGAATCTGCCATGGTTTCTCTCTGCCCCAATATCTTGTAACATATTCTTCTCATTTATAATTCCAATATAATCTTTGACCGCTCAAAATAGTGAAAATACCTTTGTTGTTCTCGCCACATAGAATTGGGTTAGAAAACTAGCTAATAGAATTTTGATAGGATATAGTATAGTGTTAGTTGATAGAAAAGAGAGAAATGAGAGAAACCGAAAGAGAGGAAAAATAGTCAGTTTCATTAAGTTGTCTGTTTACAACAGAATTAGTATTTATAGTCTTTCTAATAAGAAGACTTCTTTTATTACAACCATTATATTCATCCCCCCATCAAGTGAGGCATGGATTGGCAAAAACATGCCAAGCTTGGACAATAGTAAATGTTGTTGTGCAGAAGGAAGTATTTTAGTAAGCACATCTGCTAATTGCTCTGTGGTAGGAAGGTAAGACAGCTGTAGCAACCTTGAATGATTTTGTCTCGTGTGAAATGAATGTCGATCTCGATATGCTTTGTCCTTTCATGTTGTACTGTATTCTTAGCTATTT
Organism: Fallopia convolvulus; assembly: GCA_964016875.1. Classification (NCBI taxonomy): domain Eukaryota; kingdom Viridiplantae; phylum Streptophyta; class Magnoliopsida; order Caryophyllales; family Polygonaceae; genus Fallopia; species Fallopia convolvulus. The sequence goes on from OZ024736.1 coordinate 32,429,500, forward strand.
GTATAGCTGAATTGTTGTCATAGTGTAAAGTGACAGGCTTGATTGTATCTATGCCCAAATCAGCAAGCAACCGAACTAACCATGTGACTTCAGTGGCAACTTGAGCCATGGCTCTATACTCTACTTCAGCAGAGCTACGAGATACAACACTTTTCCTTTTGCTCTTCCAATTAATTGGAGATCTTCCTAGCATAAGAATATATCCAGTGACTGACCTTCTAGTTATTGAACATGAGGCCCCATCTGAATCCGAATAAGCAGATAAGACTGGATTATTAGATCCATTTAATAGAATCCCGCAGTCTGTAGTGCCTTTAACATATTTGATTGTATGAAGCAAAGCTGAATAATGATTGGTACGAGGTTGTTGCATGGATTGAGATAAAGTTCGCACAACAAAACATAGACCAGGTCGAGTATTAGTTATAAAATTCAACTTGCCTATCAAAATTCTGTATGATGTAGGATCAGAAAGCAAATCACCATCCTCAGGAAGTATCTTGTAGTTAAGAGCAGGGGCGGACCTGGGCGGGGGCCGGCGAGGGCCGATGCCCCCACTTCCGAGTTCCGTCCGACTAATAATTTATTTGTATTGTTTTTATTTTTTTTAAAGTAAGTATAAAATTTAAAAAACTATACTAATACTATAAGTATTAATTAGTATAGTTGCTGTAGATCTTGTTTTACTAGTGGAGAGTATATTGTTCGAATCTTATCTCTTAATCATCCCCTAAATTAACATTTCTAGTTTTGTTGGTATTTTACTTAAATATGTTTTATTTGTCATGTTTTTTATCCTTTTTTGTTTTTTCTTCCTTAGTATAAATTAGTCTTTTTTCGATTCTAGTTTGTTAAGTTTTTAAGAACTTGAATTATGTTTTCTCTATCAATGTATATGTTAATTTTAAAAGTACACTATGAAACGACTAGTTTAACAAATTGTATTTATTTTAAGATTTAACAATCATTTTTAATAAAAACAAGTTAAAAAACGAATCCCAAAAACGATGTCACTAGTATCACCGATTCACGACCAACAACAACACCCTCCTAGATAATATAAGTTGTGCCCCCGCTTCCAGAAGATCCTGCGTCCGTCACTGGTTAAGAGGCAATGGAGTGTATACATAAGTCAGTACTTCATTAGCAACAAAATCAAACAATTCTTTAGCAAACATGGACTGTGTCAAAGCAATACCATTATCCAAAACAGTTGCCTCAAGTCCCAAGAAGTAGTGTAAGAAGCCTAAATCTTTGATGCTAAAGACAAAGTTTAAGTATTGTTTCAAGGAAGTTTCAGCCATATCAGAACCTGTCACAAGCAAATCATCAACATAGATAGCCACAATAGTAATCTCATCACCTCTCTTCTTTGTGAAAAGGTTGTAATCATTTTTGGACTGATTAAACCCAAGAGAAAGGAAAGCAGAAGTGAGCCTCTGAAACCAATGTCTAGAAGCTTGTTTTAGGCTGTATAGTGATTTTTTTAGCTTGCAAACAAAATTATGTGGATTAGGAATGCCCTCAGGTGCTTTCATGTAGACTTCTTCATTTAAAGTACCAAGTAGAAATGCATTATTCACATCAAGTTGATGAATATGCCATTTCTTAGAGGTTGCAATAGAAATAATGCTCCTAATTGTTGACATCTTCACAACAGGAGGAAAGGTTTCTTGGTAATCAATTCCTTCTAACTGAGTAAACCCTTTGGCCACCAATATTGCTTTAAAACGTTCCAATGAACCATCAGACTTCAATTTGACTTTAAAAACCCACTTATAATCCACTACTTTCTTTCCTGGTGGAAAAGGACCATTCCCCATGTTTCATTTTTCTATAAAGCTGAAATTTCAGCATCCATAGCAAGCACCCATCTAGGATCTTTAGAAGCTTATTTAAAGGAAGAAGGCTCGGTGTAAGAGGGTAGAGAGGAAAGTAAAGCATTGGAAGAGTGTAAAGAATCTAGGGAAACCATATGAGCCTGGTATGTGGTAGAAGAACAAATATAATCATGAAGATAGGATGATTTAGTATGATTTCTAGTTGACCTTCTTAGAATAGGTTCAGTATTAGGTGATGGAGGAATTGGAAGGTCGGGAAGCTCATGATGTTGTGGTGAAATTGGAATATCAGAATTAGAATGTGAAGGCTGATCATTATCTAAGGGAAAGGAATTAGAATGTGAAGGCTGATCATTAGAATTTGAAGATGATGGTGCTGTATGAGGAGGTAAGAAAATGTGTGTAGGATAATCGGTAACAAGAGTTGGTAGAGTACTGGAGGAATCAATAGAAGAGATGTAATGAAAATTAAGGATAATGTTGTTCATGACAAACAACATCCCTGGAATGAAAAATTTGTTTGGAAGAAAGATCCATTACAATGTAAGATTTCTTTCCAAAAGAGTAACCAAGAAAAACACATGGTGAAGCTCGAGCTGAAAACTTATCTCTTCCCCTTTTTAGAGTGTTAACAAAGGCTAAGCAACCAAATGCTTTAAGGAAATTATAATCTGGTGTGCAATTGAAGAGAAGTTCAAAAGGAGATTTATTGTTTAAGGAAGAAAGAGGTGTGCGATTGATAAGGTATGTGGTTGTAAGGATGCAAAAACCCCAGAATTTGTGAGGGACATTAGATTGGTAAAAAAATAGCTCGAGCTACTTCTAATAAATGTTTGTGTTTTCTTTCAACCACACCATTTTGTTGAGGGGAATCCACACAAGTGGTTTGATGTTGAATACCATTTTTAGAATAAAAGGAAATGGCACGAGGATCACTAAACTCGGGTGCATTGTCAGTTCTTAAGACTTTGGCATTGGAATGAAATTGGGTTCTCACTTGAGCAACAAAGGTTTGTAAAAAAGAGAGAGCATTGCATTTAGTATCCATTAGAAAGGTCCAAGTACATATTGTATGATCATCTACAAGAGTAAGAAAATACCTAAATCCATTGTGAGTATGATGGCGATAGGGGCCCCAAGTATCAACATGGATAAGCTTAAAAGGAGCACAAGCACGAGTACTAGAAGTATGAAAAGGCTTCCTATGTTGTTTTGCTTTAGGACATATGGTAAATATAGTTTTGGTCTTAGCAAAATGCTTAAGAAAAGGTAAACAAAGCAACTGATCATAATATGGGTGTCCTAGCTTGCAATGCCATAGTTCCAAACTCTTATTGAAAGCAACATAAGCTAATGCAGCAGGTTGTGTTTTGGTGTCTTGAATTGAGACATAGAGTCCTTTGTCCTCTTTACCAATCACAATTGGCTTCCTCATTAAAGGGCTCTGGAGATAGCAATGTGATGGAGTGAAGATCACATTAGCACCAGATTGCTTAGCAAGTTTACTGACTGACAGAAGATTGAAACAAAATTTTAGGACTAATAGAACATTTTGAAGAGAAATATCCTTAGATAACTTTGCTGAACCAAGGCTTGTAATAGATGCTTTAGCTCCATTTGGCATAGTAATTGACATTGGCACAGAAACAGACTTAACAGAATCCAAATGATTAGGATGATAGCCGTGTAATTTCCAACATCGATCTCGAGTATGTTTAAGATTGTTGCAATAATCACAAAAATACCGATTCTTATTATTGGAATCAGTTGATTTAGAGCCAGAATCAGAATCATCATTCTTGTTTTTGAAGTTTGAGGAACTAGAATTGGATTTACCATTCCTATTAGTAGCCAGAGCAGAACTATCGGTCTCAACAGGATGGATTGGATCGAATATCCACTAAGATTCTTCTTGAAGAACAAGATTGTAAACATCTAAAAGAGACGGTGGAGGCTGCATCATGAGCACATTGCCTCGCACCATAGAAAAACTATCATTAAGGCCCATCAAAAATTGAATTATTTGTTGATCTTCAAGAATCGTGCGTGCGACAGAGTTCGAGCCACAAGAACACACTTTGGATTTAAGAATAAGAGAATATTCGTCCCAAAGGCATTTGCACTTGGTATAATATGCAGTTATAGAAAGATTGCCTTGATTGAGCGAAACAAGATCTCGTTGGAGTTGGAAAAGATTGGTGCGATCAGTTTTTCAGAAATGCGACTCTAATTCCATCCAGACTTACCTTGCAAATCTACAATAGAGAATAGATTCGGCAATATGCTTGTTTACCGAGTGCAACAACCACGAGAAGACCATATTATCACATCTATCCCATTGCGCTTGATGAATTCGGTTATCTGAAGATCGAATACAGGTCCCCATAACAAACCCTAACTTGTTCTTGGCGAGAAGCGACACTTCAACCGATCGTTTCCAAGAAGAATAGTTGTGATCATCTAGGAGACTAGTAGATAAGATGTAGTTCGGATGATCGCCGTGATGAAGATACAATTCCCCCATGGAATTTAGAATTTCAGAAGCGGAATCGTGAGAACGTCCCCAAGGATTTGTAGAATCATGAACAATGGAATTACGACCATTGTTAATCGGAGAAGAATGAAAATGAGGAAATTCATGATCGAAAGAAGACATTAATAAAAAACAATGAAGAAGAGATCGATCGATTGAAGAAGAAAATATCGATTTTACTTCCCGTCTGATACCATGTTAGTTGATAGAAAAGAGAGAAACGAGAGAAACAAAAAGAGAGGAAAAAGATTTTGTTTCATTAAGTTGTCTGTTTACAACAGAATACAGTATTTATAGTCTTTCTAATAAGAAGACTTCTTTTATTACAAGTATTATATTCCTCATATAGCCTAACCATTCTGTAGTATAACTTAAGTTTTTTTGTTCCTTTGTTATTTAACTAACTAAACAAAGAGTTAATTTTGATGGATTATATTTATTTATTTTTGGATTGACATTTTTGTATAGGGTAAGGATTAGGGTCGGCACAAGTAGTAATTGTGCTCACCTAGAGTATTCACGATGGATGAGAATTGGTTACTAACCAATTCAAAAGAGAAATGGGCAAACTGCCGCTTGTAGAGTTCGAAATGATGATCTCTGGATACTACCTCAAAGACTTAACCGTTGAATCAAATACCCAAATTCTATTTTTGGATTAACATAATGAAACAATGAACTATCAATCCGTAAAATATATTTTTTATCACTTTGATTAACACAGACTTGATTAGCATATCGTCTGAAACTCTAGATTGCATTAAAAATTTGTTTTGTTGGCACGCCAAACCTAACTTGCTAATGATGTTTACTTGGAAATTGGGTCAGCTTTGCTCGGAGTTTGTCCAGAAAAATTGGAACTAGGCACCTCGATCGTGGCGTCTCCCTCCTTGTTCGTGCCCGCCACGTCATTGAATGTATGTCAAACCTGGTCAAACCCGGTCCTGTTAATTTTGAACCCGTTTCCAACCAGTCCCAACTCCCCAGGTTTAAGGAATTAAAACATGCCTAGAACACTACCTTAAAGGCTTAACAATTTGACTAAATGTCCCAAGTCAGTCTAATAGGAATTGTTAACAACATATACTGTACTCCGTATAATATAACAAGCTTAATGAATAATTCCTCTATACATATATGTAACTTGGTTCAGGATGATTGATTGGAGAAAGAGATTGCAGCATTCATGATGGCAATACATTCGGTAGGAAGCTGAAGGAAGGTGTTCATGAACAAGTCATCAATGGGGTCCACTCTTGCCACCCCAACAAGCCTGCAGTTTCCCTCCTTATCCAGCCTCTGCCCGCGCCCGCTCTGCATCTCGCCTCTGGAGTCCTCACTCGTCAACACAGTCCCGACCAGCAACGCTGGAGCTCTGTATATACTCCCCACCGAGAACCAGAACTTGGCCTTGAATTCAAGATCCACCTGCCACCAATTTATCTATGTCAACTTGGTTGTCTACTTGTCTATAAGAAGAAATTAATTCATCAATCAAAGTGTATTAGTTTCCATATTTGAATGTATACCTTGCCGGATTGTGGATTGATGCAACCTTTGAAGAGCTCGGGAACGATCTCGATTTTGAGAAAAGGCGGCAAAGGAAAGCCCAAGAACCTTGTTGTCGAGCTCGACAATGGAGGAATGTAAAGCTCGTTCGGATCAAACGAAACCGAGATGTCATCCTCCTCATTAGAAGAAGCTGCTACTGGTGTTCCAATCCCTTTTCCAGCTCCGCCTTGAGCGTTGTACTCAAAGTAAGGGTATCTAGAGATGCCCAATTTGCAACCTTCCAAAGTCTTGAACTCCACTTTGTAAGTTTTTCTGCTGGTTTTGGGGAATTGGATTTGAGCCACATAACCATGGTTTTGATAGTAAGATGAAGCAGTACAAGCTGTGGGATTGAAGGAGAAATTGGTTTGCCATTTCAGCTTCAATGGCAAGTTCATTTCTTTTTTGGTCCTTTGGATTCAAATCGAAGATGAAATTAGAGATCGAGGAAGAGAGAGTGTTGAATTTTTGATTTGCAGTGTGGAGGAATTGGGTTTGATGGTTGGCTGCGCGTTTACTATGAATGTGTGGTTGCTTTTGTTTCTGGTATTATATAACCTTATCAGTTAGTTATATCACCCAAACAATAAACAAAAAATTGGCAAGGAAAGAAAATGGTGTCCAAATCCAACCGCCATATCGATTTGGTTCAATAAGCCTTAAATCATACATATAGCTAGATTAATTAAGAAAGTACTAGCATATATTATATATTGGGCCCTGTATTGACCCATAAGCCACCCTTTTGTACATGTGTATATAATTATATCTGATGAATGGAGAATCCCTCAAGGGGACTTTCACAATTGACGTCTCACATGGTATCACGAGCGTCTTCAAGCTAACCCTAGTCCACCCCCTGCGCCGTTGGTCGTCTCTGGGTGCCGCCGCACACTTCTCTTTCGCCTTCTCCTACTGCCTGCTCCTAGAGAGCTTGCGATGCCCTCCTCTTCTGCCGCTCCCCTCGGCATCATCTTCCCAATTTCTCTCTTTGCCCTAATCTATTCTCAATGGCTGACGACGACCTCCCCGCGGTTTAGAAGAAGGAGTCCGTCGATGACGGTGCCATCAAGGCTGCCGATTCTAATGTCGACGATGTCACGCCCGTCGCGGTCCAAACACTTGCTTCACCGTTGGGCACGACAACCGGTGCATCCAAGACCGGTTTTCACTCGGCTCTCGCCATCTCAAACGTCAAGAATCTGATTCCTATTGTGCTCGATGTTTCCAACACGAAATACAATTCTTGGGCCCAACTGTTTCGTGTCGCTGCTAGGGCACACCAAGTCCTAGATCATATTGATAGCATTGTTGCTCGACCAAATGATGTCAACGACAACTTACAGGATCAACTTGACACCATAATCTTGCAATGGATATACGCAACAATTTCTCCGAATCTCTTGCTCACAATTCTGGATAACAATTCCACTGCTTTATTCGCTTGGAACAAATTGAAGGACATATTTCATGACAATAAGGTGTCTCGGGATGTTTATCTTCAGCATGAATTCTCCAGGTGTCGCTTAGACAAGTTCAACTCGGTCTCGGCATATTGTCAACAACTTAAAGACCTCTCGGATCAACTTGCTAATGTCGACGCACCAGTTTCTAATAATCAACTAGTAATTCAACCGATTGTTGGTTTAACTCCTGAATTCGACATCGTGGCGAGCTTTATTCAACAAACTCGCCCTCTTCCAAGTTTTTCCAAGGCTCGATCCATGGTTCTGTTGGAGGAGACTCGGAGAGCTCAACAAAATTCAATGGCAGCCGACTCTAAGGCCCTCACTTTTACTTCGGACAAGAATTCGACACCAAGCTCGGACCAAGTTGCATCGCAACCCAACGTTCCAACTGATCAATCGTCTAGTCGGAAAAACGGTGAGCACGGTGGACGTGGTCGCGGCAATCAGCCGCAGCAACAGATGCAATTTCAGTGCACTCCTTTCGATTGGGTTCCGTTTCCAGCTCAAACTCAACAACATTGGCCCACATATGTATGGAACCGGCTCCCTTGTCCCTACCCCAACAATCTGAGGGCGGGTATTCTCGGTTCCGCACCTCGCCAACAGCATCAACAGGCTAATGTTATGTATTTCGATTCTAGCTATGGATACACGGCTCCCACGGACCTCACAAATTCGTTCAACACCATGACTTTGTACCCCCCGGACAATTCATGGTACATGGACACTGGTGCCTTGTCTAATATGGCCAACAATCTAGGTATACTCTCTTCTATTACTTCTAAGAGATCATTACATTCGGTAATAGTCAGAAATGGCAAGAGAATACCAACTTCGGGTCTAGGAAACGTCACAATACCCACCACAAACCGGCCATTATACCTCCAAAATGTTCTTATAACTCCCAACATTATCAAAAACCTCGTCTCCATTAGACACTTTACCTGAGATAATAATGTTTTTGTTGAAATTGACCCTTATGGTTTTTCTATGAAGGATCTTCAAATGGGAACCAATCGTTTGAGATGTAACAGTTCTGGTGAGCTCTACCCTGTCACTGCCCTGTCGTCTTCCCCTTCGTCAGTGTCGTTGTCTGCCGCATTGTCCGTCCCTTGGCATGAAAGCCTTGGACATCCCGTCTTCAATCAATTGCGTCGTTTGTTGCCACTTCGAGTCAATAAGGAGACTTCGTCTTCCATTTGTTCTTCTTGTCAACTAGGAAAATATGTTAGATTGCCTTTTGTTTCTTCTCAAACTCGCACTTTATTTCCGTTTGATATTATTCATAGTGATTTGTGGACATCACCTATTGTTAGCTCACAAGGGCATAAATACTACCTATTATTTTTGGATGATTTTACACACTTTCTTTGGGTTTTTCTATATCAAATATAAGTCATAGGTTTTCGACCTATTTGTGCGTTTCCATAGATTCGTTCAACCCAGTTTCGGTGTGCTATCAAATCTTTTCAATGTGATAACGGTAGAAAATTCAACAATCATTAATTTCCATCCTTTCTTCAAAATGGGATCAATTTTAGGTTCTCTTGTCCATGCACGTCATCTCAAAACGGAAAATCTGAGCGCATGATTCGCAGTATAAACAATATGCTCAGAACAATGCTTCTTCACTCATCTCTCCCATCTCGTTTTTGGCACTTTGCATTAGACACAACTGTTTTTCTCATTAATATCCTTCCATCGTCTTCCATTCACAACAAAAGTCCAACTCAAATTCTGTACAACACTACCCCAACTTACAGTCATCTTTGAGTATTTGGTTGTCTTTGCTCTCCAAATCTTTCTGCCACTTCCGCTCACAAATTACAACCTCGATCTTCTCCATGTGTCTTTCTAGGCTATCCTAAAGATCATAGAGGTTACATTTGCATTGACCTCCAATCTCACAAAATCATTTTTTCCCGACATGTCACCTTTGATGAAAAAGTTTTTCCGTTTGCCAAACCAACTCCTTCCCCTTCTCATGTCTATGACTCTTTTCAGTCAGATGACTCAGTATCTCCTCTGTTCACTCAACCGTTTTTGAGCTCGTCGGCAACATCATTTCAGACCGCACCTGCCGGTACCCCACCCGCGGCCGCGGTTTCCCCCACAACACCCACTAGCCATTTAACTGCACCCGCAGCTTCCCCACCAGCGCCCGCGGGCACCCCCATATTGGTTGGAACCCCAACTTCTGTTGCCCCTCAAACACAACAACCGGCTCCCACAACTCATCCTATGACCACCCGTTCTCGGGCAGGCATATTCAAATCGCGCCGTATTATTGACCTTAATACCATTACCACTAAAACCAACAACCTCTCTCCCGTCCCTACCTCCCACAAAACAACCTTACTAGACCCGAATTGGTCCTCTGCCATGCATGATGAATACCGAGCTCTTGTGATTAATGGCACCTGGGTTTTGGTTCCCCGGCCGCCTAAAGGCTAATGTTGTACGTCGCATGTGGCTGTTCCGACATAAATTTTGCTCCGATGGTTCTCTTGAGCGATATAAGGCCTGTCTGGTTGCTAATGGCCGCTCTCAGGAGGTTGGTATAGATTGTGATGAGACTTTCAATCCGATCGTGAAACCGACAACTATTCGTACTGTTCTTTATCTGGTTGTTTCTAGGGCTTGGCCTATACATCAGCTTGATGTCAAGAATGTTTTTCTACATGGCTCTCTACAGAAAACGGTTTACATGTTTCAGCCGCCTAGCTTTGTTGATTCAGCTCGGCCCAAACATGTTTGCCTTTTGAAGAAGTCCTTATACGGTTTAAAACAGGCTCATCGGGCTTGATATCAGCGCTTTGCATCTTATCTTCACAAGCCTGGTTTCTACAACAGTAAAATTGATACTTTCCTTTTCATTTATAAGAAGGGTAATTCTATGGCTTATTTACTCCTCTATGTTGATGACATTATACTTACGGCTTCATCTAATACTCTGCGTTATGAGATTATTAGGCTTCTTAGTAGAGAATTTTCCATGTCGGATTTGGGACCACTATCATATTTTTTGGGCATATCTGCTACACGCACTTCTTCTGGGTTTTTTCTCTCACAGGAGAAATATGCTACTAAGATTGTTGATCGCGCTTCCATGGATAACTGTAATATTGCGGCCACTCCCGGGACTAAGCTTAGCGCTGATGTCGGGCTGCCTGTGTCCGACCCCACTCTTTATCGCAGCTTGGCCGGCGCTCTTTAGTATCTGACTTTTACACGACCAAATATCTCTTGTGTTGTTCAACCGATTCGTTTGTTTATGCATGATCCCCGGGAGTGACATTTTGCGGCTCTCAAGCGCATTATTAGGTATGTTCATGGCACCACCTCTCCTGGTATTACCATTTTTGGTGTTGATCGGCCATCGTTAGTTGCCTACACTGATGCTGATTGGGTTGGCTGTCCGGACACTCCTCGATCCACTTCTGGCTACTGTGTGTTTCTTAATGACACACTTGTATCCTGGTCAGCCAAGCGCCAATCCGTTGTATCCAGATCTAGTGCTGAGGCCAAATACAAAGGTGTTGCAAATGTGGTTGCTGAATGTTGTTGGCTCCGCAATCTTCTTCTCGAGCTTCATTGTCCTCTATCTCGGGCTTCCTTGGTGTATACTGATAATATTTCTGTCACCTACTTGGCCAATAATCCAGTACAACATCAACGTACAAAGCACATTGAGATTAGCATCCACTTTGTTTGAGAACAAGTTGCTCTGGGTCACATTAGGATTCTCCATGTACCGTCTAAATTTCAATATGCAGACATTTTTACAAAGGGGTTGTCTAGGCAATTGTTTCTTGATTTTAGAGACAGTCTTACGATTCGTTCACCTCCCGTTTCGACTGCGGGGGTGTACTAGCTATATTTTGTATTGGGCCCTATATTGACTTATAACCCACTTTTTTGTACATGTGTATGTAATTCTATCTGTTGAATGGAAAATCCCTCAAGGGAACTTTCATAATTGACGGGTCTCACGGAAAGTATATTAAACTTCATATATCTAGAAATAGGATGCTCCTATTCCTCAACTTTTCATACGTACAACAATCATTATGATTTAGGTGGTTTAATAGTTGCGTTCTTGAAGATATTTTTTTATATGATGAGGGATGAGAGACAACACGCACAGGTGACTGGTGCCACTTAAAATGATACCATCATGGCTTTCATTATTAACCCTTTCCATCTTTGTTGCAGTCTCTGCTCGTGAAATCATGATTCCCATTTGTGTGTGTTTTTGGTTAGTTATTCCCTTTCTTTTATATCCCTAAGTGGCTATTGTAGAATTTCTCAATCGGATAGTAATAGCTTTCATTAAACTTATATTTATCACATTTTTTCTTCCACCGCATCATTTCGTTCTCATTTGGACAATCATACCTCCACCCAAAGTTGGGAACTTAAAAATAAATAAAATCTACTCGGAATATGTTTTTACATATTTTCTTGAATCTATCAGACATACTTTTTTTTCTTGGACAGAGATATTCCCATCTTAAACACCCAAATTCCACTATAGCGGTGCCTTACTAGGTCAATGATGATGCTGATATTTTTACATCAATTTTAACCTGGTTCTTTTCTGCATAAATAAATGTTTTTTTCCCGATCTTGGTGCTGATTTTAGGATATAAATAGAATAGCATTTTTGCAAAGTAAAGTTGAAGTAAAGTCGGCTCTTGTAGATCTAAAGGATAATCAAGGCGGTTTGAGTAGACCTCGAAGGGTAATTTTATGAGTAGACCCCGAAGGGTAGTCTCGTTTGGGTGTAGACCATAAAGGTAATTAACACCAAATCATTAAAACAAATTATAAAATTGTCATGGATAAAGGCTACGAGTCACTCAAATAAACGAGTTTTCCTTGAACGAATATTGCCCCTATTCCATGTTAAGGGATTCCGCAATATTGTTGCGAGATAAAACGTACCAAAAATACAATAGAAATGTTGGCAAGACAAATCTATCAAGAACAAACGTACCTTGTTCGAATCTCATGATTCTTCTTCCTCCTTTACTTAGACGAAGCCTTTTTGCCCTGAATCTTGTGGTTCTTCCTTCACTTGGACGAAACCATGCATCCATAGACCTTGAGGTTCCTCCTTCACTTGGACACGTGAAAGACGCTCCATGATATCTCACGAAAGTGTTTGATTTTCTTAATGAAAACACTCACTCACACAAGCCCTAGTCTTGATCGACTACTAGTGTATATTGGCACCGAATTTTTGTCTTGTTGTATATTCTCAATGAACGACCAACAACCCCTTAAATAGGCGTCCAAGGCTGTCCAAAAACTGTCCAAGAGAAATTACAAAATTCGGCTGAGAAGTTGAGAGAAGTTAGGGAAGTTGTAACCAACTTATGCTTATCCAAACTCTCTCTTTCCTTGTCATCCTAGGCGTCCAAATCAGCCCACAAAGGAGTCCATTTTGCCTTCCAAAATCCAGGCTAAAACGGCCCATGAAATCGGTCCAAAAATCCTTTAGAAAAGGCCAATCCAAAGCCCACAAGCCAAGCCCAAAATGGCACACCAAGCGGCCCATACTCTAGCCCATATGTGTGGCCCATCAAGCCCAAAGGCACACCCCATGGGCTGGCCCATCATGGGCCATAGCAAACTAGCATAGCTAGGTCACTTATTAAGTGTAGCTGACCCTTAGATAGTTGAGCTAGCCTCCAACTAGTTGAGCTGGCTTGAGCTGTGTTTTAGCTTGTTGAGCTGACTTACAAGCTATTTGAGCTAACCTTAGCTAATTTGAGCTACCTTGAGCTAAACCCTAGCTAGATGAGCTTCCTACAAAGCTAGTTCTTTGAGTTAAAAGCTTAGTCAAGCTTCTAGAGCTTACTTCAAACTAGTTTGAAGTTTCAAAACTCCTTTCTAGTATTCATAACCATGTGCCAAGTTATTCTCATGCTTTGGTCCTTGCATAATACATTCACCAAACTTAGAGAAGCTTCCAAACATTCATTTAAACTTGCACAAAGCTATAAGACTATTCTTACTATGCTCAAAATCAAACCTTAGCTCAATGCACGTACTCGGCGCCTTGTGCCCAAACCCTAGATGCGCCGAACGCACCGTGCCCTTGCTCAAAACAGCCATACACACTTGATCACGTCATTGCTAAGGTGTAGGCGTGCCCGGCAGCCCGCACACTCATGTCACCACCCTTGCATCGTGCAAGCGCACACTCTACACACCGGCGTGCCTTACCGTGCGCCGTTGCTTGTGCCGCTAGCCATGCGTCGGTGTACCTTAGTCCGAGCGTTCGCTTATGCCGTGCCTTTGCCAACAAAGCACGCCTAAGACCATGCGTTGTTGCATACGAGGTTCCACGCCTCGGTATCGGTGTGTATCTCTAGGATCCTTTTTTTTCCTAGGACCACTTTACTTCTCTTATCATATCATGGCAAGTCACATAGTCAATCTTTCTCAATCGACATTTCTTTGTGACTTTTTTTCCTCAACATGCTTACAATGGGATTGTTGACTTTCCACAAATCACCAACACTTGATCTCATAACTCACGTCGTTCAATTGACCAACACTTGGTCTCATAACTCACCTCGTTCATGACCAACGCTGCTTTACCGAGTATTTCGTTACAATTTTGGTTCAATTGATCGCATGTTGACAAACAATCTAAGTATAAACCTTGCTTCCGTTCTTGTTAAGTCAATGAAAATTACCCAATTGGGTGGGTCGTTCAATTGTTGATAGGGTTTCTCGGCCAACAAATAAATTTGTAAGTCAAGACCCCGCTAAGTACAGTGGAGTCAGGATCGTTCCACAGGAAGCAAGGTTGTTTGTCTATCAATCTAATAAAAATCAAATAAAATCAAACACAATTACTCACGAGATGACTCGTTAACGACCTTGTCAGGATCGTTACCGAACCACCGAACACAAAAATACTAACTAACGACCTAATTAAATTCCAATTAATATTCGGTTCCGAAGCAAGTATTCAGCAACGAAGATTCACCAGAAATAATTCAATAAAAACAAAAATCTAGGATAAGGGACACCACAACATAGCCAAGCATAACAATTCGTAAGAAGATAAGATCATGCCTTTAAATAGATAGAGTCATCAACTTTCATTGACTTAACAAGTAAATTAATCTATTTTCATAAACTAACTCACTCAATTGCTTGTTTTGGATCCAAAGCTTGAAACTTTCGTTTTCAAACAATATCAACCTTCAAGTTACTAACTTTCTCTTTCAATCAAGTTAAAACTCAAATTACCTCAACTCCCGTTTCGGTATTAAGCACAACAAACAATCTCAATAAAGATAAAAGGCATTCAACACACAATCTTACTCATCAAACATGCTCAACTATGCCGGGCTTAACCCCGACCCTAGAAAAATAGACTACTCACTACTCATGATTAAGAAACTAAAAACTTCAATAAAAACAAACATTGAAACAAAACTCAAACTTAAATTACCAACAAAAATATCGTCTTACAGAGACTCAGAAGAAAACTAAACAAAACATTCACCGAACCAACTCGATCAACGAACCTCGTCACCGACTTCCGATCCGGCTCTCTCTCCTTCGGCCTTCCTCCAAATCTTCTCCAAAAACTACTCTAAAATTCGACTCCAAAATTAACCCCCCCTTTCTATGCTAGATAGAAGGGTATTTATACTAGAAAATCCTAAAAAACTAAAAAGGCTAAAAGATAAAAACTTTCCTAAAAAGATAGAAACAATCTCTAAAAGATAGAAATAAAATCTAGAAAGATATTAAACCCTAAAATACATATTCTAATAACCCATAAAGATTCTAAAAAGATACTCAACCGATACGGAAATAAATTCCCGCTCAGGATCGGTGAATAATAAAAATAATACTCCGAAATCTTTCTCTTCGTGGCCTCGTTAACGACCCTTCACAGCCTCGTTAACGAGCCTGGGGTTTTGTTTTCTTCAACACCTCCTCTTGTACTCTCGAGCTTTGACTTCTTAAATCTTGCACTTTCCCGTCCTTCACTGTGATGCTCCAAATTCAGCTCTATTTAGCTCCTTTTCTCACTAAAATCTGCAAAATACACAAAATAGCGTAGATTCCACTCTTTTCATAGATTTATGCAAAACTAACTAAAAATACTCAAAACTGAACCTAAACTAGACAAAACTAAACCTAATAAGCAAAGAAAACCTATCAAAAACTATACTAAAAATGCGAACATCAAAATACCCCACACTTAGACTTGCTTGTCCTCAAGCAATAAACAAGATACTAACCAAAACCAAAACAAATCATGCTTATCAAGACATGGCCATCTTCCAAAAAGCAACATCTACACATAAGAAAATTATAGCAAAAGACTATTAACATCCTCACACATATATGCACTTAAATAGACATAAAATAATACAATCCAACCTCTCAAGGGATATTATGTGTTTCACTCAACTCTCAAGTGTTTGGGCTTATAATTTCAATCTCTCAACTCATCTTGTATACAAAAACTCATAGAAATTGGAACTTATATCACCAATACTCTCCACCCAAGATTTGTGAAAACAAGCAAAGAATCATCAAGAGAACTTAGGGGGGCTCAATGAAAAACTTCATAGAAGCTTCCATTCAGCCGGGTTGTAATGGGGCTTGGTAAAGACAATAAGGAGTGGAAATATTTTGGTTATGTGGTGCTAATAATATCCGGGAATCAAAGACTCCTAAAAACTCACACATAACATCAAAACTCTCATAAAAACATAAACCAAACTCACTCTTCATATTATGCATACTCATTTTCACTCACCCTTTATCATCCTAGAAAGTCTCATAAGAATAAAAGAATCTCTTGATATTAACTTTAAACACAAATGCACTTCAACTTTTCACCTCTTTCTTTTTTTTTCTTTTCTCTTTTTTTTTTATTTCTTCTCGCTGCCTCGTTAACGAACCCACATCCGGGTCGTTAACGATCCACCGTATACATTTCTTTCCTTTAAAACTTTATTTTGTGCAACTTTTTATCAAGAGACCTTTCTTACATGTAATAACAAGAGACTTCCAATCTATCCTTCCCAAATACCCTTCAATTCAAGCAAATATAAACTCTTTTCTTTTCAACAAAGCACAAAACTTTACCTCTCCAATCTAAGTCCTAATTCCCGGATAGGGTCAAGCTTATCTCGGCTAGGGAATAATTTTTGTGGAGCTAAAAATAAAAGGTCTCAGGCCAGAATTGGTTATCAAAAAAAGGAATAATGTAAAGGTAGATAGGGGATAATAGGGCTCATAAAAATAAGTTCTCTATCATATGATTTTCACAAGTAATGAACTAAAAATCTTATAAGGGTCTCAAGAAATAGATAACCATCACAATTCCAAGAGATAATATGCATAAAGAGAGTAAATCACACAAAAAAGAAGAGGGATTTATAAATGTTCTCCCTATAAGGCCAAAAATTTCTCACAAGGTAGATTTTTGTTGGATTGCATCATCTATGCTATAAAGTATATGTGCTCAATTTCATCTAAATGCTATTCTCTTCTAAAAACAATAATTTCAATTTTAAGAATCCGGCTATACTTTCAAAGACATATTTGCAAGGAATTATATGATTAAGCTAGTGATTGCTATCATAGAACTTTCAAGAAGGAATATCTATCAATTCTAAACTCTTTTTGGATTTTTCAATTTTTTCAATTTTTTTGTTTTTTTCGATTTTTTTTTCAATTTCAATTTAAAAGAAATAACAACTACATAGAAAACACCTAGGACATAATTTTTCTACTTTCTCCCCACCCCATATTTAAAATTACAGTGTCCCCACTGTAAGGAAAATAAGAAGAAGAGGGAAAAGAAATAGAAAAGCAAACAAAAAATTAAAAAGAAAAAGAAAGACATATAACTTACAAAAGTGGAAACAAGGAAAGGAAACTTCATCTTGAGCTTGATCAACGGTTCGGTGGAGGAAAATAGTGCTCAAAGTTCCCCATGAAGTCATACATCGTCCTCCAACGCTCAACATCCTCCGCTTCTCTCTGACGCTGCCTCTCATCTTCCCTCGACATGCGAGCGAAATAGACGGTTTCCCATCTGTCCATCCTCCGATGAATGTGATCGGTCTGGAGGTGAAGCTGCTGCATCCGTGCAGAAAGATCCTCGGCCCATGGTGGTGGTATACTCGATCCTGCGTACTCGGGCTGAGGAGGCGGTGGGTAGTGAGGCTGGAAATGGTCTTGATACATCACCGGGTTGTAAGGCATTAAGCCATATGCATGAGGGTCGACAGGAGCTGGTGGAGGGTCAACAGGAGCTTGCGGCACCTCGTTAACGAAGCTGGTCGCCTCGTTAACCGTGTTGGGTGGTGGCTGGAAATGGTCGTTAACGACCCTAGTTGGCTCGTCGACGAAGATGTGGCCTCCTAATTCCTATGTCTCCATGTCTTCTTCTTCAAAGTTGAGCTCCTCAGTGCCGCCCTCGGTGTCGGCTTCCTCGGTGTCATTGCCTACTACCTCGGTATCCTCTTGCTCATCTTCTTCTTCATATTCATCCACATCGTCTCGCTCAAACCGGGTGTGACAAGGCCTAAGCGAGAGCTCATCCTCCGGTTTTGGCTCCAATGGGTAAGGATGGCCCGTCCACACTTCGTACCAATTCGGTACATAGAGTAGCTCGTACATGTCGAGGGAGGGTATAACTATTTGATCTCGAACCTTCACCTTGTAGCCTCCCTGGGCTTGCACGAAAATCCCGGCACTATACCAATAGTTTTTGTTGAGGAGTTGAGCGTGGGCCGGTGTGTAACGGGTGAGATCTACTCCAAGATTTTTAGCCAAGAGGCTAACCAAATTGCCACACCACACCTCCTTGGACTTGGTGGACTTCTCGACATACTAGAGCCATTCGTACCCCAAATTCAAGGGGCCGGGCTCCTCGAAGAGGATGGTGCGGAAGCAAGCGACTTCCGTTCTTGTAGACCGGTTCAACTCTTTCTTCGGCCAAAATGTTGCGGCGAGGACTCTCAAGATAATCCGGAAGATGGGGTTGACGATGTTTGCCCCGGATAGCGCCGCGGTAGAGGATTGAACCTCTCCGGTGATGTAGCTCCAAGTGCGGGTCACTCGGTAGTCCTTCAAGCTATAGTCCCTTGTCGGGTTTGGGAGCTCCAAGATTGCATTGAACTCCGCCATGGTGAAGTCACGGTCCTCGTTACCGAGCCGGAACCGAATGCGTCCCGCCGAGATCTTCGACGAGAAATTGGTCTCCAAGGTGGCCAAGAACTCGGATGTGAGGGCCGGATAATGTGGCAAGCTCTCTTGCTTCAATAAGTGTGCGGCCCCAAGGATGATGAAGGCGTCCTTGACATCCGTGTAAATGCTCGTAGAGACGGCGCTAGACTACGAGAACCATCGGGTGTAATGGTCCTTCTCCATAAAATCCCGGTAGCGCCGTACTTGGCTCTGACTGCTCAAAATCACATCGTCCACCCGGGGTGGAGATGGAGACCTGTGGTTCCTCCTCTTCTTCTGGGCTCGGGTAGCGGGTCTGCTTGAACTAGCCATGGATCCTACAAAATAATCGAAAATTTTCCAAGATAAGATCCACTCAAAAATAATAGGTACGAGACCCCATACTTGGTCTAAAAATTAACCTCGGAATTACTCGTAAAACTACCCAATTGGGTTGTTCACGAGTCTGGGCTCGGATCGATCATTGATGAAGTGCAGGGTCGTTAACGAGCCTGGGTGGGTCGTTAACGACCTGCCGAGAGCAAAACCAGAAATTTCCGAAATTAAATCTACCTCTAATTCAGCACAAATCAAGCATGCAATTTTCTATTATTTTCCATAAATCCCCCATAGGGTAAAAGCACCCCATACTTACTCAATCACCCATCCCGAACATGCTAAGAATTACTCGGAAATTTGACATGCAAAGTTCGAATTTTTTAGATCTTAGAACAAGAAAAATTCATGCTTTCCTAACCAAAGGGTTACAATAGCTAATCTAACATGAATAATCTTTCCTAAAACATGAACAACTAAGCACAATCAAGAATTTTTAGAACGGATTTTAAGCATGCTCATCGATCTCCCTAAAAATCATGATTCAAGATATGAAATTTAACCCTATAGATAATCAATCATGCAATTTCAAGCAAGGGATTAGAAATCATACCGGAGAACCGAGAATTTAAAGAACAAGGGTCGAAATCGGGTTAGTTAACGAGCTCGTCGTCGACGGTGTATGACCTCCGAACTCCGGTAACGATGGCGTCTCCGGTGGTCGTTAGCGTGGGAATTCCGACTCGGTGGGAGAGGATTGAGATGGATTGAGAGAGTTTTGGGTTTGAGAGTGAATTTTGAAGGGATTGTGGTAGAATTTTGGGAGGGGTAGAAGGGTTTATATAGGAGGGGTAAGGATAGAAGGGGTGGCGGCTAGGGTTAAAAAATTTCACTAGGTTAGAATTACTTACCTGCCCCGTATTGTGACGAATCGGGTCGTCTGAACCGGGTCGTTAACGACCCTGGGTGGGTCGTTAACGAGCCGCCGTGGCCTTCTTGAGTGATTTTTCGACCCCTTTTTTCCTGAAATCTTGTTAGCTCAAAAATTCTAATTTCTATCCTAATTAAAACTAAAAAGAAAAATAAAAGAAAGCTAAGAAATAATCTAAAAAGAAAAGAAAAATAAAATAAACTAGACCTATTCTAAAAAGTGGGTTGCCTCCCGTAAGCGCTATGTTTAACGTCGTTAGCCCGACGAGCTCCCTTGCTAGTCTCATGGTGGTTCATGTCTGGCCATGTTGGGGTCTTGAGATACCTTGCATGTAGCCTTACTGCCTCTGTGTGCTTGAATTGCTAAATTAGGACCTTCTTCTTCTATCAGTAAGCTCGATATCCCTGGGTTATTAGCGTAGTCCGAAAGCCAAGGTGGTTTGGACTTTTCTGTAACCTCTGTAGTAGGGCCTTTGTGCACGTGAGAATCAGTGATCGGCAGATGTGGCTCGGTAGGGACTATGGTGTCGAGTTCGGGTTGAGTCAACTCTAGTTGGGCCACTCCGATTGGGTCGTTGGCTTTTTGATCCAAGTTGAATTCCACTCGTTCTTCTCCTATATCAAAAGTGAGGAATCCCTTTCGCACATCAACTCTTGCTCCTGCTGTGGCTAAGAATGGTCGCCCGAGAATTATGGGGACATGAGGGTCTTCAGGCATATCAAGGACAATAAAATCATTCGGTATAAAGAATTTCCCGACTTGAATAGGGTAATCGTCCACTACTCCTGTGGCCTTGACACTTGACCCATCTGCCATGTACAGATTCATGTCTACTGGTTCTAGTGGTCCCATATTGGCTTTAGACCATATTGAGAGCGGAACAAGACTAGCACTAGCACCAAGATCGCATAAAGCCTTGAACTTGTGGTTGCCTATGCCGATTGTGATTGCAAACCTTCCGGGATCTCCAAGCTTTTCTGGAAGAGCTATGGATCTGACCTCGTCCTGCAGCTCTGTAATGGATCTTTTCCTGCTAAGAATATCTTTCAAGAATTTTGTGTAAGCCGGCATTTCGCTTAGGGCCTCAGCGAATGGGATGGAAATATTAATGCCTTGAAGAATTTTAACGAAACGCTTGAACTTACTCTCAGTAGAGTCCATAGATTTCTTAGTTGGAAATGGAAGAGATTTCACCATTCTCGGAACCAAGTTAGGCTCGAGAGGTGAGAGTACCGGGTCAACACTGGGGTCGATTGATGTCCTCGGCGGGTCGTTACCGACCCTGATAGGGTCGTTAACTACCCTGGGATTCAGAGGAAGGCTCGGATTAGTAGACTTACCTGGGGTAGGATCGTCAGGGATCCTTGGAGCCTCGTCATCCTGGCTTGTAGGCTCGGTACTAGATCTCGCTGGCTCGTTAACGAGCTGTTTTGCGAGGTCCTTTTCCTCCTTCTCTTCAGCTTGAATTCTCTCCGGTAGTGTCTTCCCGCTTCTGAGGTGTACCACTGCTATTTGGCCTCTAGGGTTCTCCTCGGGACGGCCCGGGAGTTGCCCTTGTGGTCTTGGAATCCGTGCAGCAAGGTCTCCTAGTTGGGAATCAACGCTCCTCTTCCAAATATCGAACTCTCCCCATCTTTTATCCTGTCGGTTCAGCTTGGCTTGGACGTCATCAACCTTGTTGTTCACTCCGTTGATGCTCTCTTTAATCTCCTGAACCCATGATGGCGTCTCCTGATGGCTTGGAGGTCGATATGGTGCAGGTCGTCTATCTTGTGGGGGCCTTGCGTAATTGTGATTTGTATTCTGATTGCCCCATGGTAGATAGTTGCTTGACCTGTCATTATAATTAGGTTGGTTCCTGTAGGGTCCTCTCATGTAATTCATCTCAGCTATTGTCTCAGCGGTTCTAACCTGCTCAATGTTAGTGCAAGCAGAAGTACTATGCGCAGAAGAACCACATTCTTGACATGATTGAGAGGATTTCAGAAAACTTACATGTTTCCTCAAACGGTTGACCTCATCTTGTAAGAATTGATTTTTAACATCGGGGTCAACTTCATCTCGGTTGGGCACATAGAGACGTTTTTGAGTTTGTGGAGCTTGCTGGGTTCCGTACATAGCATCGTAATTCGCCAGCTTGTCCAACAGTTCCCACGCCTTTGTTGGGTTCATCTCTATAAAACCGCACGCAGTATGCGTGTTGATGCGGTTCTTGGTCTCCGCGTTGATACCCTGGAAAAAGATTTCTTGCAATACATATAAAGGTTGCCCATGAGTAGGGCATTGGCTAAGCATCTCTTTAAATCTTTCCCATGTTTCAACAAATGTTTCATTAGGCAACTGGTGATAAGAGGTGATGCGTTTCCTTAACTCCGTTGTCTTAGCAGGAGGGAAAAACTTTGTAAGAAATTGATCATACAAAGCTTTCCAAGTCCTAATAGACTTAGAAGGTAGGCTCTCTAACCAGTTCAGGGCCTTTCCAGTTAGTGACCATCTAAAAGCTTTTAACAGAACATATTCTAACGAGACACCTTCAGCAGCTATGGTGTCACATAAATCAAGAAAATTTCTAATATGCTCCATAGGGCACTCAGCAGGTTTCCCTTCAAACTAAGCCCGTTTGATTAAGGATATAAATTGAGACTTGATCTCAAAAGGTTTCTCTATCGTAGGAAGCACAATAGGAGATTCTGGCACCCTCAGTTCCGGATGCATGTATTGCTTGGCATTCCTTGGATAGGCGTCTAGCTCTTCTTGCAGTCGAGCCTTGTCTGCGTCTGCGCCGTCCTTCTCGGCTTTCAGTGCCTCCATCTGGGTACGGAGGATCTCTAACTCTCGAGCCATCTCTTCAACTGTGGCCATGGCTCGGTTTTCTCGGAGTCGTCGGTGTAGGGAACGTTCGGGTTCTGAGTAATAACTGGAGCTATCAAACTGAAGCCTTCTTCGTCCTACCGGCATACACTGAGAAAACAAACAAAGAAAACAAAAATTAAAAACAAAAACGGGGTCGGGCTATTCTCGATCCCAAAGATAAACTAACAACTCGTTGCTTCCCCGGCAACGACGCCAATTTGTTGATAGGGTTTCTCGGCCAACAAATAAATTTGTAAGTCAAGACCCTGCTGAGTACAGTGGAGTCAGGATCGTTCCACAGGAAGCAAGGTTGTTTGTCTATCAATCTAATAAAAATCAAATAAAATCAAACACAATTACTCACGAGATGCCTCGTTAACGACCTTGTCAGGATCGTTACCGAACCACCGAACACAAAAATACTAACTAACGACCTAATTAAATTCCAATTAATATTCGGTACCGAAGCAAGTATTCAGCAACGAAGATTCACCAGAAATAATTCAATAAAAACAAAAATCTAGGATAAGGGACACCACAACATAGCCAAGCATAACAATTCGTAAGAAGATAAGATCATGCCTTTTAATAGATAGAGTCATCAACTTTCATTGACTTAACAAGTAAATTAATCTATTTTCATAAACTAACTCACTCAATTGCTTGTTTTGGATCCAAAGCTTGAAACTTTCGTTTTCAAACAATATCAACCTTCAAGTTACTAACTTTCTCTTTCAATCAAGTTAAAACTCAAATTACCTCAACTCCCGTTTCGGTATTAAGCACAACAAACAATCTCAATAAAGAGAAAAGGCATTCAACACACAATCTTACTCATCAAACATGCTCAACTATGCCGGGCTTAACCCCGACCCTAGAAAAATAGACTACTCACTACTCATGATTAAGAAACTAAAAACTTCAATAAAAACAAACATTGAAACAAAACTCAAACTTAAATTACCAACAAAAATATCGTCTTACAAACACTCAAAAGAAAACTAAACAAAACATTCACCGAACCAACTCGACCAACGAACCTCGTCACCGACTTCCGATCCGGCTCTCTCTCCTTCGGCCTTCCTCCAAATCTTCTCCAAAAACTACTCTAAAATTCGACTCCAAAATTAAGCCCCCCCCCCCCCCTTTCTATGCTAGATAGAAGGGTATTTATACTAGAAAATCCTAAAAAACTAAAAAGGCTAAGAGATAAAAACTTTCCTAAAAAGATAGAAACAATCTCTAAAAGATAGAAATAAAATCTATAAAGATATTAAACCCTAAAATACATATTCTAATAACCCATAAAGATTCTAAAAAGATACTCAACCGATACGGAAATAAATTCCCGCTCAGGATCGGTGAATAATAAAAATAATACTCCGAAATCTTTCTCTTTGTGGCCTCGTTAACGACCCTTCACAACCTCGTTAACGAGCCTGGGGTTTTGTTTTCTTCAACACCTCCTCTTGTACTCTCGAGCTTTGACTTCTTAAATCTTGCACTTTCCCGTCCTTCACTGTGATGCTCCAAATTCAGCTCTATTTAGCTCCTTTTCTCACTAAAATCTGCAAAATACACAAAATAGCGTAGATTCCACTCTTTTCATAGATTTATGCAAAACTAACTAAAAATACTCAAAACTGAACCTAAACTAGACAAAACTAAACCTAATAAGCAAAGAAAACCTATCAAAAACTATACTAAAAATGCGAACATCAATCTCATAACTCACGTCGTTCAATTGACCAACACTTGGTCTCATAACTCACCTCGTTCAATTGACCAACGCTGCTTTACCGAGTATTTCGTTACAATTTTGGTTGGGTTCTTTCGTAGCTTTGATATTTGTGTATATTCAATGGGTTTGGGTTCCATTGGAGTCACATCATATGAAGTTAAGACTATAGTCTATTACCCCATAAAAGAGCATAGTTAACCTTGAGAAAAAAATGAAAAATAGCTAAATGGTTGTAAATCTCAGCCATTAGATTTAATTTAAGGGAAATTTGGATTTAAACACCCTTTATTTTACACTTGTTGCAATTAACCATCTTTTATATTTTTTCTACACTTAACCACCCCTTATTTGTAAATATGTGCATTTAACCAGCCAAATTGATGAAAAACGTTATTTTCTTCGTTAAGTAAAATAAATTACGTTTTTGCCCTTCTTTTTCTATAATAAATAAAAGAATTTAGGAATAAATTGAGCTTCGAATGTCATTATCAATGAATTTTGGCTTACACCTCAACCTTTAGAGTCTGGAATCGCCGAGTCGTCGTCCATCAGCTTAGACACGATCGGCTCCAAGGGACGCTTGAAACCCATGGTCTTTGCATCGGCGAAATCGTGGTTCTTTTTTGCCATTGGATGGAGGGAAGGAATTATTATGGAGGAAATTAGGTCAGGGTTTGAGAGAACGTGCAATGCAAAAATCGGCATATTGGAACTTGAAAGTGTCAATTATGGCTTTTCTTTTATTTATTTATTGTAAATAAAGAAAGGAAAAAAAAACGTAATTTACTTTACTAAACAAAGAAAATGACGTTTTTCGTTACAATGGGTGGTTAAATGCACATAATTACAAATAAGGGATGGTTAAGTGTAAAAAAAATATAAATGGTGGTTAATTGCAACAAGTGTAAAATAATGGGTGGTTAAATTCAATTTCTCCTTTATTTAATTTAGTTGGATTAGATTTTTTTTTATTTTACCATGGAATTATTTGTCAACTTTACGTGATCTCATTCGATAATAGTAACCTTTCAATAATTTTTTTTTTTTTACCATGGAATTATTTGTTAACTTCTTCATGTTTTTACATAAGCCAAATCAAGTTTCAAATAAATTCAGTTTCAAACTTTCAATAAATTCAGTCATATTTGATAATAGTAACCTTTTAACAACTTCATTTCCCTCGACTAAACAGACTCCGTGCAACTAAAATAATCATTTTTTGTTTGTTCGAAAATGGAAGGGTTGCAATAATTCAGAAACCCCTTTATAGAGCATTTTGAACTAAACAAACAGGAATTTTGAAACAAGATACAGCTGGCCACTTTGTCACCTGGTCGGCCATATTTCATGAGATTCCTTTCTATAAAAATTGAAGCCACTATTAAGAGATTTCAAAAGTTTTGCCTTATCATACATGTTAACCAAACTCATGAATCAAACCAAACTAACATCAAAGAAACAGATGTAAATCGCTACTCAGAACCTAAACATTGCTACTCAGAACATCAAATCAGACAGAATTGAACTAGACAGATACAGATCGTGGTAAACAATCTACAACAAACACAAACAAAAGGCTCAACTCTTCGCAATTGCTTTTGGCTGAAACACAACTGAAAGGAACACAACACACACATTGCACTCTCTCTTCTACTGTTGTCAACTTAATCTATGTGAGGAATTTTACCAGATTTTCATAATTTCAACAGACGAGAGACGATTGGAGTGATGGTGTAGTAGGCAGATGTGTGCATGAAGCCCATCTGATTACTGATTCAGTTACCATTAGGTCAATCTGGTCAAACTCCCCAAGACCAATTGTTCGATTACGCTTGTTGTGGATACTCGAAAGCCTACTACTAGACCCGAATCCTCCACTCCTTTTAGCATCACTCGTCTTCTCTTTGAAGTCGATAGCATCTTCTTGCCTCAAACAGACCGCTGTACAAACCAAAAACCACACTTTAGCGAAGGTTTTACAATTAAGTCTAACGACAGTTACAATAAGTAAAACCAGAAGCACAAGGTACCAACCTGTGCAAACATCATTTGTGATTTCTGTGTTGGTTGAAAAGTCAACCGCGAGGGTTACAGGTTCAGCTGAGAAACCAGGGCTGAAAAAGGTGAAGCTGGGCACGGAATACAAAGGGGAGGCGAAATCATCTTCAGCTGCTGATCCATTGCACCCTCGGAATGACAGTACACCAGGTAAAGAGAAAGGCATTGATGGCTCCACAAAGAACGCAGAGAAAGACGATTTACAGGTGAATGTAGGTGACTGCGGTTCAGAAATCAAAGGCGAGGCAGTGCCAAAACTGATGTCTTGATTCCTGGTCATCAAGGGAGTAGAGAAGGAGTCTCCACCACACTCCAACTGCCCATCTTGGGAAATTTGGTGTTCGTATGATTCTTCATCACTAATAGGCGACTGCTCAACCATCCATGAATGATCTATTTACAAAAACAAAAGATGGTCATCACATTAACCCACGAACTAGTAGTATAGCATTAGCATTTCAGACCCTTTTTGAATTCTTATAACAAGTAACCATCATTCATCTCTGGGGCAGTTCCTTTTGTTTCTCAGCATAGAGGATTTTAAAAACTATGCCCTAAATTGAAAGAAATGAACCCAAGAAAAGTTCTTATTAGCTCCAAAATATATCATATCAAAGAGAATTTTTCTAAACAGAATTTTTATGCATAGAATAAAAAAACCCAACTTGAACAATAAGCCATAGTAAATTCAGCCTTTTCATACAGGCTATGTATAACTTTGCAGATATCTCAAAGTAATGAGAAAGGGAAAACTATCATACCTAGAACTTGCTGAGCATTTAAGCGTTTCAAAGGATCTTTGCAAAGCATTTTCCTGATCAGTTCCTTGGCGGATTCAGATACCCGATCCCAAGCTCCAGATGGAAAACGTAGATCAGCTGCACGAACAGCGTCAAATATCCTGGACTTTGTCTTCCCCCAAAAAGGTGGCATCCCGCTCAAAAGAATATACAGTATCACCCCAGCACTCCATACGTCAGCAGACTGTGTATATCCACCAGCCAAAACCTCTGGAGCTATGTAAAATGGACTGCCTACAGTCCCATGTAAACTCTGACCTGTTTGATAAAACCCAACTTATTAGATCATGAACTAACCATCAAACAAGGAATCAAAATACTGCAAAATTTATATATTACAATACCTGGCTTAATGTAAGTGGCAAGACCAAAATCTGCCAGCTTAATTGGTGAAGATGATGCTTTGGTGGCTAAAAGGATATTCTCTGGCTTCAGATCTCTATGAACAACTCCTTTATCATGACAATATGTAACTACTTGCATCAAATACTTGAAAATAATTTTGGCTTGAGCTTCAGAGTACCGACCCTGCTTCTCCAGCTGGTGAAATAACTCTCCACCAGCACAAAGTTCCATGACAAGATGCACAAAATCTTCTTCCTCGTATACTGCTTTGAGATCCACCACGTTTGGATGCCCAGATAAACGAGTCATAATCTCAATTTCTAGCTTTATGCTCCTGACATCATCTTGTGTCACCAATCTCTCTTTTGCAATGGATTTGCAGGCTAATGCCTCTCCAGTGAACTTATCTGTGCAAGCCCTAATGATGCCAAACTGACCCCAACCCAGTTGCTCCCCTAGGATATACTGATCCTTTAAGTTGGCTATATCATTAGCATCTAAAATGGCATCCTTCAAATTTGCAACTTTGAAGCAACTAAAAGACTGTGTTATTGATGCAGAGTAGCTACTGCTTTCAGCAACAGCCATACCAAGTACCCAGAACCCCAAATCAACCGCCGTTGAAAATTGGACCAGGCTTCTTTAAATGAACTAGATCATAAGCCACTAGGTCTGTCTGTGACGTCCATGCACAGCTCAGAAAGTTGAAAACTATGCTTAAAGTGATCAATGGATGGATGTACGTGTAATTTAAGTTGCTTAAAAGGCCCAATCTTCAACCCCAAGAGAGGGAAGACAGGTCAGGTTTCCTGGTCAAACCCAGTGTTGCACCGCTGGATCTGGATTAGCAATCAGTATATGAGAAACTTACGCTAAGACAAAAAATCAAATTTCAAAAATCAATTTGAGATGAGGGGCATTTTGTCTACAAAATAAGCATCGGGAGATTAAATTTTAAGCAATTATCAGAAAACCCATCTCAGAAAAAAAAAATGACACTTGGGTAATTACAAAAATTGGATGGTTTCAACACAAGTTTAAACTCCAAACAAAGAATTTAAGAAACTAAAAATCCTCAGGCTCCTCAAATTCTACTCTAAAGATTCTCTAACTGCAAAAGAGCTTCAAAAGGAAAAACCCTAAACCAACCCAGAAGAGGAAACAAAGCAAAACTGCCAAAATCACAATAGCAACCCGCAATAAAACCAAGCTGAAAAGAGAAATCACGGACAAACGAAAGAAATTCCCAATAAAAATTGGAGTAGTCAGATCTAATTTCAAACATTCATGGTTACCCACATAAGCTGAAGAGAAAAAACTGTAAAGACAGAGAGATATACCTGGAAAGCAGCAGAAGGAGAGAGATAAGAGATAGAGAGATTAGGGCGGAAGGTGTGTTCCCCCGGGCTCTCTCTTTCTCAGATGAGTGAGTTGCCGAAGAACACCCCACCACTTGGTTTGGTTGCTTGCTTCTGTGGTTGCAAGTGAAGACCTGGCAACTAGTAGTAATTTCGCTGTCGTCTCTACTTTTCGATTTTTCTTAATTCCCGAAAAGAATTTGACTTTTGGGTGAAATTGATTCTTTTCCATCCTATTATAATGCTACGCTATAACACTACTACATGACAATGATGCGAGGATCGTAGTCTCACGAGGACAGGCCGAATTTGTTTCCATGTTCTTTTGATTTCTCTAAAATTGGTCAAATTGTGTCTCCAAATATTGTGTTTTCCAACTTCTTTTTTGAACCAAAATTACTCTTGTTTACACTAAAAATGGTGCATTCTGTAATGTGCTTCTTATTGGATGGGACCAAATCTATATTCCATCATAGTGATGGGATAGACTCATAGACATCATAAAAACATAAGATATGAGTTCAATTTTTGTGGATGGACAAATCGTTTCAAGTTTTTTTTTTAAATAAAAGTTGTAGTTTTATTAACGGAAATTTCGCGTGGTGCCCTCTAACTTAAGACAATTTCGCATGGTACCCAAGCAAGTTTTAATTTTCACGTGGTAACCCTCACAATTAAAAAGATTTCGCCCCATACCCATTCCGTTAACTTCAGCCCATTAAGTTAAATTTGGGTTAAGAAAATAAAAAAATAAAAAAACATAAAAAAAAAACCTCTCATCTTCTACATACTCCATCTTCACCAACGCCATATTTTTCTCTCTTTGTCAACAGACAAGGTGGACGAAAACAGTTTTTCTTAGTGTTTAGGGACGTTAATTTTGATTAAAGTACAAGTTTTTATGCTTTATGAAATTTTAGAATATTATATTTCAAGGTTTTAGGGTAAAATTTTAGGTTTTTAAATCTTTTCTCTCAATCCTTCTAAATGCTTCTCAAAATTGATCTGCTCACAAATAATTAACAAGTTGTTTAATCTCAATTTTTACTTATGTGAACTAATATATATGTATTCTATAAGAGTGTAATTCGAACTGGAGGTTCGATCAATATAGAGGGGATGACTTTGACCTGTTTGATTGAAAATTGTAAATGACTGTATATACTACGCAGACGTTTCATTGCCAATTTCGAACTGGAGGTTTGATATACTATAGTCTATAGGTGATTGTGTAAATGAGTGTGATCGATCGCAATATTTAATAATTAAATACTAAAGAGTGTACGTGAATGTAATTTTTATTTAGTAAACAATAGTGTGATTGCAAATTAGTACATAATGTACTGTACGTGCAATTCTTGTATTTGGTAATTTGTAGGTTTCTTAGCCAGTCAGTCAGACAGATTTGAGTTTTATCAGCCAGACAGAAATTGCAAGCGTCCATCCACGACCAGAGCACGATCAGTAGCCTCAAATCAATTCAAAGCACGGTAGCATCAAATCGAGCCTTCACGATCTGAGTAAGTAAACGAACCTCCACAATCGAGCAAGATAAGATAGGCGATCAGAGTAATTGAGATTGAGAAACCGATTCTTTGGCTACTACAAATTGAGATTGAAGAATCGATACTATCTTTGTATGTTTTTTAATGTTTAAATTTTTTAACCCAAATTTAAATTCATGGGTTGAAGTTAACAGAATGGGTATGGGGCGAAATTTTTCTCCATTCAGTTTTTTCATTTGTGCTTCTTGATTATATGTTTTTGGATGGGTCAATTACTTTTATTTCTTCACCCATCCTACCCAATGACTCGTATTGTTCGCTTTTACGTACAATTGTGAGTCACTAGATAGGTTTACACGCGCTTATAGATGAATTCTTTTAGGTGGTTTTGTGCTTTAAAAATAAACTCGATGCCACTTTAGATTTTGTTTTGGATTGTACAACTTTCAAAGAGATTTGGTGAAACCCCGAGTCTCACTTGAGTTGCAACCTTTTTATAGATTATTTGCGATGTTCCCAAGCATTGCGTGGATCACTATTTGTAATTTGTCAAAGAGATTTGGTGTAACCCAAACCTCGCTTAAGTTGCACCCTTTTTACAGATTGTTCGTCATCCGGTTAGGTTAACTCTAAGAGATTGCATTCTCTCTTCCATGATTGTCCATATTCAAGCGGGAATCTCGGGAAGGATTTGTTTTATTCTTTGTAGCTCGGGGTAGTTACGAAAAATGATTTATCACCTTTGTATATACTCAAAGTTTGGTGTGAATTCAAAAGTTTATGAGGGTACATGTAGTGTATATCAAATTGCACGAGATTTCACATTATGGCCATTGATTGCCTTAATTAGGGTCAACTCTTACATGTAGTGTCCTCCTCTTCTAGGATAACGGTAAACATTGGGTTTCTTTGCTTCGTTGACATTGCATAACAGGCACGACCTTCTTCTTGATGCCCTTTGACATCATTGGCCCCTCCTTCTACTGGGAATTTCATCTTGATGTGGTAGATGAATATCACTGTTTGGAACTTCATTAATGACACCCGACCAACAATCACATTGTACACGGAGGGAAGCCTCACAATGGTGAACTCGATCATCTCGGTCCGGCTCAATGAGCCCGTCCCGAGTCATCTAGAGGTTAATGAGTCCTGCAACGATGACCTCATCCCCCGAAAAAGATTTAAGCTTTCATGCGAATGGCTTGAGGGTTGTCGAGAAAATTCCCAATTGCTCGAATACGTCATAGTACATGACGTATACAGAGGATCCTATATTGACTAGGACGCGCTTGACCATCTTTGATTCGAGTTGGGCGTTGCTAACCAAAATGTCGATGTGAGGCATATGCAGACCCTCGACGTCTTCGGTAGTGAAATGTCGACATGGGTCCATGAGGATTGTGCAATATTGAATAAAGGAAATCGTGGTGGATCTCATGTACGTACCTCCTCCTCTTCTAACAATTAGATATCCTGAGTGATGGCCAACCACAAGTGGTGTTGATATAACCATTTGGGTTCCCCGTGGCGCGTGAATATGCTTGTTTGTTAGGACTTGCTACTTGAGCAGCGTTTGGAGGTTGAGAGAGGAAGGCATTGTTTTGCTCTTGGGGCACATTGTTAGCCCAGTGGTGGATTGCCCCCTCCTAGTCTTCTTTGGGCAATAGAATGCTCCTCCTCGCCTATGGTATCCCCATTGACCATTTTCGTAGTTCTTCCCTCTACTTGTCCATGACCTGCTGCCTCTACCCCCGGGTGGGTTGGCTTGAGGTTGTGGGTTTGTGGGGGTCTATGCATGCACTAGGTAGCATCACGCACTTGTGGAGGTTTGACCCCGACCTTCACTTTTCCATCACCCTTGGCCTTAGTTTTGTCTTACCTCGCAACATCAGTGTGACATTTCTCCTTGGCCGCAAACTTTGATTCTTGACATCCTTGGCGTATACCTCAGTGATCATTGTAAAGAGGGCCTCTTACATGTTTGCCTGTTTGGTGACTTCTTGAAAATATATATCTTGAAGGTCCCAAAAGTCAAATTACACACGTGGGTGATCTCTACCAAGACGGTGGTGAACCTCATGAAGAAAACTCCAAGTGTCTCATGCTTACCCTGCTCGATTCCATAAAGGCCATGCATATACTTTTTGTGCTTTCTAGCACCGCTGAAATGGGCTATGAATACCTCCGTCAGGCACTCGAACGATGCGATCATTTTGGGCCGAAGGCATTAGAACTAAGAAAAGGACACCTTTTGGAGGCTAGTAGTAAAAACCTTGCAAAAGATCGCGTTGTTGTAGGAGTTGACACACATTTGGACCATCAAGTGCTTGATGTGGTACTCGAGATTCGTGCTCCCGCTTTAATGTTCTATATATGGATTCTAAAAGCCTTTGGGTATCGGCTTGCCTTGTATATCTTTGGAGAATGCGAACATACTCCACTTGCATTACGAACCTCTTAGACCAGTGTAACCTAAAGCTAATCAAGATGTTCATAGGAGTGCACTGACTAGCCCTAGTTTGCGAGCCATTGGTGGACGTGGCTTCACCTTCAATGTGGAAAGCTTTAGGTGTATGTTCAAGTTCATAATCTGACACGTACCCATGGACATATTCTTGATAATGTCTTGGAAAATATGTAGAAACATATTCCTCGTGATGCTCCTGGGGAGGGGTGACTGGTCGCGCTCTCGAGGTAGTTTTATGCGTACCCTAAGTAAGGATTATGGGCATGTTGCCACCCATATTGTGGAGCGCGCTACCATGGTTTTGGTGCCACATAAGTCCACCCTAGTGGTGCATTATAGGGCTAACCAAGTTGATGGACACCGATGTTCCAGTTCGGTGCACCCTTAGGGGCGCGTTGTTAAGGTGTAATTTGAAGAAATTGTTGGGACACGCGATTTGAGTGAAAGAACCTTCTGACCTTCCTAGGATGAAAGGTCCCCATGATCGGCGTTGGTATTGAAACCCAAAATAAATGAGCGCTAGATTAAAGGATTTATATTAATATAAAATAGGCATGCAAAAGTTTTCACTCTTATTCTACACGTGAAAATGTTTCCCACACGCTAAAAAAAGATTCAGCGATTATTATTATTTGCATTTAGATTATACGTGTTCTTTCTCTTACTCTAGGATTTCAGCTTTTATAAATTTGATTTTCTCTCTTACAAACAATGACTTGGAACCTTTTAGGATTTTCTCTCGTTAATAGCGAGGTTCTTTAGAATGTTTAAATACATCAAGTCGATCTCATTAATAAGGAGTTATCTTAAACTAGAGATGTTTTTCATTCGTTGTAACTTTCGTCTTCTTTACCTATTTATAGATGTTGGAAAAGGTCGGTAGTGGGACTTTCTTAATGTGGGAGAGGCTCATTGATCTTCGAGGTGTCATTTATTGATTGGTGGAATACGAGATTTATATTAATATAAAATAGGCATGCAAAAGTTTTCACTCTTATTCTACGCGTGAAAATGTTTCACACGCGCTAAAAAAAGATTCAATGATTATTATTATTTGCATTTAGATTATGCGTGTTCTTTCTCTTACTCTAGGATTTCACCTTTTATAAATTTGATTTTCTCTCTTACAAACAATGACTTGGAACCTCTTAGGATTTTCTCTCGTTAATAGCGAGGTTCTTTAGAATGTTTAAATACATCAAGTCGATCTCATTAATAAGGAGTTATCTTAAGCTAGAGATGTTTTTCATTCGTTGTAACTTTCTTCTTCTTTACCTATTTATAGATGTTGGAAAAGGTCGGTAGTGGGAATTTCTTAATGTGGGAGAGGCTTATTGATCTTCGAGGTGTCATTTATTGATCGATGGAATACGAGATTTGCGACGTGATGCATTGCCATTGGTCGAAGATGCAGTTTAGTTAGATTCTTGAGATTCTCCAATGTGGAGATACTTATTGATCTTCGAGGTGTCGACCATTGATTGGTGGAATGTGAGGTGGTTGATGTGACTTGTATTATAAGTTAAGGGGTTTATCATGTGTCGTCATCAATCACCATAACTGGTTGGAGTCTTCTTAAATTATGACTTCATCTTGTGTTTGCCCAACAAGCTAAATAGGTAAGGTAGCTGACTACCATGTAGGGTATGCGCATTGTTTATGCTTTGGGTTTGTGGGACTTTCACTTGCTCTTGGATCTTTACGCTTTCAGTTCATTCTGCGTGTTGTGTGTGATGAAACCCGAAATAACAGCTACGCTACGAGACATGAAACAAGATTATTATATTTGAGTGCAAACACTTGCTCCTTTATTTATAATTTTTCCGTGGTAGCGAGGTTACAAACCTACGAGGTTGATGTACAACTTTGAGGATCACACCTAGACCTCCTACAAGGTTCCGAGATCGCACCTAAATGTTGCGAGGTCGATTCTAGGGCGAGGTAGATTTGAGGGTATGATGTAGAGAGTTTTGTGGGTTTCTGTAGTGAGGTTTTAGGCGTGAACGAGGTCCCTGCGCGACTTTGGGGTCTTTCTGTGGGTTTCTCCTATCTGTAGCGAGGTCTTTTGACGATGTTCCTATCACGTCGATCTTTAACAAGCAAGAGAGTTCTTGAGTTCAAGTGGTTTTTCGACCCCTTCTTCCTACGAGGTTCTTCTCTATTTATAGAGAATTGGGGGGCCGAGTTTAGGCCAATATTCGATGTGGGATGCTCGAAATAAGGGTTTTTGATTGGTCCATGAGTGAGGTCACTTGTGATTGGTTTGGGAGAAAGGTTGTTGGTGATTGGTTCGGGAGTGAGGTCGCTTGTGATTGGTTCGAGCGGGCGGGCGTATTAGTAGAGTCGGTGACGAGGTCGAGACCTCGTCCCGGGATGTTGAGAGACCTCGCATCCGTCGGGCGTTTTGTTTTTAAATAATCGGGCATGGACGTGGGTCCCTAAATTGCCCATGGGGGTCCTTCTGGGCCCACTTTTTGCTTTTACTGTTTTGGACATCATCACAACCCCATGGCCTGGGGGCCTCGCCCCGAGGGCCGCAGGGCATAAGTTCTCTGGATCCGCGAGATGCGGAGTGTTTTTTAGAGGTTATGAAGTTCTCGAGGTTGGGAGAGCGCTTTGCGAGGTGTGAGGCTCTGTACTTAGGTGTTCTTCTTGTTCTGCGCGGATGAAGATTCTTGGGCCTTTTCGCCATACTTTGCTTAGTGGGCCGTCCAGGTGAGACAGGCTTAAGAAGCCTTTCAAGAGTGGGGGAGGCTCAAATCTGCTCTATATAAGGGCGTATCTCACACGCCTCCCCCTCATCTTCTCTCTCTAACATTTTCGCTGCTTCTCTCTCTTTATCTCTTCGGTTTCTTCTGAGCGGTTTCTCCAGACGGTTTCCGACGAGCTTTTTGCCGTTCGCCAGTTGCGCCACCGCCTTTCGTTCGCTGACTTTTAAACAAGTAAGTTCTTGATCTTCTTCCTCATGTCTTTTGGTATTTTTTGCCTTTGATTCTTCCTTTGTTCGCTTTTTGCCCCGTGTTTTGCAAGGGCGACGGTGTGTCGCCCGGTGTTTCGCGCCGGTGTCACGGTGGCGAAGCGGCGGTGGCAGGGTCGTGTGTTTTTTGGCATTTGCCTTTGTCATTTTTCTTTGTTCTTTCTTCGTTCCGTTTTGCATCTGGGTGGGTGTTGGTGATTTCTGGGTGTTTCTTTGTTGGCTGCGCGGCGACGTTGGGGGTGGTTCTTGTTCCGTAGTGCCCTTATTTCCCCTTGGTTTTTCTTCTCCTCTCCTTTCTTTTCGTTCTGCTTTTCTTCTTTGTGTTACGCTTCGGGGGGCGGTGTTGCGGCGGTGAGACGGTGGTGGGGGGTGGTCGCCGCCGTGAGGGTACCGCTGGGCTTTTGGTTTTATTGCTTTTCTCTCTCTTCTTTTTTTTCTTGGGGTGGCGGTTAAACTTCCGCTTCTCCGCCCACCACTTTTCGAATTTCGAAAACCCTCGGGAGCCCAAACGTCATGATGTCTGATTGACGGGACGTTTGGGCTTCCACCGCTGGCTTCCACCGTTGGTTGGCCTTCTTTATCTTTCCTTTCTTTTGGCACTTCAAATTCTTCTTTGCCGTCCTATCCTGTCAGAGTAGCCCGTAGGACGCCACGTGGCCTTTCCTTTTACGACCTCGCGTTGCTTTGTCCCCCGAGGTTGCGACCTCGTGCCCATTTTCTCCCGAGGTTATGATCTCGTGCTTTTTCCTTTTCGAGGTTATGACCTCGTACTCTTTTCTTTTCGAGGTTATGATCTTTGTGCTTTGATCTCGGGCTCGACCTCGTCCTTTCTTCTTTCCCGGGGTCATGATCTCGTTCTTCGATTTCGGGCTTGACCTCGTTCTTCCTTCTTTCACGGGGTCATGATCTCGTGTTTTTCTCTTTGGTTGCCTTGCCTTTAGTGTCTTACTGATCTTTTCTTTTCCAGGTGCTAGCTTTTCGTGGCCTGGACGTTGTCTTTTCATGCCTAGGAGAGCCTCTGCGAGCCCACCGCCCGACTTTGTCTTTAATTTTCAAGAGAATTTCTATCAGGAGGTCACCGAATCTGTAGGAAGTGTAGAGCCTAGTGACTCTCAGAACCCAAGTTCCCCTTTGTTGGTCTTTAGCGAGCCCTCATCCAGCGACTCCGTTGTTTCGATAAATTCGTACTTCCCCCGTCTACGCATATATTCTGGTGTTGAAATGGCTTCCTCTTCTTCTCCTGATGTGATCGCCGCCGAGGTTGAGGCGAGGTTGGACGCGACAATTGCCTCAGCCTCGGCTGCGTATGTGCCATCGAGCTTTCCCGAGGCCTATATTACCGACGCCGTGTCCGGCACTCCTGTCGTCCTCAAAGAACGGATTCCCATGAGTCCGAGCACTCCCGAGGCCTACCTGTCCGAGGGGGTGGCCACCGATTTGAAGCTGGACGACCTCGCGGACATAGCTAAGGACTTCCCCTGGCCCGAGGGAGTCGAGCTGGCACTGCCAGAGGAGGAGGGGCGACCCCTGGCGTCCTACAAGGGGTGTGCGGTCGTGCACCTCGTCAGTCTCCAAGCGGGCTTTAGGCTGCCCTTGGCCCAGCACATCGTCTGATTTCTTGTGGGCCATGGGCGTCTGCCCCGCCCAATTGTTCCCGAATGCCTGGCGGTTGTTGTGTGCCTACACAATTCGAAGTCGTGAGCTTTTGGACGAGCCGAACCTCAGCGATTTGTCGGCGTTAGTCTTGGCGAGGAGAGAACCTCGTTGTTCCCTGGTTAACCTCAGCACGCCGAATGACAAAATCATCACGACCCAGTCAAACGTCGGGACGTGGAAACCTAAATGGTTTTTGGTCCGAGACCTCAGCGGGAGATACCTTAATTTCCCTGTGGCACCGGGTAACTACGAGAGATGCGTGTGCTCGTACAAGGTTGCTGAGTTCCAGGCGCTCAAGGCTCGGTACGCCACAGCGTACTAGGCGCCATACGAGCGTCACCTTTCTCAGGACCGACTTGAGCGGGCCGGGATGAGCCTCAGTTTCCCTCCTTGCGAGGGTGGAGAGGGTATTTTATTATTATTATTTCTCTGATTGTTTTTTTTTCCTTGTAAGGTTGCGGGGTTATAAACCTCGTTACATTTGTTTCTGACCTCTTCTTAACCTGCTTTTTCTTTTTACTCCTTCTTTCTTGACAGTGGATTTTCTGCACGCTCTTACCACGACGTCGAAGGGGAAACAACCTTTGACTTCGAGTTCCAAAACCCCTGCTCCCCGGGTTCTCAAGGGGATTTCAATTAACGAGCCGAGCTCGCAGTCGAAGACAGGCACAACGCAGCCGGGCCCTGTTCCGTCAACGGCCGCGACCGGGGGAGCCTTGCCCAAGGGGAACGTCGCGAGGGCGTCGCAGTGGGACGTCGCGGGGCCGCCCCAAGGGGAAAAAAGGCCCGAGGTGGTCTCGTCGAAAGGGGCCACCGCGAAGGTGCCCTCCCATCCACCTCGGGTGTCTGACGACAAGGCCGGGCGGAAAAGGAAGGAAGCGGGGTCTTCCCCCGTGGAGAAGAAGAAGAAATCCCGGTCGGGCGACCATTAACGAGGCTCGCGGGATCTGGAGCTCATTCCTGCCTTTGACTTCGAGGGGCGAAGTCGTGGGGACGTCGGCCCCCATCCTGCTAGGTTTCACTACCCTGGACCTGTCAGAGAGGCCCCGCTGGATTAGGCCCGGGGAGATTACAAGGAGGAGGTCGCGTGGGCCAACAACCTCACCGAGGCGGCGCTTAACGACGAGGCCGCTCGGTACTCGACCATGGTAAGCTTTTCGTTTTTGTGTGTTTAATTGTTGTCTCTTTCTTGTTTCTCTTCTCACTCTCCTGTGAATTTGCAGCACACCTTTTTTGATAATTATAACCGGAGTCGCATCGCCCTCGCTCACTCGAGGATGGACAAGATGGAGGCGGCGCTTCGAGCCCGCAGCGAGGTGTGCGAGCGATAGGCCAAGGAGCTGGCCGAGGTCGCGGAATCGTCCAAAGCCGCGGAGGCTGTGGCCAAGAAGCGGGTCGAGGCCGCGGAGGCCGCGGCGAGGGAGGAGGTAAAGGCGGCGAGGGAGGGAGAGAAGAGGGCGAGGGATGAGGCCGAGGTCCTGCGGGGCGAGGTTGAAGGGCTTCGGGGCAAGCTCTCCGCTGAACACGAGTTCTTCAAGGCGAAGTAAGCGGAGTTTCTGAGGGCCGAGGAGGAGATCAGGCGCCTCGAGGGGCGCATTGTTGAGCTTAACGAGGAGTTCGTGGTCGCGGGTCCCAAGTATGTGGACTCGGAAGAGTACAAGGTGGAGCTGGTGGAGAGCGTGAGGAAAATGTTCCACCAGGCAGTCCGCATGGGCGTAAAACAGGCGGTGGCCAAGTACGGGCACCTCGACCCCCAGATCGTCTTCTTCAACCCCAACTACAATGAAACCATGGGGGAGCTGGGGTCGGAGGATCCCGAGGGGGAATGCGAGTTCTTCCTCAACGAGGACGGGACTGTGTCCAGCACCGCGCCCCCCGAGGTAGAGCTTATTGGAGGGAACCCGGAGTTAACCTCCACGGGACCTCAGCCCGCTACCGATGCGCCCGCGCCTCTTGCCTCCGCTGCCCCTGCTCCTGCTGAAGCCTCGGCTGCCTCTGCCGAAACTCCTAAAACCATCGATCTTACCGGTCCCGAGGCTGAAACCTCGAAGAAATGATAACTTTTCTTTGGCGGCCCTACGGGCTTTGTAATAAAGACATCTCTTTTTTTTTTGGGTGACCCTACAGGGTCTGTAATCGAAACACCTCTTTTTATGTTTATGCCCTTCGTCACTTTCTTTTCCTATGCTTGTTTGCTTTAGACTTTCTCGCATACGTCAGTCCTTATCCGTCCATGTCCTTATCCGTCCAACCCCATGGTTCGAGTGTCACATCTTTTGTGGGGCTCGGACCACACCGGGCGTTGTAGTCCTGCGACAAGGTCGTGAGCCTCTGTTCGGACCTCGTTGTTCTGGAAGTTCATTCCAACCTAAAAATAGCCATCTGCGAATCCTGGCGTTTTAGGGGGTTCACGAACCTCGTTCGTATCCCAAGCGGGGAGCGAGGGGTGGAGATTCTTCCAAACGAGATTCTCCAACCCCAAGCGGGAAGCGAGGGGTGGACCTTTTCAACGAGATTCTCCAACCCCAAGCGGGAAGCGAGGGGTGAAGATTCTTCCAAATGAGATTCTCCAACCCCAAGCGGGAAGCGAGGGGTGGAGATTCTTCCAAACGAGATTCTCCAACCCCAAGCGTGAAGAGAGGGGTGGACCTTTTCAACGAGATTCTCCAACCCCAAGCGGGAAGCGAGGGGTGGAACTTCTTTTCAAACGAGATTCTCCAACCCCAAGCGGGAAGCGAGGGGTGGACCTTTTCAACGAGATTCTCCAACCCCAAGCGGGAAGCGAGGGGTGGAATTTTTTTTTTTCAAACGAGATTCTCCAACCCCAAGCGGGAGGCGAGGGGTGGACCTTTTCAACGAGATTCTCCAACCCCAAGCGGGAAGCGAGGGGTGGACCTTTTCAACGAGATTCTCCAACCCCAAGCGGGAAGCGAGGGGTGGAACTTCTTCCAACGAGATTCTCCAACCCCAAGCGGGAAGCGAGGGGTGGAATTTTTTTTTTTCAAACGAGATTCTCCAACCCCAAGCGGGAGACGAGGGGTGGAACTTTTCAAGGAGGGAGCGTTTTTAGAAAAGCCTGAAATCCTTTATTTACCAAATGTGAGGAACAACGGGGTTTCGAGTTTCTACATGTAATATTTTTTGAGTCGCGCGACGTTCCACGTTTTGCTCAGTGTGCGCCCCTCGTCATCCCTGAGTTTGAAAGCCCCGGGCGCGACTTATTCTCCGAGGATGTAGGGTCCTTCCCAGTTAGGGTCCAATTTTCCCCCTTCGGTGCGTCTTAGCA
Organism: Fallopia convolvulus; assembly: GCA_964016875.1. NCBI lineage: Eukaryota > Viridiplantae > Streptophyta > Magnoliopsida > Caryophyllales > Polygonaceae > Fallopia > Fallopia convolvulus. The sequence continues at coordinate 32,470,436 of OZ024736.1, forward strand.
CGAGGTTTCCCGTGGCCAAGATGCGAGGTCTGACCTTCTTTTCGTGATACACAACGACACGTCGCTTGTATTCTCTAGAGCGCAGGTCCGCTACCTCGCGGATTTCATCTCGGAACTGCAGTTCGACCTTGAGGTTGGCCTCGTTTTCTTTTTCGTCGAAGTTGTACACTCTTGCTGATGGAATTAGGGTTTCTACGGGAACGAGGGCTTCCGTCCCGTAGGTAAGAGCGAAGAGGGTCTCGCCCGTTGCACGGCGCGAGGTCGTGCGATACGTCCAGAGGACGAGTGGGAGTAATTCGGCCCAGCGGCCCTGTGCCATGCCCAGGCGCTTTTTGAGGTCTGTTAAGATGCGGGCATTAACGTTTTCTACCTGGCCATTGGACTGAGGATGAGCCACGGAGGAAAATTTGAGGTCGATGCCCAGCTCAGAGCAGAAAGTCTGAGTTTCTTCGCAGTCGAATTGGGGGCCATGGTCGGTCATGATTGTCATGGCGACACCGAAACGGCAGACGAGGTTCTTCCATAGGAATTCGCAGACCTTTGCCCCGGTGATTTTTGCCATTGCCTCTGCTTCGATCCACTTCGTGAAGTAGTCCACGATGACCAAAATGTATTGCACTTGGCCAGCAGCTTTAGGAAAAGGGCCTAAAATGTCCATTCCCCACATTGCGAATGGGCATGGCGCGTGAATGCTGCGGAGGGGAGCCGTCGGGGTGTGCTGGACGTTCTCGTGTTTCTAGCATCAGACGCATTTTTTGACGTAAGCTCTTGCGTCTTGTCGGAGAGTGGGCCAGAAGTACCCCAAATAGACGATTTTGTGTGCCAAAGACCTCCACCCCAGATGTCCTCCACAAACTCCCTCGTGGGCCTCGTAGAGGACGTGGTCCGTGGCCCCGGGCGGTATGCACAGCAGGTTGGGTTCAGCGTAGCCCCGACGATAAAGCTGGTCGCCGACGACGCAGTAGCGGGCAACTTGCATTTTTAGTTTTCTGGCCAGCGCGGGGTCCTCTGGGAGGATGCCGCTTTGTATGTACCTCGTTACCGGGAAGCTCCAGTCCTCGGTCCTTATGGACATGACCTCGCTATCGACGCTTCGTGAGAGCTTTCTCTCCACCATTACGCGGTTCCCCACATCCAAGGGAAGCGCGGAGCCTAACCTGGCGAGGGCATCCGCCTTTGTGTTCGAGGTCCGCGGGATTGACTCCACCGCGAAGGTCTCTAGGCATGAAACCAAGGCCTTGACTTTTGCTCGGTAGGCGGGCAGAAAACCTGTCCTGGTGTCGTATTGGCCGTTGAGTTGTCGTGCCACCAATTCGGAATCTGTGTAGACCCTGATTTTGCGGGCTCCGTGAAGCAGCGCCATCTCGATCCCGGCGATCATGGCCTCATACTCGGCGTCGTTGTTGGTGGCATCAAAGGCGAAGTTGAGAGCATACTCCGTCTCGATTGAGGGGCCAGCGAGGAACACCCCGGCCCCGCCACCGGCGTCACATCGTGAGCCATCAACGAACACTTTCCATTCGTCCGAGCTTGTGTCTGTCTCGGGGAAGGTGACCTCCACCATAAAGTCGGCGAGGGCTTGTCCCTTCATCGCGGTTCTCGGAAGATAATTGATGTCGAACTCGGAGAGCTCGACGGCCCACTTGGTCATACGTTCGGAGAGAGCGGGCTGATGCAGAATTTGACGAAGTGGGAGGTCCGAGAGAACCTGGATGGGATGTGCGTGGAAGTATGGGCGCAGGCGCCTTGCGGCGGTCACTAATGCCAGCGCCATCTTCTCTGCCGGGGAGTACCTCTGCTCCGCAGGCTGGAGCACGCGACTCACAAAGTATACCGGGTGCATGGCCTCTCTTGTGAGCACCGCGCTGACGGTCTCGGGACTCACCGCCACATATAGTTGCAAGTCTTTGCCCACATGTGGAGGTGACAAGGTGGGGAGCTTGGTGAGGAAGATCTTTAACTCGGAGAAGGCTGTCTCGAGTCTCTCGTCCCAAACGAACTTGCCATTCTTTTTGAGGGCGGCAAAGAATGGGAGGGACTTGTCTGCTAGGCGGGAGAAAAACCTCCCCAAGTAATTTACAGCGCCGTTGAGTCTTTGTACCTCGGTACGAGATCGGGGAGACCTCATTGCGAGGATAGATTCTATTTTGGCGGGGTTGACGTCGATCCCGCGTTCGCTGATCATGAATCCCAAAAACTTCCCCGAGGACACGCCAAAAACGCACTTCTCGGGGTTCAGGCTGAGCTGGTGGGGTCTGAGGGTGGTGAAAACCTCGGCGAGGTCAGCCAGGTGCTCCTCGGGGCCCTTGCTCCGTACCACGATGTCGTCAACGTAGGCGGATACGTTCCTGTCCAGGTGGTCTTTAAAAACTCGATCGACGAGGCGTTGGAATGTGGCCCCGGCGTTCTTGAGGCCAAACGGCATGACCTTATAACAGTATGTCCCCCGCTGGATGATAAAGGATGTCTCCTCCTCGTCACGGGGATTCATCGAGATCTGGTTGTACCCCGAGTAGGAAACGAGGATACTCAAGACCTCGTGCCCAGCAGTCGAATCTACAAGTGCATCGATCGAGGGCAGAGGGTAGCTGTCTTTGGGGCATGCCTTGTTGAGGTCCTTGAAGTCTACACACATCCGCCACTTGCCGCTGGCCTTTTTGACCAACACGACATTGGACAACCATTTCGGATACTGGACTTCGCGTATGAAATCTGCGGCCAGCAGCTTGGCCACCTCTTCATTTGCGGCGGTTGCCCTTTCTTCGTTCATTTTTCTTCGACGCTGCACCACAGGACGAATGGCGACGTTGATGTTCAGGGAGTGTTGGGCCAGGGTCCGAGGCACACCTCGGAGATCTTTTGCAGTCCAGGCGAACACGTCGCGGGACCCAGCAAGCAGGGCCTCCAGTGACGCTGCTGCATCCCCAGTGAGGCAACCCCCGAGGTAGATCTTTTCTGATTTGTTTTCGAAGGGGGTAATCACCCTTCTTTCTGTCTCGGGAGTGGGTATTGTGAAATCCCGGACCTCGAGGTCTGCTTCACCCGAAGTCTCTACCATGAACACAGAGCATTTTTGCTTAGCCGAAGTCATGTAGCAGACGCGGCCCTCTTCTTGGTTGCCCTTCACTTCTCCGACACCTACGCTGGTGGGGAACTTCATTTTCAGGTGGTAGATGGAGACCACCGCCTGGAATTTCATCAAGGAGACTCTCCCGATGATTGCATTGTAGGCCGAGGGCAGGTGCACCACCGTAAACTCTATTACCTCGGTTCTCGTTGTCGAGCCAGTACCGAGGGTCATCCACAGGTCTATGAGACCAGCGACATCGACCTCGTTTCCCGAGAAGGAGGTGAGCTTCCCAGCGTAGGGCCTCAAGGATGTCGCGGAGATCCCTAGCTGCTCGAAAGCGCCAAAATACATGATGTCCACGGAGGAACCCGTGTCCACCAGTATTCGCTTCACTATTTTCGAGCCCAACTGAGCGTGTATCACCAGGGGGTCGGAGTGGGGCATATGGAGTCCTTCGGCGTCTTCTGTCGTGAAGGCCATACCCACGTGGGACCGTGAGGTTTGTGTCACGCTGTATACCGAGGGCTCATGGTGACTTGCCCTCGCGTATCTTTTTCTTTCCGCCTGGCTCGAACCCGCCAGCGAGGGTCCGCCCGAGATGGTGTTGATGTACCCATCGGGCGCCGCGGCTTGTCCGGAGCGCGACTGCCTCGTCGGAGCTTGTTGCTCTGTGTTGCTTGGTCGGGACCGGGTTGGTTCCTGCTGCACGAGGTTGGCCCCCGACGCGGGGTTGGCGCGCTTTTTCTCGTTTGGGTTGTAGGCGGGGCCACCTTTGCCTCTGTAACCTCGTGGCTTCCCGCCGAAGCAGCTCCAACCTCCACCGCCACGGTTGTCGTAGCGGTTGTTGCGTCCCTCGCGGCCGGCGCGGCCACTTTAGCTTTTCCCTTAGCCTCGGTCACGATTTCCTTGTCGGTCCTCGGTCGCGAGCTCTGGCTAGCAGCGTCCTCGGCGTAGACCTGTGTCGTCATCCGAGCACACAGGCTCTCATATGTGGTTGGATTTTTGAGAAAAATGCGACATTTGAAATCCCCCTGGCGAAGGTTGCCCATGAGGATGTTGCGTACCGAGGCCTCGTCGATTTGCGCGATCTCAGCGACCGCGGTGGTGAACCTCGTAAAAAAGCTACCCAGCTTCTCGTTTCCCCTTGCTCGATGCCACGGAGATCGCGCATGTTCTTCTTGCGCTTTCTCGAGCCGTTGAAGTGCCCGACGAAGGACTCGCATAGCTGGGAAAACGAGGCTATCGACTCGACCTTAAGGCTGGTGAACCACGTCATTGCCGCCTTGTCCAGAGTGGTCGGAAAGATCCGACAGAAAATGGAGTCATTGTAAGAGTTGACGTTCATCTGGACGGCGTAGTGTTTTATGTGGTCCTCGGGGTCGGTCGTGCCGTCGTAAAGTCCCATTTGTGGCCAATGGAAACCTTTGGGCATGTGTGCCTCTTGGATCTCGGGTATGAAGGGATTCCTGTACCCACTCTCGACGGATGGGCGAGCAGACTTCGACTTTGACCTCGTCAGAGGGCGTGGCGCGCTTGCCGCCATTTCGGACAACTCCATGTCACGCTTCTCTGCACGTCGCGAACGGGATCGCGAGATTAGCATCGGATTTCGGGAGGGTCTCTCCCTGGTAGATCCGTTCGTGGGCGCCTCCTGACCCGGCATATAGCCCGGGACATATGCGGACACGTACTCGGAGTGAGGTTACCCCTGGGAGGGGATCGGGATGTATGGGGGAGCTTGGCCCTGTTGGTACTGCCCGTACCCCGGATAGGGATACTGGTTGAAAGGAGCGCCACCTTGTTCATACCCCTGGAACGGGTATGGGTTTTGTGGGACGTTGTATGTCCAGCCTGGCGGAACCACAAAAGGGTATCCTGACGGACCTGTCGTCGTCCATGGAGGGGCCTCAACCATATTGTCGGGATGTTAGGGGAAGAAATTGTTTGGACAAGCCATCCTGAGGGGGTTTTAGGAATCAAGGTTTGCACTAAAATGGGAAGCTGCTTAGGATGAAGAGGTTCCCACAGACGGCGCCAGTGATGAAACCCGAAATAACAGCTACGCTACGAGACAAGAAACAAGATTATTATATTTGAGTACAACTTTGAGGTTGATGTACAACTTTGAGGATCACACCTAGACCTCCTACAAGGTTCCGAGATCGCACCTAAATGTTGCGAGGTCGATTCTAGGGCGAGGTAGATTTGAGGGTATGATGTAGAGAGTTTTGTGGGTTTCTGTAGTGAGGTTTTAGGCGTGAACGAGGTCCCTGCGCGACTTTGGGGTCTTTCTGTGGGTTTCTCCTATCTGTAGCGAGGTCTTTTGACGATGTTCCTATCACGTCGATCTTTAACAAGCAAGAGAGTTCTTGAGTTCAAGTGGTTTTTCGACCCCTTCTTCCTACGAGGTTCTTCTCTATTTATAGAGAATTGGGGGGCCGAGTTTAGGCCAATGTTCGATGTGGGATGCTCGAAATAAGGGTTTTTGATTGGTCCATGAGTGAGGTCACTTGTGATTGGTTTGGGAGTGAGGTTGCTGGTGATTGGTTTGGGAGTGAGGTCGCTTGTGATTGGTTCGAGCGGGCGGGCGTATTAGTAGAGTCGGTGACGAGGTCGAGACCTCGTCCCGGGATGTTGAGAGACCTCGCATCCGTCGGGCGTTTTGTTTTTAAATAATCGGGCATGGACGTGGGTCCCTAAATTGCCCATGGGGGTCCTTCTGGGCCCACTTTTTGCTTTTACTGTTTTGGACATCATCAGTGTGTGCACTAGCAAAATAGTTGAGTGTGCTTTTGAATGAGGAGACTTCGGTATCCGCGAGTGTTTTTGCGGGGTGCATGATATCAACACTGTCGTCATGCCATGATACAAGTTTTGAGTGTTAAAAAAAGTGAAGCTTTGATTTTGATGGTTCCATACATTTGTGAAGTGGCCAACTTTGAGACTATGAAATAGTTCGCTATCGTATGTATTGCCTCCGACTTGAAATGAAGACAAGATGAGAAGATCTTGAAGACGCATGAGATATTGTGGATTGGATCAAGATATTCTAGTTATAGAGAGAATCTTTTATGATTTGATAGGGCATCTAAGTTGTCTTATGCCCTAAGCATTATCTTATTGTGATTTATTTACTTGCTTAGGATGATGACTAGATTTATATTATCTTCCCTAACCGAATTGGAAGACAAATATATATAGTTAACCTAGTTTCGTCTATTTAAGCCTAGTGAGTAGGTTAAGATAGTACAAACTCCATACTCTATATTGTGTGAAAGAAAAACCAGTTGTTCGAGAGTTCAAAAGAAGAAGTAGAAAACGTAAGCTCAAAAATTTGATTGAGAGTAAGGTTTACTCGGTTCAAACGAATGCTAGCATTCTAAGAGAGTAGGGTTAGCTCCGGGTTGTACTTGTAAACATATTCAAGATATCAATAAAGCAAGATACGACTTTTAACCCTTCCAAGCGAGAACTTGGAAGGGAGTGGTTTTTCACTTAGTTAACAAAGTTCATTGACTAAGTGTTTCCACTATAAAAAAGATCTGTGTCAAGTAAGTCTTTTCTGTTTTATAATTTTTGATGCGTATACACTGAGGTCGGCGACTTAGATGTACTAACAATCCTACAATTGGTATAAGATCCTTGGCTCTAGATTTGATTTAGTCCTATATCTTTGCAAGAAAGACGGATTCGACAAACACGATAATTAATAACTCGTTCTAGAAGCCACCAATGCTCAAGCCACTGAGTATGATTGGTGGGGTGGGCAAATTGAAACCCACATATGCTCTTTCGATGGACAACTCTAGAAAGTGATCGAGATGGGTCTTGAAACCATCCTTACTACTGCTGAGAAGGAGGTGAAGAAGAAGGAGGACTACAATGATGCCGACATCAAGAAGTTGGAGAAGAATACACTGCAAAGAAGGTTCTCAATAATGCTTTATCTCTTGGATACTTGAAGAAAGCCGTTCAATACAAGACAATTAAAGAATTTTGGGACGCTCTAAAATGACTTCATCAAGGAAACAATGATGTGAAGAAGGATTGCATTATAAGTCTGGAACATGAATATGAGGGAATGAGTTAGGGAAAGAATGAAGCTTTGGGTGATTATCACTCAATATTTCAGTTTTTCGGAGAAAAACTTTTTCAATGGAAGCAAGTTAGCAAACTAATCAAAGGGAATGAAGTTGCTGGTGATTATCACTCAATATTTCAGTTTTTCGGAGAAAAACTCAAAATGGAATGAAGTTGCTAGTGCATTGCTGACTAATAGTGAGGCCTAGAATCTCACTCTGGAGGATGTAGTTGGAAAGTTGACTATGTATGGTGGAATCAAACAACGTTGGGATGATCGTCATGAAACTGACAAGATCAAGAACATTGTCTTGAAAATTTGAAAGGGCCTTTGATCTCGCACAAACTGAAGAAGATCAAGTGGATGTTGATGATGAGGTAGCACTCATAACAAGTGATGTGAAGAGACTTTGGAATCGGAACAAAGTTCCTCCAAAAGGTCCTGAACCAACGAAAGATACGAGAGAGGTTATGTGCTATCATTGTCAAGGAAAGGGACACTTCGTAAGAAATTATCACAAAAGTAAGACAAAAGGCGGCAAAAGGGCCACTTGGGATGATTCTGATGCTGAGGAAGAATCAAGTCAATAAGGAGAAGTATGTCTCATGGATGTTGATTCTCCAAAAGAGGTACAAGATTTTGAACTTTTCTCTCTTTTGTCTAGTAAGTCCAAAAAAAAAATGCTATTATTGAGAAGTTGGGAACTCAAATTTCTGAACTCAGTGAAAAATTGGAGGACAAAATGATACAATTTCTAAAATAATGGATGAAAATAAGGGATGGTCTAAAAAGATTATTAAGTTAGAAAAAGAGTTTTCTATTTCTATGTCCAGTGTTTGTAAAACGTGTGATGGGTAAGGTAGTCCAAGAAATCTGAACAAACCACGTTAACATGGGCCAAAAGCCCAAACCAACACATTCCTAAAATATAGGCATAAGGTAACAATAGAGAATAGAAAAAACATGTGGGCTAAGGCCCAACATCGCACATGCCTAATACCACCATAAGTCCACGATTAACACACAAATTCCACATACAAAATTCCATGTACAAGAAACCTCCACATAAACAAAGAATTACACACAGAAAGGAAGGGCACACACAAGGACACATTGTACCACGTTTCAACACGACGCATCGCGCCGTCAATCACTATTGATGATCGGATCACCATGTACAAGAACCCACAAGGAAAAGCGACAACACCTAGTCCATAGACAAGATTCCACGAGAGAGAGAGAGAGAGCTTTTCATCCCAATTAGGGACAGTTCTTAACTAAGGCAGATTGGAAAAAACAACAACTATCTAAAAGAAATAGTAAAGACAAAGAGGCATCAAACTCTCTCAAGTTTCAATATAGATTTTTTTGGTCGAAACAAATTTCGAAATAGATAAATAGAGACACTATCAATCCGGCTTCCACAATAATGGGTTGATAAAAGATAATTTATCTCAGCTCTCTCAACTATGATAGATTGAAAAAGAGATTTAGAAAACCTTGTCTTAAATTCACTCTCAAATCTTCAATTATAGGTTTTTTGATTTTCTACAAAAATGGGCACAATCTATTTCATTTTGAGTCCTTTTATTCTCTCAAATTTTATATTTTCTCTCTCTTTTAGAGAGTCTCTCGGTGGCCTTGTTACTTTCTTTTATGGACCAACAATTTCAAGTTTTAAACGTGTAAAATCATTCTTTATGATTAAAATGTATTTAACTCACAACTCTGAAACTCACAAAGCGAGTAATGTAGGTAAATTGAAAGTAATAATTTGCAGCTGCTCAAGACTGTTCTTGGTGACTGGGACTGCTCGTAAGAGATTGAGTTGCTAAGTTCGGACATCCACTGCTTGCTTGCCCGATTTCAGAATTGGAGCATTTCACATGTCATGCGGGAGTGCAATTCTGTGGCGGACTTCATCGCTGAATTTTTCAGACGCGTCTCCTTTATTCCGCTCGCAATTGACTCGGATTTACTTACCCTCATTCGACAGAATATGGTTACCATAATTTCTTTCCTAATAAAAAAATGTATTTAACTCACCATTATCTACCTTTATAGTTCAACCAAAAATATTTATCTTTATTCTGTAATAAAATTCATACTCATATATTCATTCATTCGGTCATTCCGGCCACCGAGAAGGAAACAGAGCATAAACAGAGTTGATGAGTCATTATCAGCAGTACGACACCCTCTTCAACGAGCTCGTTCGCCACACCCGCTCTCTCAATCCCCCTCATGGCAAATTCCTTCACGCCCGCATCATCAAAATCGGCTTTTCCCGCAACTCCTTCTTATCCAACGCCCTCGTCCACTTCTACGGCAGTTGCGGCCTCCTCCCCGACGCCGAGCTCGCCTTCTCTGAGATCACCCACAAGGACACCGTCTCATGGAACTCCCTCATGACCTCCTACTCTAAAAAGCGTTCCCCCAAATACTCCTCTCTTGTCATGGAAATGTTCTCTCAGATGAGGGCGGAGAACACTCTTCCCAACCCCCATACCTTCGCCAGCATCTTCAGCGCCGCCGCCAACCTCGGCGATGTTGCTTCCGGCGGGAGGGAGGCGCATTGCTTGGCGATGAAGACCCCTTGTTTCAGGGAGGTGTTTGTTGGGAGCGCCCTTGTGAACATGTATTGTAAAGCGGGTCTTGTGGACGATGCACGCAAGGTGTTCGATGGAATGCCCCAGAGAAATTGGGTCTCTTGGACGACTATGATTTCCGGGTACGCGATGAAACGGATGGCCTCGGATGCTGTCGAGATGTTTAAGTTGCTGATTGAGTGTGAGCTGGAGAGAGAGAACGAGTTCGAGTTTGCTCTTACAAGTGTACTCAGTGCTTTGACTGACCCTGAATTGATTGATGTGGGTAGACAAGTACATGGAATCTCGGTTAAACACGGGCTAATCTGTGTTGGGTCGGTGACAAATGCGTTACTCACCATGTATACAAAATGTGGGAGCTTGGAAGATGCATTGCAGATGTTTGAGATGTCGTCGCTTGAGAGGAACTCAATCACCTGGTCAGCCATGGTCACTGGCTTTGCACAGAATGGGGACCCTAAGAAGGCTCTTAATCTCTTCTCTAGGATGCACTTTTGTGGGGTTTGGACAACTGAACATACATTTGTTGGGGCTATTAATTCTTGTAGTGATGCCAAGGCAATTGAAGAGGGAAAGCAAGTGCATTCTTATTCTATAAAGATGGGTTTCCAGAATCAAATGTATATAGCAACTGCTTTAGTTGATATGTATGCCAAATGTACCAGTATAAATGATGCTAAAAAAGGATTTGACTCTTTACAACAACCTGATATCGTCTTGTGGACTTCCATGATTGGCGGCTATGTACAAAATGATGAAAACGAGGCCGCTCTGAGTTTATATGGAAAAATGGAGGCAGAAGGAATCCTGCCCAATGAGGCGACAATGGCTAGCGTCCTAAAGGCGTGTTCATCTCTTGCTGCTTTGGAGCAAGGAAAACAAGTCCATGCTCGTGTCATCAAATACGGGCTTAGTTTGGAGATTAAAATTGGAAGTGCCTTGACAACAATGTATGCAAAAGGCGGCTGTGTAGAAGATGGGAATCTTGTTTTTCAAAGAATGCCCACTAGAGATCTAGTTTCATGGAATTCAATGATATCCGGGCTTGCTCATAATGGACGCAACAATGACGCTCTTGATCTTTTTGAGGAGATGAGGTCAGAAAATGTAAAGCCAGATGAGATTACATTTGTGAACATTCTTTCTGCTTGTAGTCACATGGGTCTGGTAGAAAAAGGATGGGACTACTTCAAAAGCATGTCAAGTGAATTTGGCATTGCCCCAAAATTAGATCACTATGCTTGCATGGTTGATGTGTTGAGCCGTGCTGGAAAGTTAAAAGAAGCTAAATCATTTATAGAATCAGCAAATATGGATCATGGAATGTGTTTGTGGAGAATCCTTTTGAGTGCTTGTAAGAATCACGGCGAGTATGAACTGGGAGCTTATGCTGGTGAGAGATTGATGGAGTTAGGCTCAAAGGAGTCATCTTCTTATGTTATATTGTCTAGTATTTACACTGCTCTTGGGAGACGAGATGATGTGGGCCGGGTTATGGGGTTGATGAAACATAGAGGGATTTGTAAAGAGCCTGGATGCAGCTGGATTGAGCTGAAGAATCTTGTTCATGTGTTTGTTATGGGAGATCAGATGCACCCTCAGATTGGAGATATTTATCAATGGCTAAGAATTTTGACAAATGAAATGATGGATCAAGGTTATCGGCCGGGTTCTTTTCTGTCTCGTGCTCAAACCTGATATAATAAATTAAATTTCTAAATTTTGTTGTTGAATTTACATGATTTAATTTGGGTTCTGACACGGCCCAGTGAGTATCTTGATTCTTTTCTTTTTTTTCATCCGGATTAGCCGATTAGGTTAGGTCTGTAGTATCTTGAATTTCCCCGCCCTTAATCTGTCATCAAGTTTGACCATGTCCTTTTTGGCTTACTATTGATTTGTAGATTCAGTCTTTGTTCTCTTTGTGCTCATTCCATTTGGTGATTTTTTGGTGTGAATTCCATTTAGTGAATTTGCCGATGATAATTGATCTGATCCAGTTTGAAGTTTATTTTGTGGTTGGGTGAGATTTTTTCTGCCTTTGAAAAGAGGGTAAATAAATAAGTAAAGGGTAACGAAAATTTCAGAATATATACCTTAGCACTTAGCAGTGCCTTAGCCATACAAAAGGGAGGTATAAGATAAGCAAAATGTTCAGCCCAACCTGAGTTGTGTGACACCCAACCAAAAGTGGCAGCAAGACAGCTTGCCTAGATACAACCATTCAGGCTCCACAAACTAACAGCCACAAAAAGGAAATAATGAAAAATGAGCAGAAAACAGAAACAATTAACTACTCGTCAATGAACAGCAGCTCATCAAGAAGAAGAAAAACACATCATCAACATAAGGGGCAAGGGACCCCAATCAAAGTCAGATCAGAAATGGAGCCACTCTTAAAACAATTTTAGTAACAAGTAGGCAGGTTTGGACAATATATGTAGCTTGGCAGGTCGGCTCGGCATGACCTGAATGAGTAAAAGGGTCGGATATGGGTTGGGTGAGGTTCGCACGGACTTTAAAGCCTGCCCCGTATATATATTCATAATATAAGATTTTATAAATCCTTATAAAAAAAAACCATGGACGTCTAACTTTTTAATTTCACCTACCTTAATCCGTATGTGAATTACTTGTGTTTTGCTGCATATTTATCAACTTTTAGTACTTTTTGTATGTCTTTTTTATGTTTGATGTTGCTAATTACTCCTTGTATGTCTTTTGTATGTTTGATGTTTTTTGCCTTAAAGAAAACACGTTTTGTATGTCTGAATGAGCAAGGGGTCTTGCTTCTTTTTTTTTTCATACTAAATTTAGGTGTAGCAAGGTTACCTTCATTCAGGATTGACTTCAAACGAGCCACAGACAGCCTATCAAAAAACTAAAGGCAAAATAGAGAAGGTCAAGAGGAGAAAGAATGCCATAACCCTTTTATAAAAAAGTCTTAATTCTTTATCCCACTTCCATAGTCTCTACACATAAAATATCTGCTTAGCAGTTCCACCAAAACAACAGCTTTGTAGAGGGTAGAAGGGAAAGCCACCATTCTTAATTACACTTCCGTAGTCTCAACACATAGAAACTTAGCCCTGAGCTACTGGAATTGCATTAAGATCATCATGCTTAGCAGTTCTTTTACATGAATTCCTTACAGATTGAACATGACCTTGATGGCATCTCCTCCCCGAGCACTGGTCTCAAATGCATCTTCTACGTCCTTCTGGGAGAACCCGAACCTGTGTGTTATAAGTGGCTTCACATCAATCTTTCCACTGCTCAGGAACTCAAGGCAGAGTGGCCATGTGTTCTTGTACCGAAATACACCAATCACGTCAACTTCCCTGCCATTTAGCAAGCAACAATCCAAATAACTTAAATTCTCGCAAAGGATTAATCAATAACTAACAAAAAAAAGGTAATCTAGAGACACCAGTAAAATTCAGATATATCATAATGCAACTAAGGGTTTGTTCTAGATACTTGAACAAAAATAAGAGCATAAATCATGACTACGTTTGGATTACCTGAGATAATGCAATGCATTGCACTATAAATCAATATAATGCATTAGCGCAGGTAATCGAAACGCATTAGAAGTTGACATAGACGGGCCACACAAGATCACATAAAATCTTTATCTTTTTGGTTAGAAGGAGAATTCACTAATCATTTGTGTATTAAAAGCTGTATTCTTCGAATAGAACATTATGCAATTTGTTACAAGTTGAACACCAGCATCATCAAATACCTTGCAGCGGCAGGAGTAAGAGGTACAGTCATCTCGCCATGACCCATTCCAATAAGGCACACCTTTCCTCCTGATCTAGTCGCTTTCAGAGCTGTTGTGAACGTTTTGTTAAACCCAGCACAGTCAAAGGTCACATCTATTTCAGCTCCCATTGCCTTGTGAATTCTATCAACTTCTTCAGGTATATCCTGCAACAGCAAAAAACTAGCATGGGTCACAATGACATGAAATAAGACTTAGGGTCCGTTTGGATCACAGCTGATAATGTAATCCAAACAGACCCTTAAGAACTAAAAGGGTAACAAAAATGGAGTTTTAAGATGGCATGCTGATGTTAACCTGCAAATTTGTTGAGACTTTAACAATGCCATCAGCTCCGAGTTTCTGTGCAACAGACAAGCGATAGTCATCAACATCAACAATGACGATTCTGGGGGCCCCAAAAGCACGAGCAGATAGCAAGGTAACTAGTCCAATGGGGCCCGCTCCCATGACTAAGACTGTAGTCTCGGGACCCACATTGGCACGGCGACAGCCGTGGACCCCAACACTCAACGGCTCACACATTGCTCCTTCTTCCAGGCTTACATTTTCAGGCAGTTTAAAGCACAAGTCTGCAGGGTGTACAACCTGTCACAGCAAGATGCACAAGTAGTTTTCATTTCTTCTAGCTTGAACACAAACATCAATCTTACGAAACAAACTGTGAGGAATTCAATAGAGGACTATGTATGTAAATATACCTGGTTAGCAAGGGAGCCATGAACAGGAGGAGTGGCGAAAAACTTCATGTCAGGACACAGGTTGTAACGGCCGCCTTTGCAAAGGTCACATCTCCAGCAACTGATCCCAGGCTCCAAAGCAACACGGTCACCTGGGACCAATGCTTTCACCTCACTCCCTACTTGTTCAATTACACCAGCACACTCGTGGCCAATAACCATTGGCTCTTTCACCACAAAATCTGCACATCTCAGGGTCTAAAGAGGAGAGAGTATTCAATCATAAACAATTCCACATGACAAAATCAGAATCATATTGAGCTTAACTTGAGAAATTTACTTCACTACTCACTAGGATTCCATTATATATAAATGATCACTATTTGAACTAAAGTGACTGGTTGATCACAATAGGAATACAATTGTCGAATTTGTTCAAAGAGGCGAAATCGGAAGAGTTTAAGATTATCAAAAATGGGGAAATCGAATTGGGTTTTTACCTTGAGGTAATGAACATCACTTCCACAGATACCCACAGCTTTCATTCTGATTCTAACATCATGGGGCCCTTTGGATTGTTAAAACAAAAGAATCCCAAGTCAGAAGGAGAGATACAAAATTGGAATACACGAAAGCAAACATCAAAAAACGAGAGATAAGAGAATTAAGAAAGTTGAATACCAAGTGAAGGGAGAGGGAAAGGCTGGATTTTGAGGGTATTAAGACCCAAAAGCCAAGCAGCCATGTTTTCTTCGGATCCTCCTCCATCAGCCCCATGAGACTTTCCACCCTTTCCCATTTTCCTCTTGATCTCTGTCCCTCTGTGTGTGAGGCTTATGAATTTGAGGTGATATGTAATTGCTTATGAGTGATTGATTGATTATAAATGGTGGAAAATAATTTGGGGAGAAGAGAAATGGAAGGATGGATTTGAAAAAGACGGCTCCCTGGGTTTCATTCACAACTTGATTGCATAAGATAGACCATGGAGTTTTGCTGATTCATTTATGGTCATTATTAATTAGATTGCGATGGATTTCTTCTAGTGCGTATTGTTCTTATCCAATTTGCATCATTAATGTTGTTACACATGGATTCTTGACCAAAAAAGATGGTACACAGAATTCGGCTTTGCAGTTCTCAATTCTCATCGACTAAAAGCCAATGTATGACTCGAAAAATGAAAAAAAAATGGCTTAAAACATATATAATCTTCTGTACTTGTGCGAATTTGTCACTTAGACTCGTTGAGTGTAATATACTCGCGCTGACATGTCTAATTTTTTGTCCACATGTGTTCCACATAAGCCTATTTTTTGTCCACATATGTGTCACATAAGCGTATTTGGTATTTTGTCACAAAGGCATAATTTATGCCACATAACAATTTGGACCTCCGTCAACAGCTGGTTCACTCTCGTCGTTCTCTTCGTCGTCCTCAACCTCGTAATCGGCACCATCGCACTTCGCCACATCAGCGAAGAGGTGTTTTAATAGGTCCAAATTGTTAAGTTTAAGTGTTCAATAGGTCCAAACCAAAGGTGAGGTGTCTAAGTGACAAATTCGCACAAGTACAGGGGGTTGTATATGTTTTAAGCCAAAAAAAAATGACTTAGTTAAGGAGTGAAATTTCGATTGCTTAATTCGCCATTTCTTCCTCCCAATTCTCATTAATTCTCCATATTTATTTTGACTAGTTTTACCCGTCGTACCATGTACGACTATGATTCGATATTTTAAACATAATAAATAGGATATTAATACATAAATAAAAATATAATATAAACTTTAATATAAGTAATTTATTGCTTGTAGAATGTATTTAATTTTTAATTAAATATTATATTCTTCATATTTATTACATTTCATATACGTAAATTTAGTATTTATATCAAATATTTCAATATATCTATTAAATAATTTGTTATCTATTTTTAGTAATTATAAAAAATATAAATATTTATCATTAATTTCTTTATAATAGGAAATCACTATACATCTAAAAATAAATTCGTCAAAAATATATGCTAAAAATATTTATATTTATTTTAAGGTTTTTAAATATTATATCTTTAATTTTAAATACTTGTATAAGGAAGCTTTCAAAGAATATTATTATACTAAATAGATGTTTTTTAATGCTAGAGATAAATTTAAATAGTTTAAAAGAATTTAATAGAAAAAAAGTTATAATATTGAAAATAAAAATTATTTTTTTAAATAAGAGGTGGGGCTAGAATCGTTCTAGTGGCTTGAAAAGGTACATCTTTAGTACATAGTTATAGATATTACATATTTTTATTATTTTTAAACATTATAAGTATTTATCATTAATTTTTTTATACAAAAGAAAAAAAATATATCTATAAATAAATTCGTGAAAAGACATCATCTAAAAGATAAAAGATATTTATACTTATTTAAAAACATTTTAAATTTATTATCTTTAATTTTAAATATTTGTATAAGGAAGTTTTTAAAAGATATTGTTATACTAAATAGAAGATATTTGTTTGTTGTTAAAGATAGATTTAAATTAATACTCGATAAATTAATAAACTCTCTAAATTAATATTTTTCTCCGATCCCGACTTGGGCCAATGCAAAATTTAACAAATTTCGATAAGATAATATATTTTTAAAACCTCTATATAAATATAAGATCTCATTAATATCATAAATTAATAATTATATAAAAAGTTTCATAGTCATAACTAAGAAATTCTAATGAAATATGATTGTAGCGTTGTTTGTTTTTTCTTAGTTCTATTTGAAGTTCATCTCTAACTTTTATTATTGGATCCAACATTTCTAGCGTTGTTTGAAAATAAATTTTGCAATGTCAACTATAATCATTCTTTGAGTTTATCACACGAAAGAATTTAGCGATGTCTAAAACAATTTGCTATTGGCTATTACTCTACATTAACTATCCAAGCCAATACTACAAAATTGATAACAACCAAAACGTTAATCTTGCATGGATTAGATTGTCCCAACTCATAGCCTTCTAAAATTCTACAATAAAATCATGTATGATAGTGTATTTTGAAAGCTCTTACTATAAAAATCTCTTTACATTAATAAATATTTATTTATCGGTTAATTAATATCTCTATAAAATAATAAAATATCATGGTCCCAACTCCATTAATTTATAGAGGTTTTACTGTAATTTATGTCGATCAACTCATCCTAATGGAAAGAAGAATATTGAATCTTGGTTTTTCTCCATCTGAATTTTCTTCTCTTGTACTTTATTTGATAACAATATATTGTTTCATTTGATGAATTACAACTAGCATTTATTTATTTATTTGCAACACTATCTTAAATTTGATTCATTAAAAACCAATCCTTCCGCGAGTAGAAAAACATAGAGAAATTTCGAAAATTCAGGCTAATATCATAAGGTCTCTGTTTCGATTTTTGTAACTCTTGACAAAAAAAAACTCAAGAAATTTATGGACAATCAAAAGAGGATTATGATAATGGAAAGTTTGAAACATCAGTTTGCTTCAATAATATATGCCAAAATTTGGCAAGCATTAGGCAGCCAATGATGTTTAGAATATGCGTGAATTCTTCTCTGATGATTTATTTAAAATAAAGTAAAGATGTTTAGGATATGCGTGAATTCTTCTCTGATGATTTATTTAAAATAAAGTAAAGTAAAAATTAGGGTGAAAGATCACATTAGAGCATTTTTTGGAAGAGAATTTGGAGTTCCGCACTTTTTATAATTTGATGATGTGTGACAGCATGACATGACGAAGCTGAACTATGCATCAACAAATATATTACGTAAACGAGGCACATGTTTAATTCTTCCCTTATCAAAAATCAAAAATCAACAAACCTATAAATAAACTTAAGCTTTCTTGTGAACAGTACAGTAGAACCTCCATAAATTAATACTCGATAAATTAATACTCTCTAAGATAATATTTTTCTCCGGTCCCGACTTGGGCCAGTGGAAAATTTAACAAATTTCGATAAGATAATAAGATAATATATATTAAAAACCCACTATATAAAAATATAAGGTCCCATTAATATCATAAATTAATAATTATAAAAGATTACATACATATTTAAGACAAGTTAGAGAAATATGACTCTATCGTTGTTGTTTTTTCTTAAGTTTATATGGAGCTCATTTCTAACTTTTCTTATTGGATCCAACCTTTTTAGGGTTGTGTTAAAAACAAATTTACAATGTTAACTATAATTCTTTGAGACTTTATCCTATGAACGAATTTTGTAGTGTATAAAACAAATTGCTATTGCCTCTTACTCAACATTAACTATCCAAGTCAAAACTATAATATTTATATCAACCAAAATATTGATCTTACATGGATCTTATTGTCCCAACTCACAACTTTTTAAAATCCTACAATAAAATCTTCTACGACAGTGCATCTTAAAAGCTCTTATTTCAAAAATCTCTTTAAATTAATAAATATTAATTTATTAGTTAATTAATATCTCTTTAAAATAATAAAATACCATGATCCCAACCATATTAATTTATAGAAGTTTTATTGTATTTCTTTTATAAACAGTGTTTCGCCGGCTTATTTTCGGCTTCGGCAAAAAAATTTGGCGTGATGTGAGCCGCTAATTTTGGCTCGGCTGGCTTCCTGCTTTATTCTCCGCTTATCTTCCTTTCACACCTCTCTTCTCTTCGTGTTTACCCGAGCTCATTTCCGACGAGATTGCCTTCCACAACAGCCCCTCGATCCCCTCTCCCGCTACTTCTGAATGATCGCTATCGACGCTTGCACTTCCGCCTTCGGCCGCCACCCGCTGCATACCTTCTGATAAGCCGCCGGCAACGCCTCCTGTGAACATCGACGTTCCTCTTTGTCCTTCCGTTTCCAGGTTCGACCTATTTGATTTGCACTTCTAACTTCTGCTCAGATCTCTTTTTGGGATCAATTGTTCTCCCTCCAGTGCCTACGGATCAAATCGCAAGCCTTTTAGGGCTTCATTTCCACACATGTTCCGTACTCTAGACAGTGTGCTTCAATTTAGTCACTTGATAGTAATTAGTGACCTACTAGAGATGAGATCTAGGTTTGGTAATTTTGTAGTTCAAAAGGTCAACTAACCTCCGTTAAATTTATCTCTAAATTATCATTTTCAATAGACTCAACGCTGTCCATGAATTCATGATTCAGCAAATTACTTGATGCAGGATTGACAAATCCTTAACTTGATTATTAGTTTGGGTGTGCTTGTTATAGGAGTATTATGTATGATACAGGATAGATTTCATAAGAATACTTACTTTGGTGATTGTTGTTTGCTTTTTTTGTTTCTCTTTTGCTCAGAGTCTGATCCACCCATTGTGAATTATTGCATTTTCCATTTAAAATTCTTGTTTAATGAATCTGAGTTACTTCTTTGGTAATGTTTTATCTTTCATTGCTCTGTATGCTTGTGAGATTCTCTTGAATACTTGTACAATAAATAATTAGATCCTATCTATATATCTTCTTCTCTTTTCAATTTTGGAAATACCCCTTCATTAACTATATCATTTCAGTCTAGGCTAAGGGGTGAAATGAATTTTACTTCCAGAAATGATAAAATAGTGATGGAAAAGCAATCCAACTTACAAGTATGCCTCAGAAGATGAATGGGCCCAGGATAGCATTAGTAGGTAATGATATGTTTTTGTTTTATCAGAACCATCAACTGATCATGGAATAGTTAATATAGCAAAGCATCCTCATTTGAAGATTTAGGTAAATTACCTTGTTTGCAACGAAGACGCAGTTGTACTTGTACCTATGTGTTGGATATACCCAAGAATTGCACACAAAATCAACCCTCCTGTGTCTGAGAACGTCTTCCAATATAACAGTCCTGAGGTAGAATTGGTTGTGGTGATGTTTTTTGATTATGAATGCCCTGGAAATCCCATGTTGCCATCCCATTCAAATGTGATACTGAATTATGAATTCCCTGGCTGTGAATGGTGTAACTTTTGTTATCCATTTTTCCTAATATGCTGCATTCCCCACCTTTTCTTGTAATCCATCATCTAAAAACCATAAATTGAAAAGGAGCCAGCTAAATCTTTCAGTTTCTTCTGCTGAATTATATTAGGAATGCCAAAATAAATTAAAGATTTGAAATTTGTCCAAGTCGTTTGGCCCCTTTCTGAAGAACAATAATGAATACCAATTATGGTGATCAAATTGCAACTATCATATCAAATAAGAATCAAAAAGAAATGAAATGTGTTTCCTAATTTGCTGAATGCATGCTGCAGAAAGAAGAAAAAGTAGTAGTAGAAGTAGTAATTTGATTTTTTATAGTGTGTTGTTGATTTTATTTTGTTCTGTACTGATCATGATGGAACCTACATTAAAGGGCTAATTACTAAATTCATTAATGTGCTATATCCATCAGTGCTTTTCGGTGCGTGCTCTCTTGATTTCCTTATTTATGAATTTTGATGCTTTGAATTGTAAACTTTTCTTTGGTTGTAGTCTCTATTTAAAGGCCATGCTTTGTCTTTTGTTCGATGACTCCTCATGCTTTCACTTTGTGTTTGTGTTTTTACATGTCTAATTCTCTGGAACCAGATAACGCAACAATGATTTGGAGAGAAGCAAACTCGTAAGTAAACAAAAGTGGTGCATCAGTCCAAATAGAGATGAAAATCTTATTGACTTAGTATTCATGAATTAAATCTTATCAATGTGTGAAGGTGATACTTTATAAAGTGTTGTGCCTGTCTTTTCTTAATCGTCATTTCTCAAATTGGCACTAGGAACTTATTATATATAGGGGTTCAAAGGCTATTTATGTAATGTTAAAGTGGGTGATGCTGAGGCTCTATCCTCAATCAACCAAATAAAAGTGAAGATCCATTGTTATTAGTGACTAACTTCATTGATTTTTTTCCTTCTATTAATCTTTACTTGGCAGTTTATTCGGGTCAATTGATTATCTCAGCAGCAGAGGCAGTGTTTCATTGTGAGTAGTAGGCAATATAAAATCAAGTAAAATAAGTGAAAATAAACGTATATATACCCTAGCACTAAGAGCATTTTGAAATTGAACTTCTTAGCTAAAGCCTGATGTCCAATAGTTTGAGCACGCCACATTACAAGCTTCTTCAAGCTTCTTCAACCTCAATCAACCTTATCAGTAATAAATATATGTAGAATTGGAACGAAATTTTGGAGTTGTGCCATATATATTTACTAATGCACTTAAGGTGTTTGATTAAATGCCCCAGAGACATTTTGTTAAAACAAAGGGTCGGCTAATAATTCAGTCATGTCCAGAATAGCCAACCTATGAATGATGTTGTTGAAAGGTGTTTATAGATGTCTACTTATTGTGCTTCTAATTTGATGGTCTTGTTTGTGCTCTTAAAGGTTACTTTCTTTGTTTAATCTTGCCATTTGTATAAAGCTTCCTTCCCAGTCGGTTGTCTCTGAGGCTACCTCTATTCAGGCTGCGTTGTAATGAACATCATTTTGTTAGTTATTATTTCTTCAAAAACGCCTGTTGAGCTTGTAAAGTGTCGCCCTTGGACCCTTCCAAAGGGAGACATGTAGCGTAATACTTTCTCATACTCTCAAATCAAGGCATATCGAAATACTGCCTTGTCTTTTATTTTTATTCGTATGGCTGAGTTCTGTTGTATATAATTTGGGTTTCATTTTAATGCTTGTTTATTATAGAATGTCCCCGCGTGCGTGTCGCACGCGGGCCTACCCTAGTAATAATAAAATCACTTATCAACCATTAAGCTTATTCTTACCTCTTTCTATTGACCACAGTATATGACCCACTTGTAAGTTTTAACCTATAATAATGTTTTTACATTTTTATCTCAAAAATACCAAACTTCTCAAGAACACCATCATTCACGATGACTTCAATAGTTCAACTATATATGATTAGTAATGCATGAAAGCATTCATTTTTAAGAAATGACTAGCACGCCACCGTCAAAGCACCTCCATAATTAAATTTATTTTTTCAACTGATTTGCAGCTTAAAATCTTTACAACATATAAAATTTTCCCTTTTTAAATAATAGAGATTTCATAACTAAAAATAAAGATTAAAAAGTACAAAATAATTATAATTGGTCATAAAATAATGTCATAAACAATAATTATTATGATAATGAAATGATGATAATAATGATTATTATTATTATTATTATTAATAGTTAATAATTATATATATTTTCTAATCAAATCTTTATCTTAATCTTAATTATAAATAATAATAATGATAATAATAATAACGGAAAAATAATAAGAATGGTATATAGATCTTTTAGTTTAGTTTAAATCTTAATGCTAATTATGTATAAAATATTACTTAAGCAATCAAGTTTTTATTTCAGTTATGTTTTTCTAACTTCTCATTTCACTTCTTACACTTAAGAGTGTAATATCAATGTGTTGAATGTGTATAGTCTAGCAACTTACAATTATAGAGTTTGGTTCAAATAAAACAAACTCTTACCTTGAAAATTAAAAAGTGCACTACAAAGTATGAAAAGTGCATTATAAAATACAAAAAGTGCAATTCGAAAAGTGTACTACAAAAAATATGAAAAGTGCACTACAAAGTACGAAAAGTGCAAATGTGAAAAAGTGCACTACGAACTAGGAAAAATGCACTACGAACTAGAAAAAGTGCATTCGTTTCATTTTCAGGATAAGAGTAAGTGAAATTCATTAATTAATATCAATTCCTTAGTGTCACTATATAAGATCGAGAACTATCCCTCAAGCGCTTGGAAAGAGGAGTAGTTATACAAAGGTTGAAGAGATATTGGCAAATACACTTAAAGAAATATTATTAATATTGTTGATCTAAAAATAATTGACAATATTGTTGATATAGTGTTATCCAATTAATTATAATATCGTATTTTTTTTATCATTTTATGGTAAATTTTTAACCTCAAGACAAATTATATATACTTAATGGTGATTTTTTTATTTTAGAAATACTTAATAATGATTTAATGTATGAAGGTTTCAATAAACTTATTATTTTCATGCTAAAAATAATAAATTGATATATATACTAATCTCGTACGTTGGTCCCGTCCAATAGACGGGATTAACCATCTAGTTTCTCTTTAATTTTGCACATGTGCTTATAAGCTTTAACCCATCTGAATAATCAATTCGGTGGGTGCCAAATGCCCAAATTGCCAACAATGAACAAGAAAAGCAGAGGCGGAACTTAATGAGGGCGGGAGTGGGCCATGGCCCCCCGATCCAAAAATTTTTTGGTATATATGTTCCTCGTGTTAATAGTTTCGATTTGATATATTATACGCCTCAATCTGACATTTGAGCAAAACGTTATGAACGTTTTAAGATTAGACACATAAAAACCACTTCTAACAAGTCATTTACTTAGAATGCTTTTATCTTTTGCTAAACTTCCTACTTTCATAGTATAATTGAACCCGAAAGCTTTCAATAAGTTATTGTTGGATGTCTTGAATCACACAATTCATTATTAGTACGATGCTTTCAATTTGGATTTTAGTTTTTCGTTATGAGCATTTAGTGTTTATAAATTCAATCCGTTTGTATTCTGAAACATAATTGTATAAGTTATCTTTATAAACTATTATCTTCTTAATGCTGTTTTATTCTAAAATATTTTAGTCTCTCCTTAAAATATTAAACTTCTCAATGGAAATGATCCACGTGTCTTAAGCATGATATTTTTCATTTGTAATTGACTAGCACAAGGTCAAGGCCGGTAGGCACCTGCCACCTGTGTGCCTATATACATTTTTTTTTTGTGAATAAATGTAGACTTAATTTATTCAATTGACTTGGCAACTAAGTTTTTATTTATGTAGGTTTTTAAGAGTACTATCCCGATCTCGTTTTTATTTTTTTACCTTCCTTACTTTTGATCTCTATCGTTTTCACTTTTGCTTTGGACTCATCTTAGATATCATTCTAACTTTTAAGTCGGGATAAGGGTGCGTATATCTCAACTTCTCAGATCCCATATCTTATCGGGTTTCACCTGAATTGATGTTGTTGTTGTTGTGACTTGGCAACTAAGTATATTTATTTCCTTACACATGTTACACGACTTTAATCCATCAATAAGTATGCTTACCTTTCTGCAAACAAAAAAAAATAAAGTATGCTTACCTAGGTGGGGGCGGGTGCTGAATTAAATTGGGGAACACAAATGAAATATCTTTTTCTATACACAACCTAACTAGGTTTAAGTTAGCCTTAACGTATGATTTATGATAAGTTTGAGAAGAGCTTCTGCATTCTACATGGCTTCTTTTCACCAGCAAATCTTTGCAGCCAAAAAACTCTTAATAATAATTTGTAATTTGGTATACGCACATAAAGTGCACAAAAACAAAATTCCTCCGTAGCATTTTGTTCTTCGGGTAAAATTCAATGGTTTATGAATGACTTTTATCAGCAAAATTCAATGTTCAATTTTAGTGTCTATGATAGAACTTCACGGTTCAGAATCTCGGACAAAGGGTTTAAATTATAAGGTTTTAACATTGCTTAATGCGTTTAAAAATAAAGAACTCTACCCATCCTACCATAAAATTCATAACATAGGGTAAATTCTTGCAAGATGACATGCTAATATGCCAAATAACATAATCTAAGGTATGTTCTGGGTAATTTCTTTCTGCATAAAAAAAACCGGCCTCAGCTCGACTGACCAAATGTAATTAGAGGCGGGGTCAAGATTAATTAAATTTAATAATCATCAGGTCAAGAAAAATGGAATTACATTCATCACACTTAATTAATCTAATATTAACATCAGATCCAACAACAACAACAACATTGACTCAGTGAGGTTTCGCTCGAGCGAAATCTGAGGGGTCAAGATGGAGAGGGGTACATCCGACAGACCAACGTGGAGTCCAAGCTACACAAGGACGTTAGCACAAGACAATAAAAACACTCAAAAACGAAAAGGGAACCCAAAGCACAAAAGCGACGAAAGAAACAAACAATAACACAAACAAACACGTTCCTAAGAAGCGTGAAATCCTACCCTCTGCCAAATTGGCTATCTGTCTACCATTATGATCCTCTCTCTCCAATTGTCCCTACAATCTGTCACATCTACTGAAATTTTTCAAAAGTTCTATATTCTACTTTATGATATCCTTCGAACGTCAGATCCAATAATTGTAAAATAAACCGGGTGATATGTAAGTAAACCACCATCATCACCAGACCTATGAGACCAAAGGTTCCACATGGCCCATTCCTCTGGCGGAATCCATTATCAGCATCTGACCCATTCATCATCTGACCCTATTTTTTAAATTAAAAAAATACGCAATATGATTTAGAAATAAGTAAATAAAAAATACATCGTAACACGTAAACACGGTGAAGCAACGTCTACCCCAGGCCCTAACTTCAAAATCCAAGCAATCACAAATTCACAATGCTGGCTCAACCCAATCCATTCAAACTTTCTAGGACCCAACAAAGAGACAGGTCAACAATCACACGGATCCATCACTCAATAGGTTAGCAAGGTTACACTATTGAAAGATTGGCGGAAAAGTAAAATTTCCAGAAACTAAGTTAAACTAGTGCAAGCAGGCCTTAAGCAACCGTGCAAGCACAAGCAACATCCTTCAAGCTGACCAATTCAAGCCTTGCCACACCTCAAATACCAATTCTAGACTCCCAAAAACCTTAATTTGGAAATCCATCTCCTTCACCCAACCTCTCTATTCTACTTCTATCTCATTCAGGGACTACATTTTTTTTTTGCTCATACCTAAATCACGATTTAAAATTTTTATAATGTACAGTACCTTAGATCTCTGTATCATCTCCGCAAGCAATCTATCGACTGTCGAAGACGATGCTGATGTCTATGTCGTAGCCTGGTTAATCTCCAGCTTCGACGAACCCCTCGCCGCGCAATCGACCGCCTTCGCTTCCTCTATATACAGCAATCCGACGTGGAACTTCCCGGTTCAATTCCCCGTATCCGATCAAATCACAACGAATAACTGCCCAATCGTCTGCCTCCAGTTGCGATGCTACCATCAAGGCTACCTCAACTACGAGGAGGAGATCGGAGAAGTGTACCTTCCGATTTGCGATCTTCTCGACTCCGAAACCCCTGGATCCTCACAGCTCGTGACCTACAAGATTCCGGACAAATTCGGGGCTCCGATCGGCGAATTGAACATATCTTACAAGTTCACCGGCGAGAATCGTCAAAACTGGCGGACGCCGACGCCGAGCGCGCCGCCGTTGCCACCGCCGCCCGATCCTCCACCTTCACAGTCACAGGAGAGGGGGAGAGTGAGGGATTTCCCGCTGAAGGCGGCGATGGCCGCGGCGGCGGCGCTCATGGCTCCGCAGGTGGCGGATCTGCTTGTTAAAGTACAAGAGCTGGTGGTTGCGGCCATCGCCATGGCGCTGGCTTTCTTCGTGTTGGTTGGGATTTTGATTTTGATGCCCGATCTGTTGCGACGTCTTGCCGCCAATAAAAAAGGAGCCCGCAGGTAGCGATCCCATGGGCCCTACGAACCGGACCTGGACCCGGACTTGGTTATTCGGGTTGATAGATGGAACGGGTTACCTGCAAGATTTACAACAACATTCATAAGATTTGCTTAGCCTTTTTCACTTTGTAAATAAAATCATAGGATAGGAGATAGAAAACATTGTCCAATGTATAGCTTTATTTCTTTGTCTTTTCACATAGCGTTGTTGGATCTTTTGATATACGTGTGGATATATTAGCATAAGAAATGCACCCCTCAGTTTAAATCAAAAAGCCTATAAAGAATCCACTTTCACTATGAATATTACTAGCACGGATTTTTATGCATTTTTACCAATGTCTAATTTCCCGTTATTTTTTTATTCACTCCCTCTCCAATCTACCGTTTTTAATTAATCCCCTCCTTTTCTAATCTTTCTATTTTTTTATTTACTTGATATCCCAACCACTCATTTTCTAATATTTCCCGATTCAAACCATTCTTCCTCAACCTCGCTCCCTCCCTCTCCGATCTCCTGTAATCTCCATTGGAACACACCAATAATAGCCACCTCACATAATCGGCGCCACCAGCCTTCTTGCTGCCTCCTCCTCGCTCTCCTCGGCGCCTGCCTCCTCCTCGCTCTCCCCGCCACGCCACGCCTTTGTCCCTTTCTACGCGGCTCTACGAGATTCGATCTCTCAAGGTACCTCCGCTCCGCTTTTCAATTTTGGGGCTTCACGGTTACTGAGCTCAGTTTTAGGGTTGTCATCTTTGGGCCAATTTTAGTTGTTCATTCATGATTTGAACTCTAGGGTTATGCCAATTTTTTCAGTTTGAGTTCAACCTAGCTTTCTAAAGACCTGTGTGTTGCGCAATTAGTGGCCCTAATTAGTGGTTTCTTAGTTTAATTGGACAAGATACAAGAGTACTTCCATTGCATAATTATTGGTTCTTCAGTTTGAGGTGAACCTAGCTTTCTGAAGACCTATGTGATGCATGATTAGTGGTCCTAATTAGTGGGTTTTTTAGTTTAATTAGCCAAAATTTATTTCATTGCATACTTAGTGGTTAAACTAAATACAAAGGTCTCTGCACAAAGATGGATGGTAATAAGCTGTTGTTCCAATATGCAGGAAAATTTAATTCAAAGACCTTCAATACTATTGCAAAAAAAAAATCAGACCTTTAGATCAAATAATAAGCTACTGCAAATACTTGACCAAAAATAAGCTACTGCAAATAAAAAAAATCAAATCAAGGCCATGTATGTAAGTACAATGATGGTCAGTGCACATTGTATAGAGCCAATATGTGTCATGTCTTGCAATTTTGTGGGTCTACATGTGGATTCCGAAGGGTGAAAATTGCTTTAATTTGAAATCAGGTTCATAAATATGATTGAATGAAAGTTCTTAAGTTAATTTACTGATATGAATATTGATCACTATAGTATATTGGCTCAATTTGGTCTATGATATGAGATTTATATTTACTCAGAAGTAGGATTGAGATGGTATTTGATCCTGATTCTAATTTCCTAATGCAACTTGAGTAATTAAAGATTTTTATTTTCTAAAATGACACTTTTTCTTGTTTTATTACACAGTTTCATATTATTTTTTCTAGAAAGGTGGGTTAGAGTTCACTAATCATTGTTAGATTGTAGGGAGTTTTTATGTCAATATTCCAAAGGTTCGTGATTGTGAAATATCTTTCTTGAAAATGGATATTTAGGCACTACTAACTCATTAGTATTTTTATTAGACTTTTTTTTAGAACATCATCTTCCCTACAATGTAAATAGTTCGAATCCCTTTGACGAGCATTTTTATATCGCTGTAAAAGCACTGTCAAAGAAATACCTAACTCCCTAATCTAAGTATAGTGGAAGCAAGGGCCGTACCCACAGGGACTCAGATTACTTGTATTTAAATAATATTACTAAGTTAAAAGATTTTTTTTTTTTATGATTTCAAGCTATCAATCTAATTAAATAAAACAAAGCAAATAAAATAGTTAAAGATTCAAATATAGAGAAAAGCGTCCAACTAGTTTCGTATCCAATGCATACATGAGTTTTGATCATAGATTATTCTTATTTCGATTTCCCTTGACTAATCTTTGTGAATTTATGAAACTCAAGCTTAAGGTGGTTATTAATATACACCGTCTTTAACAACCTTTTAACCAATTAACCTAGAAACTTTCTATGTCAAATTGATCATGCAATTAAGTTCAAAGCATTTAATAGAAACATAATTCATGAATTCCACCGTCTATTCATGAAGTTTTGTGATTGAATTCTCCGCCTTTGATTAACCTTATTCCACCGTCTATAAGTTTAATCAAAGGATTCATCCATGAATAATCAAATTCCACCGTCTATTTAATTATTCTAGTTGTAATTCAATCTAGAAATAGAATAGGTGATCAAGCTATTAAAATCCTAAGTGAATTTAATCAATCAAGCACGGAGAGATTCAATTTAGTCAAGGCAAATAGAAATAATTCAAATCTCACAAACAATCATGCATGCAACTTCAACTAACTAGTTGGACATGGGAAATTTAGCTAGAATAAGACATTAAAGAAGAATAAAACTTACAAGAGTTGAATTTCTCTTCAATGTAAATCTAGGGTTTTTGTCTCCCACAAATCTCCAAATTCAATCAAACGTAGAACACAAAGTAGAAGATAGCATCAGCCCACAAACATTAATAAAGTCGGCCCACAAGATCTTGCAAAATCCCAATTCAGCGTCGCTGACACGCGCCAAAGCGCGGTCTGGCCCACCCAAAGTGCGACCGCGGAATGGCTACTCTGCCCACGCTTTGGCCTCAGCAACTTTAGCGACAATTTAGAAGTTATTTTTACTCCCTTCGAGTTGGAATTTGGACTCGGAGTAAAAATATGAATTGTAGCTCTTCGAGTTAGCTTTCCATTGATACTAAATTCAGCATCATCTGACCTCTATAGCTCCCAAACCAAGTATTGCAAGATAGAGGTGTCAAAACATGAATGCCAATGCATAGCCCGGGTTAAGCGTTTTTATCCCTCAAGGTCTTGGGCCTTAGCTCTTTCAATCTTCACTTGTATCACTCTAAGCTTCATCAAACTCAACCATAGTCCCCTAAGCTCCTAGCTCCGATCCTTAGCTTCATATCCACCATGTTTCGCCTTCCAACCTGAAATAAAACACACAAACGCGTAGATTCCGAACTAAACCGAAATAAAACTTAACCTACAACTGAAAGCGAAAATCTAGCTAAACATGCATAAAACGGGCATAAAAACATGATCTAACACCTATACCTATATGCTCTATCAAATTCCCCCATGCTTGAACCTTGCTTGTCCTCAAGCAAGACAAAAATCCAAAACACACCACAGAAATGCAATCATACATCCATCTTTAATCAAACAAGCATTTCACATATAAACAAAAACCCGACCAAGACTTCATAGCATGCATTATAACAAGCAAAAAGCAAAGACCATTCATTCATTCTAGACCTCACCAAGGTAATTGTGTTTGCACTCAAACTCTCAAGTGTTTAAAAGTATGTGTTTCACTCGAAATCAA
Organism: Fallopia convolvulus; assembly: GCA_964016875.1. Classification (NCBI taxonomy): domain Eukaryota; kingdom Viridiplantae; phylum Streptophyta; class Magnoliopsida; order Caryophyllales; family Polygonaceae; genus Fallopia; species Fallopia convolvulus. The sequence goes on from OZ024736.1 coordinate 32,500,784, forward strand.
CCATGAAAACTAGGGTACCATAAGCTTGCATCAGACTTCTAAATCTCCACCACTGGGGATCAAACACATAACAAAAATCAAGAGGTCTTTTTAAGGGTTGTAATGGGGCCAAGGTAAAGAGAAATTTGGAAGGGATCAGTTTTTGGCTTGTGGTGCTAAATTCGGGATAAAAGACTAATCCTAAACCCAACTCAACACTTTCTTTTCTTACTTCTCCCAAACTCTTTTCTTCTTCAACTCCATACACACATTTAAACTCTTTGTTTTTTTTATTTTCTTTGCCTCTTCTTCAACTCTTTCTTTCATACTAATGAAGATTATTAACAATTGTACTCAACTTTTTTCTTTGCTTTTGCAACATACTTTTCATCTTTATTTTTTTCCACTTTACTTTGCAACCAAGAGTTTTATTTCCTCTTTTCCACCTTTTCTTCCAACCCCCCATACTTATATATAACTCATACAAAACAAAACATAACCTAAAGTCCTAAATCCCGGATTATGGGTCAAGCTTATTAGGCTAGGAAAATTTTGTGGAGTTATCAAAAATAGGCTTAAAGCTTAAAAGAAATGGGGTGTCATGAACAAAGATCTTGTAAGGTAGAAAGGGAAATAATAGACTAATAAAGAAACATTACCTCAATCATTTAAATGTCATGTATTCAATCATATAAAGCAGCCTTGAAAAGAGTCATAACGCAAGTTCTAGAGCTAGATAATCATGGTGATACACTCAAGAATGTAGAGAACAAATATAATCATGAAAGGCCAAAAATCTCACACGGCAAATTGTGTCTAGAACTCAGAATGAATCAAATACCCAAGCTAAATACATGCTCAGTCCTATAATCCAAGTAATTAATCAATGATCATGCTCATATCATATAAACTTTAGCATATCATGCAAATCATGGGTTAGGACTCATACTTAGCATAGAAAAATAAGCGGTATCAAACAATGTGGAAATAAGAACCTAAATGCAATATTTTTGTATTTTTTTCAAAATTTTCTGATTTTTTTTCCCAAGATTTTAATCAATGCATGACAATAAAATAAACATGCAAATGCAACTACATGAACTATACACAACTAAGCACTTATGACAAAATAAAGAATCCCCTTCCCTCATGCTTAAACTTTACTTTGTCCCTAAAGTAAAAGAAAAGGTAAGAGAAAAAAGAAACTACCCTCATCACAAGAGCTTGAAACACTCAAGAATCTACTCCTCAGGCGGTGGTGGTGGTTAATTGCTAAACGCGCAGCGGTCGCTTCCTCGGACTGCGTGTACCTATTTCTCGACTTCACCTAAAACTAAGAACAAAAATGAACCAAAACATAACAAAAACAACTCGAAAACAAAACTTATTCTAGAAGACAAAGAAAAACTAAACTTAAAGCTTGGGTTGCCTCCCAAGAAGCTCTTGTTTAACGTAATGAGCTTGACGTTTAGCATGAATTGACAAGATTAGACATTGTCAATGCCCTTAACATCATGTCAAAAGCATGTGAACACATCTCACAAGAAGATAAGTAGCACAATGATAAATTCAAATTGAATAACCCATTTAAAAACCGCTTCAACTTATTAAACTTGTGAGACCAATTTTCATGAAATGGCATATGCTCAAAAAAATTCAACACAAGTGGTGATGTCAGAAAATACTTACAGTATAGGTCAAAGTACTTGTCACCATCACCACTTTCCTCAAAGATGAATTGTGAGTATTCTCTAGTACCAATCTTAAACTCACTTGGTTCTATAGGCTTCTCCTTGCCAGTAGAGATTGAACTTGACTCCTTGGTGCTCTCTTCAAGTTGAATTATAGGAATAAAATCATATTGGACATTAAAGTCAACTTCATAACCCAACTCAACTCTAGCGGATTCCTCCTCAACTTGCATTTGGGTGTCTAACTCAAGGGCATTTGATTCCAATGCAACCTCCCCCATCATTGGATAGGGAATTGGTGGAGATAATTCGACTAGCATACATTGATGGCTCATGTAGCAAAAGAAATCCCAACACTCTTCTAGTCCCATACACCAAAGCCTATAATTGCTCATGTACTCTGCGATCTCTCGAGTTTGAGAATTCAAACCGTCTCGGATGCATTCACACAATTCTCTCTCACATGGATAATGACCCAGCAAAGTACCATATTCATGAATCTTTTGTTGTAGTCTAGCAAAATACGGCAGAATACATCAACATACCCCTGTACTTACACTTTTTTTCCTATTGGACCCCTGTACTAAAAAATTTTCAAACAGATCCCTGTACTGCCCCCAATTTTGCCTATTAAACACTTTCAATCTTATTCTCCTTCCAGTGTACATCACACGCCTTATGTGTCATGTTATTTTGCCAAATAAGCCAAAATGGTCAAATACGTACATGTTATTTTGCCTATTGAACACTTTCAAGTCTTCACGCGCCTTATGTAATATGTACGTATTTTGCGAAAATAACATGTACGTATTTGACCATTTTGGCTTATTTGGCAAAATAACATGACACATAAGGCGGGTGATGTACACTGGAAGGAGAATAAAATTGAAAGTGTTCAATAGGCAAAAATAGGCGCAGTACAGGGGTCTGTTTGAACATTTTTTAGTACAGGGGTCCAATAGGAAAAAAAGTATAAGTACAGGGGTCTGTTGATGTATTCTGCCAGCAAAATACTCATAAAAATATTCATCATATAGTTGTCTACATACAAACATAGTCATGGGTCAGTAGCACGAGTGTTATGAACCGTAAGATAAGTTCACAACACCAAAAATAATAATACTAAGTAAACACAAATAATTAGACGAGTCCCCGACAATGGCGCCAAATTTGACGAGCACTTTTATGTCGCTGTAAAAGCACTGTCAAAGAAATACCTAACTTCCTAACCTAAGTATTGTGGAAGCAAGGGTTGAACCCATAAGGACTCAGATTATTTGTATTTAATATTTATAAGTTAAAAGGTTTTTTTTTTATGATTTCAAGCTATCAATCTAATTAAATAAAACAAAGCAAATAAAACAGTTAAAGATTCAAATATAGAGAAAAGCGTCCAACTAGTTTCGTATCCAATGCATACATGAGTTTTGATCCTTGATTATTCTTATTTCGATTTCCCTTGACTAATCTTTGTGAATTTATGAAATTCAAGCTTAAGGTGGTTATTAACATACACCGTCTTTAATAACCTTTTAACCAATTAACCTAGAAAACCTTCTATGTCAAATTGATCATGTAATTAAGTTCAAAACATTCAATAGAAACAATAATTATGAATTCCACCGTCTATTCATGAAGTCTTGTGATTGAATTCTCCACCTTTGATTAACCTTATTTCACCGTCTATAAGTTTAATCAAAGGATTCATCCATGAATAATCAAATTCCACCGTCTATTTAATTATTCTAGTTGTAATTCAACCTAGAAGTAGAATAGGTGATCAAGCTATTATAATCCTAAGTGAATTTAATCAATCAAGCACGGAGAGATTCAATCTACTCAAGGCAAATAGAAATAATTCAAATCTCACAAACGATCATGCATACAATTTCAACTAACTAGTTGGACATGGAAATTTAGCTAGAATAAGACATTAAAGAAGAATAAAACTTATAAGAGTTGAATTTCTCTTCAATGCAAATCTAGGGTTTTGTCTCCCATAAATCTCCAAATTCAATCAAACGTAGAACAAAAAGTAGAAGATAGCATAAGATACAAATAAACCCTAAGGAAAGTATTTATATCATATCTAAAAATATCCAAAAACATTAATAAAGTCGTCCCACAAGATCTCGCAAAAGCCCAATTCAGCGTCGCTGCCACGCGCCAAAGCGCGGTCTGGCCCACCCAAAGCGCGACCGCGGAATGGCTACTCTGCCCACGCTTTGGCATCAACAACTTTAGCGACAATTTAGAGGTTGTTTAAACCCCCTTCGAGTTGGAATTTTGACTCGGAGTAAAAATATGAATTGTAGCTCTTCGAGTTGCTTTCCATTGATACCAAATTCAGCTTCATCCGACCTCTATAGCTCCCAAACCAAGCATTGTAAGATAGAGGTGTCAAAACAAGAATGTCAATGCATAGCCCGGGTTTAAGCGTTTTTATCCCTCAAGGTCTTGGGCCTTAGCTCTTTCAATCTTCACTTGTATCACTCTAAGCTTCATCAAACTCCACCATAGTCCCCTAAGCTCCTAGCTCCAGTCCTTAGCTTCATATCCACCATGCTTCCCCTTTCAACCTGAAATAAAGCACACAAACGCGTAGATTCCGAACTAAACCGAAGTAAAACTTGACCTACAACTTAAAGCGAAAATCTAGCTAAACATGCATAAAACGGGAATAAAAACATGCTCTAACACCTATATCTATATGCTCTATCACCCTTTGCTTTGTACGCAGATGGTATGTTCTGCTTGTAGATGAGTATATTGAGACTGCATTTTTCTAAACCATATAGGCTAACAAGTATGTTGTCATTACCATTTAAAGTAGGCATCTCTTTGAATGATAGATTATAAACTGTAATGATGTTATGCTATCTGGACTGAATCACCCTCATTGAATATGAAGACTATAAATTCAGTTTTAATCTTTTTTTCCCTGCTGAATTGATTTACTTAAACGTGCTCCAATTCAGAAGCTTTATTATTTAACACTCCATCTTCTTTCATTCTTTTTCATGGAATTTTTAGTCTCAAAACCCACTGCACTTAAGTAGTATTCATGAGGACCATTTGAAATTTTACATGTGGGCCCATATTGGTCCGGCCCACTTAGGCCCAATACTGCAATTTTCATGCTCATAATTTTTTTTCCAGTTCTATGAGGAAAGGAAAATATATGAAAGGATGCAATCTATGCAAATGAGTATATGACCATGCTTATACACATGCATATAGGTTGAGCTTTAATTGCTGGTGGAAGGCTCTTCACCTTGCTGGGTTTATTCCAAACACTCCTAGGTGATTAAAATCACTTCGTGCATTAACTCAACACCAAGGTAGCATGTAGTTATTTGTTTTCTCCCAAAATGATCAAAATAAAGTACAACTAGCAGCATATGCTATATAAACAATGGGGAAAGAAACTCAAAATAAAAAATATGTGCCATGCTACGAATACTATGCACATGAGTATATGACCATGCACATTTGCACATCAGAAGTCCCTCACATGTTCATTTTCCAGCTCTGTTTTATAATCAGTATAAGCTTTTACTCTGACTTACTTTTGTTCGATGTTGAAGTGTAATATTAACTGAAAATTTGCTTGCAGATTCCTTCACTAATGTAAATTTATGTTGTGTTTGTGGTATGTGAAGATAACGCGTCACAGGTGTTGGAATATTACTAATGTAGCAATCTGATTGGGAAGACTTAGTTCTGTTTATAATGCTGGGTTTGATATCATAATGACGAGAATGCGTTTTATTTACAAAGACTACTAAAAGCTTGTTCTTGGGTAATGTACTGGATTTGTTGCATTTGAGCTTAAGTGACCTTAACTTGGTATATTCTGCACAAAGGACAAATATTGGTAATTGAAGTGCAAGCTGGTGAGATTTTGGAGGAGGATCTGGAGTTTGGCTTAAGGATTACTCATCATGAGGTATGTGGAAAGATGTAATATTGGTCTACAGTAACAACATGCATTTCCGAGGTTGCAGATTTGTTTTTTTAAAGCTTTTCATTTTAGGTGTGAATTATGGTCTTGGTGGATTTTCCATGGCTCTCTTTGGAAGAGTTAGTGAAGGAATTTACACTAAAGCATCTGATGTCGGTGCTGACCTTGTAGGAAAGCTTGAGAGGAATATCCCAAAAGATGATCCTATATTCTTAATTTTCCACATGCTTAAATTCACAGCCTTGTGCAAGATGTTGCCGATTCCTGCAAAACTAGAGCTGCAACAAACGTCATCTTCGGCTTGGCCTTAGGCTGCAAGTCTGTCATCATTCCCATTTTTTCCATTGCATCCAGCCTATTTGTCAGCTTTAGTTTTGCTGCAATATATGGCATTGCAATGTCAGCCTTGGAAATGTTGAGCACTATTGCTACTGGCTTGGATATTGACACCTATGGCCCCATCAGTGACAATGCTAGAGGAATTGCTGAAATGGCGGGAATGAGCAATAGAATCCGTGAAAGAACTGATGCCCTTGATGCTGCTGGAAACACTACAACAGCAATTGGAAAGGTTAAATTCTATTTGCATTGTTTCTAATCCCGATCAAATTTCTTTTACCCTCATGACATTATAGGCATCACGTTATGGACTTATTAAACAATAGTTAATGTTGCTTGGCTTTGTAATGCATAAAACATGCTATATACAGGCTAACAGGCACTAATTTTCTATGGCATGTGATTACATGGTTTTTCGCTATAGGATCTACTGCTCTGGTGTCATTGGCATTATTCGGTGCCTTTGTGAGCCGTGCTGGTGTTTTCACTGGTGACATTGGTCTTCTTGTTGGTGCAATGCTTCCTTATTGGTTCTCTGTAATGACAAGGAACCATACAGAAAGCTCAACTATGATCCAAGGAAATGGTTCTTTGGTTGTTCAACCATTGCATGTTTTGTACTTTCTTTTGCTTTTGCTAGGAATTGTTCTATGATATGTGTTTTTGGTAGTTGTCGAATGTTGTTGGAAACCAGCCATTTAAGGCTACGGATGATGACAATGGCGATAAATGCGGCTTTAGCCTAGACACACAACACCCACGCGCGTTACGCGCGCGGTCCTCCCCTAGTCTATAATAAATACGGATTATCTTCTTTTTGAATCAATTTAGTGAAGTGAAAAAGGAGAGATGAAATCAAATCTTGTGAATTTTGTTGTAAATCTTGCACGTAATCCGTTTCAGCTATCAACCCGAGTTACTAGGTTTGGGTCAGGTTCGTAGGACCCATTAATGTCTTGAAGAAAGACTAGCTTTGTTATCGTGCATTATTTTAATATGCACACAGTTAATCCATAATATGAAACAGAAAATTTCAAAAGCTATAATAATGAATACTTAAACAATGTCATAATAAAAGCACTTAGCAATCCATAAATTCATGAATAAGAAAAGCTACACTACTAGTCACCCTCAAGACTCATTGCTTCAGTATGTTGATTAAATGTCTTAGGTAGTAACCCTTAGTTAATGGATCTGCTATATTAGCACGAGTATTCATGTGCTCAATTGACACTCTTTTCTTTCAAACTTTGTCATTGATTGATAAATATCTCATACTTAGGGCCCGTTTGGAGGTCAATTGAAGATGGATTATAACTTGATGTTTGAATCAGATTGGAATCAAGAATCGAAATGGAATTAAGAATCTGAATGAACCAATCTTCTGATATATTGTTTGGTATGTTGTTAAATGAACCATTCCTAAGAACTATGGTTTAAAGTTTAGATTTTAGACCTCATAATTTAGGTTTTCTGGTTTTTTGAATTTATTATTTAAGGTTTAGGAGTTTTAGGGTTTAAGATGGAAAATTAAAACTCCTTAGAATTGATGATACATTCTATTTTCTGCTGGAATCAATTTTGTCTACAAGCTTGGAATGAGTCATTCCTGAAATAAAATTGATTATAGATTTTGGTCTGTCAAACAATATATTGGAATTAACCATTCTTAATTCCTATTCCCGATTTCCAGGGAATCAAAACAAACAAAGCCTTGGTTGTCTTGATTGTTAGTTAGTGGTACATGGAAGGAACTACGTTATTTAATTAATGTATAACTGCTATGATCCTAATTGATCATTTGGATCAACTGAGGGTAATTAAGATAAACATGTTAAACATATCATTTCAGCATTTATGCGCGGCTTATGTTTGTTACTATATGACCATTAAAGTATTTGTCATATGGACCAAGTGGAGAATGTGAGAAATTAATGACCCAACAATTGTGGATATCTCAAACATCTCATTTTTTTGGTCGAATCTGGAACATCTCATTATGTGGCTCATATAACACTTTAGGTTTAATTATGAAATTGTTGATTTGATAAGATAAGGTTGTAATTAGAAGATATAATTCTTTATTAAAATAAAAATATTATCCTTTTAATGATTAACTTTGATGGAAGGTTGAGATTTTATCTTTAGAGAATATAGGCCCCTCTCTCTGCCTACAAATAAATTCCGAATTTCATCATTAGGGTTATATGAGTGTCACAAAATTAAAGTAAAGTTTAAGAGAGAGAAGGCGAATTTCAAGGTCTCCATTTTGCTTCAACATATCGAATCTCAACCTATTTGTTCTTTAACAATCGCAATGGTTACAAGATATCGATATTTATGCCTTTGTAATTAAGAGTATGATTAAGATCGTCATCATGATTAAGATTATTATTTACGAATGATGCTTACACCAGGAGGCAGAAGGCTTCCTCAAGAAATGTCGAAGAATATTATACCATGTATTTTTTTTTTTCATATACTACAAGGCTTGGGCCATGCTTTCTCGTGACGTCTATAGTGGGTTTCAGGGTCCATTTAACATCATATCAGATATGATTGACAGTACTAAGCTTTATGTACCTACGATCTCCCAGATACTGGGCACGACAGCACGTTTTGATGTTCCATCTACTAGTTTAACGATGAAGCAAAAACATAATTCGATCATTTGAATATGGCCCATATGGCCAAACCGAGCTCTTATGTGCCCGTATGTATGGCCCATGCTTTTGCAAATTTGCGATGACTCGAGTTACTACAAAGCCCATGATGGTCCACTTTCATTTTTCTTTCAAGCTTTGGATTTATTTGCGAGATCTGTTCTCCACCGTTGGATCAAAGTGCTGTAATGTCGAATACTTGAATACTAGAATGTGGTTGATGAAAAGCCATTCGTCACATCTAAATTGTAAAGACACAAGTCTTATGCGGTGTATTGTTTATGAGAATTTGAAATTAAAGAAAGAGAGGAGACAAAGGAAAAGAGAAGCCACCAAGGAGAATGATTCAGGGCAAAAAGAGCCTCATTTGGGTATGTAAATCTTACACTGCCGGCCACTGAGATTCTTCTTTTATTGACTTGAAAATTCACTTGCTTTGTGTAGCAAATCATGCAAATACCAAAAGGGTAAATTAAAATTGACCATTACTCCGACAATTGTTAATACTAGTCCTGACTGACCCCAACGAATGATCAAGCAGTCCACATATATCGGCATCACAATACTTGGTACATTATGATTGTGAAATGGTTGATGACAGGAACAAGTCTGAGTCTGACTGATCAAACATACACAAAATCCGAATGCACACGGATACGAATTTACCAAATGGTCAATGTGAAGTACAGCTACTGGTCAAAACAACCAAAGAGAGCAACACACTGCTCATAGATTAGGTTTCAGTCTGTGAGGAATCCAAATCCCTTCTTAACATGATAAAGTTTTAGTTCTATGTATCTTGGAAGAGAAGGATATTTAGTGAATTACTGAATTTACCATGACCCATAGTGGAGATGCCTTGACCCCACAAATGCACATAAAGTGGAACACTTTTGTCATTCTTGTTAACTAAGGAATTAAAGCCGCCCATTTTCAAAAGAAAATCACTACTAGCTTTTATGCATAATGAAAAGCAGCAACAAGCCAATAAAGAAGGATTAAAAAAAAGAGGGAGGGTGCTACCAGAATGAAGATTGAGTGTGCTTGAGAAGAAAAAACAATGCCTTCACAAAGCATCAGAGATGCAGCCCATTCTTGTCTTCATTCCTGCTTGCCAAATCCTTCTCAACAAGAAGCAGAAAACCCAACTCCCAGCCTCACAAACTCAGTTGCCGAGAGTCGCCGTTTCTTTGTCACCACCACCGCCACTTCGTTCTTCCCCAGCATTAAATTCACCAATCATGAATCTCTTCCCTCTCTACAAGATTCGTATGTGCAGTTTATTGAATCTTATCCACGCTACACTGAGACTGATCGGATTGATGAGATCCGAGCCCAGGAATACTATCACCTATCACTCGCCAACCATGTCTGTCTTGATTATATCGGCATTGGCCTTTTCTCTTTCTCACAATTTCACAACCAACTTTCTTTGACATACTCAACAGCTTCAACTTCCTCTGCAACAGTCCAAAACCATTCACAAGTCTCAGATTTTCCTCTTTTCAGTTTATCCTTTAGGTCGGTTAACTTGAAATCAGAGCTAACGGCCAGCACTCTGGATTCAAGATTGGAGGTTGCTGTCAAGAAAAGGATAATGGATTTCCTTAACATCAGTGCAGATGATTACTGTGTTGTTTTAACTGCAAACAGGACAGCCGCCTTCAGAATGATAGCAGAATCATATCCATTTCAGTCCCACCGAAAGCTTCTATCAGTTTACGACCACCAAAGCGAATCAGTGGAGGCGATGATCAGCAGCTCGAAAAAGAGGGGCTCTCAAGCTATGGCAGCTGAGTTCACCTGGCCAAGGCTCAGGATCCAGTCAACAAAACTGAAAAGCATGCTTGTGGGTAAGGGTAAGAAGAAGAAGAGAGGGCTTTTTGTGTTCCAGCTCCAGTCAAGGATGTCTGGTTCAAGATACTCTTATCAATGGATGAAGATAGCACAGGAGAATGGGTGGCATGTGTTGCTGGACTCGTGTGCACTAAGACCAAAGGACATGGACAGCCTAGGACTCTCTCTTCTTCAGCCAGATTTCCTCATTTGCTCCTTCTACAAGGTTTTTGGGGAGAAGCCATCTGGTTTCGGGTGTTTATTTGTCAAAAAATCAGCAATTTCAATTTTGGAAGACTCGACGATTGTGGGCATTGCAACAATCATTCCAGCTAACAGATTCCTCCGTCCAATTGACGAGTCTTCAGAAACCGAGACCGAAGATGATCACAGTACCAACTGTGACCCACAAGAAGTGCATTCTAAAGCATTGACAACCTTCTCTGGCCCTATATCACCGGAAGAGCAACAAATCTCAGACATTTCGTCGAGCAGTTGGAATGCACAGGAGAGTACCAACCCAGCCCTTGAGATTGAAGAAACAGAATCAGCCAACATCACCTCTCAGCATCAAAATCCCACACAATCCAGCAGAATCTCAGACATTTCGTCGAGCAGTTGGAGTGCACAGGAGAGTACAAACCCAGTCCTTGAGATTGAAGAACTAGAATCAGCCAATTTCACCCCTCAGCATCACAATCCCACAAAATCCAGCAGAAAGAAGCCAGCACAGATCGAATTCAGATGCTTGGACCATGTGGATTCACTAGGCCAGACGCTGATCAACAACAGGGGAAGATACCTCACCAACTGGCTGATCAACGCTCTGACGAAGCTCCACCATCCAAATTCAGAGAGGCGCAATCCCCTCGTAAAGATCTACGGCCCCAAAATCAAATTCGACAGAGGCCCGGCGATTGCATTCAACGTGTTCGATTGGAAAGGGGAGAAGGTTGAGCCTCTGCTGGTCCAGAAACTGGCGGATAGGAAAAGCATCTCGCTCAGCCATGGATTCCTGCAGAACATATGGTTTCCGGAGAAGTATGAAGGGGAAAGGGGGAAAGTGTTAGAGAAGAGGAGATTGGAATCGTCGCAGATGGGAGTGAAAGTGGTGACAGCTGCACTTGGGTTCTTGGCCAATTTTGAAGATGTTTATAGGGTTTGGGTTTTCATAGCCCATTTCTTGGATGCCGATTTTGTGGAGAAAGAACGGTGGCGATTCACAGCTCTCAATCAGAAAACTATAGAGATTTGAATACAATAGACGGTTATAATCACAGATCATTCGATTCTAGTCTCATGTATCCTAATTGTCTGACTTCACAGACTTGTAAGCAACTACTTGTCCCCGTCGTACTCTGCACGATTATAAATCGATATTTTTTTATATATACTATAAAAGAGATATTAATAAATAAAAATATAATATAAATAATAATTGTGAATTGATGATTTATGTAAATTGTAAAAAAAAGCATAATTCTAAATTAAAGATTTTGATAACACAAAAAAAAATAATGGGACATTTAATATGGATTAGCAAATAAAATTGACTTGACATACTATAGGATAAGATCTCGGTATATATTATAGGATAAGATCTCGGTATATATTTATATTATAGGATAAGATCTCGGTATATATTTATATGAGTTTTTTTTTGGTAGATTGTATTGGAGAGTTGTTAGAATTATAAAAATATGGTAAAAAAATATTTTTATATGTAAATAAATTTCCAAAAAAACATTATTGTAATCTAATATAAAAAAATTAAAAAATTGATTGATATTTGTAGATTATATGGCAATATGATGTGTACATAATATATGAGTGATATGGAAATTTTTTGACATGTGGACTATGACATAGAATATTTATAAAAACTTCTAAATTATAAGAAAATGACATGTGTAAAAATATGAGGTGGCTTAATATAGGATCAACATGTGGCGAAATTCTAGGTGGCGTAATGAGAAGACTTCAAACCTTATTGCTTTTATATATATATAGTAGATTCTCAATTTAGCATTATGCAAACCCACATAGATACTAAACTATGAATGAGACCATTATGTTTGCAGGTTAGCAATCTAATTAATGCATTGAATTAACAGAATATAGTTAATCACAACTCAGTTTTTACCAAATGATGTATGGTAAAAAGTAGTTTTGTTTATCTTGAAAAATATATTACAAAAAAAGAGTGTATATTACTAGATTGTATGCGGAGTTGGGATGTGCATGTCAGTTTGGTCATGGCGCAATTTCTCTTATTGCTTCAATGAATACTATTCATTAAACAAGGCAAAGTACATGCTTAAAACGATTGCTTGTATAATATGCTCGTTAATTTGGAAGTGGTAGCAAAATCAATGAATAAAAATCCCACAAAATGAATGATGATTGAAGTAGAGTTGGTTGAGTCGTAGAGGGGTGCCAACTGCCAAGACCGGGTACTTTTGTAGAGTATGTTGTACAGCTATATTGTACGTAAGAGTATATTTCTATTAAGAATATCATTATTATCAGCATTTTACGACCAAGTAGTTACGAGTTGGGTTCTTAATTAACCCTGTCACTGTGTAATTGTGTATATATTACGAGATTCATGTAACGGGACATGATTAGTAAATTGAAGAGAACTACGCCAAGTCTTGTGGAATTGGTGTAAAACGTATAATGTTAGTACATGTTTCTTTTTTATTTGGGTCCAAGTTAGTACGTGTTTCTAGCTTGTACTCCTCTTCAACGTAACTCACCAAACGGTACTAATCTCCTACACCAAACATGATAGTTGACTACAAACCACCAATCACCGTCCAGATTTTGCTTTACAATTTCATCCATCAATTTGTAAAATTTACTACTCATCAACTTCAACCTTTGAGCTAGGTTTATTCAGCTTTTATTTTGAATTTGATCAGCATGCACTTTGTAATTTCTACTAACACGTACACTTTCAAACTTGGAACCAACATAAACTGGGTTATAATTAAACACATCGAAGCAGGCAGCACGTAGTAGCGTAAACTAGATTTATACATCCAAAATTCCAAACACATCAACATCAACAAAAAATATACATTATAATTTATTAACACGACGTGGTAATGTGGTCTAACATGTTTCATGTCTAGTACTAAAGAATGCCAAGCTTCTAGTTTCCATGTTTCTTCTACAATGAGTGACTTCAAAGTATCACTTGCTACGAATTCCTATCTTTTGCATTTTGAGTTTGCCAAACAGTCCTATATAAAACCCATCTCTAACATTCAAACAATATATCCGATCAATCACCTTTCTTGAGAAAATTAAAAATGGCAGTCCAAGCATTCTACATTTTCACAATTCGAATCCTCTTTACAGCATTTATGAGCTCACAAGCAACGCTCAACGCAAACTATTACGAGCACACGTGTCCTCAGGCCGAAAAGATCATAGCAAAAACGATACTAAACGCTTCCATTCATGACCCAAGGTCCCAGCTCGCATCCTTCGCATGTTCTTCCATGATTGTTTCATTCGGGTAAGCACAAGCGCGCCTAGCTCCTTTCGTTAATTTATGCTAGCTAGAAAACTTTATCTAATGAATTTGGATCTCATTCATGGGGCATCTTGAAACTATAAATTTGGATTTTGTACCTCTTCTTTTAGGGATGTGATGCTTCTGTTCTACTGGACTCAACTCCTGGTAACAAAGCAGAGAAGGATGGACCTCCCAACATCTCCTTGAGAGCATTCTACGTCATTGATCAAGCCAAAGCTCTGCTCGAAAAAGCCTGTCCACACACTGTTTCTTGCGCGGATGTGCTCGCCATCTCAGCTAGAGATGTAGTCACCATGGTAAATTTCTTGGACTAATTAATGAGACTTTATAAGGTAGAAATGCTTATGTTTTGACTTCATAATATAACCAATTAACCCTAGGTTGTTTCAAAGGTTGTAAATTATCATGACTAATGAGTAATGACACTATAAGTACAAATGCATAAGCTTTTGGGTTAGAAGGCAGTACCAGACTTAATAATATAAACATAGATTTCACATGATGCATTTCTTTGTGATGATGTTTTTTGTAATTAACCTAAGAGTGGAGGTCCATACTGGAGAGTGCTCAAGGGAAGAAAAGACGGGCGAGTGTCCAAAGCGAACGAAACCATCAACCTACCCTCTCCATCATTCAACACAACCCAACTACTCCAGAGCTTCGCCAACAGAGGATTGGGGATCAAGGATTTGGTTGCCTTATCCGGTGGCCACACTCTCGGCTTCTCCCACTGTTCCTCCTTCAGAGCCCGGATTCACAACTTCAGCCTCGCCCACCAAGTTGATCCCGCCATGAACGGTGAGTTTGCTGCCGCCCTCAAGAGGAAGTGCCCTGTGCATAACAAGGACCACGGTGCAGGTCAGTTCTTGGACTCGACGTCGTCTAAGTTTGATAATGACTACTACAAACGGCTGGTTGAGGGGAAGGGGGTGTTTGGATCGGACCAGGGGCTTTTTGGAGATACTAGGACTAGGATCCTGGTGGAATCATTCGCCAATGATGAGAGCTTCTTCTTCAGAGAGTTTGCAGCTTCGATGGTGAAGCTTGGGAATGTGGGAGTGATTCAAGAAGGGGAGGTGAGAAGAGATTGCCGAGTTGTGAATTGAGGGTTATTATATGAATATGATGAGTATATATCTATAATGTTGATGTGAATGAGAAAGTCAGAAAGGAGAGAATAAACTGCTGGGTTTTTTTTTTTTGAGCGTCTTTTTAACAGAGTGATTATTGTACTCTTTCTTCATTAATGTACGTTTACTATTAAAACAATAATAATAATGATTCTTGTTATCACGTAAATAATAGCTAAATCATAAACTTATTCAACTATGTATTTAATTCACAATCAAGTCACGGCGATTAAGTGGACAAAAAATGGAGACCGTCACCAGCCGCCTAATAGACATGAATACACAGCTTTCTGCTTTTAGACATTAAATTTGCTTATAACAAACTATAAGAAACTTTATAATATAAGACCTTTACAATAAATAATTATACTATGCAGTAAATGATCGAAGCGTTGGGAACTTTCTCGTCCGTACGGTTGTAATCGAACCGAGTCCAGTTTTGAGTTGTTCAAGCTCGACTCGGTTAAAAATAGATGAGCTCAAGTTCGAATGCGAGTTTGGTTCAAGCTTAAAACCCTGTTTGAGCTTGGTTCATTTAAATATTCATCGATCCCAAGCTTGTTCGCGAACCTCTCATTTAGTTTCTTTGTGAGAATACTTTCTAGAACTACTCGTTTACTTGATCAATTATACAAGCAAATGAAATATAAATTTAAACTACGCGGTTTGAGAAACACCACCAAAACTATGTAATTTAACATAAACTACATATTGCATATAATATAAATATATAGCTTATTCATGAGCGTATAATATATTTTTATGAGTGTATAATCGAGCATGCTCATGAGCATTAATCGAGCTTGCTCATGAGCAAACGAGTCGAATTATCTTGCGCTCATACTTAGTTCATTTATCTTTCGAGCCTTAAAATTATGCTCCAGCTCGGTTCATTTACAAACCGAGCCGAACACCGAATTTCTCACGAATGACTATGTTCATTTATAGCCCTACTCGTCCGGCGAAAACCTCTGCGGCTCGGCCTATAAAAACAAGTAATATAAGACTAATAAAATAAGAATATGAAATTCCACATAGGTGACCTAGTGGTAGAAAGTTTGAGGGAATATTGTAAGATCATAAGTTCAATCTTCGTCTTTATTTCTTTTTTTAAATGGAAAATCAAGTCTCATCATCATAACAACTTAAAAGTTATCCTCAAAGCCACATTTCGGGCATTCCAAAGACGGGTCCATTTCGGGCATTTTAAGTTGCAAACATGTACTGAATTAAATAATAATATTGAGAAATATCTTGTATACTGAAATAACTTACAACTCGAATGTTTACCGAGTGGGGCTGTAATAGAGATACTAAGTTTGAATGTGCTACTAAAAATAGATCACACAACACAATATTTAATTACAAAAATTTATGCAGAGTTAGGGTGCCCACTTTGAATGTATTGTCCATTTCGTGCAATACTTTCAAATCCCCCAGGCCTAAAATTGTAAGTTACACGCAGAGTTAGGGTGCCCATTTGATTTAGATATTCTTATATCCATACATTTGTATAATGAGGTTCTACACTTTCGAACATACTCTTTATTATTTTTTTATAAGGAAAGAAATTAGGGTGTCCACTAACACGTAAGTGGTCGCCTTAAGGCATTCTGACGGACATACTCCTTATTTATGCATAGAAACAAAACAAGCACAAAAAATAAAAAGCTAAAATTAAAAAGAAAAAATAATATAACGAAAAAGAAAAAATAATAAAAAATGTTTTTTTTTTTCCAGATAGTTATTATTAAAAAACAAAAATATTACAAAAAGATTGTTTTAAAGATATGCAAAAAAATTAGAAGGAACTCTTAAGGATAGAACTTCATATTGGCCACATTCAAAGCCTGAGGATTTTTCTTCCCGTTCATGTCTTTGACGGTATATGCCCCAAAATTGAGTGTTATTGTGATCTGATTAGGCCCTTCCCAGTTAGGAACGAGCTTACTACTGATGGGAACCTGCACATTGGCCATGACTCATCGAGGTACGAGGTTGTAAATTCAAAAAGCTCTACGCTTTACCTGTAGGGCAACAATGCACTTTGCTTCCCTACTAGACTGCTAAGCATATTGTTACAGCCTCTCATTGTAATACTCAAGCATTCTTTCGATTTAGAGTTTTGTTAAGTAGTTAATATTTTATCTTATTTAAAGACATTTTATTAAATAATTTCTATGGTTTGGCCTTAGGCTTTAGATAAAACTATTTTGTTAAATAATTATAAGATTATCTGTTTAATCTTGTACGTATATATACACATATATGTATATACTTATACATATACATATATGTATACATATTTAATATTATATATAATTATGTTATCCACCTTGTTAATTAAGTAATTATGTACGCCCTTGTGAACATATCCCATTACCACGAATCAACTGATTATGTTGTTATTTTGTCAAGTTAGATGTTTGAAAATATTTGTTGGTATTTAGGAGATCAATGATATGGGTTATATTATGGATGTTTGGTGCATGCATGGTTTGTTTTTACTTTTTTCATGAGATATAAGTTGGATGTTGTCTTAATTTTCTCGTCGTGCCTTTATTGGAAGGTCCTACGTGTGAGATTATTGATAGGTCAACCTAAGTGGACCCAAGTGAGGTCAAGAACCAAGTGACATTCTAGTGCTTAAAATCAAGGCTTTATGTGACACCCCTATACCCTATGACGTATGCTTAGTAATAACTTATTTCTTATATAAACAAATAATTCACATATAGCAATTATCCATGGAAGCACAAACCAGAAAGCAACAACCATAAAGGGTTGCACACACACACACACATAGGTAGTTACTTCTTATGCTAAAACATCTATTACTCTAACTTCTATTACAACTCATATGTCTAAGATGCAAATTGAGAAGGAGAAGGTTGCTTAGAGCTTCAGCCGGCCGACCTGTATGAATGTGACCTCTAAACGGACACACGTCAGTAAGAACTAGCTGAACCTGAAAAATTGTTTTGCGATTTACGTGAGTCGCATACTCAGTGAATATAAACCATCATCAATTATTTCACACAATGCCAAACAATTGGCCGATATACATATTCATACATATTATATATGTCATATATGAATTTACTATGCAAATGCAAATGCTGATGTTTTCGATTCTTTATTTTGTGAACTGTTCAAGCCTGAATCTACCCCGGGTTTACTGTATATGGACTCTTATGGTCCCTGTAAGAATTATGACCCGTAGGTCCTGTATGATCCGAAGATCCTGTATGATCCTTAGGTCCTATAATACAAATTCAGGGCGAGACAGTCAACAGGTCCTTTTAATCTCATTGCAATATGCTATGCAATCAAATGCATCATGTATTCATATATCATATGCCATCTGTAATCAAACTTTCTGTGCAAACAACTCTGGAAATTTCAAAGCTATCACATACATCCAAATAAATCATATAACACATATATCCATATACCTCATATAACGCACATATAGCGCATATATCCATATATTCATATTTCACATATAGCATATAGGGTTGAATCTCCGGTCTATACTCACCTGTTCAAGACAGATACTATTTCTTTTCCCCTTGTCGTTGACCACGATCTATTACTTGGGCTTCTATATGTAACCCAATGCAAATTAGGCTATTTACTCTTATAAACTCTAACCCCAAATGCAATGAAATGCCAGAATGCATTATAACTTCTTGCATATATATATAAATCTTTTAAAACATGACAACAATAAACTATATATATAAAGGAACATTTTTCTAGTTCAATCCTTTATGAAAAACTTGATCAAAGGGCTCCCTAATATCATTACAAGGAAAACCCTAAAATTACTCTGAAATCTTTTTCCGAATATAAATCTGATATCGAAAACACCCTCTGAGAACTATAAATCAACCAATTTTCAAATCAAAAGCAACTGTAGATCTAGATATGGAAAAATCAATAAAATCCATATAAACCATTAACTAGTTAAAAACTTACCAAATCACGCTCGTACTTCAAGATTAAAAACCGATAGAAGAGATCTTGCACCAGATCTATAACATAAACAACAAAGCCTTGAATTTTCTTTTTTTCTTCTCTCTTTTTCCTCTTCTTTTTTTGTCTGTACGTTGATTTTGATTTCTTGATTTCAAAGAACAACTTCACTCACATATATGCCAAATGAAGTCGGTGAAATAGAGGCGGCAAAATCATTTTAAAAAAATTGCAATTTCCATCCTTAAATCTCTTTTAATACAAACTTTACCCTGAAATAATTAATAATTAACTTTTACTTAATTTTTTTTTAAAATATAATAAACTTAATTAGAAAATAAATATTACTTTTAAAAACTCACTATATATCATGCCAATATGCTATGCATATACTCTTAATCTTATATGAATGCCGAATGACGTATGCACTTTGGTCGGGGATGTTACACGTTACAGATTTGTGATGTTCGCATTTCTAGTATAGTTTTTAGTAGGTTTCCTTTTCTTATTAGGTTTAGTTTTGTTAAGTTTAGGTTTAGTTTTGAGTGTTTTTAGATAGTTTTTGTATATTTCTATGAAAAGAGTGGAAGCTACGCTATTTTGTGTATTTTGTAGGTTTTAGCAAGGAAAAGAGCTATATGGAGCTAAATTTGGAGCACTACAGTGAAAGACGGAGGAATAAAAGATTGAAGAAGTCAGAGCTCAAGATTACGAGAGGATGTGTGGAAGAAAACAAAGCCCAGGCTCGTTAACGATGCTGTGAGGGCTCGTTAACGAGGCCACGAAAGAGAAGATTTGAAGGTTGATTTTATGATTCACCGATCCTGAGCGGGAATTTATTTCCGTGTCGGTTGATTATCTTCTTAGAATCTTTTAGGGTTAGAGTATGTATTTTAGGTCTTATTATCTTCTTAGATTTTGTTTCTATCTTTTAGAGTTTTATTTCTATCTTTTTAGGAAAGTTTATATCTTTTAGCCTTTTTAGTTTTTAGCTTTTTGGTATAAATATCTTTCTATCTAGCATAAGAGGGAGAGGAATTTTCTTTGAGAAGTCGAATTAGAGAGGAGAAGAAGAGAAAGAACCGAGGGCGAGTCGAGTACGAGGGTCGGTAGACGAAAGTTACCGAGTTCATTGATCGAGTTTTTAGTTCGGTGTTTTGTTCTTTTTCGATTTTCTTCTTAACTTCTGTAAGACAGATTTTTCTATCTTAATTTAGTAGTGATTTATTTTTCAATGTTTTCTCATATTGACTTTATTTTTTTAGTAGTTATGATTAGTGACTAGTCTTCTTTTCTAGGATCGGGGTTAAGCCCGACATAGTTGAGCATGTTTAATAAGTAAGATTGTGTGTTGAATGCCTTTTATCTTTTATTGAGATTGTTTGTTGTGCTTATACCGAAACGAAAGTTGAGGTAATTTGAGTTCTTAACTTGATTGAAAGAGAAAGTTAGTAACTTGAAGGTTGATATTGTTTGAATACGAAAGTTTCAAGCTTTAGATCCAAAACAAGCAATTAAGTGAATTAGGATGCGAAAGTTGGTTAATTTACTTGATAGTCAACGAAAGTTGATGACTCTATCTGTTTAAAGGCATGATCTTATCTTCTTACGAGTTTATATGCTTGGCTATGTTGTGGTGTCCCTAGTCCTAGATCTTTGTTTTATTTGAATTATTTTAAATGAATTTTCGTGGCTGAGTTACTTGCCTCGGTACCGAATTTATTTAGGTCGTTATTTGAGTATTTTTGTTTTCGGTGGTTCGTTAACGACCCTGACAACGTCGTTAACGAGGCTACTTGTGAGTGTTTTTGTTTGTTTTTGTTTGCTTTTTAATAGATTGATAAACGAACAACCTTGCTTCATGTGGAAATATCCAGACTTCGCTGTACTCAGCGGGGTTTTGATTATAAATGTATTTGTTGTCAATCGAAACCCTCTCAACAAATTGGCGCCGTTGCCGGGGAAGCAACGAGTTTGTTAGTTTATCTTTGGGTTCGGGAATAGCCCGACCCCGTTTTTGTTTTTAATTTTTGTTTTCTTTGTCTGTTTTTCTCAGTGTATGCCGGTAGGACGACGAAGGCTTCAGTTTGATAACACTGATTATTACTCAAAACCCGAACGTTCCCTGCACCGTCGACTCTGAGAAAACCGAGCCATGGCCACGACAGAAGAGATGGATCAACAGTTAGAGATCCTTCGGACTCAGATGGAGGTAGTTAAAGCCGAGAAAGACGGCGCAGACGCCGAAGCTGAGCGTCAACGAGCTGACAAGGCTCGTTTACAAGAAGAGCTTGATGCATATCCAAGGAATGCCAAACAATACATGCATCCGGAACTGAGGGTGCCAGAATCTCCTATTGTGCTTCCAGCGATAGAGAACCCTTTTGAGATCAAATCTCAATTTATATCCTTAATCAAACGGGCTCAGTTTTAAGGGAAACCTGCTGAGTGCCCTATGGAGCATATTATAAACTTTCTTGATTTATGTGACACCATAGCTGCTGAAGGTGTCTCCCTAGAATATGTTCTGTTAAAAGCTTTTAGATGGTCTCTTACTGGAAAGGCCGTGAACTGGTTGGAGAGCCCACCTTCTAAGTCTATCAGGACTTGGAAAGCTTTGTACGATCAATTTCTTACAAAGTTCTTCCCTCCTTCTAAGACGACGGAGTTGAGGAAACGCATCACCTCCTATCACCAGTTGCCTAATGAAACATTCGTTGAAACATGGGAAAGATTCAAGGAGATGCTTAGACAGTGCCCTACTCATGGGAAACCTTTATATGTTTTGCAAGAAATCTTTTTCCAGGGTATTAACGCAGAGACCAAGAACCTCATCAACACGCATACTGCGTGCGGTTTTATAGAGATGAACCCGACGGAGGCGTGGGAACTGTTGGATAAGTTGGCTAATTACGATGCTATGTACGGAACCCAGCAAGCTCCACAAACTCAAAAACGTCTCTACATACCTAACCGAGAAGAAGTTGACCCAGATGTTAAAAATCAATTCTTACAAGACGAGGTCAACCGTCTGAAGAAACAGGTAAGTTTTCTAAAATCCTCTCAATCATGTCAAGAATGTGGTTCTTCTGCACATAGTACTTCTGCTTGCACTAACATTGAGCAGGTTAGAGCCGCTGAGGCAATAGCTGAGATGAATTAATGGGAGGACCATACAGAAACCAGCCTAGTTACCATGACAGGTCGAACAACTATCAATCATGGGGCAATCAAAATACAAGTCAAAACTATGCAGTGCCCCCACCAGATAGACGACCTGCACCATATCGACCTCCAGGCCATCAGGAGACGCCATCATGGGTTCAGGAAATAAAGGAAAGCATTAACGGAGTGAACAACAAAGTTGATGAAGTTCAAGCCAAACTGAACCGACAAGATAAAAAATGGGAGAGTTCGATATTTGGAAGAGGAGTGTTGATTCCCAACTAGGGGACCTAGCTGCACGGATTCCAAGACCACAAGGACAACTCCCGGACCGTCCCGAGGAGAACCCTAGAGGCCAAATAGCAGCGGTGCACCTCAGAAGCGGGAAGACATTACCAGAGAGAGTTCAAACTGAAGACAAGGAGGAACAAGACCTCACAAGACGGCTCGTTGACGAGCCAGCGAGGGCAAATAACGAGCCCACAAACGAGGATGACAAGGCTCCGAGGGTTCCTGACGACCCTACTACAGGTAAGTTCTCTAAACCAAGCCTTCCTCTCAACCCCAGGGTAGTTAACGACCCCACTAGGGTCGGTAACGACCCGCCGAGGACAATAAACGACCCTAGTGTCGACCCGGTACTCTCACCTCTCGAGCCTAACTTGGTTCCGAGAATGGTTAAATCTCTTCCATTTCCAACTAAGAAATCTATGGACTCTCTCGAGAGTAAGTTCAAGCGTTTCGTAAAAATTCTTCAGGGCATTAATATTTCCATCCCATTCGTTGAGGCCCTAAGCGAAATGCCGGCTTACACAAAGTTTTTGAAAGATATTCTTAGCAGGAAAAGATCCATTACAGAGCTACAAGATGAAGTCAGATCAATAGCTCTACCGGAAAAGCTAGGAGATCCAGGAAGATTTGCAATAACGATCAGCATAGGCAACCACAAGTTCTAAGCTTTATGCGATCTGGGTGCCAGTGCTAGTCTCGTTCCTCTCTCAATCTGGTCTAAAGCCAATATGGGACCACTAGAGCCGGTAGACATGAATCTGTACATGGAGATGGGTCATGTGTCAAGGCCACAGGAGTGGTGGATGACTATCCTATTCAAGTCGGAAAATTCTTTATACCGAACGATTTTATCGTCCTTGATATGCCTGAAGACCCTCATGTCCCCATAATTCTCGGTCGACCGTTTTTAGCCACTGCAGGTGCAAGAGTTGATGTGCGGAGAGGACTCCTCACTTTTGATATCGGAGAAGAACGGGTGGAATTCAACTTGGATCAAAAAGCCAACGACCCAGTGGGAGTCGCACAAATCGAGTTGACTCAACCAGAACTCGACACAACCGTCACTACCGAGTCTCAATGACCAATCACCGAGTCCCACGTGCAAGAATACAACCAAGGTAAGTACTCTAATTATGAATCGGCTAAAAAGGAGTAGGATTGTTCCTTATCTTTTGTTCCTACGCCACGCCCTATTATATGCACTACAGAAAAGTCCAAACCACCTTGGTTTCCGGACTTCACTAACCATCATGTAGGAATATCGGGCATACTGATAGAAGAAAAGGGTCCTAATTTAGCAACTCAAGCACACAGAGGCTGCAAGGCTAAGTATGGGGTACCTCAAGACCCCACCATCGCTCTCACATCATCAGACTAGCAAAAGAAGCTCGTCGGTCTAACGACGTTAAAAATAGCGCTTACGGGAGGCAACTCGCTTTTAGAATAGATTTAGTTTCTCTTTTTCTTTTTAGATTATTTTTCTTAGCTTTCTTTTGTTTTCTTTTTAAGTTTTAGTTAGGATAGAAATTAGAATTTTTGAGCTAACAAGATTTCAGGAGAAGGGATCGAAAAGTCACTCCAAGAGGCTACGACAGCTCGTTAACGACCCACCCAGGGTCGTTAACGACCCGATTCGACGACCCGACTCGTAAAAAACGGGGCATGTAAGTTTTTTTAACCTAATCTATCTTTTACTACCCTAGCCGCCACCCTCTATCCCTACCTATCCCTGCCCTCTCCTATAAAAACCCTTTTACCCCTTCCAAAAATCTACCACCACACTCTCTCAATTTCAAAGCTTCTCAAAATCCCACTCCCACCGTTCGGAATCTCGCACCAACTACCACCGAAAAGCCGTCGTTACCGAAGCCCGGAAAACCTACCCTCCACCGACGAGGATCCAAGCTTCGATAACCTTCACCGAGCTCGTCACCCACCCAATTTCCGATCCCTTATTCTTCAAATTTCTCGGTTTTCCGATATGATTTCTAAACCCTAACTCGAAATTGCATGATTTATGGTTTTTAGGGTAGAAATTTCATGTCTAGAATTGAGTTCATATAGAGGATCGATGTTCGTGATTGTATTTTGCCCTTGAAAGTTTGATTTTGCTTTATAATTCTAGATCTAGAGAGGGATATTCTTGTTAGACGATCCATTACGATTGATTGTGAAAAAGCATGAATTTTTCTTGTTCTAGTCTCAAGCTTTAGACTTTGCATGTCAAAATCTCGGGTAATACTAGCATGTTCGGGATGGGTAATCAAGCAAGTATGGGGTGCTTATATCCGATCGTGGGATTTGTGGAGAAATATAGAAGATTTCATGCTTGATTTATGCTTTAATTTAAGGTAGATTAAAATCGGAAATTCTGTGATTTTTGGTCTCGACGGCTCGTTAACGACTCACCCAGGTTCGTTAACGACCCTGCAATGCTTCAAAGATCAATACCGAGTCCAGAATCGTAAACGACCCAATTGGGTAGTTAACGAATAATTCCGAGGCTAATTCAGAGACCAAGTATGGGGTATCTTGCCTATCTATTTTGTGTGGATTTTATCTTGGAAAAGTTTTGATTATTTTGTAGGATCCCATGGCAAGTTCAAGCAGACCCGCTACCCGAGCTCAGAAGAAGCGGAGGAACCATAGGTCCCCATCTCCACCTCGTGTGGATGACGTGATTTTGAGCACTCAGGGCCAAGTACGTCGTTACCGTGATATTCTGGAGAAGTACCACTACACCCGCTGGTTCTCAAAGTCCAGTGTTGTCAACACGGGGATCTACGCGGACGTCAAGGAGGCCTTTGTTATCCTTGGTGCCGCTCATCTCCTGAAGCAGGAGAATTTACCACACTATCCGGCCCTCACATCCGAGTTTTTGGCCACCTTGGAGACTAACTTCTCGTCGAAAACCTCGGCAGGACGCATCCGGTTTCGGCTCGGTAATGAGAGTCGTGAGTTCACAATGGCAGAGTTCAACGCAATCTTAGAGCTCCCAAACCCGTCTAGAGACTACAACTTGAAGGACTACAGAGTGACTCCCACTTGGAGCTACATCACCGGGGTGGTTCAATCCTCCACCGCGGCATTATCCGGGGCAAACATCATCAACCCCATCTTCAGGATTATTCTCAGAGTCCTAGCCGCGACGTTTTGGCCGAAGAGAGAGTTGAACAGGCCTACAAGGATGGAAGTTGCTTGTTTCCGCACCATCCTTTTCGAGGAACCCGGCCCCTTAAATTTAGGGTACGAGTGGCTTTACTACATCGGGAAATCAACCAAGTCCAAGGAGGTTTGGTGTGGCAACTTGGTTAGCCTCTTGGCTAAAAATCTTGGAGTTGATCTCACTCGCTACACACCGGCTCATGCCCAACTCCTCAACAAGAATTATTGGTATAGCTCCGGTGTCTTCATTCAAGCCGAGGGAGGATTCAAGGCGAAAGTACAAGATCGCATCGTTACACCGACCCTAGACAAGTTTGAGCTTCTCTACGTACCAAATTGGTACAAGGCGTGGACGAGACATGCTTACCCATTGGAACCTAAGCCGGAGGATGAGCTTTCGCTTAGGCCATGTGAATCCCAATTTGAGCGAGAAGCCATGGATGAAGATGAAGATGAAGATGAAGAAGAGGATACCGAGGTAGTAGGCAACGACACTGAAGAGGCCGATATCGAGGGCGGAACTGAGGAGCTAAATTACGAGGAATAAGACATCGAAACGGAAGTCTTGGTGAGCAATGTCCTCATTGACGAGCCCACCAGGCTCGTTAACGACCATTTCCAGCCCCCTCCCAACACTGTTAACGAGGCACCCAGCTTCGTTAACGAGGTGCCGAGAGCTTCTGTCGACCCACCACAGCCCCTGTTGACCCTCATTCCTATGGACTCTTGCCTTACAACCCGGTGATGTATCACGATCATTTCCAGCCTCACTACCCACCACCTCCTCAACACGAGTACACAGGATCGAGTATACCACCACCATAGGCCGAGGATCTTTCTGCACGGATGCAACAACTTCACTTCTAGCAGGATCACATTCATAGGAGGATGGATAGATGGGAATCTGTCTATGCTGCTCGCATGTCGATGGAGGATGAGAGGAATCGTCAGAGAGAGGCGGATGACGCTGAGCGTTGGAGGACGATGTACGACTTCATGGGGAACTTTGAGCACTACTTCCGCCACCCAACCGTTGATTCAGCCCGAAGATGAAGTTTTTTCTTGTTTCCCACTTTTGAAACTTTGTAAGTTTTTATGTCATTCTTTTTCTTTTTTAATCTTTTGTTGTTTTCTTTTCTATTTCTTTTCCTTCTTCTTATTTTTCTTACAATGGGGACGCTGTAATTTTAAGTATGGGGTGTGAGAAAATAGAAAACTTGTGTCCTAGGTGTTTATGTGTTTTATGTAGTTTTTTTTTCTTTATTTTGAAATCGAAAAAAAATCAATTTTTTTTTTGAAAACTCTAAAAAAGAGTTTTTAGAATTGATAGATATCCCTTTCTTAGGTTCTATGATAGCAGTCACTAACTTAATCATATAATTCCTTGCAAGCATGTCTTTAATAGTATAGCCGGATTCTCAACTTGAAATTATTTCTTTTAGAAGAAGATAGCATTTGATGAAATTGAGCACATATACTTTATAGTATAAGTGATGCAATCCAACAAAATCTACCTTGTGAGTTATTTTTGGCCTTATAGGGAGAACATTATAAATCCCTCTTCTTTTCTCGTGTGATTTACTCTCTATATGCATATTATCTCTTGGAATTGTGATGGTTATCTATTTCTTGAGACCCGTATGAGATTTTTAATTCATTACTTGTGAAAATCATATGATGGAGAACTTATTTTTATAAGCTCTATTATTCCCTATCCACCTTTACATGATCCTTCTTTTGATAACTAATTCTAGCCTGAAGCCTTTTATTCTTAGCTCCACAAAATTATTCCCTAGCCGAGATAAGCTTGACCCTATCCGGGAATTAGGACTTAGATTGGAGAGGTAAGTTTTGTAGTGTGCTAAAAAGAGAGAAGTCGCTTATATTTTGCTTCAATTGAAGGATATTTGGGAATGGTAGATTGGAAGTCTCTTGTTTTTACATGTACTAAGAAATATCTCTTGATAAGCAAAAGATTGCACGAAATAAAGTATTTGATGGAGGTGGGAAAGAAAAGAAAGAATGTACACGGAAGCTCGTTGACGACCCTAAGGTGGGTTCGTTAACGAGGCAGAAAAAAATAATAATAATAGAAAGTGAAGAGTTGAAGTGCATTTGTATTTATTGATAATATCAGAGATTCTTTTATTTGTTATGAGACTTTCTAGGATGATAAAGGGTGAGTGAGAATAAGTGTATAAAGAAGAGTGAGTTTGGTAATCTTTTATGAGAGTTTTTGATATGTGAGTTTTTAGGAGTCTTTGATTCCCGGATATTATTAGCACCACATGACCAAAATATTTCCACACCTTATTGTCTTTACCAAGCCCCATTACAACCCGGCCGAATGGAAGCTTCTTTGAAGTTTTTCATTGAGCCTAAGTTCTCTTGATGATTTTTGCTTGTTTTGACAAATCTTGGGTGGAGATTATTAAATAGAAAATAAATATTACTTTTAAAAACTCACTATATATCATGCCAATATGCTATGCATATACTCTTAATCTTATATGAATGTCGAATGACGTATGCACTTTGGTCGAGGATGTTACACGTTACAGATTGGTGATGTTCGCATTTCTAGTATAGTTTTTAGTAGGTTTTCTTTGCTTATTAGGTTTAGTTTTGTTAAGTTTAGGTTTAGTTTTGAGTGTTTTTAGATAGTTTTTGCATATTTCTATGAAAAGAGTGGAAGCTACGCTATTTTGTGTATTTTGTAGGTTTTATCAAGGAAAAGAGCTATATGGAGCTACATTTGGAGCATTACAGTGAAAGACGGAGGAATACAAGATTGAAGAAGTCAGATTTCAAGATTACGAGAGGAAGTGTGGAAGAAAACAAAGCCCAGGCTCGTTAACGAGGCCACGAAAGAGAAGATTTGAAGGTTGATTTTATGATTCACCGATCCTGAGCGGGAATTTATTTCCGTGTCGGTTGAGTATCTTTTTAGAATCTTTTAGGGTTATTAGAGTATGTATTTTAGGTCTTATTATCTTCTTAGATTTTGTTTCTATCTTTTAGAGTTTTATTTCTATCTTTTTAGGAAAGTTTATATCTTTTAGCCTTTTTAGTTTTTAGCTTTTTGGTATAAATATCCTTCTATCTAGCATAAGAGGGAGATGAATTTTCTTTGAGAAGTCGAATTAGAGAGGAGAAGAAGAGGAAGAACCGAGGGCGAGTCGAGTACGAGGGTCGGTGGACGAAAGTTATCGAGTTCGTTGATCGAGTTTTTAGTTCGGTGTTTTGTTCTTTTTCGATTTTCTTCTTAACTTCTGTAAGACAGATTTTTCTATCTTAATTTAGTAGTGATTTATTTTTCAATGTTTTCTCATATTGAGTTTATTTGTTTAGTAGTTATGATTAGTGAGTAGTCTTCTTTTCTAGGATCGGGGTTAAGCCCGACATAGTTGAGCATGTTTAATAAGTAAGATTGTGTGTTGAATGCCTTTTATCTTTTATTGAGATTGTTTGTTGTGCTTATACCGAAACGAAAGTTGAGGTAATTTGAGTTCTTAACTTGATTGAAAGAGAAAGTTAGTAACTTGAAGGTTGATATTGTTTGAATACGAAAGTTTCAAACTTTAGATCCAAAACAAGCAATTAAGTGAATTAGGATGCGAAAGTTGGTTAATTACTTGATAGTCAACGAAAGTTGATGACTCTATCTGTTTAAAGGCATGATCTTATCTTCTTACGAGTTTATATGCTTGGCTATGTTGTGGTGTCCCTAGTCCTAGATCTTTGTTTTATTTGAATTATTTTAAGTGAATTTTCGTTGCTGAGTTACTTGCCTCGGTACCGAATTTATTTAGGTCGTTATTTGAGTATTTTTGTTTTCGGTGGTTCGTTAACGACCTTGACAACGTCGTTAACGAGGCTACTTGTGATTGTTTTTGTTTGCTTTTTAATAGATTGATAAACGAACAACCTTGCTTCCTGTGGAACGATCCTGACTTCGCTGTACTCAGCGGGATTTTGATTATAAATGTATTTGCTGTCAATCGAAACCCTCTCAACAATTGGTATCAAAGCAATGTTGACAACAAGGTTAGGCACAAAGATCCTAACAATAAAAGCTTGAAAGATCTAACTTAAACAAAAACTCATACCAAGTTTCCTTTTTTAAAACGCTTTTCAAATAAAAGTTAGACATATTGCATAGTCGGGTAGAAAGATACGTCGAGAAGCAACCATCGAACGGTAAGAAATCTTGTAAGTATTTTCTTATGTGCTTTGTTTAGCAATGTTTAGGCTCAATAATAGTAGTATTCGTAGATTAGTTATGGCCCCCTCGAAGAACACTACTAATTCTATTATAGGAAGAGGAGTCTGGAGTAAGAAAGAGACAGAAGACAATGTTAATTTTCTTTAAAAAAGAAGGGCGTACCACTGAGATTTAATAGATGGGACAAAACCACTAGTTAGTTGTTTTACTTGTGTAAGAACAAGACACCATTCAAAAATTTGTTTTACTAAGGGATTATCTTCTTCCTAGGGATCATCTCCAAGGACTGGTAACTTTGGGGCTCGTCGCCTTATACTGTCTCAGCAATATCCGCCACCCACTTTGAGTCGTGGTAGAGGTCGTGGAAATGTTCTCACTAACTTGTGTTCACTCATCCCCGAGTGTTTGAGGTGAAGAAAAATGATGGTTTAAATACGCCTACTATTAAATGTACAATTTGGATTCTTTCTAAACCCGTACACATTCAGTTTGATACTGGTGCTACGCATTCATTTATGTCATCTAAATATGCACATAAATTACAATTGATGTGTAGTATGCCTCTTTCCTTGTTAGATTTCCAGATGGTAGTAAGATTAGTGGTGATGGCGAAATTATGCAATGCCCGAAATGCACCTATCTTTGGAATGCCCTTGGTTCTTGTGCATACTCGAGGGCTTGTAAGGCGTGTCATTCAACTTTAGGGCATTGTGAACGTTAGCTAAGGGGTTACCACTCGTGACAAAGGGGTCACACTCGTGAAGGAGTGATGGAAAGTTGAGATGGGAGGTCATGAGTCATCATTGAAGGTGTCTTAAAGAGAAAGAGCCTTCACTTATACCCACTTTGTGAACTATTCAATTATTGTGATAAGATAACGAACATTCTTGGGTACTTTTGGAAAGGGACCAGTGTGTGAAGGGCATGTGCTTGACTGTGCGTGTAGGTCTTTAGTTTACCTATGCTTTGGTTTTGCATATTTCTAGCACTTTTCGCATTTCTTCACGTAGCTTTCTACATCTATTTGCATGTAGGGACACCAACACCCCTAAGTTATCGCTCTAAACTCTAAAATGCGCCCTCTAACATGCATTTCGCAAATTCCCTCGGTGATTTCGTACAATAGAGGCTCCACTTTGGTTTGTACAATAGAGGAACGACCTTGTGAATATTCGTCCATAAATTTTTTTTCTTAAGGATAGCCCGAACAACTTGGCCCTATAACGCACCTTCTACGCCCTATCATGTCGAGAGGTAGAATTTTCCATTTTAAGTACTCGATAATGGGGTTTGCCATCCAAAATATTATATTCTTCCTTCTTCAAAATCCATCAGTTCGCACACACAATGATCTCCACTTGGATCGCATGTCTTATCTTGTTCCTTGATAATGATGTCAAGGTGCTAAGGCATCTGCATAGTTATTTTGTTCCCTAGGTCATTGTTTTAATTCAAAAAGATTGAATTCTTCCAATACATTCTTGGCCTTAGCCATGTAATCTAGCATTCGAAGCCACTTAGCCTCGTATTGCCCTAACACTTGATTCACTCACAGTTGCGAGTCTGACATAATGAGTAGGTTTGTATCTCCTAGGTTTGCTGGATTTTCAAGATCAAAAGTTAATGCTTCATACTCCACCTCATTTTTATTTGTCTCCTTTCTCAAAGAAGGAATTTAAAAATAAGTGATATCGAATAGAGACATCCTTTAATATTTAAATACAAATATTTATTTATAAAATATTAGCTATTACAAATATTATATAGGATATTTTTATTAAGGAATTGATTATTAAGTAATTAAAGGAACTGAATAAACATGAAATCATTTTTTTTTGATAAGGAAAGGAATTTGGTAGGTCACTAGTAAGTTAGTGGCCGACCAAGGGCATCCTAGCGGATGAGGGTGCAACCCCAAATCAACTGCGAGCGTAATAGAGGAGACGCGTCGGAAAGATCCAACGATGTAGTCCGCCACCGAATTGCACTCACGATGATCGTGTGTGATACTCCAATCCCGAAAGGGAGCCAACAAGCAGTGGATGTACGAACGAAGCAACTCAATCTCCCACGGGCAGCGCCAGTTGCCAAAAGAGGCGGAACTATGTGGGGGCGGGTATGGGCCATGGCCCCCCCAAACAAACAAAAAAAATTATTTTACGCGTATCAGTAATGAGGCGCAATTTCCGACTGCTCCTAGTTCGTTCTCCCGCTCCTCTTCGACTCTTCGTCTCTCGTCCTGTCGTCTAGAGGAGGTGCGGTCATCAATGAGATTCAATGCCATCCTCTTCAACTCTTCGAATTCTTCACAGTTCACACAAAACTCCATTAAAGGAGCTCCAAATTCCAGATTTGCAATGCCATCCTCAACCCTCGTCCCTCAAATCCTTCTATTACTCTCAATCTCATCCTGTCATCCAGATCCAGAGAGATCCGAATTCCGAGTTGTTGTTCCGTACTTCGATTGTTGTTCGACAAGTCGCCCGTCGATTCCGCCCTTGCCTCGGCTGCTCGGCCTCCAGCGGTCCAGGCGTCAAGCAAACGACAAGATTGTCAGCGCCCGCGGCCCGCCCGCGCTTCACTAGTTCACTCAATCACTCGTCCAGTCACCAGTCAGGAGTTGGTCGTCGGTCTGAACTCTAAAGAAGAAGACGACACTCTGCAGTTGCGGAGTTGCCAGTAGACGACACTCAACGTCTCAGGAGGTTAGGCCGCCCTAAATCTTTATCTCTAATTAATGAATGTGAATATGTGATTTACTGTCTAATTGTCTATAATCTACTGAATTTTAGATTATCAGTTTATTGAATTTCAGATTATGAATTTCTAAATTTGATTTCATGATTTGGTTAATTAGTTTACTAAATTTGTGCATTATCAATGTGAAATTGAGATTTGAGATTACTGAATTGGTTTACTGATTTGGTTAATAGAATAATAGGTTTACTGAATTCAATTTAGTTAATTCAATTTCTAGTTAATTTCATATTACGAACTTGATTACTGGTTGAAGATGGAGTATTGGAGTATGTTTTAGTGTTTGATTGTTTACTGAATTGAATTCAGACTGAGATTGCTAATTAATTTACTATCTTCATATCATGTGATCTACTATGTAATATCAATTTGTTTACTAAATTGTAAATTGTAATTTAATCAAGTCTCATTGATAATTTAATAGGTTAATTTTATGTAATTTGTACTATGTAATTCAGTAATTGAATAAATTGATATGTTAAATATCTAAGAATATTATTAATTTATTATTTAATAAAAAACTTGTGGAATTGGAATATATTGCTAATTTGTTCAATCCCTCGAACAGAGACTAGGGTAATTGAGATTGAAGGGGCTTTGTTCTTATTTTTCTTTGTTTCTTTTTAATTTTAAACTTGTAGAATTATGGGTAAGGATCGTAAGTTGAAAACAATCGATTCTTTCTTTAAAAGAAAGGAATCTAATGATGCTACAAATTCTGCTATTAATATTTCTGTTGAAGTTCATCCAAATCCTCCAAATCCAATTGTTGAAGAAACTCCAATGGAAACTATCCGATATGATGTCAATCAAATTTCTGATATTGAACGGGATCCAGGGAAATGTCCAAAGATTTCGGACTATCCACCCGAAAAGCGTGATGAGTTCAGACGAGCTTATTTGAAAGCTGGCCCATATCAGATTCGTCTTACAGATTATCCTAAGTCAGGTGATCCAAAGCATTTGCGTCGCTTTCAAGAGTCTTGGTACACACAATTTTCTTCTTGGCTTGAGTATTCTCCATCTGAAGATGTCGCATATTATTTGCCTTGTTATCTATTTACGACAAAACCAGTTGGTCGACCGGGTTGGGATGTATTTTGTGTCCAAGGATTCAATAATTGGAAGAAAGTGAATGATGGAAAGCGATGTGCTTTTCTAAATCACATTGAAGAGGGTCCTTTATCGCCTCATAACAAAGCGGTGCAAGCTTGTGAGGACTTGCTGAACCAATCAAAGCACATAGACAAAGTGATCAACGCACAAAGCCATGAGCAGATTCTACACAATCGATTGCGAGTAAGACTTCTATCGATGCAGTTCTTTTTCTTGCAACTCAGGGTTGTGCTTTCAGGGGTCATGATGAAACTAGTGAGTCACATAATCAAGGCAATTTCATTGAGTTGATTAAGCTTTTGGCTTCATATGATGAAAAAGTTGCTCAAACAGTTTTGGATAATGCTCCTCAAAATTCTAAGTATACATCACCTGCTATTCAAAAGGAGCTTCTACAGGTCATTGCAAGCAAAGTACGGAGCAAGATCAGAGATGATGTTGGTGATTCTAAGTTTTGTATTATTGTCGATGAGGCACGAGATGAAGCTAAAAGAGAACAATTGGCTCTTGTATTGAGATTTGTTGATAAAGATGGCTTTGTACAAGAGCGTTTCTTTGGTGTCTCTCATGTTCCAGACACTGCAGCTAGAACTCTAAAGGATGAAATATGTGCCATTCTCTCTCGTTATTCACTCGATGTTCAGAGCATCCGTGGACAAGGATATGATGGAGCCAGTAATATGCGTGGTGAGTGGAAAGGTTTGCAAGCGTTGATTATTAATGATTGCCCATATGCATACTATGTGCATTGCTTTGCACATAGGTTGCAATTGACTTTAGTTGCTGCTGCAAGAGAGGTGATTTCAGTCCATCAGTTCTTCACCAATTTGACATTTGTTATTAATGTGGTTGGTTCTTCTAGTAAACGTCATGATCAGTTGCAAGATGCTTAGATGGAAGAAATTACATTTTTGTTATCCATTGATGAACTTGAAAGTGGAAAGGGAGCAAATCAGCTAGGCACTTTGACAAGGCCAGAAGATACTCGATAGAGTTCACACTTGCATTCTCTATGTAGTTTATTGAGGTTATATGGTCCAACAATTGTGGTGCTCGAAAAAATTGAGAAAGAAGCTTCCAATTATTCTCAACGAGGAGATGCTAATGCTGCTTGCAAGATGGTCACTTCATTTGAGTTTGTTTTCATTCTGCATTTGATGAAAGAGATCATGGGCATCACAAATGATCTTTGTCAAGCCTTGCAAAGAAAAAACCAAGACATTTTAAATGCCGTGCATTTGGTCTCAGATACAAAAGTATTGCTCCAAAACCTTAGGGAATCGGGATGGAAATATTTGCTTGAAGAGGTTGTTTCATTTTGTAGCATATTGGAAATTGTTGTGCCTGACTTGGATGCTCCTTATTTTGATAGTCGAAGTCGTAGACGCAAAAGAGATGTGACAGCGGAGCATCATTTTCATAACGATATATTTATTGCTGCTATTGATGTCCAAATGGTTGAGTTGGATTGTAGGTTTGGTGAGTCTACTATGGAACTCTTAACGCTTAGCCATGCTTTGGATCCAAAAAATGGATACAAATCATTCAATATTGATAGCATATGTTTGCTAGCTGAGAAGTACTATCCGGCCAACTTTACTGATCAAGATAGGGTTAATTTGAGATTTCAATTGAGGTCATTTGAGATCGATGTGCATTCTCATCCAGAATTGCAATCCGTGTCATCAATTTCTGAGTTATGTCGAAGGCTAGTGGAGACTGAGAGGGCAAGTAGACATTATCTTGTTGACAGATTGATTAGACTTGTATTGACTCTTCCCGTGTCTACAACGACTGGTGAAAGAGCATTTTCAGCAATGAAGATACTCAAAACAAGGCTCAGAAGCAAAATGGAGGATGATTTTTTAGCTGATAATATGATAGTTTACATTGAGAAAGATATTTCCAAAAATTTTGATTCCGATTGTATACTTAATGACTTTGTCTCTTTGAAAGAGCGTAAAGTTCAATTCTAAGTAATTTATATGCTTATAATGTAATACATTGATTGATAATGGAAATTTTTTTTTTGGCCCCCCCATTACTTAATTCCCGGTTCCGCCCCTGGTCGCCAAGCACGACTTTGACCAGCTGAAGATTATCGCCTTCAATCTGAATCCGAGAGACTCCACGACTAAAAGCCTCGAGTAGTCCCTGGCGCAAGGCGATGGTCTCGGAAATAAGCACGGACTGTCGACCAATCAGTCCTCCATCGCAATGGATAGGGGAGCCAGCGGAGTTCCTGAGGATGAAACCAAACGAGGCCACGCCATCCGAGCTAACTGCACCATCAAAATTCAATTTAACAAAGTCATCCTTGGGTTTTGCCCATTTAACAGTCTTCCGCTCATGCCTGTTTCTCACGGACTGGGAAGACATGCTTTGATTTTCTGTGATTGATGTTAGCTTCCAGTCTTTGATCTGGTTACGGGTAAATTCACAAAGAAACCCTACATTGTTCGAAATCTGGCTATTGTCATTTTCGAAGGTTCTCTTGTTTCTAGCGAACCAAAGACTCCACCAAGCGTTAGTAAGGAGTTCCATCTCATCTTTAGTTGTTATTTCCCTGATTTCATCAAGGATTTGATTTGGTTTTTTATCACACAACGACACTTGATGGGTGATCCAAGTTAGTTTAGGGTTCAACGCATTGAGGGTTGCCCTGGAGAACGGGCAAGAAAAAAATATATGGTTAGTGTCTTCGACCTGGCTATTACAAATCTCGCATCCTTGAGTAACCGGGATGTGGTTGGCAGCAAGCCTTGCTTTCGTTGGGAGGCCGTTACAGGCCACTTTCCATAGGAAGTTTTTTATTTTAGGTGGGATATTTAACTTCTTTATCCATTCCAGATTAATTTTAGGTTCTCCTTTGGCCTGTTGAAGCCAATTCATAGCAGAGTGGGTAGAGTACCATCCATTTTTGCTTGGTTTCCAGTATAACCTATCCGGGATTTTGTTAATAGGGTTGATGATTCTAGTAATTGTTTCGACGTCCTCTTGGTTTAAGACTCTGTGTAATTTTCCTAGGTTCCATGAGTTGTCCTCCATAAGGTAAGCATCAACATGCTCCTCCTTGTTGATTAGGGTTTCGACCTCAGATTTTGGGTTAAGAGGACCGTTACCGGTCCAGTT
Organism: Fallopia convolvulus; assembly: GCA_964016875.1. Classification (NCBI taxonomy): domain Eukaryota; kingdom Viridiplantae; phylum Streptophyta; class Magnoliopsida; order Caryophyllales; family Polygonaceae; genus Fallopia; species Fallopia convolvulus. The sequence goes on from OZ024736.1 coordinate 32,537,762, forward strand.
GTCCAGCCAGAAACGGATGATTTTACCATCCCCAACTTGCCAGATAAGCCCTTTGGAGAATTGGTCTCGTAGGCTTAAAAGTTTTGACCACTGCCACGATGTGTTTTGTTTTTTCCTATAGTTAAGGATATTCTCCGTTTTGAGATACTTTTCCGTCACAATTTTAACCCAGATGTTGTCGGGTTCCGCTAGGATTTTCCATAGTAATTTCATTTGTAATGCTTGATTCATATCTTCTGCTTTAGCAATACCCACCCCTCCGAGGGCTGGCGGCCTGCAGATTGAGTTCTAATTTATTAGTGGTTTGTAGTTGTGTTCCCTGTTCCAGAAGAAGTTTTTATTGATTTGGTCTAGCTCTTTTAGGGTTGTCTGTGGTAACAAGAATGATTGCATGATATAATTCGGTTGAGTTGACAGGTTCGCTTTAATTAGGGTTTTGCGCCGTTCTTGAGAAAGGGCGTTCGCTTTCCATTTCGCGAGTTGGGCTCTGGTTTTAAGTGTCAAGGGTTTAAAGGTGTTTTGAGTCACTCGACCATTAATGATCGGGCAACCTAGGTATTTGTCTAACGCAACAGTGTTGGCAATTTGTAGAATTTGCTTAATCTGCTCTTTAGAGTTATTGCTAGTGTTTTTTTGTGACCTGAAAGGCGGATTTGTGGTAGTTGACTTTCTGACCCGAAATTTGGCAGTAGTCATCAACAATGTCCTTAATGCTTTTACACGCTTGGCTATTTGCTTTTGCAAAGATGATGATATCATCAACAAAGGCAAGGAAAGGGATTTTAGTTCCATTTCGCGAGATTTGGATTCCAATGCCATTTTTCGGGTTCATGCTTTTAATGTGGAGTTGTCTTGTCAAGACTTCAGCAGCGAGAATGAAAAGGTAAGGTGAGAGGGGGTTGCCCTGCCTAAGGCCCCTTTGGGGGGAAAATTGTTCTGTTGGCCCATTATTGACTAAAACGGAGAAGGAAACTGTTTCCACACATTCTCTGATCCAACTCACGAATTTATCATGGAAACCAAACTTAATTATCGGTTGACTAGTAATTAATTAGACTTTAGGACCCACTTGTAGAATTCATGAATATTTACTTGTCCGAAGATTCCATCCTTTGTTGCTGTCCATTCACACAAGTACCCGCACTTGCTCGTACCATATTTGAAGGCATACCATTGAACATGGCCTTGGACACTCGACGCGAAGCATTCAAACTGAGTTTGCCCAGATATGTCAGCACCAAACTTAAATTCATAACTTTGTCCGTCCGCCAACACCTGATTACCTAAATCATCGTCTAATGATTTGCAATGGACAATAACTTTGGACTCGTCTCTCATGTTCTTCCTAATAATAACATGTATCTTTTCAGGTTTCCCAAAAACATTAAGATTGGCCGAACAAGTGATTTTCATTGTTGCGCAAATTAGTGCATAAACAAGGACTAAACTCAAGTATGCTTTCATGTCTACTATCCCACTCGTTCTTAATTTGAAAAGAAAAAAGTGTAAGCAATGTATGCAAGTACAAGAAAGAGCTTGTTATCGTTACAAGAAACTTCATTTGCTATATATAGCACTAACAGGTACGTAAGATTTAAGTTATGCATGCATGGACGTGGATTTTTTTTGGAAGATTTATCTTTTTCATATGCTAACAAATCATTTAGGATTAATTTATGAAGGAAAAGTAATAATCAATTTCATTGAAATCTTGCATGGAGATGAGGATGTATAGTTGTTAGGAAAATATCTTTTGTCATTACTATTATGATTTGATCGTGTATTTGAATGATTTCCTCTACTCTAATTAATTCTCTTTCAATGACATTCAAATACAACAATGAGATTCAAGCTGCAAAAATGTAATGAATTAAATAATAATATTGAGAAATATCTTGTATACTGAAATCATCTTTAATCTTAAATCTCGAATGTTTACCGAGTGGGAGTGGGGCTGGAATAGAAATACTTTAAGTTTGAATGTTCTAATAAAAATAGATCACACATCACAATATTTAATTACAAAAACTTATGCAGAGTTAGGGTGCCCACTTTGAATCGTATTGTCGATTGCACGAAGCGCAATACGTTCAAATTCCCCAGGCCTTGGGTGTGCCCACTTGATCTGTATATTCTTATACCCATACATTCGTATTATGGGAGTCTACCCTTTCGAACATACTCATTATTTATGCATAGAAAAATAAAAAGTAAAAATTAAAATAAAATTTTAAAAAAGAAAACAAAAAAAGATAAAGAAAAAGAAAAAAAAGATTTTTGGCATGTATTTATTACTAAAAACATAAAGAGTACAAAAAGATTGTTTTAATGATATCCAAACAATTAGGAACAACTCTTAAGGATAGAACTTCTTCAGATTAGCCAAATTCAAAGCCCGAGGATTTTCTTCCAGTTCATGTCTTTGACGGTATATGCCCCTAAATTGAGTGTTGCTGTGATAAGATAAGGCCCTTCCCAGTTGGGACCGAGCTTACCACCAATGGGAACCTGCACATTGCCCATGGCTCGTCGAGGTACGAGGTCGTAAACTCAAAAAGCACTATGCTTTACCTGTAGGGCAATGATGCATTTTGCATCCCTACTAGGCTGCTAAGCATATTGTTACAACCTCTCATTGTAATACTCAAGTATTCTTTCGATTTAAAATTTTGTTAACTAGTTAATTTTCTATTTTAATTAAAGACTACTTTTATTAAATAATTCCTATGGTTTGAACTTAGGCTTTAGATAAAACTATTTTGTTAAATAATTATAAGATTATTAGTTTAATCTTCTACTTATATATACACATATACGTATACATACACATATATGTATATATACACTTATACATATACATATATGTATACATATTTAATATCATATATATTTATGTTATCCACCTTGTTAATTAAGTAATTATGTGCGCCCATGTGCATATATCCCATTACCACGAATCAACTGATGATGTCATGATGATGTTATTTTGTCAAGTCAGATGTTTGTAAATATCTGTTGGTGTTTAGGAGATCAATAATATGGGTTATATTGTGGATGTCTCATGTCTGGTGCATGCATGGTTTGTTTTTACCTTTTCATGAGATATAAGTTGGTTTCTTAATTTTCTCGTTGTGCCTTTGTTGGACGGTCTTACGTGTGAGATTGTTGTTAGGTTTCCTTCAGTGGACCCAAGTGAGGTCAACAACCAAGTGACATTCTAGTACTTAAAATCAAGGTGTTACAGATTGGTATCAAAACAAGGTTGACAACAAGGTCAAGCACAAAGAACCTAACAATAAAAGCTTGCAAGATCCAACTTAAATAAAAAATCATACCAAGTTTTCCTTTTTTAAAAAAATAAATAAATGTTGGACATATTGCATAGTCGGGTAGAAAGATACGTCGAGAAGCAACCATCGAATGATAAGAAATCATGTAAGTACTTTCTTATGTGCTTTGTTTAGCAATATTTAGGCTTAATAATAGTAGTATTCATAGATTAGTTATGGTAGCGTCGAAGAACACTCTAATTCTATTAGAGGAAGAGGAGTCCGATGTTAATCTTGGAGGAAGAAAGAGACAGAAAACAACGTCAATATTCTTTAAGGAAGACGGGCGTACCACTCAGTTTTACTAGAGGGGACAAAACCACTAGTTAGTTGTTTTACTTGTGGGCCGGAGAACAAAACACCATTCAAAATTTTGTTTTACTAACGGATTATTTTCTTCCTAGGGATCATCTCCAAGGACTGGTAACTTGGGGGCTCGTCGCCCTATACTGTCTCAGCAATATCCGCCACCCGCTTCGAGTCGTGGTAGAGGTCGTGGAAATGTTGTCACTAACTCGGGTTTCACTCATCCCCGAGTGTTTGTGATTAAGAGAAATGATGGTTTAAATACGCCTACTTCTAAATGTACAATTTGGATTCTTTCTAAACCCGTACACATTCAGTTCGATACTGGTGCTACGCATTCATTTATGTCATCTAAATATGCACATAGATTGCAATTGATATGTAGTATGCCTCTTTCCTTGTTAGATTTCCAGATGGTGAAAGATTACTGGTGATGGCAAAATTATGCAACCTGAAATGGACCCGTCTTTTGAATGCCCTTGAGGGAATATTGGAAGATCTTAGGTTCAGTGTTTGTCTTTGTTTCTTTATTTAAATGGAAAATCAAGTCTCATCATCATCATCATCATCATCATCATCATCATCATCATCATCATCATCATCATCATCATCATCATCATCATCATCATCATCATCATCATCACAACTTAAAAGTTATCCTCAAGGCCACATAAATGTCATAGTATTTATTACAAATTTATGTATATATAATATAAATTTAGGTGATAAAATTTTTAAAAATCATCTATAGCATAGTGGTAATGGTGCTTCTTAATAACTCATTTGTCTTAAGTTCAAATCTTATTGGGAGCATTCTATTTTCCCAAATTACTTTTTTACTGCTTGAAAATATATCATATTATATACTACCTTTTTGCATTTGAACTAAATGTAAATGAGTGACCACCTTTTGTCATCCGTATATAAAAGCACCGTAAAATAGAAAACTTTTCTATGTTAATTTCAACACATACATTGCACATATTATGGTTGCTGTATTACATGCCTCATGAAAATAAACATGTCCAAAACTCCTCAAATTCTAACACCTATTGAAAATGAATATACCCAACTCCTCAAATTTAATATATATATATATATATATATGTATATATATGTATATATCCAACTCCTCAAATTCTAACATCTTAGGAAAATAAAACATACCCCGCAACTTCTAATAATAAATATATACTCAACTTCTCAAATTCTAGCACCTCATGAAAATAATTATAATCAACTCCTCAAATACTAATAATACATACATTGATTGGTCATCTTATCCATTTAAAGTAAAATATAAATACAAAGCTTTTGAGCTCCAACTTATGCCACTATATGTTGGTGATTTTAGTGTCATCAAGTGATTGCTCCCTATATGGGAACAATGCCTTTTAGTGTGATTGGGATTCATACGACACTATAAGATCTTACTTTCCTATGTCACGGGTTTGGGTGTGCGGAGTGCGTGCTCGTGTAAGCATAGTTGAGGTCTAGAGGGAAATATTAAGGAGAAGCTGCGACCTGAAAAGGAACAATGTTTGTTACCTACTAGAGGAAACAATGTCTGTTCCCTTGGAGGGAACAGTGGTTGGGAACAGTAGTTCTCTGACGCATGCCTAAAATTTCGGCACATTGTTAATTGTTGATAACGGTCAATTTAAACGCTGTGTAACTGCATTGTAACTTCCTTAATGGGTTAATAACTGATGGGTGACGTGGGTTATTGAGGATAAACCATTGTGGCACTTGGTAACCGCCGATAACTTCTGGTAACCGCCGGTAACCGTTCCCTGAAATAGTTTTTCCTTTGCCTATATATATGGCTATTGGGAATTTGGTGTCGGGTTGGTGGAACATTTGTTCACGGGGTTCACATAATCAGAGGAGAGCGTTTCTCTCCATGATTGAACTTCAAATAGAGTCTAAATATCCATTTACATGAACTCTAAGGTTCGATCTCTTTCATAGCCTTGTTAGAGATCGGTTGGTTTGTCTTATCTCACTTCAAATTTCGTGGAATCCCCAAGGCTATGTAGGGGGCGAAATATTGATTTCGTAAAGCGTGTCTACGTGATTCAAACCTATATCAAGTATTACATATGATTTATCTACAGAAGAGTCGTCTTCAACTACATCCACGAAGAGGAACTCCACGGCTTCAGCAACGCACTGTTCCCTGAGTACCAGCAAATACAGGATCTTCGGTGGGAACTACGAAGCAAGAGTCCAAGACACCTACACTATATATATATATATATCGAAGTCCCGATTGATACATCCACCAACTTTCATTCTCTCTTTCACGCCCAAGAAAAAAAAACTAATAGAGATATATACGATGTCATCCCCTTCCAATATTTTGGTAAGGCTTTGGATCTTTACATATGTGTCCATTACCCCATACACTGACTCTAGAAGATCTTGTTGGGCAACTCACCATGTATGGAGGCATTCAACAAAGGAGAGATGAACGACTTGAAGTTGATAAAATCCAGGGTATCGCTTTCAAAGTTGAGAGGGCATTCGACTTGGCTCAAGGTGATCAAGATTTAGAAGAAGTTGATGACGACGTTGATCTCATCTCCAACGCCATGAAGAGGTTGTTGACTCGTAACAAGGCTTCTCCCAAGCCCTCTAAATCAGGTGGAGATATGAAACAAAAGGTTTGCTATCACTGTCAAGGAAAGGGACAAAATGCTAAACAATGTCCCAAGAAAAATGTTGAAGAAGTTGCCACCAGCATGATGGTGACTTGGGATATGTCTGATGATGACGACAAGGTGTCATCGACAAGAGGAGATTGTTGTATGGCCATTGAAGACAAGTCATCCCATGAGGTAAATGAACATGATCTTTCTTCTCTTCTTGCTAAAAAGTCTAGAAAATAGTTAGTTGCTATCATCGAAAAACTTGGAACTCAGGTCTCTGAGTTAAGAGAAAAAGTGGATGAAAATGAGAAAACTATCTCCAATCTTTTCGATGATAACAAACTCTGGTCCTCTAAGGCTATTGAACTAGAAAAGATTTCTTCTCCTAAGTCAGTGACTTGTGAGTCTTGCTCTGACTCAAAGTCTCAGGTCGTTGACTTGCAAAAGCAGGTTGAGGACCTTGAAAAGCAAGTCACTAACTTAGAAGGAGAAAGGCTTATGCTTAGGCTTGGTCATGCTAAGCTGTCCAGTGAGTTAGAAAATCTAAAAATTGATGATGAGACAAAAAGAAATAAATGGTTAGATGAGTTTGTTGCTGAAAAGGCTCAAGAGGTCAGAAATGACTATAAAAAGAAGTTTGTGAAGGAGGTAGATAGATCTGGAATTGGGCTTGTTCATGCACCCAATACTCAGGGTACCAAGGCTGCTCCCCTTGTGTCTAAAGATAAAACCCCTATGTGTAGTGACAATGCAAGTTGTTCTACACATGTGGTGGCTAAGCTTGACAAAGGGAAGCAACAATGGTATCCTGATCAAAAGGTGAATAACATATGGCAAAAACAAGTCCAGAACTCGGCTCCGTCACAAATTGATTTTCAATCTCGCTTTAACAACAAACCCATCTATCCGGGCTATAGCAAGTATGTGGCCTTGAAGTCTCATAGGACATGTTGGTATTGTGGCAAGGCTGGTCATTACCAATATGATTGTCAAAAAAAGGCAAGAGATGATGAAAATGCAAGGTCACAGACTCTGAATGACAATCCTGGCAGATCTACTGTCACTGACTGTCCTCCAGGATCTGTGTGCACTAGTTGTAACAAATGTTGTCCTAGAAATTACTTTGTTGCCAAACCCAGAGGAGTTAGACAACTTTGGGTTCGGAAAAACTAACGTTTACCTTGCAGATCGAAGTGAGGGGGAACTCTCCTTGGTTCATTCATAGTGTGTGTTCAAGACATATGACAGGGTAGTGAGGGAAAGTTCATCTCGCTTCGACAACATCACGGGGGTAATATTACCTTCGATTGAATCAAAGAAGAAATTTCATGTATGGAAAAGGAAGATGATGTTCCTTAAGTGAAGTTTGAAAGAGGAACTGAAGTTGATGACATTGCTGAAGTCACCAACATAGAGGGGTCTAATGAGCATGATCAAGAAAAGGAAGATGATGATGTTGAGAATCAGGGAAGGTATGTGACTTCTGGTCTAGTGAAGAAAGCACTAAGAGTGTTGAAGAAGAATCACAAGTCGGGCCCAAATGGAGTTTGATGCAATTGAACATGTGATGGATTTGTTTGATGGTATGGAGAAATCGAGCAAGAAGGACAAGAACCTTCCAGCATCTGAAGTAGAGAAGAAAGGTGATGAATAGATGAGAAAAGATGTAGAGGTCACCGACCTACTTGTTGTCACAGACAATGTTAACAAAGTTCAGGACCTATAACAAGTCGGTGACTCACCTCTACAACCTCTGAATTTTGAGCTTTTTGAGATTGTCTGATGAAGAAAAGGAAGAATGGCAGTAAAAGAGGCATGGTCTTTATGGAGTTTTGTGAGCAAGTGACCAAAGAGTTGGCATCTTTACAAAGGCCTTAAATCGTGAACCCTTTTAACAACTCCGCATGGAACTAGGTATGATCTCTCTTCAATGATCTATTTCCCTACATGAATTCCCTCGATGATTGGCTAGAATTGATTGCTTTGCATATGTTTTGAAGTCATGCTTGCATGGTATAAATCTTTGCATTCTTGATAGACATCATGTTTAGGAAACCCCATGCATATGACTTGTCGATGACTTTTACTACATTCAGTATGTGTACAACCTTTTTGAGCTCTTTGTTTTTAGCCCAAAAGAATCAACCTAATGATCCTAACCCTCATTACAAGCCCAAATGATGGTTGATTCTAATGCTTGTCCCTGGCCTATCATGTTTTGAGAGTCTCTATGAGCCCGTTTTGAATTTCTTTATAAAACGGAGACTTATCATCATGATCGGCAAATCCTCAAAAATAATGCTTGATACTTGGTTTGTTTTGGCACTCCCTGTGCAACCCCAACGCCAAGTAAGTTCTTTAAAGAGAAGGTCATGGACTGTGCAAAAGTCATGGACAAATATGTTGATATGAGAAAACATGTTTTATGGTCACTGACATGAGCAAGGTCAGCGACTGTGAAAATTAGCGTGTGAATCACATCAAAATATTAAGAAGATCGGTTTGTTTTTTGAAAGAAATTTTTCTGTGCTTAGCTTGATTTGATTGAAGTGATACTTTCCAATTAAGAGAGAACAAGTTCCTTTATTACCCTACCTCCATACTCATGTAAAAGCTTCATGAACCTAAACACAAACCAAGAAACCCTAATTGTGTCACTTGAAACTGAACGTTGCGCCAAGCGGCACAACCAGTAAGCGTTTCCGGAATCGAGTGACACACCCAAAAGGGGAAGAGGAGAGTGCTAAGGAGGATTTGGAGAAGGAGTTGGTTAAAACTCAAAATTTGGAGGCAAATGAGTTGAAAAATCTAATAAGAAGGAAACAAGGGCTCTAGAATTGGAAGGAGACGAAAAAGAAGAAGGTGACCAAAGTGTAACCAAGAAAAAAGAAGAAGTCGGTGACTTGCGAAAAGTCACTAACAAAGATGACTCCGGTGATGTCAACCACAAAGTTCTGGAAGAGCTCACACCTTCTAAGCAACCTATAGTTCTATATGAAGAAGGTACTCATTCTGATCCTAATGTTAAATTTATGAAGTTTGAGGAGAGGCTTGCTTATTACGGTTCTGAGTCACTGACTGCTGCATGTCCATGACTCTCTCTCTCTCTCTCTCTCTATCCCTCTCTTCTACCCTTACCACATTATCTCTCCAGGTTAAAAGATTTATCTCTTTAGTTCGATATGGTTGTACTGCATTTCTGGATTGTTTGTTTTTGCATCGTACATTATCTCTTGCTTTGGTGGATGACTATCTATGACTGTCTTGATATTATGTTTTAAGTTTTCATATTTTGCCTCTGCTTTATTTTCTTGTTTAGCAATCTTTTTGATGATGCCAAAAGGGGGAATTAACCGGGAGAATAGATTTAAAGAGCGGGATCTAAAAACTGAAACCATGTGGATATTAAGCTTAGGGGGAACTTTTTATGGTTTTTTGCGTTTGCTCTTTATGCTATGATGTTGTGTGTATACTTTAAGGATCTTATCAGGACAGGTTGTTTGTCACCATCAAAAAGGGGGAATTTGTTAGAAGCTTTGGTTTTTGATGGTTCCAAAGGTCAGTGACATAGAAGTTGCATGGAGAGTCAGCGACACCAAGTTCATATGAAGAAGTCACTGACAAGCACAACTGGATTGGAGTATTTGTCACCAACAAAAAGGGGGAATTTGTTAGAAGATTTGGTTTTGATGATTCCAAAGGTCAGTGACACAAAAGTTCAATGGAGAGTCAGCGACATGAAGTTCTTATGAAGAAGTCACTGACAAGCATAACTGGTGAGAAAATATTGTTGGAAAAGTTGTGTGCGTGATGGTTCCGAACTCAAAGAGAAGTCAGCGACAAAGAAGTTTAATGAGGAGTCAGCGACATCAAGCTTTGAGAAGAGGTCGTTCACAAAGGACAACTGGCAAGAAACTATTGTTGAAAAGTTGTGTTTTGATGGTTCCAGGAAGTCAGTGACTATGAGGTTGCATGTCGAGTCGGCGACTCGGCAAAGTCACTGACACGACCAACTGGCAGGAAATTTGTTAGAAGATCAAGAGTGTTGTTGGTTCCAAGAAGTCAGTGACATCGAGTTTGCAAGTCGAGTCGGCGACTCGACTCGGCATAGTCACTGACATGACCAGCTGACGACGAAAACTATTTATGGAAGGAACGCACAGATCGTGTGCGATTGTTTGCAAGACAGCTGGGGCATTTATTTATGGAGAATATCATCACAAAAGAGTGCTAAATCATAAGAGGATGATATGATTCCATTGAGATATTTTATGTGTACGTAAATGTTATATTAGGAAAGATCTTGTAAGATTGTGTGGGATGTTATTTCCTTAACCGAATAGGAAATAATATCACACAAAATCACACCTTATTCTAGCTTAAATACTGCATTGTTTTAGGTTAGAAGTAAGGACTTTCGTGCATAATTGTATATCTTAAGAAAAAGAAAAGAGATAGTTCTAGGTAGAAGAAGACTCGTGTGTGGGATTCGTACGAGTAGTGAAGAATTGGTATCAGATCCAAGGCTCTAGATTGTGTTTTTAGTACTTTTCTTACAGGAAAATGTCTTCAACCAACACTGCTGTCAGTGACTCTTTCTAGAAGCCTCCCATCCTCAAAGTCGGTGAATATGACTGGTGGGTCGAGCAAATGAAGACTCATATTTGCTCTTTGGATGGAAAATTGTGGAAAGTCATTGAGATTGGTCCAGAAACCTTTCTTAAGACGGATGGAAAAACTGAGAAGACCACGGCTGAATATGATGATGCCGACTTCAAGAAACTGGAGAAAAATGCAAGAGCTAAGAAAGTTCTCCACCATGCCCTAACTGATGGTGATCTCAAGAAGGTCATTGGCTACAAGATGGCAAAGGAGATTTGGGATGCTCTTAAAAGGCTACATCAAGGGAATGAGGATGTAAAGAAAGATAGGATCATAAGTCTCGAAAGAGAGTATGAGAATATCTTTCAAGAAAAGGGTGAGTCTCTTTGTGACTATCACTCGAGATTCCAAGTTCTTGTCAATCAATTGGAATTCCTTGGAGAGAAGATTCCTCAATGGAAGCAAACCAACAAGTTGATATCAGGACTCAACAAGAAATGGGACACCATCGCTGCTTCCTTGCTCACTCAGAAGGAAACAAAGTCACTGACTCTAGAAGATCTTGTTGGGCAACTCACCATGTATGGAGGCATTCGTGAAGGCCGAAACAGATTTCAACTATGTGAGTAAAATATCTCTGGTCAGAGGGGAACGGTCATGGTTACAGTGTGTTATCACATGTCACGTCATTTGGATGTGAAGGTATGACATGGATCGCGACACATAGTGTGATTTTGTTGTTTCAGTTTGGTAAGAACAAGTTTGGCTAACCACTTGACGAAGGGGTTGGTTGTAAGGGGATGGATAAAAGACCCGTATAGCTTTCTAGTGATGGGATACCCAATTCCTACCTAATGAAAATTAGGGACATAATTCAATGTGGAAAGCCCATACTTAGAAACTGTGAGCACAACATATCAATCCCCAAAGGTGTGCTCTGTTCCTACATGTTGGAGGTTGAAGGCATAGTCTTCTTAATAGTTCCTTTGAAAAAGTGCAATTGTAGGTGCACGATTAAAGGATCTACCTATATGGACGTGAGGTTTGGCCTCTTCATGAAGCTCTGGGTTGGCTTCACATACGTTCACGAATAGATATGGACTCGAGGCCCTTAATAGAGTCAAGTAAAACTTTAGAGATGTAACGAAGCTTATGTGTGTGTTATCTTCATGCATCCAAAGTGGTTGATTGGTTCAATCCTTAGGACACCATGATTCCGGGATGTTTGAAATGTGTAACTACACTAAGGCGGAAATTCAATCGTTTTCGACATTTTCGCTTATGCATGAGTTTGGGATAAAAGCTTGCTTATTTTATGAATCAAGGATTACACTAAAATGGGGGAGGATTTGTGGTGATTTTAGTATCATCAAGTGATTGTTCCCTATATGGAAACAGTGCCTTTTAGTGTGATTGGGATTCATACGACACTATGAGATCTTACTTTGCTATGTCACGGGTTTGGGTGTGCGGAGTGCACGCTCGTGTAAGCATAGTTGAGGTCTAGAGTGAAATATTAAGGAGAAGTTGTGACCTGAAAAGGAACAATGTTTGTTACCTACTGGAGGAAACAATGTCTGTTCCCTTGGAGGGAACAATGGTTGGGAACAATAGTTCTCTGACGCATGCCTAAAATTTCGGTACGTTGTTAATTGTTGATAACGGTCAATTTAAACATTGTGTAACTGCATTGTAACTTCCTTAATGGGTTAATAACTGATGGGTGACGTGGGTTATTGAGGATAACCCTTCGTGGCACTTGGTAACCGCCGGTAACTTCTGGTAACCGCCGGTAACCGTTCCCTGAAACAGTTTTTCCTTTGCCTATATATATGGCTATTGGGAGTTTGGTGTCGGGTTGGTGGAACATTTGTTCACGGGGTTCACATAATCAGAGGAGAGCGTTTCTCTCCATGATTGAACTTCAAATAGATTCTAAATATCCATTTACATGAACTCTAAGGTTCGATCTCTTTCATAGCCTTGTTAGAGATCGGTTGGTTTGTCTTATCTCACTTCAAATTTTGTGGAATCCCCAAGGCTATGTAGGGGGCGAAATATTAATTTCGGAAAGCGTTTCTACGTGATTCAAACCTATATCAAGTATTACATATGATTTATCTATAGAAGAGTCGTCTTCAACTACATCCACGAAGAGGAACTCCACGGCTTCAGCAACGCACTGTTCCCTGAGTACCAGCAAATACTGGATCTTCGGTGGGAACTACGAAGCAAGAGTCCAAGACACCTACACTATATATATATATATATATCGAAGTCCCGATTGATACATCCACCAACTTTCATTCTCTCTTTCACGCCCAAGAAAAAAAAACTAATAGAGATATATACGATGTCATCCCCTTCCAATATTTTGGTAAGGCTTTGGATCTTTACATATGTGTCCATTACCCCATACACGTTATCCTTCAATTTTTCATCATATCATATGTCATGTACCAACGAAATCATATTTAATAAACACGCATGAACAAGAGGAAACCTATTGTTCCCATAACCAATTGTGTGAAGGTACTATTGTTCACATTAGCTTTCTCTAACATATGTCTATATATGTTTATTAATGTGTTAATAGGGAAATGTTATCTAATGTCTGATGGTTAACTGAAATTATATTAATATTTTTTTCAAATATTAATTATCTTTGATTTATTTAGTGGTTAAATTCTATAATCTTAAAGGTGTTAATCTAGTTTGAGTCTTTCCATGTTCAATTTTAACAATTTGCACACTACTTTTCCACTTCTCATTGATATAAGTCACTTATTATATTTGATGGGATAAAAATTAATACACACAATATAGTTTATACTCTCGATATTTGCTTACAACAATCAAAACAATATGATATAAGTACATTATTATAAAAAAGTCTTGCTTGAACACTTTTTTCATTCAATTTTTATTTATTATTTTAGTCTTAATTATTTAAGGTAAAATTACATAAACGAATATCGGTTAACCGAGAAAACAGAACTAAAAAATTGGTTAACTGAACTACGGTTAACTAGTATTCACGGTTCGGTTTCGATTCATGATTTTAACTAACCGAAATTAGGGTTAATCGAACTTAAGTTAACCGAAATCTCGGTTAACCGGGTTTGGACACCCCTACCAACTAATATTGACATGTATTATCTAAAGACTAATTCGAAGCACCCAAGCCAGCATTTCGAGGCGCCCAAAGATTTTAGTCGGTCGTCTCGACCGACGAGCCACACATTGGTCGAGGTGACATATACGCTATCCGCAATTGCAGATAGCCTCAACGGATCTATTTGGCCTCAAAGAGCACCGGCTAGGGCTATATATAGCCCCCTCCTCTTCCCAATTTTAATTACCCATCGGTGGGAAAAAAGAGAGTGAAAAACAAAAGTGGAAAAAAATTAAGAGGGAAAAAAAGAGTGAAAAAATGTTTAAGTTTTGGGGGGAGGAAAATCTTAGAGTAAAAGTCATTCGAAAACGCCACCGTTGTTGTCATCGTCGCAGATAAATTTGAATCAAAAGGTGAACGTCGAAGCTGCAGAAGCTAACGTTGAGCATGAGGATATTCCGATCGAACCAATGACTTCAAATTCCTCTACTTTTGAGATTGACTTCACACACCGGGGAACCAAATCACCTAGTTGGGGGCTTGATTTAGGTATATAATTTAGTAATTTACTATTTGAATCATCAATTTTATGTCGGATCATATATCATAATAATATGTTAGAATTGTCATAATTTTTTAAATATTATTATTTTAATTTGAATTATTATTCATTTACGTCATTAGAGCACCCTCATTGGGGGGCCAACCTAGGTACCTGAACAAAAAAAAGGGGAAATTGAAATAAATGGGGGAAAACATGAGGGGTGTCCCTCATATAAGGGACTTTGAGAGCTCTTGAGGGACGCACACATGGCGTGCAAGGATTGGTTTAAATTCTACCCGTTGGATGCCCACCACATGTCATAAAATAATAAAAAGTAAATATAAAAATATAAATCTTGATTTATTTACTTAATTTTTTGTTCTTTTAATTTTTTTTGAAAATGCATAAAATTAAATTCTCTATCTATAAGAATCCTTTGTGAGAAAAATATTTCTATTGACTTTTCTTAATGTTATAATTATGCTTTATTAGAAAATTTAGTTATAAATTATTATAATATATTATATAGATATTATATAGGATGTAAAATACTATTATAATATTATTTGACAGTATATATGTAATTTGACATAAAATATTAAAAATTAAAAAAAAACATGAGAAACCCATTAGGTCTCTACTAATGGAAGTACCAAAACCCATTAAGTCCCTCAAAATATAATAACTATAAAAATAGCATTATTTTAATGGTGAGAGACACTTTGATGCCCTTAGAATTTTCATAATTTTATTTCATAGTATTTTACTTATTAAATGATTATAATATTTAATACATTATATATAATAGCGGTCACGCTTTATTTATGCAGACACACTTATAAACGATCCCCGATATTTGGAGTGGTATACGTAAAGGGGTACAAACCCTCAACCACCACACGAGTTTACCGCATCATCATATCCACCTAACCTAACTATTCCGCCCACAATACACAACTCTCAATTATCATAATCTTTGGGGGTCCTCCACTTTCAAACACACTCCGCACAATCCCAACCTAACCCTACCCATTAATAATTTTTAATCCTATTATCACCTTATTTTTCTTCTTCTTCTCCAATTGACCAAATTAGTTGCCAGACTGATTTGACGTATGTTGAATCAATGGCTTCCACTTCTCTTCCTCACCTCCTCTTTCACCCAATCAACCTTCATGCACCACCACCCATTCATCCAATTAATTTCTTTCTTCACTTGGACAAGTTATCTTCCACCTCATCATGGAAGAAGCTTCCCAAAGCTTCCATTGCCACTATAAATTGGGGACAAGAGTAAGGGAAAATTCACAATCAATTTCCTTCATCTTTCTCTTACAATTTCAATCTCATTCAAGTAATTTTCATCCCCAATCTCAATTTATTCAAAGGCTGATTTTTCAAAAAAAAAACCACAAAAACACTAGTTTGGTGGCCTTGCACCACCGAACCACCCATCCGACCGCCGGCCACCCGCGCGGGGCGCTTGCCGCCCGTCTCTACCCTCCACACCGGCATTGATGGTGCTCCTCCTCGTCCAGGCGTCTTCTCTGCCTACTGATGTGCATAAAAAGGAAGAAGAAGGAGGATATGGGCTGATGCTTTTGGGTTATTTTGGACTAATATTGCCATATTGGGCTGAGTTTTAGGCACTTTTGTCTAAAAATTTACCCATCAGCTTTTATTAAAGGAGACAGGAAAAAGGAGAGGCCCAATTTTGCCCATCTCGATTTCCGAGCCCGAATCCCGTCTCGTTAACTCTCGGTATAATTCCCGACTTGTAATTTTAAGTAATATCTTTTATAAAATAATTTCTATATATATAATATTTATCTAAATTAATTGAATAAATATTACAAATGAGCTATTAAAGAGGAATTTATGTACTTAAATTAATTTGCATGCATAATATTAAGGGAAAATATTTTTTGTAAACTATAAAATAGATCCTAATAATTTTTTTTAGGAATTATAAAAGTGATTTTGGGCATGGTCAATCTAAGTTTTTAATATTGACTTAGGCATCTTCTTCTTTTATTTTAAGAGAAAAAGCTTGAAATAAGGGAATTAAATAAAACAAGGCTTTGTTAATAGAAAATAGTCATGCATGTCTTTTAATATTGTAAAACGTTTTGGAATAAGTTATATATGAACTTGTGGGTAAAGCATTTTAATAAGAATAATAATGGACTTAAATAACTTAAATAAATAATTGCATGTGGTTAAAAAGACTTTATATAATTTAATTTAGTGTTGCATGTTAATTTAGCTTATTAAGTTTTGGAATAAAAATTGTTTAAACTATAAGGATACTATCGCCCATGATATTAATGTTTATTTATAAAAAAAGGATAAAACTTCATGGGACTTTTAAAAAAGGTATTTTCATAATTTACATCATTTTTTGCATGTCAACTTAAGATTTTAATAATAATTTTGATAAATATTTTAATAATCTCTGTCTTAATAAAGAAACATAGAAATAATATTTCTCTGAGTTCAATAAATTGATTAAAGTATTTGCATGCAATGTATAAATGACCTTTAATGAACTTTTCCACCTTGCATGTCACATTTAAGATTTTATTAATACTTTTGAAAATAATGTTATTAACAAATTTGGACTTATATAAAAAGCATGAGAAACAATATTGATTTAACCAAAGTATGTAAATATTAATAGTAAGTTTAAAAAGAGAATTCTTGTATTTTCAAACCTTGCATAAAACTTTATATAAATATAACTATTTTTATAAAGTATTTTTAAGAAATTACAATTTTAAAATAATAATCAAGGATTATTATTATGTAAAGTCTCCACCTAAATTATTATTTAAATAATTTAGCTTTCTTATTTCTCTTGTAAAAAGGAAAAAATATAAGAGAAAATAATAATTAATAGAGATAAGAATTTTAACAGAAATTCGCTTGTTATCTTTCGTATCGCTAGGTCGAAGACTCATTTTCGTTAGATCGCTATATTTCAGAAAGTACACGTTCACAAATTAAGGCAAGTGGAATTTCTCCTTGTAGCCTCGATATTTCGTTTGCGTGAAATTTCTCGATGTTGGGAACAACTTGTTTGCTAATAATAAATGAATCTAGGAATATCGATTGTTAGAAATAATGATCTGCTTGTCATCGTTATTACGATTATTAATATTCGATATGACTATTATGCTGGTCTTTTTGTGTTACCTTGCTTGTTTAAGATCTCTTTTCGAGATCGGTTTGGATTAAATAGTAAGGGGTGCGGGATTAACCCGACACCTCTATATAACCTACTAAGTCGTATGGCACCATGCCTAAATTCCGCGACTTTAAGGATCATGATCCACTATCTGCTCCTGTTCGGAGGAGGGAGGTGAACACCTTAGCTAGGTGCCAGAACTTCGTTCCCATAAGTGGATCCGGGCCCATTCATGACCCCCACACTCTTAAAATAAGTTAACGTAAGTTAAAAGTTTTTTTTATCACAATACAAGATAAGTGCAAAAGTACTATTAAAAGAAACCAAAACCGGGTCGGAATAGTACAACGTGGAAGACCATCCGGCTCCCGGTTCTTGAAAGATCGTCTTTCCAATATGAATGCTTATTCGGGCTTGTCTAAGGTGGGCGGGTACTTAAGCGCATTCGGGCCACCTCCTTATCTGGAGCACCGAATAAGATGAGGTTGGTTGAGTTCCGACAAGGGCGCGGGAGATTTTCAAAACTTGTATGAATTAATAACGTTCCCAACATACGTTCTACTTTAAGACGTCCTACAATCTCGTAGTTCGTTCTTTTAGTTTTAAGAGTTATCTCATCTCGAGATTTACTCATTTTCATCCTTAAAGCTCCACATAAAGTTCTACATCTCAAACACATCCCGATAATCTCTCTCGAATAGCTTAAATTACCATACTACCTTTGAGAATTTCCATTCTTATTTGTTTAGTCTCCTTAGACTAATTCCACTAATTCTGCATTTTTGCCTGGTATTTCTCACCCTTTGCGACAAATGCCAGACTCTAGGAAATTCACATCGAAGTCTTGAAGACAAAGTCTAGAAGGCTCGAGAAGAGTTATGCAAGGATAGAAGGTCAAGGCAAGACGACGTTGTAGGAACGATGAAAGGAATTTTTCATAGAGCGAAGAATTTAGAAGAAGGTGCACCTACTCTTCCATTTTTTTAGCCAAGCAAATCATCATCATATGAGTTGTCTTGGGGAAATATACTTGTATTTCTAAATACGTCTTTTCAACCCTTTTTAATATGGGCTTAATTTTCCTCTGCTACATCATTTGTAAAACGACTCTCAATGTAATGAATGAATGTTCTTATCAATGAATAAAATTTCACTTTTAGTCATTTCTTCTTTAATTACATTTAATTAAATTATTTAAGGCCTTGGGTGACTTTGGACGGTAAAATCCGAGGTCATTGGCGGTAATACCCAATGTTGCAAAATAGGGGTGTTATACAAAATGACCCATAGGGCGATGCATGGCTCCAAAATGCAATTTTATTTACTCCCTTGAGCCCTTATTTCCAAGCTAAGATAGGTCGGGTCTCCTTGTTCTCAACCTCCACCATCTTATCCTCATGTTGGGACTCCCAACACCCAAGCCAATCCCATACACCAAGTGGAATATGGTGACAGACCTATCGATACTAGTTTATTGGTCAGCTACAACACGTGTATAGCGAAGGTAATATGGGAAGAACAGACGGTAAGAACGTTTAATTAATTACCTTATATTTAAGCATAATTAATAATATTGAATAATTTTTGTAATAATGTTTCAGTGCGCTAGACTCTTGAGAGTGCATAAGCGAGGGAACCTTAGTGATTGGAACATGAGGTTGGAGGTAGAGTCGGAGTGGGTCGGCTTAGTCTAACATAGCGGATTAATGCGCCTACAACATTGGAGGTTCAAAGAAATAGATGAAGCAATGATTGAGGCTTTTGTCGAAAGGTGGCATCCAAAAACAAACAATTTCCATTTTCCTTGGGGAGAAATACCAATCACCCTCCATGATGTCCACTTCATTTGGGCCTACCGTTGAATGGGATTAAGGTTGTTGGGACGTCCACCGATGACATTTTAACACATTTTTCTGTGATGCGTACAACGTAGATGCCGATGAGATTAAGAGATTATTAAGCAGATGCAGCATCAACATCAAATGTTGGCATTATGTCCTATTTGAAATGCTCGCTGAAGGAGGAGACCAAAGGTTAATAGCGTTAGGATATTTGTGCGAGCTTTTAGGGAGCACCTTATTAATTGACAGGTCAGGTGATGGGGGATGGCTAAAAGCGTTACAGCTCGTGTTGAATCACAATCTCACATTGGCGTATTCATGGTGCACCTCTACACTTGTATTCTTATTTAGGCAGCTCGGAATGGCATTCCAAGCTAAAGGAGGGCAGATCAGAGGGTGCTCATATGTGTTACACATGAGTGATGATACCTTATATTTTATATATTTCTAATCTGATGTTATTTTTGTCTAACATATTTTTATTTTTGTAGAACTTTATTTGGAGGTACTTTCTAGGACTCAAAGGTCACCTCAATCCCGATATCACTCAATTGCATGGGGAGAATTTCACGCTAGATCATGGTCGAAATAGGAATAAAAAGTCAGTGCTCGAATATCGTCGCATCTTAGACATGATAAAAGTGCAAGATGTAAGTAACATAGAATTTAACTATCATTTTTATATATTTTATAACATTAAAAATTAATGCATTAATGTGTAGGTCAATTGGATGCCATGGTGGGATTTCATCGACTTTTACACTAGCCAGCTTAGTCTATCGAGGCATAGGGGTGTATGACGTGTCTCACAATCAAAGAGGCATATCATCCTGAGATGCTTGCTCGCCGGTTTGGATGGCACCAGTCAATCCCCGAGTGGGATGTTAATAAGCCAGTCAGTTTCAATCGAACAACAGCCTTGATAGAGAGGCTGACGTATGATGTGCAATTCTCAAATGCTAATGATCATTGGGAAGAAATGAAGCCAGTCAGTTGCACCACATCCCTACTCGTTAGTGCCTATTGGGGAAATTTGAAATCTCGTTAAGAAATTTTGTCTCAGTGTTGTTGTTATTCTGCAAACCCACCTCAAAGCTGAAAAAGTACATAGAATCTCCCAAAGTCTCCTAAAAGGTTGGAATTCTTACTCCTAAATTCACCTCTCCTCATGTTAACCGATTCACGAGAGGATCTTTGCTTGGACTCGTATTGGGTCTTCTTCACTAAGTAACCGATAGATTTGAGACCGAAGTCTAGAGCTTGAGATGAGAATGAAGTGAAAGGATTGAGAAGGGGGTCTAGTATGACCTAAACCAGGAGAATATGGGATTGAGAAGAGAATAGTTTGTGACGCCTTAAAAACAACTTTCTGGAGAAATCTCGACAACATTTAAGTATTTTAATCAAAGCGTAACGAAAAACATAAGAGGAGGCTCCTTTATATAGAGGAGCTCCAAAACTAAGGGTCAGGGTTACAAAGAGTGGCTAGAGCAAGCATGCAAGCAAGGCCCAATGCCCCAAAGGCCCATTAACCAACTTACTAAAACTAGCAACACTTAAAAGAATATCTTAGAAAGGGAAACAAATACTAAAAATAGCAATAAAGGATAGTGATCATGGTGGCCTAGTCGAGAGTGTCACGACAAGGCCGTGATAAGGCAATGGCATGCCAAGGCAAGGGCAGCGTCGAGTCTGGAGGATCGGTACCGAGGCTGGCACATCGGTACCGAGGGTGTGCATGGCGTCTTGCGCTGGTTGGCGCTGGCTGGCGCGTCAGCAACGAGGGTGGGCGCATCGGTACCGAGGGCTGGAGCATCGATATCGAGGGTTTCTGAGTTGGTGATGGTGCATGACGCACAAGAACCTCATGTGTCGACGCCGGGTTGGCCCGGCACTGGCACGACTTGAGCGTTCGGGGCCATGGTGCCGATGGTGAGACGGACCACGGGTCTTGGCACGAGTCCTACGGAGACGCGGATTAGCCCAAGCGGGTCGCCACGGTCTCGGGACCTTAGGGCTAGGACAAGTACATATCATCTTCCCCCCACTTAGATTCGACGCGTCCTCGCGTCGAGCGTCGGAGTGGAAGGTGCTTGCCATTCTTCGAAACCTGCAAAAACAAAGAAACAAAATAAAAAAGAAGGGGTTTGTTACAACGAGGAAGCGTTAAAAAAAGATAAAATGGAAAACAACAAAAACTCCCTTGACAAGATTGTGCTGGTGGGCCATGAGGTGGTGTCTTGTGGACCTCCCAAGGGCGGTCTTGACCCAAGTTGTGTCTTGTACAAATTTTGGTTCCTTTAACCCACCAACTCCCGTAAGACCCGTAGAAGTGACAAACGGGCCTGGGTTTCCATGAGTGAGCTCCGAGCCTCCGGCGGCGCCGTGACCGTGTCCCAAGGCGTAGATCCTTGCCTCTCGGCGTGGTCATGCAAAGTTCCACTAGGAGACACAAGAAAAGACATGTTAGTAGAAAAATGAATGGACAAAGTTGGAAGTATTAACCCATGACTAAAGGAGGTTGTTGGCTCCTTGGTGTGCATGCTCGTGCCAAAGGCCGACGCCGACTCCTCGGTGTGCATGGCCGTGGCAATGACCGGAGTTGGCTCCTCGGTGGCCTCAACAAGGGGAACTGGTGCCGTGGCCATCAATTGGCCATGATGTACGGTTGGCTCCATGGTGGCCTCGACCACAACCTGGGGTGGTTCCACATGAACACCCACTGACTCGGCCGACACTACATAACTTGGTGCCGGTGTCAAAGTCATGTGGCCCTTGTCCATCGGCGCTCTTGTTGGGGCGACCACCGAATGGCTTGTACAAAGCTCTCTTTCATTGGCCATGCGCCAAAGGATGGATTCCTTAATTGAGATGGCGTCCACATAGGGAAGAAAGTGTGGAACCATCTTGCATATAAGGTGTGACCACGTCGCGATGGGACGTCGCTGCTATGACCATCGAGCTTCTTGAACTCGTTGAAATCACTTACGAGCATAACTGGTGAAGCATCCAACGACAATGTCAAATTGCTCGTATTGGTTGTAGTCTCGTCGACCAAAATAGGTGGCCATATGTTTGGCCCATGCCAAAAACGCTCCTGGGTCGTCATACCCGGGAAAGCATCTTCGGTGAATGCCTGTCACAACAAAGGACATAGAAGAGTAACAAGTCCAACAATAACAAAGCAAAAGAAACGTCGAGATTTTATAAGACTCACCACCCAAGTACTCTTAATTGCACGAATTGGGAGGCTTGAAAGAGTATGGGAGGCTTTAGGTCTCGACTTACACAAGTATAGCACCAGACAACACGTAAAAGCAAAGCAAGCACACAATAGAAGCAAGAAAGAGAGAGATGGGTGGCGGCCAATTTAGGATCAGCCGTCTACTCAAGAAAGAAAAGAAAAGATAGAATATTTAGAGATCGACCTAAAAAGGAAGGCGAGATTTTGTCTTATTAAAAATAAAATCAAGTAAGATATGCAATCAAAGAAGATATGCAAATCAAAGCAAGAAAATATTGCAAGATAGGAGAGAGGTGGGGGCCGAGTAAAGCTTAACCAAATGTGGAGCACTTGCCTTATTTTGTCTTGTGTGTCGCACAAGATCTTTTGATCTTTTTTTTGAAATAAAATCAAAAGGAAAGATATTGCCTTATTTTGACTATTATCTTCCAAGAGATTTTTTTTAAATAAATTCAAATAGAAGGATATTACCTTATTTTGGCTATTATTTTCCAAGAGATTTTTTTAAAAAAATTAAATTCGGCAACTAGAAGATCTTGTGCACTTTTTTCCTCCAAGATCTTCTCCCTCAAAAGTAACAAAGAGATATGGTGGAATGGCAACCAAATCTCGAAAATAACAAAAATGATAAGCACGACACACACAATTTTCAATCAGACAACAAGAATTAGAGCATGGAAATACTAAAACTCGAGCAAGATGATCAACAAGTGCGAGTCGTGGGTATGGTTGAATTTTTGTGATTTTTTCGGAGCAAAAAACATGGATCTAAATGCTTGTTGGTAGAGATGGCGGAAGCTTAATGAAAAAGGATGGTAAAAGAAAATTTTTCGTGCAAAAACGAGTAAAAGGGTGAGAAAGACTTGCGCAATTCGTCGGTTCTGATGCTGGTTGATGTGAACCCCATTAAGGATTCATGAGGAGATCTTTTCTTGGACTCGTATTGGGTCTTATTCACCAAGTAACCGATAGATTTGAGACCGAAGTCCAGAGATTGAGATGAGAATGAAGTGAAAGGATTGAGAAGGGGGTCTAGTATGACCTAAACCAGGAGAATATGGGATTGAGAAGAGAATAGTTTTTGACGCCTTAAGAACAACTTTCTAGAGAAATCTCGACAACAATTCAGTATATTAATCAAAGCGTAAGGAAAAATATAAGAGGATGCTCCTTTATATAAAGGAGTTATAAAACTAGGGTTAGGGTTACAAAGAGTGGCTAGGGCTAGCATGCATGCTAGGACCAACGCCCCAAAGGCCCGCTAACCAACTTACTAAAACTAGCAACACTTAAAGAATGTCTTAGAAAGGGAAAAAAATACTAAAAATAGCAATAAAGGACAGTGGTCACGGTGGCCTAGTCGCGAGTGTCGCGACAAGGCCGTGATAAGGAAATGGCGTGCCAAGGCAAGGGCAGCGCCAAGTCTAGAGGATCGGTACCGAGGGTGTGCATGGCGTCCTGCGCTAGTTGGCGCCGGCTAGCGCATCGACAATGAGGGTGGGCGCATTGGTACCGAGGGTGTCTGAGCTGATGATGGTGCGTGATGCACAAAAAACCTCATGTGCCGACGCCGGGTTGGCCCGGCGCGGCATAACTCGAGCGTTCGGGGCCGTGGTGCCGATGGTGAGATGGACCACGGGTCTTGGCACGAGTCGTACGGAGACACGGATTAGCTCAAGGGGGTCGCCATGGTCTCGGGACCCTAGGGCTAGGGAAGGTAAGCATCATCACCTCCAACTGCAGAATCTTTGTCTAGTGGGAGCCCAATCTAATCCAGCTCATCCCACTCCACACTTTCCCGAAAATCATCAATTCCAAAATCTCCTCCATCCACTATAAATTCCAATTCTATCGTTCCATTGTCAATGCTTTTAATGAATATCAACATCCACACTACCATTAATGCATTGTGGACTATCTTAGGTGACTTTAATGTCATTCTTAGCCCCAATGAAAAAATCATCGGTCTTAACAACCACCCGCTTCAAGCCACCCAAGAGTTCCCTCTTTTCCTCACCACCACTGGCTTGCTCGATCACCCCTTCTCCAGTGCCCACTTTACCCAAAATAATCGGCAAACCAGTAGACAACAGATATAGTGTAAACTTGACCGGGTCCTCACCAACACCATCTAACACTACTCGTAGCCAAATTCCTCAATTTTCTTTGACCTGCCTAGCACATCCAACCATTCTCCTGCTATTCTCCATCTCAACCACCCCGCCTCTAGCTTTAAAACTCCTTTCCGTTTCAATAATTTGTGGGTTCACCACGAGAACTTCCTTCCCATTGTTGAAGAGATCTAGTTGCAATCCTCACTAGGTAGGCCCATGTACCGCTCTATTTGCAAGCTTAAGACTCTAAAAAATTCTCTCAAAAAATTCTCCAACTGTAAGATGGAGAACTCCCACTCCGACCTCCTCACCCTTCAAAACAACCTCAGAGCTACTCAAAGCGTCCTCCTTATCAGACCCCTCAACCCCTAACTCATTGACCTTGAAAACACCCTTCTCGCCTCCCTGAAAACCACCCTCCAAGCCCTCAAAACCACAACCAACCAACTTGAGAAGCTCAACTAGCCCAAGTACTCGAACCAATGTAGCGCCTTCTTTTTCAAACACATACAAACCTGTTGTGGACTTGAAAATCCATCCCCTCTCACATAATGGGGTTGCAATCACCAATCCTCCCAATATTATGGCCCATGTTCTCCAATACTTCACAAATCTTCTCGGCAGCCCATCCCACATTATTCCCTTTGACGATTCTTATGTGTGGCTCGGACCCGACATCTCCTACATGGATTCCGCCCATCTGGCGAGAACCGTCACTCTTGAGGAGATCAGAGCTGTTTTCTTACCATGGGTAATAACAAATGACTCGAGCCTGATGAGTTTTGAGCCTTGTTCTTTAAACATGCTTGGAACATAGTAGGAAATGATATCTCTATTGGTATTTTTGAATTCTTCAACACCGAAAGATTCATTCGCCAACTTAATCATACCATGATCACCCTCCTCCCCAAATCCGATGACTCCTCTTCTATCTCTAATTTCCAGCCCATTTCATGTTGTAAAACTAGCTATAAAGCCATTTCAAAAATCATTGGAAACCATCGCAAAGACTCTTTAACCAACTTCATCATGAAAAATCAAGGGGCCTTCATTCCTGGAAGATCAATCCGACACAATAGCCTTCTTTGTCAAGAGCTTCTAAAACACTATGACCGAAACCACATTTCTCTGAGATGCCCTATCAAAATCGACTTGAGGAAAGCTTTTGACACTATAGACCACGAGTTAATTCTCCATGCTTTGCGTGCCTTTGGATCCCATGAAACTTTCATCAATTGGGTACGCTTATGCATTACTACTGTCATGTTTTCTATAAATGTTAATGGCTCTCTTGAGGGTTTTTTCGAGGGACGTCCTCCGTCAAGGATGCCCGACGTCCCCTTACCTTTTTGTCATTACCATAGAATACCTCATCAGGCTTGTTCAATCTAAGGCCTCCAATCCTAACTTCAACTTCCACTCAAAATGTGGCCCCTAGAAAATTACTAGCCTTTGCTTTTGTCGACGACCTGTTTTGCTTCTGTCAGGGTGACCTCGAATCTGCCCTTATCCTCAAGGAGGCTATTAATGAATTTGGGGACATTTTTGGCATGCGATGCAATCTTGAAAAATCTAGCGTCTTCTTTCGCGGAGTTCCCCACACCCAACAAACCCAAATTACCAACATGATCGACTTTAGTATTGGAACTCTACCCACCACATATTTGGGCGTCCCTATGGGTACCAAACACTTTGACGTCAGTGACTACTCCCCTCTAATCTCTCGCATCACCGCCCAGATTCAATCGTGGGTAGCCTAGTGCCTCTCGTACGTGGGTTGTGTCCAAATAATCCAATCCATTCTCTTTACAATGACCACCTTCTGGTAACACACACTCCTAATCCCAGCCGCAGTCATCCAAAAAATTGAGGCCCTCCTCCGTAAATTTCTTTGGTTTGGAAAAGACTGTGGCCGTAAGGCTCTCGTATCCTAGGACACCATCTGCATACAAAAGAAAGCGGATGGGCTTGGCTTCAAAGAGCTACTCTCATGGAATAAGGCGTGCATTAGGCGCTCTATCTTCGAATTGGCTGACAACCGATCAAGCATCTGGGCAAAATAGGCCAAGCATAACTTCCTCAAGCGCACAAGCATCTGGCACATCTCATCCAAGCCGAATCACAGTTGGGCCTGACGTTCTATTCTTCTTATCAGGGATGAGCTCATTCAAACTCACAACATCAACGCCATCACCCGTATCATGAGAAGGGCTAATGGGAACTACTCCACCAAAGAGGTCTATCAATCAATTCGAGGATCCCTTGAAGACATTGATTGGTGCTTATTGCAATTTCGGGTGCCCTTAATGCCCCTAGATGCAACTTCATCTGCCGGTTGGCCTCTCATAAAAAAATCCCCACCCGCAGCAAGCTCGTGGTTTGGGGCTTAACTTAAAACAACACTTGCGCTTTTTGCTCTGCTGCGCCGGAATCTGAAGATCATCTTTGGAATGTTTCTCTACCACCAATTCAATCTTGAAAACCATCCTCGAATGGTTCTGCATCGACTTTAGCTTCCTTGACTTGAGGGCCTGACTTTCTTAGCTCACCACAGGTCCCATTGGCAACTATTTCCTCTTCCACCTCCGATGTTCAGGCATTACCTCCTTTGTCTTCTACACGTGTGACTGGGTTGAAATCGTTGTTACCAAGATCAAATATATATAACCCAAAACTACTAACTAGTATAGCAAGCAAGCAAGGGGTCGAACCCACGAGAATCGGGATTCTGATCAATCAGCAAAAGCAAAGACAGAGGTTTTTTTGGAAGTTCAAGCAAACAAACAAACAAGCAAATATTGTTGGGATTAAATCAATTGGAAGAAAGCAGAGTTCATTCAATCAATTCCACCTTTTTAATCATTCGATCATTGATTCATCCACTTTTCTATTAATTCCCTAGTTAATTCCAATCCTTATACAAGATTTCCGCTTGTCCACGGTTGTTAAGTTTTTTTTCAATCGTTTACCTATCAAAGAATCCTAACTTAACCAATCTGAGTAGAATGGTAAGCAAGGGTCGATCCCACAGAGACTCGTGTATGAATGTTATTACTTAAGGGCCAAGTAACTAATATGGGGGTTTTTGATTGTAAATTCTAAAGTACTATGCAAAATAGAAACTAACTAAGAATGCAAAAGATGGTTTTAATCAATTAAGAGACAAGCGTGTTCAACTAGTTAAATCCATCATAGATATGCTTATCGATCATTGATTCTTTCGATTCCCAATTCCCTTGAATAATCTACCGTGGATTATTATCCAAAACTTTATATTTAGTTGAAAGAGCTAACAGTCTGAACAACCTTAATCATCTAACAACCTAGAACAACGCCTAGATTCAATTAAACGACATCTTTAAGTCCAAAGTATCGATAGAAACAAATACTCGACGCAAACAGCTAATCAAGTTATCTGTGGTTTATTCCCTCTACAACTGAATAGCCCAAACGGGTCCAAACAATTATAGTTGCTACTTTATCTAATCAATCCCGAACGGGACTTGAATAGATTAGTTGTAAATTAACCTAGAAATTCTATTAGGTAGCTAATCTAACAAAACCCTAGAATAATTCTAATTCAATTAAGCACAGGGAATAAAACCTATTCAAGTTGATGAGAATCAATCAAACCTCACAATACTATGCAATCTATGATTTCAATAACTAGTCAAACACAAGAGAGTTTAGCAATGCATAATCGAAATAAAAATCAAACTTACAAGAGGTTCAAAGATTGCTCCTTTGAGAAAACTCTCTCCAAAGATACCCTAGCCTCCCAAAGTTATAATAATGATAGAGAGAGAAAACTAAAAACAAGGTTTAAATACCCTAAAACATCCAAATATCAAATTACCCCGAAATTACATCAACTAGTCGGAAAACATATAACCAAAGCCCAACTCGAAGCCCAATTGATCGGCCCAACCTTCTCGCAAAGGAACAGAGTGGCGCGGGCATTCCCAGGGTGCCGCGGCTGCGCCATGTTGCTCACCAGCCCGCGCCACCAATGCTGGCGTGGCTCACTTGTTGCTTCATCCCGTTGGACTTTAGTTCTTCATATCTACTTCTTCAATCTTCATTGCAACACCTCCTAGATTCTTCTACTCGTCCACCACCGCCATGGTCAATCAAGATCTCACCCCGCTGTTGCTCCTTAACCTATAAACCTGCAAAACCGAGCAAACCAGCGCATAATACCCGACGACACAAAAACCTGAAAACTACATAAAAATTAACCTAAAACTAACTAAAACATATATAAAACATGCATCTAAATTACTCCTATATGCAAGCTATCAAATTCCCACATGCTTAACCCTTGCTTGTCCTCAAGCAAGACATAAATCCAATCACACCATAGAAATGCAATCTTACATCCATCTCAAGTCAAACAAGCATTTCACATATAATTAAAAACTCAACCAAGACTTCTCAACATGCATTATAGTAAGCAAAAAGTAAAGATCATTCATCCATTCTAGACCTCACCAAGGAAATTGTGTTTTGCACTCAAACTCTCAAGTGTTTAAGGGTATGTGATTCACTCAACATCAACCATGAAAACTAGACTACCATATGCTTGCATCAGAGTTCTAAATCTCCACCGCTGGGGATCAAATACATAACAAAAATCATGAGGTCTTTTTCCGGATTGTAATGGGGCCAAGGTAAAGAGAAATTTGGAAGGGATAACATTTGCCCTGTGGTGCTAAATCCGGGATAAAGAACTAATCCTAAACCCAAACTCAACACTTTCTTCTCAACTTCTTCCAACTTTTCTTTTCAACTCCATACAATCACAATTAAGCACTTTGCTTCTTTTTTTTCTTCTTCAACTTTTTTTCAACTCTTTTCTTGCTTTGTTAATGAAGACTACTAACAATTTAAGCAATTTTTTTCTTTTGCTTTGCACATACTTTTCATCTTCATTTTTTTCACTTTGAAACCAAGAGTTTTATTTCCTCTTTTCTCCCACTTTTTCTCCAACTCCCCCATACTTACATCAAACTCACCCAAAATACAATCACAACCTAAAGTCCTAAATCCCGGATTATGGGTCAAGCTTATTAGGCTAGGGAAATTTTGTGGAGCTAATAAAAATAGGCTTCAAGCTCAAAAGAAATAGGGGTGTCAAGAACATGGATCTTGTAGGGTAGGAAGGGAAATAATAGGCTTATGAGAAATATTGCCTCAATCATTTTAATGTCATGCATTCAATCATATAAAGCAGCCTCAAATTAGAACATTAACGCAAGTTCTAGAGCTAGATAATCATGGTGATACACTCAAGAATGTAAAGAACAAATATATCATGAAAGGCCAAAAATCAAATCTCACAAGGCTAATTGTTGTCTAGAACTTCAAAATGAATCAAATACTCAAGCTAAATACATGCTCCATCATATAATCAAGTCATTTAATCAATGATCATGCTTATGTCATATCAACTTCAGTAAATCATGCAAATCATGGGTTAGAATTTATACTCAACTTAGAAACACAAGAGGAATCAAACAATGAGGAAATAAGAACCTAAATGCAATATTTTTGTATTTTTTTTAATTTTTTCTGATTTTTTTTCATTTTTCAAGATTTTAATCAATGCATGCAAAAAAATAAATTAAATATGCCCTAAACTAATGCAACTATATGCAATGCAACAAGTAATTCCCTTCCCCCATGCTTAAAACATACTTTGTCCCCAAAATATAGTAAAAAGTAAAGGAAAGAGAAAAACTCACAAAGAAACTAGCTATCTGGATATGCAGCGGGAAATCCGACGGTGGTGGTGAAGGCTTCTTCGGGTTATCAATCTTCAGACCTAGGATATCTAACACACACACAAAAAAAACTACCTAAAAAGCAAAAGATTATAACTGAAAAACAAAACTACTCTAAACCTTGGGTTGCCTCCCAAGAAGCACTTGTTTAATGTCATTAGCTTGACCCTTAGCATAAATTGACAAGATTAGACATTGTCAATGCCCTTAGTAACCTGTCAAATCCCTGTGCACACATCTCAGAAAAACATAAGTAACACCATGATAAATTAAAGATGCATAATATAACTTTCAAAGATCGTTTTAACTTATCAAACATGTGTGCCCAGTTGGCATGATATGGCATTTGTTCAAATAAATTCAACACAAGTGGTGGGTTTAGAAAATACTTACAATATGGTTTGAAGTACTTTCAATCACTACCACTTTCTTCAAAGATGAACTCCATGTATTTTTCACCTTCCACCTTGTGTTGTAGACTTGGCTCCTCATCTTGGAACTCCATAAGCTCCTGATGTGAGAAGGTGTGGAAACTGAAGCATGGGATGTCAAGGCCTAACATCGGGTGCACCATGACAACGGGAACCTTAACATGTGTATCATGTTGATTTTCTCCCTCATGGCTATCTACTTCATCAACAAAGAAGTCATCTTGGTCGACAAAAGAGTCTTCTTCCAAAACCGTAAAACCCTCAAGCAATTTACTCCACGTGAGTGAAGATGACTCAGGTTCCCTAGGATCTGTAAGAATCTCTATGCCAGCACAAACTTCCTTTGGCTTTGTGATGATCTGCTCAACTTGCCTTATAGGTATGACTTCATATTGGGCATCAAATTCATCCACATAACCCACATCAAGTGTCTTAGATTGCTCCTCAACTTGAATTTGGGTGTTTGACTCATGATCGTTTAACTCCAATGTGATTCCACCACCATTTCCACACAACT
Organism: Fallopia convolvulus; assembly: GCA_964016875.1. NCBI lineage: Eukaryota > Viridiplantae > Streptophyta > Magnoliopsida > Caryophyllales > Polygonaceae > Fallopia > Fallopia convolvulus. The sequence continues at coordinate 32,569,426 of OZ024736.1, forward strand.
CAAAAGGACATGAGATTGTGGAATGAAAACTTGAAGAACATGACTCACAGTGCTCCATGATTATAGCATCCGCCCCTTTTGAGATATCCCTGATTATATCCTCAAGAGACTTATCAACCGGTTGGGGTGGTTGGGAAGATGACTCAACCAAAAAGCTTTGATGGCTCATGAAACATAAGAAATCCCAGCATTCCTCAGGTCCCATATATAAAAGCCTCCCATTGCTCATGTAATCTGCCAATCCCCTTGTCTCAAAGTTCATACCATTGATAACTCTCATGTTTACCTCTCTATCACTATACTGTAATCCCCAAGCACCAAGTTGAAACACATGATCTTGAAATCTTGAAAAATAGTCATGGAAGTGTTCATCCTGCAACTGTCTACAATCGAACAAAGCCATAGATTAGTAGCACGGGTGTTATGAACCGTAAGATAGGTTCACAACACCAAGAATAGCACAAAATTAAAAACACAAATAGCGATGAGTCCCCGACAACGGAGCCAAATTTGATGAGGTATTTTTCAGTCGTTTACCTATCAAAGAATCCTAACTTAACCAATCTGAGTAGAATGGTAAGCAAGGGTCGATCCCACAGAGACTTGTGTATGAATGTTATTACTTAAGGGCCAAGTAACTAATATGGGGTTTTTTTTATTGTAAATTCTAAACTACTATGCAAAATAGAAACTAACTAAGAATGCAAAAGATGGTTTTAATCAATTAAGAGACAAGCGTGTTCAACTAGTTAAATCCATCATAGATATGCTTATCGATCATTGATTCTTTCGATTCCCAATTCCCTTGAATAATCTACCGTGGATTATTATCCAAAACTTTATATTTAGTTGAAAGAGCTAACAGTCTGAACAACCCTAATCATCTAACAACCTAGAACAACGCCTAGATTCAATTAAACGATAGCTTTAAGTCCAAAGTATCGATAGAAACAAATACTCGACGCAAACAGCTAATCAAGTTATCTGTGGTTTATTCCCTCTACAACTGAATAGCCCAAACGGGTCCAAACAATTATAGTTGCTACTTTATCTAATCAATCCCGAACGGGACTTGATCAGATTAGTTGTAAATTAACCTAGAAATTCTATTAGGTAGCTAATCTAACAAAACCCTAGAATAATTCTAATTCAATTAAGCACAGGGAATAAAACCTATTCAAGTTGATGAGAATCAATCAAACCTCACAATACTATGCAATCTATGATTTCAATGACTAGTCAAACACAAGAGAGTTTAGCAATGCATAATCGAAATTAAAATCAAACTTACAAGAGGTTCAAAGATTGCTCCTTTGAGAAAACTCTCTCCAAAGAAACCCTAGCCTCCCAAAGTTATAATAATGATAGAGAGAGAAAACTAAAAACAAGGTTTAAATACCCTAAAACATCCAAATATCAAATTACCCCGAAATTACATCAACTAGTCGGAAAACATATAACCAAAGCCCAACTCGAAGCCCAATTGATCGGCCCAACCTTCTCGCAAAGGAACAGAGTGGCCCGGGCATTCCCAGGGTGCCGCGGCCGCGCCATGTTGCTCACCAGCCCGCGCCACCAATGCTGGCGTGGCTCACTTGTTGCTTCATCCCGTTGGACTTTAGTTCTTCATATCTACTTCTTCAATCTTCATTGCAACACCTCCTAGCTTCTTCTACTCGTCCACCACCGCCATGGTCAATCAAGATCTCACCCCGCTGTTGCTCCTTAACCAATAAACCTGCAAAACCGAGCAAACCAGCGCATAATACCCGACGACACAAAAACCTGAAAACTACATAAAAATTAACCTAAAACTAACTAAAACATATATAAAACATGCATCTAAATTACTCCTATATGCAAGCTATCAACGGGCCAAGCGAAACGATGATATGAACAAGAACGCTTAATTCAAATCATGCAAAATATTAAGGATAGAAGGATATTAAATCATGCAATCAAGCTACGAGTCTTACGCATAAAATAACAATCAAACACGCTTTCTCAATTCTAGTCCACGGTCCAAGAAAAGAGTTGTTTCAAGGCTAAATAAGATTGCACAGACAACAATCAGATCTAATCCAAACAGTAGATCTAAGTCAATCAAACAAGTTGATCAAGCTTATCAAATCAAACATAGATCATATAAATAAAACCAAGAGTTTTGATATTAACCAAGGGATAGAAAAGTTACCAGAATCTCACGAAATACATCAAAAGGTTTCCTTGATCAAACCAGAGAAAATTAGTTCTCCAAAATACAGAAATAAAAACCTATAAGTAAAAGTATGCTAGAAATTTTGTCTCTAAATTGTGTAATCCTAAAGTGAAACTCGAAACTAACTTAAATAGTAAAAATAAGTCCAAAAATATAAAGATATAAAAATACTAAAAGATAAAATAAAAACGAAACAGAGGCGGCGCTGGAAAGCCAAAATCCGCGAGCGCGGAATATTTCCGCGGGCGCGGATCTGCTTCATGTCCGAGGCCGCGGATACTCCTCCATCCGCGAGCGTGGAATATTTCCGTTGGGGCGGAATCCCTTCGATCCGTGAGCGCGGAATATTTTCGCGGTCGCGGATCCTGCGTTTCAGCATTCTGGTGTCAACTTCGGAGGTAGTTTTGACCCACTTAGAGTTGGAATTTGAACTCACAGTACAACGATGAATTGTATCTCTTCGAGTTAGCTTTCCAATGATGCCAAATTCAGCTTCATCCGATCACCGTAGCTCCCGAAATAAGCGTTACAAGAAAGTGGTGTCGAAACAACTCCAAATCAACACTTGTCTTCAAAACTCTTGCAATTCTTCAAATCGTGTCTTCGGTCTTCATATGAAAATTATGCTCAAAACTAACCTAAACACACTCAAATCATACCTAAAATACAAGAGTTAACCTATACTAAAGTAAGCATATCAAATTTCCCCATACTTAAACCTTGCTCGTCCTCGAGTAAGCTCAAAATAAATCTAACAAGAAATCCTATCAAGGTTTACAGCATAGTATAAGGGAAGATAAAAATCACTCACCTCACCAACCCGAACCCAAAATAGAGAAATAATGAGCAAAAATATGATAGCTCAAGCACACACTTCACCAATACAAGATATAACACTCAAGCTCCAAAAAGTGTAGAGCAACCTAGGATCTACCCAACATCTAAAATGTAATCCCCAAACCCCAAAGTAGAATATGATCCTAAACACTCTGATTTTACTACTCATTCTACTTAGGCGCCCTTTCGGGTTTTCACCTAATCACTCTTTTCAGTTTTCTTAGGTGTGCTCACAAATACTCACATCTCTCATTAACCTCTTATTACCCCAGCCTAATGCTGGTCTGGGTTACCTGCTTATTACATGAGCCGCCCTTTCGGGTTTTCAGCTCATCCCAGGATTTTATATGCCTTTTTTATATTTATTTTTTGGCTTTTTTTATTTATGTTTTTTCATTTTTTTAAAAAAAATTTTCTCTATACAAAACATAGAACATAAATCCCATAAAAATAACGAAAAAATAAAATGAAAAGCAACTAACTAGGATAGGCGTAGTGAGTACTTCCTCCCCCATACTTAAATCCTTCATTGTCCTCAATGAAGTAAAAAGAAAGGAATTAAGCATAGAAGAGGAAAATCAGAAGATTCACATACGAAAGAAGAGAGGAATAAACTCCAGGAATTATAAGCACCAATCTCAGGAATGAACTGATCTGTCAGGGAACGAACCACGAGAGTCATCTTCACAATTCCGCAACCAAATCCACACCATAGGACGTCTCCAATGAGAATGAGTTGGACTCCTCAAAATAATAAAAACTCTGATGACGGCAGCACCCCCATACTTGAACAATTCCAAGGAACTAGACATGGAAAGAATTAGAAGAGTGGAATGGTGGGTGATGCACTGATGGTAGAATATGGAAGAACACTCTTTTTTTTTCTCTCTTTTTTTTCTGACTTATCTCGGGGGTTTCACCCGAAAACCTTTTATTTCAGGGGTTTCACCTGAAATCCTTTTATTTCGAGGGTTTCACCCGAAAACTTTTTTATTTTTTTTATTTTTTTTAAAATTTAAAAAAAAATTTAATCAAATTTTAATTCCGCCAGGCCGATCCGCGGGCGCGGAAATATTCCGTGGGCGCGGATTTTCCGCGGGTGCAGAAAATTTCCGTGGGCGCGGATTTTCCACGAGCACAGAAAATTTCCTTGGGCGCGGATTTTCCGCGGGCTCAGACTCGCCTCGGACTGGCTTCTTTTGATGGGAAAAATTATACCTACATGTTAGCCCGACAAAACCAAAACAAAAACTAAAACTAAAACTAAACTAAAAAGATAAAAAGAAAAGAAAAAGAAAAACTTACCTCGGGTTGCCTCCCGAGCAGCGCCTTTGTTTAACGTCGGTCGGCCCGATGTCCTCATGCTTAGAATGGATCATCATCTATCTGAAACTGGACCTTTTTCCCTTCATGTGCCATAGATAATAGGCCCTTTGAAACATCAATTACGGCGCTTGCCGTCTTCATAAATGGACGACCCAACAGCAAAACTGGTTCGTATCTCCCCTTACCGATCTCTAGGACATAAGAGTCCGTTGGAAAAATTAAGCCATCCACCTGCACTAAGACATCTTCCAAAAATCCTTTCGGATGCGCTTTAGAGTGGTCAGCCAGTTCAATAGTAATATTAGAATCCTTTAATGGCCCTAGACCTAACCTCTCATACATGCTAAGTGGCATAACATTTATGGATGCACCTAGATCAAGCATAGAATGCTCAATTTTAGCCTCCCCAATTGTAACGGGAATAGTAAACCTCCCTAGATCTCCATACTTCTTAGGCAATTGCCTTTGAAGTATGGAAGATACATTTTCAGTATTTTCCACAAGATTAATTTTCTTAACCTGTCCCTTTTCTTTTTGCTTCCTCTTGATAGCACATAATTCTTTCAGAAATTTAGCAAAACGAGGAATACTTTGAACAAGTTTAAGCAAAGGAACATTTACCTCACACTTGGAGAAGGTTTCGAAAATTTCCTTGTCATTGGTTGGCCTCCTGGTGTCCTTCAGTGCCTCCGGAAATGGTGGAGCGGGCTTTTGTGAAGCCATGGGGGGAAACGAAGGCCTGACGTAGTCGTCAGATTCTGTCAGAGGGGCGATCCGCGAGCGCGGAATGGGACACGCGGGCGCGGATGATCCTCGGACGCGGAAAAATTCCGTGGGCACGGATTTTGCATTTTCCTCGATTTTTGCGTCGCGTTCAAAACTGTCCTCCGGTGAACTCGACTAGTTTCCGCTGGCTGAAATTTCAATATCCAGCTCTTTCCCACTCCTTAATGTCATTGCACTCACATTCTCTCTCGGGTTAATGGGCTGAGATGGCAGTTTTCCCGAGTCCTTAGCTTCTAGCCGGTTCAGAGTGGTTGCAATCTGACTTAACTGAATTTCCAAACTCTTCATTGCATCCTTAGTCTCTTGATTTTCCTTCATAAGCTGATTGATGATGGCTGGATTTTTCGGAGGAGCCTGGGGGCCTTGGCACATAATTAGGCCTGGGAACATAGTTGGGTTGACCTCCCTGTGGTGGAAAAGGTTGTTGAGGTTGTTGATTCCACCTAAAGTTAGGATGGTTTGCCCACCCCGGATTAAAGGTATTTGAATACGGGTCATTCCGGGGCCTCTGTTCATAGTTCCCTATAGCGTTCACATCAGTTGTTGGCTCTTGTATGATAAGGCATGCATCAGAAGGATGGCTAGATTCACCACAGATTCCACAAGCCCTTAAACTCGAAGCTCCATTGCCTGCCAACAGTTGCTTCATCATAGCTTTCAACTCCCTTACTTCAGCATTCAGGGAGTCATTAATAGAATGGACAGACCTATTGTTGGATCTCTTTCTCTGATTTCTGCATTGCTCTGCTAGAGTCTCCAACTTCTCAAACGCTTGCCTAGGAGTGAGATTCTCAAAAGAACCTCCACAAGACGCATTCATCAGGTGCCTATCAGCATCACAGAGACCTTCAATAATATAGCAAATCAGGTCTTTATCAGAATAACCATGGCAGGGACAACTGGCTATGAGTCTCTTGTAACGCTCATAGTACTCATACAAGTTCTCATCATCTCCCTGCTCCAAACTACTCAGCTGCTTTTTAATGGACGTTTGCTTGGCAGCAGGAAAATATTTCTCCAGAAAGGCACCCTTCATCTGAGCCCAAGTAGTGATCGTCTCAGGTTTTATGTAAAGATACCATTCCTTAGCTGAATCAGCCAAAGAAAATTGAAAAGCCCTTAGCATAAGCTGATCTTCAGTCATATCAGCTGGCTTCATTCCCAAGCAGACAAAATGGAATTCTGCAAGGTGTTTATTTGGATCTTCCCCACTCAGCCCATGGAATTTAGGCAAATAGTGGAGAAGACCAGATTTAAGCTCAAACTTCACTCCTTCTCCCAGGGCGGGAAACTGAAGACCAAGTTGTTGATGTTCTAAATTAGGCGCAGCTAGTTGCCTAATAGTGCGATATGCCATGGTTATTAGTTGCTCTTCAACCTCTGAATCGGATGAAGAAGAAGAAGATGAAACTGGATCAAACTGTATGCCTAGCACTTGAGCCTGAACTTGACGTCTCAACTGTCTCAGAGTCCTGTTAATTTCTGGATCAAACGGAACAACAGGAGAATTATCAGTAGAACGGGTAAGAACCATAAGACAGGTTCTTACCAATTCGGGGGATCTGGACGAACCGATCCGCGGGCGCGGAAAAATTCCGAGGTCGCGAATTCGTCAGAAACGTCGATTAAACAGAAAATTAAAAACCGATTCCCCGGCAACGGCGCCAAAATTTGACTCGGCTAAAATCGTTGTTACCAAGATCAAAGATATATAAACCAAAACTACTAACTAGTATAGCAAGCAAGCAAGGGGTCGAACCCAAGAGAATCGGGATTCTGATCAATCAGCAAAAGCAAAGACAGAGGTTTTTTTTGGAAGTTCAAGCAAACAAGCAAACAAGCAAACAAGCAAATATTGTTGGGATTAAATCAATTGGAAGAAAGCAGAGTTCATTCAATCAATTCCACCTTTTTAATCATTCGATCATTGATTCATCCACTTTTCTATTAATTCCCTAGTTAATTCCAATCCTTATAAAAGATTTCCGCTTGTCCACGGTCCAAGCGAAACGATGATATGAACAAGAGCGCTTAATTCAAATCATGCAAAATATTAAGGATAGAAGGATATTAAATCATGCAATCAAGCTACGAGTCTCATGCATAAAATAACAATCAAACACTCTTTCTCAATTCTAGTCTATGGTCCTAGAAAAGAGTTGTTTCAAGGCTAAATAAGATTGCACAGACAACAATCAAATCTAATCCAAACAGTAGATCTAAGTCAATCAAACAAGTTGATCAAGCTTATCAAATCAAACATAGATCATATAAAACCAAGAGTTTTGATATTAACCAAGGGATAGAAAAGTTACCAGAATCTCACGAAATACATAAAAAGGTTTCCTTGATCAAACAAACTCCAAGAGAAAATTAGTTCTCCATAATAAAGAAATAAAAACCTATAAGTAAAAGTATGCTAGAAATTGTGTCTCTAAATTGTGTAATCCTAAAGTGAAACTCGAAACTAACTTAAATAGTAAAAATAAGTCCGAAAATATAAAGATATAAAAATACTAAAAGATAAAATAAAAACAAAACAGAGGCAGCGCAGAAAAGCCAAAATCCGCGAGCGCGGAATATTTCCGCGAGCGCGGAATATTTCCGCGGGCGCGGAATATTTCCGCGGGCGCGGATCTGCTTGATGTCCGAGGCCGCGGATACTCCTCCATCCGCGAGCGCGGAATATTTCCGCGGGCGCGGAATCCCTTCGATCCGCGATCGCGGAATATTTCCGCGGTCGCGGAATCCCTTCGATCCGCGATCGCGGAATATTTCCGCGGTCGCGGATCCTGCGTTTCAGCATTCTGGTGTCAACTTCGGAGGTAGTTTTGACCCACTTAGAGTTGGAATTTGAACTCGCTGTAAAAAGATGAATTGTAGCTCTTCGAGTTAGATTTCTAATGATACCAAATTCAGCTTCATCCGATCACCGTAGCTCCCGGAATAAGCGTTACAAAAAAGTGGTGTCGAAACAACTCCAAATCAACACTTGTCTTCAAAACTCTTGCAATTCTTCAAATCGTGTCTTCGGTCTTCATATGACAATTATGCTCAAACCTAACCTAAACACACTCAAATCATACCTAAAATACAAGAGTTAACCTATACTAAAGTAAGCATATCAACGTGGTTGGCAAGAAATGCTACCATCTTCCAAAACAAGCCATGCGACCTGGATAGCACCGTTGCGGACATCATAGTGCACACCAGAAGTTCTCGATCATTCATGCGAATTGGAATGCTACCAACCATGCCTCGTCCTCTTGGCGCAACACCTTTGACATTTAACTCTGCTAATCTCTTTTGTTCCCTCTTGTCTTGGCGTTGTTTACAATGTCTCTCCCAAATCTGTCTTAGCACCTTATGCATTTTGTCCTTCTAGAGCTTATGCCTACACTGTACATTCGCCCCTCTTTTAATATACGTAAATTTTCTATAAACATTAAATTCTCAAGAAGTACATTTTTCCTAGGAAGTTCCTTTAATTCCTGTGTTTGGTTAAGAAAACATATACAAAAGTATAGTTTCTAGAAATTTGCACTTCTTGCAAATCACAGGTATGACACTTATCATGATGCTGGTTTTTAAATGAAAATTTCTTAATTCCTAAATTCAAACAAAATCAAGTAATTTTAAATAAAACATAATTTTCTATTTCCCATTAACTTCCTAGAAACTTAAGTTTCCGGTAATTGAATTTCCATGTTGAACCAAACAAAGTCGTAACATTAACAAAACCTTTCAAAACGATCATTCTTTTTTAGCACTTGGTTCCCATAAAATATCCCCTTAACATGAAACGGAAGGAGAATTTTGGACCCTTGGATCAAGAAGATCCAAGGACTGATTTTCTTTTCCTTTTTATTAAAGGCGGGGGCAATTATGTCTTTTCCCTCTCTAATTAATAATCCTTTTTCTCTTTTTTTGTTTTGTCTAGGGTTCGTTCAAAAGTAGATCGAAGATTGTGCCCTTCGATTGAAACGGAAGGAGATCGCACGGAAGGAGATCGCCATCGCCGAATCCGAAATCCAACGAGTTTGAATCTACGAGATCTCGTTCCAACCATGGCAGAAAGTGGCAAGAGGGATTCACAAATCCATTGAACGAGATCGAACTGTGTGATTTTTTCGGAATCTATTGAACTGGTCAATCGAACTCGTTCAACGAGATCGAACAGTGTGATTTTCGGAATCGATTGAACTGGTCAATCGAATTGTGTGAATCTAGTTGGATTTCGATTGAACGGTGTGAATCGAACTTAATACTAGGCCAATCTTGAACTGTGTGAATCGATTGAACTGTGTGAATCGATTGAACTGTGTAAATTTTCCTGTAAACTAGGCCAATCTTGCAAAATTCGACGTTGCACTTTTCGGACTTAATACTGCAGTTTTCGGACTTAAGAATGCACTTTTAGGACTTACTAGTGCACTTTTCATACTTAAATAACGCACTTTGCACTTCTCGTTGATAATGCACTTTTAGGACTTAATAATGCACTTTTCATACTTACTAGTGCACTTTTCATACTTACTTGCACTTTTCATAAAGGAGTATAACTAGTATATGACAATGCACTTTTCAGCCTTAATAGTGCACGTTTTATACTTAACAATGCACTTTTCATTTTTGTTTAGAGAACATATATTTGACCTTATAGAGAACATATTTTTATTGCACTTTTCACAGTTAATAATGCACTTTTTACACTTAAGAGTGCACTTTTTCTACTTAATAGCACTTTGTATATCTTTTACTTTTCACTGATTTAGTTAGTAGTTTAGGTAATGCACTTTTCCTAGTATACAATGCACTTTATTATACTTTCAATGCACTTTTACTGATTTTCGACTAATACCTTTATATTTCCCTTTTATGTTGTTGTAGTGGGGACATCAAACTCTTCTTCAACTACTATTCTGAATGAGGAATCACCTAAAAACAGTGGTGAATATTTCATTGAGCTATCTCAAGGGGGAACGACATACTATTTGCCCACATGTCCATCCGAGTTGAAATCATATGAAGGTCAAATTTTTGTTTTAGTACAAGTAGCCTATTAGCTCAAATGGTAGAGCGGTGTTCTTTGTGCACAAAGATGTACGTTCGATTCCTACATGGGATAATATGATATCTTACAAAAATTAATTCTTAACACATTTATTCCTAACCTAACTACCTAGGTACTAAAAGAAGTTATATTTTATCGTGTGTCAAATAACTAATAAACCACTATTTTTCAAAGAAGATCATGATCAAATTAGCTTATGTGGGATTCGAACCCACATCTCTGTGCATAAGCACATTGCTCTTCCATTTGAGCTAATAAGCTTTTCTTAAATTAATGCACTTTTACCTGTTTTTAATGCACTTTTACATGTTTTTAATGCACTTTTTGACATTATACTTGCACTTCTTTCTTATGCACTATTATTAGTTTGTAGTGCACTTTTACATGTTTTTAATGCACTTTTTGACATTATACTTGCTCAGATTTCTTATGCGCTATTATTAGTTTCTGGTGCACTTTTAGCTGTTTTTAATGCACTTTTACATGTTTTTAATGCACTTTTTCACATTATACTTGCACTTTTTTCTATGCGCTATTATTAGTTGTGGGTGTACTTTTACATGTTTTTAATGCACCTTTACTTGTTTTTAATGCACTTTTTGACATTATACTTGCTCAGATTTGTTATGCGCTATTATTAGTCTCTGATGCACTTTTACATGTTTTTAATGCACTTTTACATGTTTTTAATGCACTTTTACATGTTTTTAATGCACTTTTACATGTTTGTAATGCACTTTCATGCCATGTACTCTCTTTTTGTTTTTCACAGGCAAACATCCCATATTTTCTCATATAGATAAACTGAAGAACTCCAAGACTGAAATTTCCAACAACACTGAAATTAGCACAAACCCTAGACCAGTCAAAAGTTCAAGCTACACAATTCTAACTAATCTAAGCGAGAAACACATACCCTAAACAATTAAGCAGAAATCAAACAAAAGACACACATACAAATCCAGCAATTTCACACACAGATATAGCGATTCAAACATACGATCCGCCAAATTGAACCAGAACATGAACCCACAAATTGGGATCGTGATTGAACCAGAACATGAGCCGCCAAACAGTTTACAATTCTAATTTATACCTTTTCGATTTGTTTTTGGAGGCATCGTGATTCGTGGGAGAGATTGAAGGCGAAGGTGAGATCGTCCGCCGTCCTTCGATCGTCCGTCGTCTTTCGATCGTCCGTCGTCCTTCGTTTGCTTTGGAGAGTTCGATCGATTGGAGTCTTCGATCGAGTGTTTGGAGCCTTCGATCGTTTGGAGACTCGTCGTCCTTCGATCGTCCGTCGATCGTCCTTCGATCTCCGTCGATCGTCCTTCGATCGTTTGGAGACTTTGAGCGTTTGGAGTAATTTGGGCTTACAAAATTGAGCGTTTCGATTTCGTTTGGAGTAGATTGAGCGTTTCGATCGTTTGAGCATTTGGAGTCGATCCAAACTCCTTATTTTTGATATTGTAGGTTAAGGGTATAGGAGTTGGGTGTATTTACAAAATTGTCACCTTCCTGATTTGTTTTATTTTTTTTTCAAAATCACAGAAGTAATCTCAGTCCTTGGACCATGTGATCCGACGGCCCAAAATTCTCCCTCCGTTTCATGTTAAGGATTGGTTTCATTTAAACCAAACTCGCATTTGATTACCACTAAATTTTGTTCTCCCCAAAGTATATACGTAGAGTTTTTATAGAAAGTATTACCATCCTTACTACTTATTTAAAGCAATTTTGCATAATCAAAATATACCTCACTTAAAATTTCCCAAAACAGTACGTACAGGAAAATGATGCTAAATTTCCCCCAAACCAATCTTATTTTAAAGTTTAAAGCTATAAACCAATGGGGTCAGTGCCACGTGACTCGGTCTCTGCCCTACGAGATGCTGAAAGACAACTACATTTCATATGCTGTCGAGCTCTCATTGGCGGACGGTACCTTAAAATTGTACGATGATTCGACGCGATGCCCATGACTATAAAGTTCTCTCTCCCTTATGGCTTCATCTCATTGCTAGTTATAAAATAGTAAATAATAATAGCCCATTAAACACACACACAGAGAGACTCGTCATAATTTGTTCCCAGATTAGTGCCATTTCATCATAATTTTCACAACTTGCCCACTTGCTGTGCTTCATTATTCCTCCAATCCTCTTCTTTTCCGTTCCTGTATTGATTCCCATCTCCCTCTTATTTCTCTCTCTCCACTTTCTTTCTTAAGTTTACCAAATCAAGATAGGAAACAGGTTGCTTCCTCCACCCAATCTGAAATATAGTATTTTTTAAAAACCCAGAATTAGTCTCAGAATATATAATCTTACCTTTTTGGAGACGTTAATGATTTCTATTATTTTGTTTCTGAGCGGAGCTCCCTACTTTTGTCAAGGTGTTGGGCTGGAGAAAGGAAGATTGTAAGGAGGTGGTTGGTTGATTTCGAAAAAAAAAAATTGGGGTTTTTCTTTTGTGGGTTCTAGCAAAAATTAATGAAAGGGACTCAAACTTCCCATTTGAGTTTCTAGGGATTTCCTTTCTAGATCTTCTGATTCAAATAGATTGTCATATTTTTCTGCTTCTGTTTTTTTTGCTCATCATGTTCTTGTGTGTGAAGTGCTGCAAAAACTAGGGTTTCTAGTTCTTGGAGGAGTTTCATCAAGCTAATCTCAAAGTTCTTGGCTTTTTTCACAAATTGTTCTTTTGTTACTGGGGCGAACTTCTCTGTGTAATCTGACAGGTGAGGGGTTTCAGAAAAATTGTGATGATTTTTGTCTGTGGAAATTTCTGAGTGTTGACTACTTTTAACCAAATTCTAGTCAAAATACTAGTCTCCGTCTCCTTAATCTGAGAACTTGATCTGATTTTTTGTCCTTTGGTGAGCTTAATTAGTTTCATTGCATCCACTTTTTTCAGAAGTCAAATCTACTTATCTCTGTACATATATTTCTTTATGCAATTTGTATAGCTAGGCACAGGAAGGAGAAATGGTGAGGGGTAAAATTCAGATGAAGAGGATAGAGAATGCAACAAGCAGACAAGTAACCTTCTCAAAGAGGAGAAGTGGGCTTCTGAAGAAAGCCTATGAACTCTCAGTCCTCTGTGATGCTGAGGTTGCACTCATCATCTTCTCCCAAAAAGGAAGGCTCTATGAGTTTGCTAGCTCTGAGTACGTACTTGCTCATTTTATTATCTAATCTAGCTTCCAATAATCAAATGGATTATCTTTTTGTTTGGGTGAAATGGATTATCTTTTGTGCTCGTGCTCACAAAAAATGACAGAATCATGTATATATATGGTGATGTCTGTTACAAAACTTTTTGCATTAAATATTAGTTAGGTCTAATTTGAAAGTCTCTCTTTCAAATCCTTTCTTAAAACTTATGTTGGGCCTGTCTAGATCTAGCTAGGAGCTATATTCAGGTCATATCATATCATATCAACCCATATATGTATTTTTATTTTATTGGGTAGTTGCAAGTTTTGATTTTTGTGAAAGGGGGGAGCTCAGAAGTATATAAACCCTACTTTGTAGTATTCTACAGTAGCCAGTGGGTATGCAGTTCTTTTTGTACCATTCTGCCTAAGTTTTCCAATTTCTTTCCAGCGTGGTATACATGAGAAAGGAAAGATGCTCAAATTATAAATGGTAAAGAAATGCATTTATTACTGTGGTGGGTTTCATCATAATGAATACATATATTTGTGTAACAGGATGTCCTTTTTTATAGTTACGATGATATGTGCTTAGTTTAGGAGTTTTATAAGAGGTCCTCCTTTTGCATCTCTTCCATCTTTAGAAATCATGATAATAAATACTCCGTATGTATGTAATTGGATATCCTTTTTCTTTTTTGGCTTAGGATTGATAGGTCCTGCATTTCTTGAGTTCTTATATAATGTTTGATATCCCATTTTCTCTGTGAATGGTAAATTTATTGAAAGAAAGAGGGAGAGAGAAGCTAGTACAACCAACATATATCAAGAGATATATGTGTAAAAATACAAACCAACCACAAACAAGGCCTAGAACACAACCATTTCCCGGCAAAGCTCCTAGTCATGGTTCATTTTAATGCAAATGCAAACAATGCAATGCACCTAGAGCCATGTAGGAGCTTAATGCCTAGAAGAATTAAGTAGCAACTAAAAGATTGTAGAATTAATTAAGTACAATGATTTCTTACTTCTCCTACATTGCAAGTAGATATCTACTATCATACTTTGGTGTTACTTATTTAGGTGTCTAGAAGCATTGTTATTGTTTTTGTGGATGCTCTATAGATGTTTTAGTTGAATCTGGGTAGTGGGTAAGACCCTAGATCTTCTTCAATTGAAAATCTTGTATACTGTTTCACCCTACATTAATGAATAGTTGCATATCATAGAAGAAGAAGAAGAAGAAGAAGAAGGGAAAAAAGGTGTACAACCTATAGGTGATGTATATAAAGATTAATGCATATTACTGTGTTTCCTTTTCTACTTACATGTTTGTATAACATTAAGGGGTGGCTAAGGATCTAGTAAATCTAGGCTTGTAATTTGTAATTGCACCTTATGAACTTGCATACTGCTAATTCTCTATTGGAAGTATGAAGGGCAACTTCATTCACTTTAAGTACATGGAGAAGCATATAATCAGTAGTTAGGCATTTAGGCATAGTTGGTCATTTTATACAAAGAAGTATCTTAATCTAAATTAATTGTACTAGACCATAGCTGTAACTAAAGCTATGTTCTTATCTAGCTGGAAAAATGATTCCTTTCTTCTTAGTTGTTCTTTTGAACCATTCAATCCAATGTGGAATGTCTGAATTGTACATTGAGATAATTCTTGAAAAAATATATAAGATGGTTCAG
This sequence comes from Fallopia convolvulus, assembly GCA_964016875.1. Classification (NCBI taxonomy): domain Eukaryota; kingdom Viridiplantae; phylum Streptophyta; class Magnoliopsida; order Caryophyllales; family Polygonaceae; genus Fallopia; species Fallopia convolvulus. The sequence goes on from OZ024736.1 coordinate 32,584,528, forward strand.
TTATTACTTGGAAAGATGAATGGACCCCTGGAAGGGTATACACTAAATCATTAGATTAAATTTAGAAGATCCAAAATCATGCATGGTGAAATCACAAGTCCTCAACACATAGAAGGGACCCAACTCCATCTAGCACTTCCAAAAAAGATCAAAACTTTTCAATTGCGAATGTGTGCTCGGATTCGTGAGTTCGTACGTAGGGTACTCGCATTTGTAGGATAGAACACAACTCTTAATCGATCTTTTGTTGTGCTAGTAGCATGTGGATGTAGGCAAGAGGGTGGATCATAGTAAAGTCTTCTGTCTCAAAATCTTTCTTCCCATCTTCAATACTTAGTACTTGTGTTCCCTATACAGTGTAAGGCTAAAATTAGATGTCTCTTCCTCATGTCAGATTTATATTAGAAACAAGATATTGCATGCAATCATGTAATCCTATTGGAAGACAAATCTTCTACTAACAAAAGCTTTGAGGTGGTCTACTTTTTGCAATGAGCTATATCTTATAATTTTGGTTCACATAGGATTGATCTTCAAGTCATCATCTTCCTTAGGAGGTTAAACTTGAGTGTATAAGTCATACCATCTAGTGAAGAGGCACGTGTACACAGTACATTTTTTGAAGTGCTTGAGTTGTTTCTTGCAATTTTTGCATGGTTGGAGCACATTATGCAATGTTGAACTTGTCATTCTATGGAGCTGCAGATATGATCTAGATTTTGAAATCCAACTTCTCATCCTATTGTATCTCCATTTAACAGCTACACTAGGCATTCTAACCCATATTATTTGACTTATTAAGAGTTTTTACAACTTAAATTTTCTTGGACTACTCAGTATCCGGAACACAATTGATAGATACCGAAGATATGTTAAAGAACTAAGGATTAGTAATCCAGATGTTGAACAGCAAACAGAGGTCAGCATATATACTTGTTTGTCTCACATATGATCTCTCTTCAAGACATAAAAATTTGGCCTTTTTGTGGCTCTGGCACCATTTTTATTTTTTTTTGGTAATGATATGCCTTTCATTTCAACTCGTTTGCAGCAAGTGAAGTATGAAACAGCTATCATGGCAGATAAGATTCAACAGCTGGAGATGTCTCAAAGGTTAAAAGCTTCTTAATTACTTCTCCATTAATCTCGTCAAGGTTGAAAATTTTTCTACCAAGCTTTTCTCTTTGCAAAGCATGAAAATTGTCCATTTTTTTTCTACTTCTGAAGTGTAAGTTTATCAATTTGTGATCTAATTAGGAAGTTGTTGGGGCAAGATCTAAGGTCAAGTTCTAGGGAGGAGCTCCAGGAGATTGACACACGGCTTGAACAAAGCCTGGTACGCATTAGAGAAAGAAAGGTAATGACGATTCACGTACATTAGGTTTTTATGTAGTCAAAATTGTAGTTTTTATTATTTGCTTTGCTGTGTAAGTACAGATTGGGAAAAAAACAAGGTTGACTGTGCTTTAGGTTCTGTATTTCTTATAACAAAGTGAATTGCATAAGATAACATGAACTACATGCATTGTGCAAATAATATTATGTGGTCAGTGCAAATGATGGATTATATATGATGACAGTAAATGAAACTGGGTGGATCAATGAGATTTTTTGACTATAGGAACTCAAATATGTGACAATTAGGTCATACAAGTACTAATTAAACTAACAAGTCTAGAAATTTACCAGTTTTTTGAAATCATAAACACAACTCACTAGTACACAAGCAAGACATGGAATCCGGTTTTTTTTATAATAAGGATACTGGTTTTTGATTTGGTATAAACGGAACTGGTATCTACCCCTCGCATACCCTACTTGTCTACAGTATTGTAGAGTGTAGACAAGTAGGGTATTGTAAGTCAAACTTGTGACTTCTCACTTTTTTCTGTTTTGTATAACAATGTCATATAGTTATTAGTTATGACATATATTTGGGATGTGCATAATACAGGAACACTTGTATCAGCAGCAGAAAGAGAATCTGAGAGCCAAGGTAAAAAAATTTACTCTTTCTAGAAGGCACCATGTTTGTAGAGGTCTTTCGATCAATTAATCTTATAGTACTAATAAACCTATAATACTAATAAATGTACGGTTTTTCTAACCAATGCATTAGGACATATATTAAATTGTTGTTTATTGAAACTAAAATCCTAAAAAAAAACACTAAATTTTATAAGATAACCATAAATAAATATAATTCAACAAAATCGATCTTTCTATTTCAAGCTGATAAACCTATTATTATGATGAATGATGGTTCAGGAGAAACTGCTACTGGAAGAGCATAAAAGGTTAACTGAAAAGGTAAGAACTTTTTATCGAGATTACTAATTAATAGACAATTGTTATATTACAAGGAATTAAGGTGAGGTTGTAATTGAGTTGTGAAATTGTTGAACATTTAATATATAGTTGGAAGCATATTCAAACAATCCAGCAACACATGTACAAGGAGAAGGGTCGAGGAGCCCAACGACGCAGACTTCACTCGTGGAGACCCAACTCACGCTCCATCATCGACCTTCCTGAGATAAGCTTAGCTCATAAAAATAAAACCTATGTTTGTCCATTGTTACATTTGCACCATTATTATAATGCATCTAAGTATTTGCTTTCCCTAGCGAGGATTTGAGTGCTTAGATTCTACTGTATTCAATAAGCCTTGATCGATGTAATTTGTATGTGGAATTCCTAATCGGTTTAATTACTCCATCTTAAAAAATTTATACTCCGGGTATGTATTTATGTTGTTGGAACATGACTTTTTCACATAAAAACGTTAGATCAAAATACTTTTAGGTAGGAAATCCATTATAACACTTACTCAGGGCATTCTAATCCTATATAGGTAAGGGTTTAAGAGAAACGACTCTTGTAGATAAACAGTACAATAAATAGGAGTCGTTAGATTTGAAATAATTCATGACAAGATCGAGGGTTCATAATAATAGAAACTTGGACAAAATACCTAAATATAGATTTTTAAAACGAAAACTCGTAACTTATAGGAATTTTGAATTTAAAAAGAAAATCAAAAAAATTAGCAATAACTATAGTTGTTTCCTTAAAAATAGCAGATCTTGAATTTATAAAAATTGAAAATAAAATAAATATATTGTTGACAAATTTTACTTAACAAATAAACATTATCTAAATATGCCATGTACAAGATTGAATATGCAACACAAATCATGTATATGTATACAATATGTCTGAATATTAAGTACACAATATCGGGTCAATTTGGATCCGGATAGAATTCGGATATTTTGATAATCGAGTCAAATTGGGTTGGACCATTTCGGGTCGAGTGCTCAATTAATCGGCCAAACTCGGGTTTTCGGGTCAATTTGGGTTGGATTATTCGATTTTTCAGTCCAACTAGATTTCAGATAAGTCGGGTTTAGTCGGAGTTCGGGTGAGTCAGGTTTCGAATTTGTCGGACTTTGGATGAGTCAGATTTCAAGTTTGGACGAATTTTGGGTGAGCCAAATTTTGACTGAGACCATTCGGGAATAATCGATTCGGGTTCGGGCATTTTTCTGATTCGAGTCAAACAAGTCTCGGATATACACTTTTTTACTCTTTTCGAGTGTCAGGTATAAGTGAGACCAGTCTCATGGCCTACAAACTTTTAATACTCCCTCTGTTTCACAATACTTGTTCTTAGATAAAATTTCACACATATTAAGTAATTTTTTTTTCCAAAGTTGCACCTATTAAAAGTGCTCTTTATTTTTGGGAGATTCAACCAAATAAAAAAGAAATTTGGGGAGAAGTGTAATGTGGGGTATACATCAAGGGTATAAATGGGTAAATTTTTTATGAATATCTATTTTGAAACAAAAATAAAAGCTTTAAGAACAAGTATTGTGAAACGGATGAAGTATATGTATTGAAACCAATGAAAGATATTTATTTGGAGCAAAAACTGAATCTAAATACTCGACTCCCCAAATTTGCTCTCTGTCCATACTTCTTACGACATGATTGATTGATTTATTTTTTATTTAAATTAGTAAACAAAAGTAATCAAATCAATCAAAACAATCCCTACATAAATTGGGGTACGATTTTTCTAACCTATGCTATAATCGCATAAGTTAAGATCATAAAAATGGTAATATATTTTAGAATTGCATTTATTTAGATTTAATTATTTTTTCAATGGGGTTTATTAGCTTCCTATTAGAGTTTTAGTTCCTAAAATTAGTACTCTAAACCTATGCCCTTAGAATATAGGATAGAAAAACCGATAAGCGTATATATCAAGAGAGCATAGGGCTCCGTTTCACGTAGGTTGTTTTGGGGGTTTCTATTAATTAAAATCTACCTAAATAAATATTCGATGAAATAAGATTTTTTAAAAGGTGATGTCTTTAAAAATTTCTATTATTCAAAATTAACTTACCTAAAATCTTATCTTATATTTGTTACATCTAACTAAAATAAAAAGGAGGGGTAGTTAGATGTAATAAATTTAAGATATGCTATAAAATATGAGAGAACAAAGAGAATCGAGAGAAAGGGAAGAGATCAAATTCATCTTATTAGATCACCCATAGGGGCCTTTATATAGAGAGAGTACAAGATTAAATCTAGGGTTTCCAAATGTACATCTAAATAATATATTATTATAACACTCTCCCTTAGATGTACATCATTAATTGCCTCGTTAAAAACCTTGTTTAGAAAACCCAATGGGACAAAACCCAGACTAAGGGAAAAAGAGTGCAGTTATGATTCTTCCTCTCAACTTGAAATATATCCTTCTTGCTTGATTGAATTAAACATCCATCTCACCTTTTAGTTGAATCTTGTAGTTTGAGAACACTTGATTATATGTACTTTGGTTGATCAGTCCATTCCGAATTCTCTTCATACATTACCGCTGGCTCTTTTTAACTTGATTTGATGGATGGATATAAACTCCATTCATTCACATATCTCGAACTTTAGGTCGAGATTGTCTCATTAGAGACCTTATATGACGAACTGCCTAATTAAAAACCTTGTTTGGAAAAACCCGGTGGGATAAAAACCAAAGCCAAGGGAAAAAAAGTATAGTTGTGGAACAATGCTCCCCCTTAATTAAACATACAATCTTTATGCAATATATTTATGCCATCATGGACTTTTGTGGAAGAATGGTACTTCTGGACCAACAATCTCTATTGTATGTTTAGGGAGACAAATAATTCATTGTCACAACAAGTGACTTTGTTGATGTAATGCACCTATTGCATTGAGATATGGTACTTCAAGACCTAATATCTCTTTTATTTTGTACTCGGGGACGAAATGGGTCATTTTCCACACTTAGCGATCATACTACCATTGGTGTACTTAATGGATGCACTTCAACCAAAGTCAATGAGTCTACTACCCCATTCTTTATATGCTCGAACTTCAGGTCGAGACAATATTTGGTAGTTCCTAAGTCCTCCATTCCAAATCTATTCTTTATGTAATTAGCCGCTAATAGAACTCTTCTGGAGTTCCAAACATCAACATACAAACTATGATTACATAACACGACATTGTTCTTTTCGTGAACAAACAAGGACTTATTTGATCACTCACGAAACGTTGCATTTGTAGGTATTCGCTAAGACGATCATACCACATTCTCCTTGATTGTTTCAATCCATATAGCGATCTTCTAGCTTAATGGAATACATGTGACGTGGTTTTGAATCAAATGTTTCAGGCATTCTCAATCCTTTTGGGATTTTCATGTATATGCTTCTCATGCTTCAACTGTACTTATGTGTTGGTTTGGAGTTACGTCTGGAATCTCCAAATGAGCTGAAGCATTTTCACTTGGTGTTTGTGACTTAATCACTTTCATGACATTAATAAATAACATGAGCTATACAATTCCCTAAACTTCCGATTTAGTTATACAATTTGCTAAACTTCTGGTTTAGCTTTCTTCGGATCGAAAACAATCAATTTTCACCTCGCCAAAGTGATACATTTAATACCGAGCAATATATTGATCATTGCTTTTAAGTTCAAGGTATTCTTTAAACAATAAGGAACCAATCCTCTTGTTTAATCCCAACTTTCTTTTATGTGGCATTACTTAAAAATTATCTGGGTGGAGGACATATATCTTTTCCATTAGGAGAATTTGCTATAAGTGGTCGGTCTTGTCAAATTAAATAATCGATATTCATATTCATGACCCTATTTAACCACCACTGTTCCAGGTCGCGTATTCCATGTGTCGTTTTGTGAATATGTGTGAGAGCTATCCAATGCTCAATCACTACACAAATTAAATAATCGGTCTTGTCTGGCTATCAATTATGACCGCATTATTGACGACTCTACCTGGTACGTTTTGTGAATATGTGTGAGAGCTATCCAATGCTCAATCACTACACATATTGATTTATTCCATTCTCCTCCATATTCCTTGGAACGAATGGGTTAAGGCATTCATTATTATGGTAATCCACAATGGTCCACATGGCGATTTAGCTAGCCCTCTTATATCACTTGAATTCTATCAAGGAGCATATGAGACTTTGTATTTACTTGACTTATATCGGCCTTGCTACTAGTTTAGTAAGAGCACAAGCCTTTCAAGGTTACTCTTAGGAACACTACTAATACTTGGGCCTTTGGTAACGACTGCAAATTATTACGTACAATAGGCCCAATATCCGTTACAATTGGTCTAGTGTAGCAGTTTTTTGGGATTTTTAAACCGACACTCCTGCTGCCCAGAGCAACGGTAACAGAAGTTTTATCTATTGTAATGGTTTCATATTTCTGAATGCAACCGTTACAGTTGATAGAAAAATTTATTACAATTGATGCAACCATTACATCAGCTTAAACATCATTATCTTTGATACAACCATTACATTAGCTAATATTGTATTACCTTTGTAAAATCATTACTATTTCACATAGATCCATTACCTTATTCACAAAATGTACATTTGTAACATTTGGGAAATACAATTGATATTATATATGCCATGCAAATGTTATATATTATTTATTAATTAACACTGCTGGAAAACACGTCTATAGCCAAGAGTTTTGGCACGAGATAAGCAACAAAGTTAGCCAGGAATAATGCTTCGCCACAAAGATAGCCACCAGTTTTCCCAGGACTAAAAGTTTGTGGTTAAAACGGTCATGGGTATAGCATACCGTGAAAACTGACCACAAATCATAGATTCGTGCATATGTAACCACAATATTGGATACGAAAATCATGTTCTGCTAAATACATGCTATAGCCAGAAACACTTAGTGGCTAAGTTTGAGTCTATTTTTCCAGAAACTTAGCGTCGAAGTATTTTTCTAGCTAAATTCGGTAGAAATAAGTATTGTTTATCATCCACATGTCGTGGCCATTTAGTATCAAAGTTTGCCGCGAATACAATTGGTGGGTAATTTTGTAGCGTGTAGCATGTAAGTTGGCTACGAATTGGCAAAATACATTTAATGGCCAATGTCTTGGCCATTTAGGATGAAAATTGGGTACAAATTGATTGAGTGAATTTAATAGCCAAAGTTGTGGCCTTTTATTACAAAATTAGCCTCGAAAGCATTTTGTGTCAAATTCTGTGGTCATAAAAATCAGTATAATCCACCTATTTAATTACAATATTAACCTACACCATGCAATTAAATGCAATATTAACTGTATATACCACATGCATTCATACAAAAATGGTTTGATCATCAAACCATATGTGGCAAATGGCCAAATCTACAACTGTTTTAAAGCAAATCTTGCACCTACAAACCATCTAGCTAAACCTGCACCATTTTAGCTAGATATAAACTGTTTTCAAGTACCAAACTGCGCTGAAAAAAAACCAACAGCAATCCGACAATCCAACAAACTTACATCATCAAATCCATAAAGAGAAAATGGCATCACCAACAGCCAACAAGTTTCCCAAAAGACCTTAAATTACCATGAAGAGAGAGAGAGAGAGAGAGAGAGAGAGAGAGAGAGAGAGAGAGAGAGAGAGAGCTAATTGCTACCAATTTGTTCCATCTACTTTTCAAGCATGCCTTTCATATCCTTGTTTTGGCTTTGAATTTCTTGATTCTGAGCTTGAAGAGCCTTCATCTGGTCCCGGATTTCCTTCATCTCTTCCTTGAGAGGCTCGGTAGATGGTTGTGGGTGGACAAGGCTGGAGGAAGGAGAAGAAAAGCATACATCAACGGAGGGCTATCCCATGCCCAACAAATGCAAATATCTTTTGATCTTTATGTCCCTTAGCAGCTTTGATCCACAGCTCTATCATCTTTGTGTTTGACAATGGTTGACCCGATGCATTGTTCATTTGTTCCTCAGCAACCAGCCGTTCAAACTCAGCCTTGAATAGAATGAAAATGCATTACAATGAAGATATGAAAGCAATATATGACATTAAGAACAAGCTGTAAAAACAAATGTAAAATAAACTAGTATGCAAGATAGAGCACAGTGCATTCACAAACAGATTTCATTCACAAAATTCGATATGGTTCATTCAATAAAGGCTTATAGAAACTAGTATGCAAGATAGAGCACATTGCATTCACAAATAAATTTCTATCTTTGGCACAAGACAGATCACATATAGCATTCCCAAATGTAAGATAAACTAGTATGCAAGATAGGGCACATTGCATTCACAAACAGATTTCTATCTTTGGCACAAGACAGATCACATATAGCATGAGCACAAAGCACATAACTTATAGAAAATTTCATTCATAAACATGACTTGCTAACTAAAGGAGCATTACACATGAAAAATAATAATAAACATGATTTGCTTCACATTTACACATCATCTAAGCTTCATTCAATAAAGGCTTCAAAATATAAACATGACTTCTTCCATAATCCAAACAACCAAACAATATCATAATAGCATAAAAATCTTAGCATAAAAATCTCAGTCAAACAGAGAGTAAAATTGAGCAACCCATCATAAAAGGCAACCATAAAGGCTCAACTAGAGAGGACTAGAAAAGTAAGTCAAAAGTACATCCCATCATAATAACCAACCATAAAAGCCATATTTTCACAATAAATTGCAACCCAATCAGACTTGTAAATGAGAAGTAATATTCAGCCTAATACTTACAATGATAGCAGCTGGTCGTTCACCAAGACCTTGTCCATCTTTGGTTGACCACAACTTCTTTACAACCTCAGAAATCATAGGCATGGTACCAGACTCACCACCCTTGAAAAACAGAGAGTAATATTTAGTTCAATAACATCAAAACAATCATAAGTAATTATGTGAAATCTGATTGCAATTACCATCGTTTCAATCCACTTTGTGAACTTCCGAGAACCCCCTCGGTATGGTCCAGACTCGAGTGATTTCTTTGATCTCATGTTCTCCTTATTCACCTAAGTTTGGCGCACCAAGTTGGGATCAGTTCTCCACATGGTCTTCATCCTTGTCCAGTGCATGCTCGCTAACCAGGTTGGTTGTACATTTCTAGCACGTGTATTCTTGAAGACATTGCTAAGGTGCCTTCCAATTTGGTGTAGAAAGGCATCCTTCATCAGCTCATCCGTCTCCCTCCAACAGAAATACCTCTACATTGAGAAACAAGAAATAAGACAGCCTTATGTTCATTAATTTAAAGAAATAAAAGGCATGTTACATCAATAGGGTGATTTAAACTGAAACATATTGTTCTTTCATTTTTAAAGAGAAAGAAAGGCAGAATTTCAACAATAGAGTGATTAGTTTGCACATTATTAGTTTGCACATGTCAAATCATTTTAACCAATTGACCGACGACAAGGCTCATGTGACCTAACCTAGTTGTTGTTACATGAAAATCATAGCGGCGAAATGACTCTCATAAATAGATACTCGACATATAAGATGCAACCTACTAATAAACCCAATTGACTGACTAGGCTCATGTGAGCATTGTTATAGCACTAAATTCAATTGCTTTCCTAATTAATCTCTTTTTTTAGCAACCTAATTAATTTCTTACTTAAAACAAAAGATCAACAAGAAGATCTCAATCATTATTTCCTTACTAGACTATAATACATATCACAGAACTAATCATATCAAATCAGATCAAAAGATCACCCAATTTAACTCATTCTGGGCAAATTAACTCCATTATGCTCAAATCACACAGCAAATAAACTACATTCTATTCAAATCAGCCAATTTATGAAGCCATTATGAAGCAAACAACCAAGACAACAACAGGTAAACGATTTTGCATTTTAAGAAGTAGAAAATAACCTGAAATTCTTGAAACCACATGGTTTGCACATGTTTTGGCACTCTAGATATACTGATCCAAGGACCTCTATAATGGCCATGGACGATTTCCTTAGCCTTTGCAAACGCTAACTTCTTTGGTTCATAGTCCCTAGAAAGAATTGGATACAATTATTAGTAATCTATAAAATGAAAGTTAGGATTAATAGAGAAGAGTTTTAGCACTGACCGGCTGCCTTCCCCAACGATCTATATAAGCTTCCGTTGTTTACCTTCTTCCTCTTCTTGATCTTCATCTCCTTCTTCTGTACCTCCTTGTTCTTTATCACCTACATGTTGTTCTCTTTAACTTTGCTCCTCTTCTTCCTCACCGTCTTCATCTTCCTCACCTTCATCCTCACCGTCTTCCTCAACGACTTCATCATCTTGGTCCTCACCTTCTTTGTAACCTTCTTCTTCTTCCTCAACGACTTCATCATCTTGGTCCTCACCTTCTTTGTAAACTTCTTATTCTTCCTCAACTTCTTCATCTCCTCCCAAATCAGCCCCAATCTCATTATCCACATTGAATTCATCCTCACTATGTTGGTCATAAGTTTCTTCCTTAGCTGGTAGTAGGGTTGGTGCAACAACTTGCTTTGTTTGTGGTCTTGGAACCAGGCTAGGAGTTCTTACACGAGCATTTAAAGGAGCCTTTGAAGAGTTGAGTGCTCGTCGGACAGAATGGGTAGGAGTAAGGTTAGGGACTTAGGGCTAGATGATCTTGAAGTAGGGAGAACTCCTTGTGGTGGAGCTGGTGGGGAAGCTTTTGAAGGAGCCTTTGAACGTGCAACAACTCTAGGGCTGTAAGCGAACCGAGCCGTTCACGAGAAATTCGGTGTTCGGCTCGGTTAAAGTCCGTTCGTGTTCGACTCGATTTATAACGAACCGAACACGAGCAAGCTCGAAAGATAAATGAACCGAACTTGAACACAAGAGAATTCGGCTCGTTTGTTCGTGAACAAGCTCGATTATATGTTCATGAACAAGCTCGATTATACGTTCATGAACATGTTTGATTATAGGTTCACGAACAAAATATGTATAAAATACAAATATGCAACAACGTATATTATTTCTCTTCTTTTTATCTTTTTTCGAAATAGACACTAGCCATAAGGCCCATAACCAAATAACCCATTAGCCCAATATTCAATTGACAACCCTAAATTCCCCTTCCTTATAACCTAAACCTATCTTTCATTCAGTCTCGTCATTGAGTCCATTCCGCCGCTGAGCTCTCTTTCTCAAATCTCACTTTCTGATATCATTTTCTTTTGCTCCCTGCCTCTCTCTCAGAAACTCTCTCTTTCTCAGAGACTCTCGTCGGCGTCCTTCTTTCTTCTCCTGTCCGAGATCTCTCGCCGGCGTCATTCTATCTTCTCCTGCCCGAGATCTCATGTCCGACCAATAACGGCGTCCTTCTTTCTTCTCCTGTCCGAGAACTCTCACCGGCGCTTCTGGTGTGCTCGCCTGGTGCTTCTGGTGTCCGACCATCCGCTGGTGTGCTCGCCTGGTGCTTCTAGTGTCCGAGATCTCTCGATTGAATCAGGTATTTGTTTAATTGTTTATTCTTTTGAGCTGTTGCTTTGATCTAAGTGTTTCAATACTTTGATCTGAGTGTTTCAATTGCTCGTTGGCGCTTCTCAGTGTTTCAATTGTTGCTGATTTTTTACTTGATTGAATGAAGAATGTAGAAAAGAATAGTGTCCAATCTCAAAGTTAACTAAAGCTGAAATGATAGCACAGATTGTGTAAAATTATGGGAATCCTAGTCCAATCTCAGTATTAACTGAAGCTGAAATGATAGCTCAGATTATGATTGTTTCAATTGCTCGATGGCGCTTCTAAGTGTTTCAATTGCTTGTCTGAACTCTGATCAGAGTGATTTTTGGTTTCTTCATCGCAGGTGAAGCTTCTGGTGTAGTCGTGCTTCAATTTGTGAAACAAGATTCAAGCTTCTGGTGTCAATTTGCCTGAACTTTGATCTGAGTTATTAGGGTTCATTTAGTTGCAGTTTGTAAGAAATTTGAGCAAGTTTTATTTTGTGTTTTGTATTGGTAATGTTTGAGCAGGTTATGTTTTGTATTGGTAATGTTTGATCAAGTTTGTTCAAGAAATTTGTTCAAGAAATTTGTGTTTATGCTCTACAGGTTTTATACTTTAATTTTAGCAAATTGATTTGTTCGCGAACGAACTAAATGAGTTTGCTCGTAAATAAGATAAACAAACGGACTCGTCGAGCTTGTGCTCGTAAACAAGATAAACGAGCAGGCTCGCGAGCCGAGCTCGAGCTCGACGAGCTTTAAACAAACCGAGCTCGAACAAAAATTTGGGCTCGAACCGAGCTCGAGCCCGAACCCGAACAAGCCTTTAAATGATCGAGCCGAGCTCGAGCATTTGAAAACTCGGCTCGGCTCGGTTCGATTACAGCCCTAAACAACTCGTGGTGGAGGGGCTGTAAGTGGTGTTGATTTTTTAAACCTTGGGCTACTACGAACAGGGAGCTGGAGGGCTCGTTTCATAGGAGGTCTTCTAGGGCTTAAAGCACCCTCAGATGGAGCAAAAAGAGGTGGACCACGCGCAAAGCTTTTGAAGGAACTCTTTGTGGTGGAGCTGGTGGGGAAGCTTTTGAAGGAGCCTTTGAACGTGCAACAGCTCGTGGTGGAGGGGCTGCAAGTGGTGTTGATTTTTTAAACCTTGGGCTACTACGAACAGGGAGCTGGAGGGCTCATTTCATAGGAGGTCTTCTAGGGCTTAAAGCACCCTCAGATGGAGCAAAAAGAGGTGGACCACGCGCAAAGTTGCAACTAGTAGGGTTGTTAAAAAATTTACCGAATAATTACAACTTTGTGCGTGGTCCCGAATAATTACATTATTATAGGGGTGTGATTATTTGGATCATGATTTTTGGGTGAAATTTACCGAATAATTACATTATTTGGAACTTAAATACAAAAAAAATACAAATATATGAATATTCGGATATTCGGATATCCGCCACAAATATCCGATCCGATCCGAGCTATACGGATCGGATATCCGGGTATACCCGGATCGGATACGGATATGGTTTTAGAGAAAATTTTATTGCGGATATCCGATCCAATTAGCCGGATCGGATCGGATATCCGGTTATGAATACCCCTAGCAACTAGTGACCCTAGCACGTCCACGAGATGTGCTTCGAAGGTGTTGCATGATGAACTAAATGATAGAAATAGAACGAAACATCAATAGAACTCAGCAATTGAGCATGCAATTGATCCAAGAAATGCAAAACAATAAAAGAAAGAGGGAGAGATTAGGGAGTTGCACCTTTTACTGAATGATTAATCCAAAACCCCAGCAAAAAAGGTTGCCATGAACACCAAAGAATTTTGAACGAATAACCAACAACCCCAGCAAAAAATGGTTTCCATGAACACCAAAGAACAAGGGAGAGAGGGATTAGAGATCAATTAACCAACAAAAAAAGAAATGGACCCATAAAGTGAGAGGATTGAGCGAGAGCGAGGGAGAGACATACCAAATCCAAACGAAATCCTTGTTCCAAAATCGAACTCCAAAGAACACCAAAGAGCTTGCCATGAAAGAACACAATCTCGATTAGATAGGGCCATGAAAGAACACCATTTCAAAGGAAAGTGAGAGGATTGAGAGAGAGCAAGGGAGAGAGACATACCAAATCGATGGCTGCCTTGTTCCTAAATCGAACTCCAAAGAGCACCAAAGAGCTTTCCATGAAAAACACAATCTCGATTAGATTCTATCCATGAAAGAACACATCAAGAAAGGATTGGAGCGAGAGCCTTACCGGGGAGATCGAACCGAATCTCCGGGAGAGGGCGCCGCGGGCCCGCGGCTAGGGCTGAGCACGGTTCGGTTCAAACCGAAATTTTAAGCTGAACCGACCGAACAGAACCAAAACCGAAACCGAAACCGATATAAGTCGGTTCGGTTTTCGGTTTAGGAATTTTCCAAATTTCGGTTTCGGTTCGGTTCGGTTTCGGTTCGGTTTTCAGTTAAATTTCGATTCGGTTTGAATTTTTCAAAGAATAACCTTCAATTTATCTAAAACCGATAAAAAACCGAAACCGAACCGAACAAATTCGGTTCGGTTTTTGGTTCACATAAATTGGAATTTCGGTTTTCGATTCGGTTTTTGTCTGTTCAGTTTTGAACCGATGCTCAGCCCTAGCCGCGGCTTCCACCTAACCCTAACAATATGAAAGAAGCTCTCAATGTGAAAGAAAGAGTGTGGTGGTGCGAGTGAAGTCTCAATCCTAAACCCTCCTCACTTCCACTAACGGGCCTAAATTCGAGCCAAAAAATACTTCTAAGCCCAAAGATTTCGGAATTTCCCTCCCATTCAAAACTCAAAATTTGTCCATTTCATTGTCAAACAAAAATTTCCCTCCTAAATGAATAATTCCATCCTACTCAATTCTTCCCTCCTAACTCAATATTCCCCTCCTAAACCAAAAATCTAGATGGTAAAATTAACAAATAATATTACATAGATGATAGAATGAGGAGAAAAAAGAATTTACCAATCATATTTTTCGGAACTTGAATCCGATGGGAAATCATCTTCTTCGTTGTCGCTTGCAATATCGAAGCTATCATCGCCACTTTCTACATCGTATGCTTCCTCATGATTAGAAACTGGATCATTAAGATTTTTAGGTAAAGATTGAATTGTCGACCCTACGAAGCCATCAATCTCAAAGTCATCCGGTTGTAATGGTTCAAACGTTGGTTGTTCAACATTGCTCTCTGCCCATCGTTGCTCAACATTGGCTCTTGGCTTTGTCTTACACACATATCTCCAATCTGCACGACTTCGGGGTGCACCAGGGTAGTCAAGATAGTAAACTTGGATGCATTGTTGAGCAAAGACGAAAGGATCATGGTTGCTGTAACGTCTCTTCACATTAACCTCTTGGAAATGGTAACCTGGATGGACTTTTGTCCCATTAGGGCTAGGGTCAAACCACAAACACTTGAACATGACAATCTTCTTACACGACATCCTAGTGAACTGAAACTCCAAAATCTGTTCTATCAATCCAAAGAAATCTAATTGTGTATCACCATTAGAAGCTTGCACACACACCACTATTCATGGTTAACTTTCCTTCTCCACGTTGCAACGTTTCAAATTTATAGCCATTGATGCAATATGATGGCCATGACATCACCTATCGGGATGGCCCCCAAGCTAAACTATTTATCAAATCATGATCCTCAAGTGGGGGTTGTAGGGCGTTTGCAACCAAAACCTACAAATCATAGACACACACACACACACACACACACACACACACACACACACACACACACACACACACACACATATATATATATATATATTGACCTAATGCACATGTGATGTTAGAATTTTGTATTGTTGACCAATAGTACTTACAATTTCATGAAACCATGTACAAAAATAGTTGGCAAGTCCGAGCGGATCTCCTTGTCCTACAGTGTGTTGAAATTCCCTACACATGGAAAGAACAACATAAGACTAGTACTTCAAAGTTTCACTCAACTATTTATACATGTCTAAAATAACATATATAGATATATATACAAGTTCAATTGACTTACTCAACGTAGGAGTTGACCTCTCTACAATTAAGTAGGATGTATGTATGTGCTGCATGAAAGTCTGACTCATCGGACATCCAAATAGCCTTGCATTTTCCACTTGCACGACCCGGATGGTTGAAAATTGAAATTTGAGGATGCACACTCACCTCATGCGCGGTGGTTTTCTTTCTTTTAGGGGAGTCTTGATGTTGAGGATAATGTTGAGCGAAACATGTTATCTCCTCAAACAAATATGATTCCACTATGGACGCCTCCACCTTTTGCGGGTTCATCGTGTTCCCTTTCAACATGAATAATAATCTTTCAATTGGATACATGCATCTGTTTTGTACACGACCCCCTAACTTTGCCTCGTATAGTAAATGAACAATGAGATGCTCCATGCAATCAAAGAACGATGGTGGGAGTATCCTTTCCAATTGGCATAATAAAAGAGGTGCAACCCGTTCTAGATCCTCAATTATTTTTTTGTCAAGTGTAGATGAACATAATGATTGGAAAAACAAGCTTAGCTCTGTCAATGGCCCCCATACACCCACGGGAAGAAGCTCTTTGAAAGCAGCTGGTAGAAGTCTTTGCATGAACACATGGCAATCATGACTCTTCATTCCTTGTAGTCTACCCTCCTCCAATTGCACGCATCGACCAATATTAGAGGCATAACCGTCCGGAAATCTCAACCCTTGTAACCAAGTAAGCATCGTTGTCTTTTTCCTTCTATCTAATGCATACAGTGCTTTTGGTTTTGGGCCCTTGTGGTCATACTCCACTTGAAGCTCTAGGCGATGGCAATATAAGCGTAGGTCCTTCCTTGAGCTCAAGTTGTCCTTTGTCTTACCCTTAACATCCAACACAATGTTAATCACATTCTCAAACACATTTTTCTCAATATTCATGACATCAAGGTTATGGCGGAGCGAATTATGCTTCCAATAAGGAAGCAACCAAAATATACTTTTCTTCGTGAACTTATGAGTTTCACCATAACCATCAGGATATTGAAGTGGACTCTCCATGGCGGTCGGCAAATCGTTAACACGTTCCCACACCTCTTCAATAGACAAATATGGAATAGGAGGATCGTCCTCCTTTCGCCCTTTGTAGAAGTTTCTCCTATTGGTCCTAAACAGGTGATCTAGTTCCAATCTGCACCTATGACAATCAAACCATGAAGCCTTTCGTCCATTATGTAAACGAAAGGCTTTTGTCTTCTCCATGCAATGAGGACAAGAATAAATACCAACAGTGCTCCACCCAGATAACATCCCATATGCTGGGAAGTCATTCACTGTCCACATAAGTGCAGCACGCATTCTAAAGTGCTTTCCTGTAGAGACATCAAATGTTGGCACACCCGTTTTCCACAATAATAACAACTCATCAATCAACGGTTGCATACAAATATCTATTAACTTCTTCGGATTTTTTGGGCCTGGAATAATAGTGCTTAAGAACAAATCAGGAGTCTTCATGCACATATCTGGTGGTAGGTTGTAAGGGGTGACAATCACCGGCCATGTCGACTATGTCTTGCCAAACTTACCAAAGGGGGAGAATCCATCTGAACATAAACATAATCTCACATTACGAATCTCCTTGGCAAAATTCGGATACGTTCGATCAAAATGCTTCCAAGCCTCGGTATCCGACGGGTGACTCATATATCTTCATCTGCATGGTGCTCGGCATGCCAACGCATCTTTGAAGCCGTTTCTTCCATAGCGTACAATCGTTGCAGCCGTGGGATCAATGGAAAATATCGTAACACTTGATTGGGTATTGGCTTTCCTTTTTGGGACAAACAAGATTGATACCTTGGACTGTGGCAAAATTTGCACTCAACTGCATCAGCATCATCCTTCCAAAACAACATACAACCTTGGGGGCATAGGTGTATCTTTTGTTGGGGCAATCCCAACTCTCTAGTCATCTTATTCTGCTCATAGAAACTTTTTGGAAAGTTGTTGTCCCTTGGCAAAACCTCATTGACTTTTTGAAGTAGTGCACCATATCCAGCTTGTGACATGTTGTATTCGGTCTTCAACTCCATAAAAGATCCAACAACAGCTAATTGTGACATGCGAGAACCTTCAAATATTGGTCGATTTGCTGCTCTCAATACATCAAAAAAGCTCTCAGATAAGAAGGACATGTCCTCATCTCCAGGACCAAACACCGTTGCCGATTGTTCTAAGTAACTTCCTTCTTCAAGGTCATGGTTTTCACCCACCTCTAAAGGACTACTACTTGGCTCATTATAAGAAGTACTTGTGTCAAACCACGGGGGTGGAACAAAACTTGGACCAGCTGCATCAAACACCATTCTTTGGGTGGGATTCAAATTATTAAACAAATGCATCCCAATCCCAAAGAGATTCATATCACTAGGATTTGAGGTGGAAGACAACTCCTCCAAAGGGGGTGCATTGGCAAATGGTGACTCTCTGTTGAAAGGGTTTCTCGGCCAACAAATAAATTTGTAAGTCAAGACCCCATTGAGTACAGTGGAGTTAGGATCGTTCCACATGAAGCAAGGTTGTTTGTCTATCAATCTAACAAAAATCAAACAAAAACAAATAAAACAATCACGCGTTGCCTCGTTAACGACGTTGTCAGGGTCGTTAACGAACCACCGAACATAAAATACTAAACTAACGACCTAATTAAATTCTAATTAAAATTCGGTACCGAGGCAAGTACTCAGCAAAGAAGATTTACCAGAAATAATTCAAATAAAACAAAAATCTAGGACAAGGGACACCACAACATAGCCAAGCATAAGAATTCATAAGAAGAAAAGACCATGCCTTTAAACAGATAGAGTCATCAACTTTCGTTGACTTAACAAGTAAATTAATCCACTTTCACATCCTAATTCACCTAATTGCTTGTTTTAGATCTAAAGCTTGAAACTTTCGTTTTCAAACAATATCAACCTTCAAGTTAGTAACTTCCTCTTTCAACTCAGTTAAAAACTCAAATTACCTCCACTTTCGTCTCGGTATTAAGCACAACAAACGATTCTTAATCAAAGATAAAAGGCATTCACAACTCAATCTTACTCATCAAACATGCTCAACTATGCCGGGCTTAACCCCGATCCTAGAAAAAGAAACTACTCACTAATCATAACTAAGAAACTAAAAATTTCAATAAAAAGAAACATTGAAAACAAAATTCAGACTCAAATTAATAAGAAAAATATCGTCTTACAGAGATTCAGAAGAAACCGAAAAACATAAAAAATACCGAACCACAATCACGACCAACGACCACCCGGCGACTGTCGTCTACCGAGCCTCGGCGGTCCGCTTCCGATCCGATCTCTCTCTCTCCTTTGGCCTTCAAAAATCTCCCCTAAAATTCCGCTTGTCCTTCTATGCTAGATAGAAGGGTATTTATACCAAAAAACTAAAAACTAAAAAGGCTAAAAGATATAAACTTTCCTAAAAAGATAGAAACAATCCCTAAAAGATAGAAATAAAATCTAAAAAGATATTAAGACCTAAAATACATATTCTAACAACCCCAAAAGATTCTAAAAAGATACTCAACCGATACGGAAATAAATCCCCGCTCAGGATCGGTGAATCATAAAAACAATACTCGATATCTTTCTTTTCGTGGCCTCGTTAACGAACCCTCACAGCCTCGTTAACGAGCCTGGGCTTTTGTTTTCTTCAACACTTCCTCTTGTACTCTCGAGATCTGACTTCTTCAATCTTGCACTCCTCTGTATTTCGCTGCAATGCTCCAAATTCAACTCCATTCAGCTCCTTTCCTCGCTAAAACCTACAAAATTCACAAAATAGCGTAGATTCCACTCTTTTCACAAAAATATGCAAAACTATCTAAAAATACTCAAAACTAAATCTAAACTAAACAAAACTAAACCTAATAAGCAAAGAAAACCTATCAAAAACTATACTAAAAATGCGAATATCACTCTCCATGTGCAGTCCGCCAATAATAACAGTCAACAAAGCCGTTTCTAAACAGATGAACGCGGACATCATCTACATCCTCAAATCGCCCATTCTTACATTTCAAACAAGGACATTTTATCTTATCCCCATCCATGAAATGCTTTTGAGATTTTGCAAATTCAAGAAATCTTTGAACACCATCAACGAATTCGCTATTGTAACCACCACCACCAGGAAGCCATCTATCATACATCCAATCACGATTCTCCATCGATAATTTGTAAATTTGTCCAAACAAACTTAAGTTAACATTAACAAAAAAGAAAAACCCATAAATATTTACTAAATACCCTAAACCTAAAACTTGTAACCCTAAAACCTCTTTGCAACTAACTTACCTGATGTGTAGAGTATTATCTTCAAGATTTGAGTTTGTTTTTTTTTAGAGAAATTTGTTGAGAGGGAGAATTTTGAGAGAGAATGCTTCCAAGTGGTGAGAATGAGGTTTTGCCTCTCATTCCGAGTGGTGAGAATGCAATGGTAGTTGAGAATTGAATGAGGTTGGTTCGAGGAGCATTTAATGAAAATGCAAGTTCAAATTAGCCAGGAAAATGGCCACGAATACATTTTGGGCTCACTAAAAAGGCCAGATCCAATTCGGCCCATATAATTGAATCAGGTTAGTTTCATTACCGGCCAATAAAAAAGCCAGATCCATTTGAATGAGGTTAGGGTTTCATAGAACGCTATCTCATTATCTCCCTCTCGAGCCCTCCCTCGTCGCCATCTCTATCGCCCTCCATCGCCATCTCCATCTCCCTCTCCCTCTCTCGAGCCACTTCTTCTTGCCTCTCTCTCGCTCTCCACCGGCTACACCATAGACGAGAACGGAAACATCGTCCCCCACACCGATAACGCCTCCCACCACCAGATCGGCGACACATCTCTCTCGCTCTCCTTCTCTATACAGGTATGAATCTAGATTTTTTGTTGACACTTAGTTGAAAATGTAACATTATGTTACTTTTTTGAGTTGGTGTGTGATCAATTTCGGAAACCACCTTGAAAATGCAACTTCATTGATCCTTGATTGATCAATGGAAACAACCTTGATTGATCAATTTCGGTGTAAACACTCTTTTTTTTGTCCAAGGATGTCCCACTTATTTGTGTTTTGATCTTCCGTTGGTTTGTTACTGGGAACCGATTAGAAATTTTGGAACAAGATTAGACATTATGAAACATAGAAATTGAGGATAATTTGGTTCTGTAACAAAAATTTGTCATTGATTATATTCTGTTTGTGTCCACCAATGTCATTAGTTGATCCCACTGTCATCATCTCTAATATCGGATTAGAAGCAATCATAGCATTCATCAAAATCCTAAGACTTTTATGATGCATGAGATCCAAAAAGGAAATCAACCAGACATCACAAATTTAAAGACATGGAATGAATATCACGGGCTTTTCTAATGTAATGGTATAAACACACTAATGTGCAAACAGAAAATGAATGAAAGAAAATATTTATGTATTGCTGGATGTTGCTCTACCACTACAATGAGATTGATATCATGACTATTTTTCCCACATATTTTTGTCAATTACGATTGATATTTTTCAATTTATTTTCTTCACAGATTGTTGCAATGCCAATGAACTGGAATCATGACCAAGAGATGATCTTCCTCAAAATAGTTTTAGAGCTTAGTCCTCCCCTTGATGATCCCACCCCCCCTAACTGGGTTGATGTCCACCAACGATTCATGGTTGAGACTGGGTGTTTGTCCACGGGAATCACTACGCAATCAAGGTATAACCACTATTATAGGCTTTGGAAGATATGGAGTCTTTTCCAACAAACGAAGGGGGGTCCCATGTGGAATGAAAGTACCTGGCAAATTATTGGTCACGGCGAGTGGTGGGCGGGAAAATACAAAGTAAGTGCAAATTCACCTTTTAACTTAATATAAACTTGTATTCTACCCCCTCCAAATTAATACCAAGTTTACACTTCTCCTTTTGGTACAAACTTTCATCTTATTTAGCAAAAGTAATACAAGGTCATATTTAGCAAAATAATATCATGCTCTCATTTTTTAAGTGTACGTGTCTATATCATCTAGTTACTTGTATTCCTATTTCTTGATTGGTTATGGTTGGTATTTGTGTTTATTTAAGACACAGACTTGTAGAGTTAGAGAAGTTGTGGGCTTGTGGCATCTTACTGCCGAGTAATGAATATTCTGCTAGAACGTATCCTAAAAAATTTTATTGGTTCAACCAGTAATTGATGACTTCAAGCCTATTGAATCTAATGAATGATGTTTGTTTTCAAGGTCATAATTTTACCTTACTTATCATCTAGGGTTTACTTTGTCAAATGTAATAGAAGAGATTTTAGTATTGGACATTTGCTTTCATTTTTTAAGGTTTGCTTGGACTTGTGTTCCATGCTGTTTTTTTTCATTTTTTAGACTCTTAGTAGGTTTAATTTGCCTTGTGTTCCATGGTGTTCTGTTATCTTTTTTAACTTGTAAAAATCTTGTATGGTAGGAGTGCAAAGCTTACAAGTTTTTTAGGAAAAATGGCATGGATCCTTATATGAGTACTCTTTTGAACAAAATCTTTTATTGTCGAACCATGGAAGATGAAGATGTCGAGCTTTACCTGTTTAGTGACGATGATGAGGACGTAGGCTGTAGCAAAGAAGAGGAAGAGGAAGAGGAAGACAGTTTTTGGTTTTAGTGATTTTAGACTTGTAATTTGTGTTGCCCATTGAAATTGTATTTGAATCTTATTGTGTTTGAAGTCATTTGTTAGGATTGTGTTGAAGACATTGAAATTGTGTTGAAATTGTGTTGAAGACATTTGCTAAGATTGTGTTGGACAATTTATGCATTTATATGGGAGCTTTGTATGTGCATTTATATGGGAGCTTTGTATGTGCATTTTTAGGCTAAGTTTTGTATGTGCATTGCTTGAGTTTTGTATGTGCATTTTTAGGCTAAGTTTTGGCAAAAATTTTATGTGCATTGTTGGGTTTTTTAAAATTCTTGTTGTTTATTGTCAAATTTTTTATGTAGCATTTCACAAGATTGTGTTGGCAAATTTTTTATGTGCATTGTTGGGTTTTTTATGTACATACTTCATATCACCGAATTGGTAACTTATAGTTCAAATTGTTTGTTCTAGCTCTTAATATATTTCCTTGATTTAGGGCATAACGAATTTGGATTGGGTAAGTTGACAAATGAAAATAAGTAGCATTTCACAAATGACATTTGTCATACATACATATAGGTGCACAAACCGTCGACGGATGCGGCGACTTCCTTGCTAGTAACGGCGTTGAATGAAGGAAGGGGCGTAATAGGTTTCAAAATTTCTTTTTTCTTTTTTTTCTTAATTAATAGATTTTTTTTATCATAGTTATGGCCACAAACTTAGAATCCAACTTAGCTGCATGCTTATTTTCGTGCCAATTTCTCCATAAATTTAGAACCATATTTAGCTCCGTAATATATTCGCGTCAATATAGCTCCAATTATAGCCACAACTCATGTTTTCATGGCTATCTGGCCACAAATATAGAATCGAACATAGCTGCATGATTATTTCGCGACAAGTTTCCCATAACTTTAGAACCGATTTTAGCTTCATAATATATTCGCGCCAATATAGCTGCAAGTATAGCCACAATCAACATTTTCATGGCTATATTGCCACAAACTTAGAATCGAACTTAGCTGCATGATTCTTTCGCGACAAATTGCCCATAAATTTAGAACCGAATATAGCTTCGTAATATATTCGCGTCAATATAGCTCCAAGTATAGCCACAACACTTATTTTCATGGCTATATTGCCACAAACTTAGGATCGAACTTAGCTGCATGCTTATTTCGTGATAAATTGCCCAAAAATTTAGAACCGATTTTAGCTTTGTCATAAATTCGCGTCAATATAGCTTCACATTTAGCCACAACATATATCTTCATGGCTATATTGTCACAAACTTAGAATCGAACTTAGCTGCAGGGTTATTTCGCGACAAATTGCCCATAAATTTAGAACCGATTTTAGCTTCGTAATATATTCGCGACAATATGGTCAAAACTATAGCCGCAACCCATAATTTCATAGCTATATATGGCTACAAAATTAGAATCGGACATAGTTGTGTGTTTATTTCGCGGCAATATTTCCACAAATCTAACAGAAACCGTGAATTTCATGGGTAAACAGCCAGAAAATTTTAGATTTGTGGGAGATGTAGTGGCAGTTTCCCGCAAACTTACCCACACAAGATATTCTTGGATATAATTTTCTGGCTATATGCGCGTTTTCTAATAGTGTAATATACACATGCATCATTAATACATGTATGAACATATAATAAATATATTCAAGAAGATTTATTCAAAATAAACTCTCATATTAATAATTGAAAAGAGTATCTACAAAAGTGATATATATCCCATATATAAGTATTTATACCGTACAAAAACTTATAACACCAAAGTGCAAAGCTGTCCCATATCAGAAAATATAAATTTAAAATCCTTAGCATAATTGTACCCAAAAAATAGCTCTTCTATTCCTATCATCAACATCCATTGACTAGTCGGCATGATCTTCATCATCCTCTTCCTTCAATAAGAGCAAAGAGCATACATGTATATATCATTTAAGGGAAAATTGCGTTTAACCACCCTTTATTTTGACATTGTTACATTTCACCACCCCTTATTTTTTTTCTGCACTTAACCACCCTTATTTGTAATAATTTTGCAATTAACCACCCAATTTGACAGATTCCGTCTTCTCTCTGTTAATCTAAGTAAATTACATTCTTACCCTTATTTTTAATTCTTATTTACAAAATAAACCAAAATTTTGAAGTTATTTTTTCCCTTCTCTTCTTCTTCAATTCTTCTTCTTCTTCTGTATATACCTGAGAGACTGAGAACTATGAAGCTGAGAAGAGGGAAGAGAAGGCATCGTCCTTGATTTGCCTGGTTGTTATGATTTCAACTTGACATGATTTTCATAAAAATTAAAAACTTCAACCTGATCTTGGTTTTTTTGGTCTGCTTGATTTGCGCAATGTGCCAGGAAGGCTTGAATCTAAAATTAGGGTTAGTTGTGCCCATTTGAAGAAATTACTGACATGTATCCCATGGAGTATTATGGCCTTTATGGGGAAAAGGCATTGTATTGCTTAATAGGATTATTTTGTTAAGATTATAATTGCATTGCTTAATTAGTTTTCACAGAGAACAGAAATTGGGCACCCTAATTGAAATTAGTTTGCACAGTAAAAAGCATTCAATTTAGAAGAAAGCAATCGACCCTTAATTAGCCTGATTCCTTAATAAAACCCCTAAATTACCAAGAAAGCAGGATACCCTAGATCTAAATTACCTAGAACAAGCGGACGCATCTTGTGGGTTGATTGTTGTTCTTGTGTTGTTTTGTTGCCTAATTGAGACCAGAAGAATTCTCAGCCTCGCTTGCACTCGTACGCAGTAGATGAGTCTCACAATTTCATCCTAGAATCTCTAAGCTTGTTTATCGGATAATTTTTTCCATCAGCTTATTATTTATTTTTAAATAAAAAATAAAATAAGGATAAGAATGCAAATTACTTGGATTAATGGAGGTCTAACAGAATCTGTCAAATTGGGTGGTTAATTGCAATGTTATTGTAAATTTGGGTGGTTAATTGTAGAAAAAAAAGGGTGGTAAAATGCAACAATAGCGAAATAAAGGGTGGTTAAATTAGGCAACAAAGGTTAGACTAGACAATATTAATCTTTACTTCATACAAGTTACAAAAATATGAAGCGATTGATCACAATAGCATTACTCATCCAATAAGGAAATCAATACAATTCAAACAAGATCTAACATGGATATGGCCAACAAGGAATTAGTTCCAGTGGAGTTGTGAAAAAACTCCATAGATAGAGTTGAATAAATCATGACCATTAAATACAAATTGAACGGTTGAGATTTGATTTTTCTCTCTCCATATCAAGTTATTATTTTTTTCTTTTTTCTTTTTTCCCGACGGGTTCACCAATTTACTATAGGGTTTTAGTAAATTCACCCATAGAGTTTCTCACAAACTCCATGGGAACAGGACCGGGCCAACAAGTCCATCCACTGCCTAGTTCATGGCTATCACAAGAAATCGACAGATTCTTGTAACTATTAGCGGATTCTTAGGGACATCCAGGGTCCAAAATGCAAGATTTTTCAACATTGCTATTCCAACTTAAGGCCTCCTACAATGAGAATCTCTGCCTCTACCTCTACCCCTACCCTTGCCACGTTCAAGTTAGGTTAGTTTAGCCACTGCCACGTTCAGATTTTGAATGAATTTTATGTTCAAATTGCATAATTAGTACAACCACTACATTGCTTGCAAAATAAGTGTCCATTTATCCGAAAGCTAGACAATATGCCCAACCAATTAACTTGCAGTAGAGTTTTCATTTAGCTAGCGGTTGTGTACTGATTTGGACTTTTTCATTTGTAAATGCACCTAATGATAAGGAGGCTTGAAAAACTATAAAAATCCATCCACATGGAGAATAAGGTTACAAAAAAAGCAAAGATAAGACAAAATAAGTACCTAGAAGAGGAGGAATGAAAATGTGGCTCGTCCTTGCCTTGATGTGCTCTCAGCACGCTCCTACAAATAAAAAAGAAGGTTGAAGATTGCTTTTCAGGGTTAAGCAAAATAAATATATAAATTTGAACTAATTCCTACAATAATCAATTAAATATGAAGAAGAATATAGGGGAAACCATTATTAGAAGATGTAAGAAAAGCCTATAAACAATAGACCTATCAAAACCGTGAAGAAGAACTGGGTCTAAACTCCCTTGCACTGATGGTCTCACCAGGCCCGTCTCAATATTTTTGGGGGCCCTGTTCTAAATTATTAAAATTTTAAATTTTAAAAAATAATTATATTAATATTTTATACGTAAATTTAGTTTTAATGTATGATATTAATTTAAAAATGGATTATTTTTATTGTATTTATTATTTTAAAATCATTACTTATTTATCAAAATTAAAATATTATATAATTTAATATACTTAATTGCTGAAAATACTACTAATAAGAACTTCAGTATAATCACTCTCTTAAAATTATCAAAATGATGAAAAGAAAGGAGTTCAAACAAGCAAGAGAGAACTGTACTTAAAAATAAAAAAGAGAGAATGGGATTGTATTTAAAAAATAAAGGAGAGGGAGACAACTATTAGAAAATGGGATTGTATTTAAAAAATAAATAAAAGAGAGAGACAATTGTAAAATTATCAAAATGATGAAAATAAAGGAGTTCAACAAGCAAGAGAGAATTGTACTTAAAAATAAAAAGGAGAGAATGAGATTGTATTTAAAAAATAAATAAAAGAGAGAGAGACAATTGTTAAGTACGTATTTGTTCAAAAAAAAATGCAAACAGTAAGTAAAAGAGCAAGCGCAGGCGCTCGAACACGGAGCTATCTCCTTCCCTTCCTATCATACTTCCATCTGGGCTATTTTGACTATTTTACATGTAACAGTATTTTTGATATATATTGGGCCCTTATTTTTTCGGGGCCCTGTGCTATTGGGCTTCTTGCACACCCTTATCTACGGGCCTGGGTCTCACAAAACTACTCATGATACGACTCTTTGAACCCAAAACCTGCCATATGATATCAATGATCAAGGTACAATTTTCATCTCTTTTCAGGAAATTTAGTAAGAACTCAGAAACTCAAGTTTTGCATCAATCTAGAAAACAACCCATCTTGTAGAAAACCAACTCAAATGAAATAATTGTGTTCACTAAAATTAGCACATAACTATTCATCATGAGTGAGACTATTCATCATCTAATAAAGAAGCAACAGAAAATTCTTCGTTTAAAAACAAGGTGTGAAGGTTAATATTTTCTCCTTTTTTATGTAACAGTGGTAATACTGAATTGTAGGCTTGCACTCATTCTGTATTGACATAATCTGAGAGCAAGAATTACAACTACAGATGGAGAAAACAAAACGACTTTTAAGGTTGTAGAAATATGAGAAACTAAAGTGAAAAGAGCAATATCTTGTGTACTGTATTAACTTGTTACAAAGAGGAGAAGAAGAAGAACAATATATGCTAAAGAGATTACAACGGTATAGAGAGGATTAAGGGATTGACTAAATATAATTCCCTAATATAAGAGGATAGATAAGGAGATATTATCTCTAGGTAAAAGATATGGAAAGTGATAAAATAATATCTTCTAATACTCCCCCTCAAGTGGAGTGTATGTTAAGGACACTTAACTTGGGAAGAAGTGTATTGAATGTGGATCGTCCGAGAGGCTTTGTAAAGAGGTCAGCAGGTTGTTCTTTGGTCCCAATGTGTAGAGTCCGAACTTGACCTCGTTGAATTTTCTCTCGTATGATATGGCAATCAATTTCAATATGCTTCGTACGTTCATGAAACACCGGGTTGGAGGCGATGTGTATAGCGGATTTGTTATCACAATAAAGGGTAGCGGGTTTCGGATGTGGAATCCTCAAATCAGTGAGCAACGCACGCAGCCAGGTGAGTTCACAACATGTGCTTGCCATGGATCGATACTCGGCTTCGGCGCTTGATTTGGAGACGGTTCCTTGTTTCTTGGTCTTCCATGAAACCGGTGCACCACCTAGAAATATGATGTATCCGGAGGTGGAGCGGCGGGTGTCTCGGCATCGGGCCCAATCCGCATCACAGTAGGCGGTAAGATGAAGGCAACCTTTGGCGGGTAATAGAATTCCTTGTCCGGGCGTCCCTTTGAGGAAGCGTAGGAGGTGGTGAGCAGCATCAAGGTGTGGTTTGCGTGGTGCTGCCATGAATTGGCTGAGAATATGAACAGCGTAGACGAGGTCCGGTCTAGTGATGGTGAGGTAGATTAAGCGCCCAACCAAGCGGCGATAAACGGAAGGATCCAGGAGGAGATCACCATCATGATCGGAGAGCGCCAAGTTAGGGTCAAGTGGTACGCAGGCTGGTTTTGCTCCAAGGAAACCTGTGTCTTCAAGTATTTCAAGGGCGTATTTCCGTTGGGATAGGACGATCCCACGTTGAGATCGTGCTACTTCAATCCCGAGAAAGTATTTGAGAGGTCCCATGTCCTTGAGTTTGAATTGCCTTGCTAGAAACTCCTTAGTGTCTTTGATTGCCTGCAAGTTAGTGCCGGTAATAATTAACGTCATCGACATAAATTAAAAGGGCAGTGAACGTACCTTGATGATGACGAACGAACAAAGAGTAATCAGCCCATGAATGACAAAATCCAGCTTGTTTAAGGGCTTGAGAGAGCTTTAAAAACCATTGACGAGATGCTTGTTGAAGTCCGTATAATGATTTGTGGAGTTTGCAAACTCTCGTCTCCCCCTTGTGATGGAAGCCGGGTGGCAATTTCATGTAAACTTCTTCATGGAGATCGCCATTGAGGAAGGCGTTGTTGACGTCAAGTTGGTGAAGATGCCAACCATTCATGGCAGCTATACTAATAAGAACTCGAACTGTGGTGAGCTTGGCGACGGGTGCAAACGTCTCACGATAATCGACACCTTCGATTTGACTATAACCTTTGGCGACTAGGCGAGCTTTGTAACGCTCGACAGTCCCATCGGGATTAGGTTTGATTTTGTAAACCCACTTGCATCCAATGGTGTGTTTGTTGGGTGGCAACGGAACGAGACTCCATGTTTTGTTATCTTCAAGCGCTTTGATCTCGGTTTCCATGGCTTTTCTCCAAGAATGATGTCGATTGGCCTGTGTAAAATTGCTAGGTTCTTTCTCAAGCATGAGATTAGATACAAAGTGTTTATAAGAAGGAGAAAGATGAGCATAACTTAAAACAGTGGCTATAGGAAACGGTTTACCTGATTGAGTTATATTGGAGGAAGACGTGGGAGGGTCCGAACGAGACGGGAGATTGGCTTCTATGTGAAAATCACGAAGGGTGGTAGGTGTTTTTGTTGTGCGAGAGGATCGTCGGGGCTGGGGCGCTGAATTTTCAGTAGGGTGGGGGTTGGAATTGGTATTTGGTATGGAAGGGTTATTAATTGGAATATTGTTTCCAAGTAGGGGCGTAGGTTCTGTGAATGTGGGAAGTGGGGCTAGGGAGTGGTTTGGGAAAATATCATCATATATAAGGGTAGAAGGCTTGAAATTAGGAAGAGGTAAATTGGGAACGTTAGAAAATTCTACTGGAAGATCATTGGAAGATTTTGAAAAAGGAAACTCGGTTTCGTAAAAAAGGACGTCCCTTGAAATAATAGTCTTTTTGTTTTTGAAATCAAAAAGTTTGTAACCTTTGACACCGGGTGGATAACCGATAAAAATGCATTCAATAGAACGGGGATCAAACTTATTAGGACGAAGAGCATGCGTAGATGAAAAGCAACGACATCCAAAAACACGTAAATGAGAGTATGTCGGAGGTTTACCAAAAAGCTTTTGAAAAGGGGTTTGATTGTGTAGAATGGGAGTCGGGGTTCGATTGATAAGGTAGGTAGCAGTGAGTATAGCATCTCCCCAAAAAAATTTCGGCAATTTTGATTGAAAAAGGAGAGCACGAGCAACGTTTAACAAATGACGATGTTTTCGCTCGGCGACGCCATTTTGTTGAGGCGTATTAATGCAACTAGTTTGGTGTAAAATTCCTTTGGAGGAGTAAAAATCAAAACACTTGAATTCGGGACCATTGTCACTACGAACAATTTTAACGCGTGCATTAAATTGGTTTTCAACGAGTTGTAAAAAATGAATGATGAGAGGGCGTGCCTCGGCTTTGCTTTTCATAATATAAACCCACGTAAATTTTGAATAGTCATCAACGATAGTAAGGAAATAACGAGCTCCTGTTAAAGAGGCGACATTATAACCTCCCCAAATATCCATATGAATAAGCTCAAAACAATTCAAAGTAGTAGAAGTATGTAGTGGAAAAACATTTCGAGTTTGTTTAGCTAAAGGGCAAATTGAACAACAATGATCGGATTTATCTTTATTTGAAAAAGCTGGAATTAAAAGAGATACTTTTCTAGATGGGTGGCCATAACGTTGGTGCCATAGGGAGTCCGACACCGAGATGTTGCAGTGGCTTGGTTGCGGCTGGACACGAAGGTAATATAGGCCATCTCGTTCATATCCCATCCCAATCGTCGTCCCCGATTGAAGGTCCTGAACAAGACACATTTGTTTAAGAAAAATTGTAGCATAAAAGGAATTGAGTGCTAACTTACTAATGGATATCAAGTTGACAGAAAATTCAGGGACGCATAGAACTTGATGGAGTTGTAATTGAGATTCAAAAGTAATTGTTCCAATATGTGAAACCTTATATGATTTGCCATCAGGTAAGTGCACATAACGATTAGTAACGGGTTCATGAAAGTCCATAAAAGATGTATTATAAGTAATGTGGTCACTAGCACCACTGTCCATGATCCAAAAGGTTTGAGAATGTAATAAATTATGAGATTGTAGGTTACCTGAAAAGTGATCAGAATGAGATATGTTACCGACTTGATTGGCAGCGGAGTGGTGAGCATTGTCTATGAGGCCCAAGGTCTGCTGATTATTGTCGGGTATTTGGAATCGGCTAAGCAGGTTCATGACTTGCTGGTATTCGGAAGATGACAGTGAGGGATTGGTGTTTGAATGTCCATCATTATTCGCACTCGATCCTGCCTGGCCATTATCTAGGAGCTTCTTTCGCTTCCGACAATAATCAATCGTGTGAGCTTTGGTGTTGCAAAAGGTGCACTTTAAATGTGCACGACACTGCTGTGTATTGTGGTTGTTTAGGTTACATTTTTCACAATGTTTAGCCTCTCCAGTGGTACGAGTGTCCCGTGGCCGCTTGACAGAAAACACCGTAGCATCAGCTTGCAGTGGTGGCTTGGCTTGAGACATCTTGGCTTGTTCTTGGATCAACACCATGGAATAGGCTTTGTTTGAGTCAGGGAACGGATCCAAACTGATAATCGTGCTTCGAATTTGTTCATAATCGGCGGTTAAGCCCATCAGGAATTGCATTGTTTGTTGATTGGTAATGAAGGTCTTGATGCCACCAGCAGCCGTGCACGAACAAGGGGAAAGGTCTGCTAATGCATCTCTCTCGTCCCAAAGGGATTTGAGTTTGGTATAGAATGTTGTAACAGAGTCCGTCCCTTGTTGGCAATCATGGATCTACTTTTCGATATGAAACAAGGATACAATATTACTTTTAGAAAAACGAGCATGAAGTTCGAGCCATATACCTCGAGCATCTCGACAATGGATGACGCTTTTGGAGATTTCTTTAGACATGGATCCGAGGAGCCATGTTTTGACTAGAACGTTGCATCGTTCCCATTGTAACTCTTCAAGAGGTTTGTTGCTTGGTTTGGACAATGAACCATCCACGAATCCGGCCTTATTTTTGATTGTGAGAGCCATCATCATAGAGTGTTTCCATATTATGTAGTTGTCTTCCACCAATGGTTGGGATACCAAGATGGCGCCCGGTTGATCCGAGTGGTGAAGAAAGAGTGGATGATTGGATTTCTCCCATGGCTCGGATCGTGTTGCTTCGACGTGTGAAGGAGTGACTTCCGGCATGAGGAACTTTGAAGGATCGTTGTATTGAACCTAAAAAACTGATACCATGTAGAAATATGAGAAACTAAAGTGAAAAGAGCAATATCTTGTGTACTGTATTAACTTGTTACAAAGAGGAGAAGAAGAAGAACAATATATGCTAAAGAGATTACAACGGTATAGAGAGGATTAAGGGATTGACTAAATATAATTCCCTAATATAAGAGGATAGATAAGGAGATATTATCTCTAGGTAAAAGATATGGAAAGTGATAAAATAATATCTTCTAATAAAGGTATAGAAATATGCAAGAGTTAGTTGTATATAAATGTGTAAAGCATGAGGAGCCTCAGGAGCTAGAATTATTGCAAGTGAGCTTCTAAAAGGTCCTTAGTTTTGCTCCCCAACAAAAGATTCTAGCATACGAAGATGAAGAATATAAAAGCTAGTGAAGCAAACAAAACTCACTTAGATAGGTAAGTGAAATTCTTTTGACGCAATTCTTTCAGGGCAAGTCCTTCCTCCTTAGAATACCTGTCAAAACCATGAATAAGTAGAAACACAGATTATGGAATAAAAGCCTTTTTCTAACAAATAAAAGCAGAAAGCTGAACTCTTTTAAATTTCCCAAAGCCATTATTTATATTTGAAAATTTAGAAATTTAGCCAACATCTATTTTGAGAGTGTTGATCACCTAGCCTAGAAAGTTGTTGTGCTGAAAATATAATTTTCTTTAGCAAGTTGCTTGCTTGGAGTTTTTTATTGTATCTTGTGCCATATGCAAGACAGTAGAGAAACTTAACTCTTGACTAAGATAGCTGATTCAAAGAATGATTCCAAAACTCATATGAAGTTTGAAGTTCAGCAACTTCCATCTCTAGATTAACTTTCTCAATTTGTATTGCATTTTATAAAGGGATATAATTAGAAGGCAAAACAACATGAAGCAATACGATGAAAATAATTCCTATAATAATCCTAATGCAAGTTGTAGTTGAAATACATGCCCCATGGATTCTCAAAGAATATGCCACTTCTAGTATCTACTTCAAGTTGTGTAGGTATTAAAGAAATTTTTTTGATTGATGACTGATATGCTGTATTTTATATAGCATAATTAGGATTAGTTAATACATTTTACGTATAGATTTAGGTCCATTTAGTGCTTGTAATGATATATGAGTAGAAGACCAAAGACTTGAAGAAAATTGGAAGAATAGAAGTCGGGACAAGAAGATTGAGAAGTGAAGGCCGCGGAGCTAAGCAGTCCGCGGTGGAGCAAGATTCAGTGCCGCGATCGCGGTGGCCTAAGGCCGCGGTCGCGGGTCAACGTTGACTCGGAGGAGGATTCTGTAGTCCGCGGTCACGGAGGTTGTTCACCGCGGTCGCGGAATTCCACGTCAGCAAGATCCGAGGCGGCGTTTTATCTATCTATTTATCTTTTATTTTAGTTGCCTTTTATATTTTTATTCTGATA
This sequence comes from Fallopia convolvulus, assembly GCA_964016875.1. Taxonomy (NCBI): domain Eukaryota; kingdom Viridiplantae; phylum Streptophyta; class Magnoliopsida; order Caryophyllales; family Polygonaceae; genus Fallopia; species Fallopia convolvulus. The sequence continues at coordinate 32,618,483 of OZ024736.1, forward strand.
TTTTTCGAGACTATTTAAGTTTAGTTTTCAGACTTTGTTTTGTATTCGGCTAGACCTAATTTCAGACCTTTTGTGTTTTTCTCTCCTATGGAGAACTAAACTCCTTATATTCTATTCGAGTTGAAGCTTTTCAGACTCAAGTTGTTGTGAGATTCGTCTATTCAGGTTTATTTCTACAGGTTATTTCAATTCTCTTGTGCTTAATTATTATTGATTGTGTTGATTTCTGCTTGTCTGGCCAACTTGTTGGAATTGATATTATTTATTGCTAGATCTAGGTTTTCTCGTAGCAAAGCCTAATCTTTGTAGCAACTCAATTGCTTTAGGACTCGTTGGACTAGAACAATTGAGAAGAAATTTGAATGCATGTTGATTGTTTGACTCGTTGGAATTCAATTGCATGTATCCTGTTTATCCTTGTTCTTAATGCTAATATCCTTATTATTTATGATCGTTTCATGAATTGTTTGGATGTTAAGTTGCATGTCTCGTTGCCATGTTATAATTCTGATCAGGATAGGAATAACTGAAAGAAATAACTTGTTTGAATCTAGGATCAATAACTTGAGGAAGAAAAGTGGATACTTGAATAGAATTATTTTCCCTAATTGATAAAAATCCAACCTTTGCTCTGTTTGATTGTCTTGTCTGCTTTAATTTCCCTAGTTTTAGATTAAAATACCAAAAATCCCCCCTTTTTGTTACTTCTTTGAGTTGATAATAATAAAACTTAGGATACAAGTGTCTCTTGGGTTCGACACCGACTTACTGACTATACTAGTTGAGTAACTAGGGATTTATCTTTGATTTGGCACGACGACTTTCAGCCAGTCAAATTTTGGCGCCGTTGTCGGGGACACTTTTGTTTCATTCTAAGTTTTTATTGCTACCAACTCTGGTGTGGACCCTAGTTTATGGTTCACACTCGTGCTACTGATTCTTCTATTTTGCCTCTTGATTCAGAAATCGAAAGGACTCTTTCCAGGTTGAGACGTGAAGCTCGGGAACAACTCCGTGAATTACCTTTCAACTTGGATTCTGCTGAAACTGAGACAATGGGAGATCAGACTTTGAGGCAGTTAACTGCCCCAAACTTTCAACATCAACCCTTGGCTGTTGAGTTTCCTGCGCTGAATGACGGTGTTAAGTTTGAGTTGAAATCGGGTTTGATCCATCTTTTACCCCAATTCCATGGGCATGGTGGAGAAGATCCAAACAAGCATCTTGCTGAATTTGATCAGGTCTGCTCAAGTATGAAGCCTGCTGATGTAACTGAAGACCAGATCAAGCTGAGAGCGTTTCCTTTCTCTCTGAAGGATTCAACCAATGAGTGGCTCTACTATCTTTCTCCAAGATCAATAAACACCTGGAATAAGATGAAAGCAGCGTTCTTAGAGAAATACTTCCCTGCCACCAAACAGAACAGTCTGAAGAAGAGCTTGAGCAACATTGAGCAACAGGCTGGGGAGAGTCTATATGATTATCATGAGCGATTCAAGAGACTGTGTGCCAGCTGTCCATATCATGGGTATTCTAATCAAGACCTGGTACTGTATTTCTTTGGTGGATTATTGGATGAAGAGCGTAGAATGGTGAATGCAGCTTGTGGTGGGAGCCTGATGAATAAGACACCAACAGATGCCCTTGAGCTCTTCTCTGAGTTATCTGAGAACTCAAGGCAATTCAACAAAAGAACTGGCACTAAAGGAGTCAATGTTGTGGACTCCTCGTCTGTTATAAAAGCTGAAATTGCAGAATTGAAAGATATGATGAAGAGGTTCATGCTGTCAGGAACCCATCAACAATTGAAGGCATGTGAAATATGTGCTGATACACTACATCCTACTGATGCCTGTCCACAACTCCAGGAACCTCATGCTGAGGTTAATGCTGTAGGAGGATATGGACCCCCTAGACCTCATTTTGATCCATACTCTAATACATACAACCCAGGTTGGGGGGCCCATCCAAATCTGAGGTATGGGAATCAGAATCAGCCTCAATATAATCATCAACAAGGAGGAAATCAGCAACCCAGGCAACCCTATGTTCCTAGACCTCCAGTTCAAAATCAAAACAACTCATTCAATGCTGAAGAGATGTTTTCAAGGCTAGCCAACACAGTAGACCAGCTGGGACAGAACACGCAAACTAGCATCAAGAGTACTCAAGCTAGTATCAAAAATATAGAGACACGGATCAGTCAACTGGCTACTACAGTTAGCAAATTGGAGGCCCGAGATTCTGGAAAATTACCATCACAACCTATCAACCCAAGGGAGAATGTGAGTGCTATCACATTAAGAAGTGGAAAAGAGCTAAATAGAGACGTGGAGGTGAATGACGATCCACGAGCTGACAGTACTGATTTTCTGAAGAGCGATTCCGCGCCCGCGGTGAACGTTTTCCGCGATCGCGGAACCCCAACTGAGAGCACAGTGATTCTGGACGAAGCCTCCGCGCCCGCGGTGACCAACCTCCGCGATCGCGGAGACGATGAAAAATCGGATTCTGAAAAACCCGAAATTCCGCGACCGCGGGACCCTCTCGACCGCGCCCGCGGATCTGTAGCTGAGCCCAAAAATGCTTACGTTCGTCCAGATTTCCCTTCTATGGTTTCTCAGAAGCCATCCCCTCCTTTCCCTGAAGCACTGAAAGACACAAGGAAGCCAGATAATGACAAGGAGATCTTTGAGACGTTTTCCAAGTGTGAGGTAAATATCCCTTTGCTCAATTTAATTAAAAGTGTTCCTAGGTTTGCCAAATTTCTGAAAGAATTATGCACTATCAAAAGGAACCAAAAATTAAAAGGGAAACAGAAAGTTAAGGTCAGTGAACATGTCTCTGCTGTATTTCAAAGACGCATGCCTAAAAAGTGCAGTGATCCAGGCATGTTCAGCATTCCCTGCATAATAGGAGAAACTAAAATAGATAAAGCCATGCTTGATTTAGGAGCTTCTATTAATTTTATGCCTTACTCTGTTTACACTTCACTAGGCCTAGGACCCTTGCATGAAACTGGTGTTATTGTTCAATTAGCTGATAGATCTACAGTTTACTCGAAAGGGGTTGTTGAAGATGTCCTTCTTATGGTAGATAATCTGATTTTCCCTGCTGATTTCTATGTGCTTGATATGGATCCTGATGTGCATGTTGCACCCATTCTGTTAGGACGTCCTTTCATGAAAACTGCTAGAACAAAAATTGATATGTGTAAAGGTGTCCTAACTATGGAATTTGATGGGGAGAAATTTGAATATAGTATGGATAATGCTATGAAATACCCCCAGGATGATCACTCTCTATGCTCAGTTGATGTAATTGATCATATTGTACAAGATGTATTTGATACTACTTGTGTAGATGAGTTATAATCTGTTCTAGAGAATGACATAGATCCTGCATTCTCAGATTATGAATTACCTGAGAGATATCATGAAATTTTTGTTGATCTGAATGCATGCTATGACACTCCTGCTGATGCTTTGGCCATTGGGCCCATACCACTAACTCTCCCTAGCGAGAAATTGCATCCTTCTGTAGTACAGGCACCTGAAATTGAGCTTAAACAGCTCCCTGAGCATTTAAAATATGCTTTTCTTGGAGATGGTGACACTTTGCCTGTCATTATTTCCAACAAACTGTCCAAGGAGCAAGAAGAAAGACTGGTGCAGGTACTGAAAGAGCACAAGACAACTCTAGGATGGACTATTGCTGACATTAAAGGGATTAGTCCTTCTACATGTATGCATAGGATCCTCCTAGACGATGGTGCCAAGCCATCCAGACAGCCGCAGAGAAGGCTCAACCCACCTATGATGGAGGTAGTCAAAAAGGAGGTACTGAAGCTCCTACAGGCAGGTATGATTTATCCCATCTCTGATAGTCAAAAAGGAGGTATGATTTATCCCATCTCTGATAGTCAGTGGGTTAATCATGCCACAAAAATATCTTATCATCAACTAACTTCCAGTTATTGAGATTACATTATTCAATGGGATATACTCTTCTAGATTCATCATAATCTTCACACCAAAATTTGCGCATGACTTGTGAAAACTTTTGGTTTTCAAATACTGTGTGGTGTGACACCCTTGAAAATGTCGGTGATCCATACATAAATTTGGGAGCTCATCAGCTGATATCAGATAAACTGTTATCTTCATATCAATATTAGATGCCTCAAAATGGATGCATTCAGAACATTTAATTTGTACTAGACCGGTCTCCATACTTATGTCTATAAGGTGTGGTTTTTGTACAAATGATACATGACTAATGATCATTTACATCACTTATGGGATATACCTTATCTTAGATGTTCTTCTGGACATCAAATTAACCCACGACGTCCTAACTATAAGTCATAACCATGACTAACGGCCGCATGCGTAATATATCGTAACCTCTTTCACACCCTCTTATAGAGGAAGCATGCTTCCGGCATGCAAGAGGTTGGTCAAATATGACCTTTAACTTCTAGTTCAAGCTAGGTAGGTGGTTATTTAGACATAGTTCTGAATATTGTAACAACCCACATTCCTTGTACTACTTCTAGAGTACATGTCATATTTCTTGTACTACATCTAGAGTACATGGTTTGGTATGAGATCTCTTAACTCTTCAAGAGTTTATAACGATCTCTTCTTGTCAAAATTCGATTATTCAAACTCGAATGGAGTTGATGATATGATAATTTACCATTATAGCTTAGCACAAATCTATTGGAATTTGAAGTGTTACATAATTATCCCAAACATCTTATTTGTCAACTTCAGGTGACAATGAATAAGTTATCTCTTAAACCATTACGAGAAGTAAAAAGTTCTGTATTTAAATCCATTTCTATGCATAATACTCTTATGTATAAAAGCATCTACTTCAGGAGATGATCATTGTCACATAAATTTTATCACCTTCTTCAGGAAGTAATATTTTCTATCATTACTCATTCCAGGGAGTAACGAGATTTATTATTTCATCTCTTCAGGGATGATTTTAAATTGTCTCTACTAGACATACTAGCATCTGCTTTAGGAGATGACAAGTTTTAACTTGAAGAACAAATAAAATAAAGTATACAAGTAATAACATAAATAATTAAATTGAAAAGTATAAATAAATAAATAAAGTATAATAAAATATTGTCAACTTCTAGTGACAACAGATTGAATACGAAGTCTTCTAGACTTATTTCCATAACATACTTCAGGATGTGATTATTCATAAGATCTTTCAATCATATACTTCAGGATGTGATTTCAATGAGACCTTTTAGTCACATACTTCAAGATCTGATATCCATGTGGGTATTTTATTATTATCTACTTCAAGAGATAATATTTTTCATATGAACTTTATCGTCTACTTCTGGAGATGATAATTTCTTCTATTTCACTTTTCGAATGAATCGTGCCAACTACTACATGAGATGAATTTGGTTGCAATACTTACTTCAAGGATTAGAAACTTTTATTCTTTCATCCACTTCGGGGGATGGATTTAATTGTTTCATCCATTTCGAGGGATGTACATTATCACTTTAAGGATAATATTGTATTGTAAATTCAACTTTTCAAGAAGAAATAATTATCACTTCAGGGATAATATTATTTGTAAATTCAACTCTTCAGGAGGAAATAATTATCACTTCAGGATAATATTATTTGTAAATTCAACTCTTCAAGAGCTGAATGATCAAAAAATTATCGCTTCAAGGATAATTATTGTGCACTTCTTCAGGAGATGAATATATCCATTTCAAGGGATATATCATATATGATTTAATTTGTCGCTCCAAGGACAAATTTACTAACAAATACATCCACTTTAGAGAATATATATATCATGAAACATTCAATATATAAAAGGCGATCAAACGAATATTCAAACATTCAATATGAGATCATCACATGATATATAATCATATGAGCACTTAAAAATTAACGTAAACAAAAATTAATTAGCAATAGCCATAAAAACATAGAAAGGAATTGAAGTACATGTAAAGAACCGTGATTGGTGAATATCAACTTTGGTCCTGTTCGATCGAGGTTGAAAACGCTGAAAATTCGTGATGATAATGCATTATAAAATATGAGAGAATAGAGAGAATCGAGAGAGAGGAAAGAGATTAAATTCATCTTATTAGATCACCCATAGGGGCCTTTATAGAGAGAGTACAAGATTAAATCTAGGGTTTCCATATGTACATCTAAATAATATATTATTATAACAAGATAAGATTCTACTAAAATAAGATAAGGGTTCATAATTTAAAAAAAAAACTAAAATAAGGAGTGTTTTAGTGCAAAAACACCCTTTTACTAGTTGTACTCGTAGTGACTACGAATTAGCAATTTCTAGATGTATTATAAATATGATATTTATCAAGTAAATATAAAAAAATAAATAAAAAGTCAAAAAATAATGTAAATTCATAGAAAATTTAAATCAAATTTAATTGTTTAAAAATCTTTTCAATAAAAAGTAAAAAAAAGATAATTAATAAGAAAAGATAAAAAAAAATATAGAATTTTTTTAAAGATAAAAAATCTTCTAAACATAAACAATCCAAAAAGGAAATTAAGGAAAAGATAATATAATGTTTTATAAAATTTAATTTAGACAAGTAATTATATGGATATTTAAATATTTTACTTTTTTTTATCAAAATTTGATTTAAGATAAATATGTTTTTATAAATAGATAAAATATAAAGATAAAATAATTTTTTTTATTTTTAATTAAAATTTGAATTAATTTTTTCCACATAAATAAATAGAAAAGAATTTAATTGGAAAAAAATAATAAAAATAATTTTTTAAATATAAATTGGGGCCAAAATTAATGTGGTGGCTAGAAAAGTTACAACTTTAACATATAACTAGTTGTACCCGTCGTACCATGTACGATTACGATTCGCTATTTTATAGATAATATAAATAAGATATTAATAAATAAATATATAATATAAACTTTAATATAAGTAATTTATTGCTCGTAAAATGTATAATTTGGTTAATCAAATATTATATTATTAATATTTTATTACTTTTCATGTACATAAATTTAGATATTATCAAATATTTTTAATATATCTATAAAATATTTTATTGTCTATTTTATATTAATTTCAAACATTATAAATATTTATCATTAATTTTTTATAAAAGAAAATCAATATATATAAATAAATTCGTCAAAATATATATGCTAAAGGATTTATATTTATTTTAAAATATTTTATTTTTAATTTAAATAGTTAAAAAAGAATTTAATAGAAAGAATTTATAACAATAGAAATAAAAATTAATTTTTTAAATATGAGTGAACCATAATTGTTCTGGTGGTTGGAGAAAGTATAACTTTAATATATAGTTATAGATCAAATATTTTAATATATCAATCAAATATTATATTACTTTTTATTATTTTTAAACATTATGATTGTTCATCATTAATTTTATTATTATAAAAGAATATATATCTATAAACAAATTCGTGAAAAGATATCATGTTAAAAGATAAAAGATATTTATAATTATTTTAAAATATTTTAAATTTGTTATCTTTAATTTTTAAAATTTGTATAAGTAAGTTTCAAAAGATATTGTTTATACTAAATAGATATTTGTTTAATTTTAAAGATAGATTTAAATAGTTAAAGAAAATTTTGATAGAAAAAAAGTTAAAGTATTAAAAATAAAAATTAAGTTTTGAAATATGAGGTGGGGCCAGAATCGTTCTGGTGGCTCGAAAAGGGACAACTTTAATATATAATTATAGATTATAGATAGATATGGCTATTTTTATTTCAAAGATATATATGTGATCACGTGTACATATTTTTTCTTATCTTTTTTTAAATTATCTTTTACGAATATAATAAATATAATATCCTTTTTTATCTATATTGGTCAAATCTACTAATGTTATTTTATCTTTATGTTTATTTGGGGAGAAATTTTTATAAATATTATTTTATTTTTATATTTACGTAGAGATAACTTTTTTTGTATAATTAACTATTTAAAATTATTATTTTAATAAAAGGGTGATGTACCGCAATGTGGTCGCAGAAATTAATTCCCCTTTAGTTATTAGTAATAGATAGATTTTTCACATAATGTTTGAAATATTTTAGGAGTATCTCGTTAGCGTTTGATATACTTGGCCCAAAATAAACAAGCCCAAACCCATTATATTGACCCAATAGAAACTGCTCACCAAAAAGTTGATATATTTGTTCCATCGGCTTGCTTTTCTTATTGTATACATTTGATTGATGATTAGGCTTTAATTGGACCCAAAAAAATTATTTAGGGTTGAATTAGAAAAAAGAGGGGAAAGGTGGGGCACGTGGAGATGGAGACAAGAAATGAAGGCGCAGAAGATAGATAAACTGGGAAGCAGACGCTCCCCGGGCCAGCAGCCTGCTGCCTGCATAATGTTTGTTGAGTTGGATTCTTTCACATCATTTTTCTATTTCACTTCAATTCTAGCTACTTTAGGGATTCATTCACTGGAATACTTGATCATCCTATCATGTTAATTTTTTCATTTCTGTGTAACTCTTTGAATGTCTTCTTCTTCTTTTCTTTTTTTTTTTCTTATGACTTATGAGATCGATGTGGACTCAACTCAAGTACAGTAATAGTATAGAACTGACACCGTGACACACACACTTAGCGTGGAGGTTTGACCATTATATATGGTACGACGACTGGCCCAATTCTGACTATCCATACACGCCCCTTGAAGGCATGAACCATGATGTGTTGTCAACTACATTTATTAATTGCTAAATTGATGTTGACCAATCATGATATATACGTAGCCAGACTTACTTGATAGTTCGTTTCGTCTATGACAAGTAACTGGGACTCTGGGAGCCCAATCGGTACGTTCTCTAACATACATCGTCATAGAAATTATCACTTTAATGTTCACACCCCAACCTAGTTATATGAGTTTATGTTAAGAGGTTTAAAAAATGGAGACTATACACTCCACCTATAACTATAAGTTTGTAGGGTAAAACTTCATTAAATTTGTATAACGGACTTATTACACGCAGGGTCCTCAATTTATTAGTCCACATTAGAGTTTAAAAACAGTTTATGCATATGCATTCTTATTAACTACTCCGTATTAAGTATGTTTTTGAATTTGTAATGGAATAAGGCTTATGTTGATATGATATAGTTTTGATATAATACATTTTTAAAAGCTAGGTTATAATGTTATTACGCTACAAGCTTTGTGATAATAAAAAATTAGACAGGTTAATTGTTCAAAAAAGCAGTTGAATATTACACAACAACAAAATTTAACAAATACTTCCAAGACATTTGTACTAAGAATCATGAGATGAGACAATATTTAAGGACAACAAGCATTAAAAAGTAGTCTATAGCACACTTAATGGAGACATGTACAACATAATGACCACAAACAACTCAGAGAGTGTCAACTCCGTTTTGAAGCAAGCAAGATTATTTTCTATTGTTGCTTTATTGGAATTTATCAGAGATTTACCATCAAGATGATTTGTTGAGTGCAGGATAACAATAGAAGCAAACAACAACTAGTTGCCAACAACAACTAGCGTTGCTAGCATAAGAAAGTTGTAACCCATTACTTCTTCTTCCAAAATCTTCAATAGGTTGTTTTCCATTCTTTTTATACACAATATGGCTCTTCTTCACTTTGTCATCACCATCAATCATCAAGGCTTTGAATTTTTTTGGATTGAAACTAATTGGATCTTTGGAGCTTTTCCTCATACCTCCAACTTTTGACGGTTGAGCCTTTGTTGGAGGTCTATTAACAATAACAATCAAAAGGCCCTTCTTTACCACTATGTCCTTGGAGTAAGCACAAAATCAGCAAACTCATCTTTAATGGATTTAAAATCTGACTTCTCACTTTGCACTACTTTATCTATGTTTCTTTGTATTTTTAGAATCCTTTCATACAAACCATCAAAAATCTCATCAACAACTTCATCTTCATACTCAAACTTGACAAATCATTCACAAGCTGAATAGGATAGGTAAATACATATCTGAAATACAAAAAACTATAAAAAAGGCCATCAAGCACTGTCATAAAAAATAGAGTTAGTTGAAATGAAACCATTATCATTATATATGTCATCAACCCACATTAAATTAAATAGTTGTTGATGACAAATAAACAAGATCATACTTCACACGGTTTGATGACAAGAAAGTGATGACATGAACACTTTCATCAACTACTGACATCAAATAAAGTGTTGTTGATGATTTTATAGTTCATCACAAAAATGCCAAACCAAAAGGCAAGACATAAAATGAAAAACATATCAAAGTTTCCCCTTCAACTCATAAAGTGTGGCATGCATCATAACATGCTTACTTGAAACACTATTCCATCTCAACATGTGAAGGGCTTCCTTTGAATCTCGACAAGCAAATTCACAAGAAGTTCTAAAAGCAAGAAATGACTCCAAAATCGAGACTTGTAATCAAACATAATAATTGCTTAAAACAAATGTATAAAAACACAAAGCAATAAAACACGGGACCAAATATGAAATAGTACCATAAATGATATAGGATATTCAAAAATATTATAGCCACATCTATACTTTGAATCCTCAAACATGGAATAATCACATGAAATCTTATTCAACTTCTTCAAGCTTTGGATCAAACCTTCTTAACAAGACCTCTCTATGGATATGCATTAAACTTATCCAAATCAGAAAGTAAGGCAACATGATTTGTCTTGATGTCGACGTCAGAAAGATGAGGGCGCAAAATACCCTCAATAATCAGCAAATGTGCAAGCTTGAACTTTTTCCCTTGGTCGGTAGTTCTAATAAAACAATCAAGCAAGTCCTTATATGAAGGCCTATAACACCTAATCTCCTTGACTAGATTCACTTTAGGAAGCTTAATGTCCTTGAATTGACCACAATTTAACCTAGTTACAAAAGCAAAATTAGAGAGCCCACACCTACATGCATTCCCTCTATTATAAACCATATTTCATGGTTATATTCAGTTTTTAACTCATGCAACAACACTAAATAAATCAGTTGGGAATGCCCTTTCAACTTATCCCATAATCTAATCACATTACCCAAACAGCCCTCACATAATTTAGACAAATTGGCACTTGATAGATGTGACTTAATCGTCTAAAAACCTTTTTTATTATAGAGGTTCAATCTTCCAGGATAATGCTTGGATGGATATATTAGGTAATGCAAATACTTCTGTTCTATATTTCATAAAATGTCATATAAAATTATGAAAAAGAGTTATTAGTGCCCCATGCCCCACTTTGAAAATTTGTTTGCAAAAATGCTTTCTTACTTCTAATGTTACATCAATGCCCAAAAAATACCATAAATGCCCAAAAAAATAGCAAAAATGCCCAAAATCATTCCCTTTCCTTTTTTAGAAAAATAGTAAATAATTCATTTTTTGAAACTTTAATTTACGAAATTTATTTTCAATTTTAAACTTAAAATGATTTCTACTAATTAAAAAAGACAAGATTTAAAAATTTTAAATTAAATTAAAATAAATGAATAGCATATCAAAATTGAAAATCTATCAAAAAGTGAATCTGCTGCAGCGATCCCTCATCCTCTTCTTTCTCGAGCCAAGTCTCGCTCCCACCATTCTTCTAACGCTAGCTGTCGTCTCTCTCGTCGAGCTAGATTAGTCTCTCTCATCGAGCCAACGTCGTCTCTCTTGTCGATCTCGAGCCAGGGTCGTCTTTCTCGATCTCGAACCAGAAAAAAGAGCCTGACGGGTTTTCTATCGGACGACTCGTAGGAGGCGAGGACAAATCAGTGTCAGCCCCTTGTCTTGAGCCCCTTCTATCGTGAAATTCACGCATAGGCTCGATTTGCAATCATCTCATCATCATCTGGACCGGTGCAGATCTATCAAGTACGTGTTGAAATCTAAACCCCTAGTTTTCTGAAATCTAAACCCTAGGGATGTTGTAGTAGATACCTAAAATAAATATATTATAGTATCATAGGTGCTTCATGTTGATATGCTTGGCTGTTTAGAAAGGACCTAATACAAAAGTTTAAGCTCATTACTTAAATGACACTACTACAGTTTTCTGCCTCCATAGTGTTGTATTTTATTTTTGACAGATCATGCTTGGTATGTTTACTAAGGATCTTGTTTTATTGTGGTGAAGATATTCCACCAATGCAATTGAAAGAAGGCTATTTCAGATGCATTATGCAGCTATATGATTGCGTTTCTCACAGAAGTCAATGAACGCTGCAAAAAAGGGATGAGCCTGGCAAAACGGTTGAATAGCAATTTGGCCTTTTTCTGTTATGATCTTTTGTCTGTTGTTGAGCCTCGCCAAGTATTCGAGTTGGTATGTTTCCCTTGAATAGCAAGCGCATAGGCCCCTTTTGGATTTCAAAACTTCTGATGAAAAATTATGTGTGAGATTAGCACTTTTAGTGCAACAGTTGTTTCATTACCAATCTTATAGTGATTGTTTAAACAATTAGTATCAGGTGGATTCTAAAGAACAAAAGGTCCAAGAGTTCTACTGTGCTAGTCATCTTACAATTTCATTATATATTATCTTAGCTACAGTCTTTTCCTAATCTTTCCAATGACAAGGTTACTGCGAAGTGAATTGAAAGCCATAAGTCTAACCTGAAACAAAATGATTTTTTTCTTTCCGGCTTGGGAAAATATAAAACAGTATTCAAGGGTTTGATCTATCCAACGTAATCAGATGATTGGAATGTTGGATTTGAGATTTGACTAAAAGATACATTAGAAGAGAAACTTGGCAAATCTATGTCTCTTTCATCTTCATCTTAAGCTATTCCTATTGTTAAATTGACTTGGGGAATGCTTATTTCATTTATATTTGTTATGCTTTTTTTTATTACTTGAATCCTAATGTAGTAGAATGCATACTTGTATTGAATGATATTCCATATCAGTTCATTCTCTTTTTCTTCTGAACTTTTGTTTTGCAGGTTTCATTATATCTGGACAAGTTTTCTGGCATGTGTCAGTCTATTCTGCATGATTGCAAGCTTACATATTTGCAGATCTTGTGTGGTCATGATCTTTTTGTAGAGATGCCTGGAAGGGATCTGATACGCTATAATATTATAATAATTAATATTAGGATAATTAGTTTAAGAATATTTTTATTTCCTTATATCTAGGATTTAGTTTTATATGCTAGTAAGATATGATTTCAGCATTAATCTTTTCCATATTTGCTAGAATGAGAGTTATTATAAATACTCTCTTATTGTGATGTTAATTAATCAATCAATGAAAATTATCTTAACCCTAATCTCTTCTCTATCTCTCCCTTTTCACGTCAATCTTCTGCCTTTTCTTTGACTCGTCGATTTCTTCTTCTTCTGCCTCTAATCTCCAATCTCTTCTTCAATTATTCCCCAAATCCCCTCTTGTTTATTCAATACACTACTAATACGATACTTAATTCTTAAAAACTGGTGCTTTCATCCGAAACTCAACGATCCCCATGGCCAACGAGGAAGACATAATACAAACGCTGTTATTGGAGTACCGTAATGCTCGCTGGGAGTGAGAGGATCAACGTCGAACTCTGTATGTCAAGATTCATTGGGAAATCTACCCAATTTCTTGCACTTTATTAGAGCAATTGTTTTCGAGGTTCGGAATTAGAGAGGGCGTTGCAATGTCGAATCCGGAAACAAGGTTCCATTCCAAAATCTGTTTCAAGAGCAAGGAATCGGCCTTGGATGCCTTCTACTCCTTCAACAGAAGAAACATCTATAATGGATGCTGTCAATTGGAGTTGTACCTGGGAGAAGATGTGGATGAGGAGGCTATCCCTTCCGCGCCCGCGACCGCAACTCCAACGCCGGCAACTGCGGCTATCAGTCCAGCGCCCGCGGACCCTCAGCCCGCGCCCGCGGCAACCGGCCCAAGCCTGCGGCAGCCAGTGCCCGCGGCCCCTCAGCCCGCGCCCGCGGCCCCTCAGCCAGCGCTCGCGGCCATCCCTCCGGCACTTGCGGTTTTGTCCATCGTGACCGTCGACTGGCCAGTCTTCGCGCCTACTGCAGATGTTGTGACCCCGACAACTTCTTTTCTCAAGTCTAAATCCACAAAGGGAGATCTGAATCGAATCGGTATCAAAGGGTCCTTGCAGAGCTGCTTTGATTTGTTTGTCCGCCAACCGTTCGGTGCAATGTGCAGGGCAAACTTTAGTCACCTTTTCAAGTCAAGGACCTCTGCTGCGGAGTTTTGGATGCTGACTCAAGTTGTGATACATGTTCAATGGGACCCTGGCGGATTAAGGTCCACGATCAGTTTCATGAGTCTCCTCCTGATTTCCGACTTGAGGACAAGTCGATTCTCAACGGGGGAGAATTGATACGCTATAATATTATAATAATTAATATTAGGATAATTAGTTTAAGAATATTTTTATTTCCTTATATCTAGGATTTAGTTTTATATGTTAGTAAGATATGATTTCAGCATTAATCTTTTCCATATTTGCTAGAATGAGAGTTATTATAAATACTCTCTTATTGTGATGTTAATTAATCAATCAATGAAAATTATCTTAACCCTAATATCTTCTCTATCTCTCCCTTTTCACGTCAATCTTCTGCCTTTTCTCCGACTCGTCTATTTCTTCTTCTTCTGCCTCTAATCTCCAATCTCTTCTTCAATTATTCCCCAAATCCCCTCTTGTCTATTCAATACACTACTAATACGATACTTAATCGTATCAGGATCCTTCAAATAGGTAAAATTTGAATTATTTTGTGCCTTAATGGTTTGTTGTTGTTGCTAGTACATGTATGTGGTTTATGTATGTGAACATACATGTTGCCCATGTTGGTGAGCCTTCAGGTTTACATGTGTGTATGCATGTGAGCGTGGGTGCATGTGCACATGTATTACTATATTAATAAAAGTACATACTGTGAATTTGTAGATAAAGCCTTTATAGAATTTTAAATTATTAAGAACAAGACTTAAGATACGTACTCTTATGCAAAGTCTAACACTCCTTTTCCTCACCAACCCACTAGTTTCTTATGCTAGCAAATTCACAATGATCTTTTCCTCCCTCCCTGAATTTACTCTTATTTGATGGTCTCCTCATCCTATAGCTTATATATTCCTGTTAGGGCTTCCCATATGATGATCAATCTGGGTTCCAATACGAAAGCATATTCCTATCTATCTTAATGGGTCTTCTTATAAAACTAGCCAGTGGGTGACAAGCTAGATTTCTCATTTGCAGATGGTATAGCCATGCCATGTGGATCCATGTTGAAAATACCTGTCCATGGGTTCATTATAAGAGAATTACCTTGTTCAGCTCATTCAGCACTATGCTCACTTTCCTGAGGCATGTGAATGTGAAATTGTACGAGCATGGACCATCTTCATGAAGCTAGGACATGAATGTCATGGCACTCCTGGTGCCCCACTCCTTTAGCCCTAATCTTCAGTAGACAAATTACTACCACGAGCAGGATGCATCTGAGCCTAGGAAGTTGATTGGAGAGTTACTACAGGCTGCAACATTGTAGCATACTGACTCGGCTAAAATCGTTGTTGCCAAGATCAAAGATAAATAACCCTAAACTACTAACTAGTATAGCAAGCAAGCAAGGGGTCGAACCCAAGAGAATCGGAATTCTGATCAATCAGCAAAAGCAAAGACAGGGGTTTTTGGAAGTTCAGGCAAATAAACAAAACAAACAAATATTATTGGGGATTTAATCAATTGGAAGAAATCAGAGTTCATTCAATCAATTCCACCTTTTTAATCATTCGATCATTGATTCATCTACTTTTCTATTAATTCCCAGGTTAATTCCAATCCTTATAAAAGATTTCCGCTTGTCCACGGTCCAAGCGAAGGGATGATATGAACAAGAACGCTTAATTCAAATCATGCAAAGTATTTAAGGATAGAAGGACATTAATTCATGCAATCAAGCTACGAGTCTCATGCATAAAATAACAATCAAACACTCTTTCTCAATTCTAGTCCATGGTCCTAGAAAAGAGTTGTTTCAAGGATAAATAAGATTGCACAGACAACAATCAAACTAATCCAAACAATAGAATATCAATCAAATTCAACAAGTTGCGCACTAAGAGAAATCAATTGATAATCATATAAATTAAAACAAGAGTTTTGATATTAACCAAGGGATAGAAAAGTTACCAGAATCTCACAAATTCATAAAAAGGCTTCCTTGATCAAACAAACTCCAAAGGAAATTAGTTCTCCATAAGAGAGAAAAATACTAAAATCTGAATAATTGAAAACTAGATCTAAGAGAGAATTAATAAAACAAGGCTGAAAAACTAGGTTAAGCAGTCTCGAACTAAGTGTACGAAATAAAATAATATCGGAAATAAGATAAAATAGAAAGAAAGAAAGATCAGTCGCCGCCTCGGAAATATGCTGACGTGGACCTCCGCGATCGCGGACCTGATCGTGACAGAATTCCAGCACTGTTTTCGGAAGATGTTTTGACCACCTTAGAGTTGGAATTTCGACTTGGAGTAAAAATATGAATTGTAGCTCTTCGAGTTAAATTTCCAATGATACCAAATTCATCTTCATCCGATCACCGTAGCTCCCGGAATAATGTGTCACAAGAAAATGGCGTCAAAACAACTCCAAATCAACACTTGTCTTCAAAACTCTTGCAATTCTTCAAATCGTGTCTTCGGTCTTCATATGACAAGTATGCTCAAAACTAACCTAAACACACTCAAATCATACCTAAAATACAAGAGTTAACCTATACTAAATAGAGTGTATCACATACCTATGAGCAAATGTTTTCAATTAACCATTGAGCCCGCACTGAGATGAGTTATTCTTCTGCTATGCAATGAAAGGATACAATGCTTTCTCATTAGAGAAGTGACCCAAATTGTCTTGGGAGGGTTGGATTGCAACTTCAAAGCTTGAAAGTCAACTGCTTGACAATCGTGTATGCTTATAATAGGTAACAATGAAACCCATTATTGAATGGATGGGCCTTCCTTGTTGGGAAAAATTGGTAACAACAAAATTCATCCCAACAAGGAAGGCCCATCCATTCAATAATGGGTTTCATTGTTACCTATTTTATCATGTTCCTCACACTAAAATCTATTTTTGTTTTGTAGGGGTGACTGTGGGGTGTACACCATCAAGTACATTGAGTTACTAACCACTAAGAATGCTGATATCTCGGTCATTGAGGACAAGTTAGTAGATGGATATCGAAGTTCTTTGGCAGTGAGCATATGGTACTTCAAATGGGATTCGTCTTGAGTTCTTTGGTTGTGAAACTAGTTTAGGTTCACTTTATTGTTTTTGGGAAGTGTTGTAGATGTATTTTTGGTGGTTAACTGGATGTTAGTAATCCACTTTGGTGGATAACTTGATGTTAGTAATCCACTTTGGTGGATAACTTGATGTTAGTTTTGATCATTATGTGAACTTAGTTTGTGCCTTGGTTTGTGACTTTCAATGAAGGACACTATTTTTGACTTTATTGCGACTCTTTCACTTTCTTGTGTGTGCTGGAAATTGATACAGGTTATGACTCCCTTCATGCTTAAGGATACTATTTTTTATGTATCAAGAGCATGTCCAACTTTCTTATAGGGTGATAGGATAAAAATTGTATGATGACAAGATAATTATTGAAGTATGACAGTATAGCTTTTCTCATATGAATTTGGAATTCAAATGAAACTAACATCAATCTATGTTCAACTTTCTTATAGGGTGAAAGGGTACAAATTGCATGATGACAAGATAATTATTGAAGTGTGACAGTATAGCTTTTCTCATATGAATTTGGAATTCAAGTGAAGCTAAGATCAATCCATGTTCAACTTTCTTATAGGGTGATAATATAAAAATTGTATGATGACAAGATAATTATTGAAGTGTGACAATATAACTTTTCTCACATGAATTTGGAATTCAAATGAAGTTAACATCAATCCATGTTCAACTTTCTTATAGGGTGACATGATAAAAAAAATTATGATGACAAGATAATTATTGAAGTGTGCCAATATATCTTTTCTCATATGAATTTGGAATTCAAATGAAACTAACATCAATCCATGTTCAACTTTCTTATAGGGTGATAGGATAAACATTGTATGATGACAAGATAATTATTGAAGTGTGACAGTATAGCTTTTCTCATTTGAATTTGGAATTCAAATGAAGCTAACATCAATCCATGTTCAACTTTCTTATAGGGTGACAGGATACAAATTGTAATGTGACAGTAAGTTTAGAAAGGGTGACCAGATAGACGTTTCACAAGTAAAAAGGGATGATAAAAAAACCGTCTACATAAGAGGGTTTTTAGCAAAGGATGACAAGATAATGAATGAAGTACGACAGTATACCTTTACTCATATGAATAGGCAATTCAAATTTAAGCCATCAATTTATAAGTACTTGTAAAGCACAGCATGAGAATCAGAGTAAATAATAAGTTAAGCAAATATGTTCATAAATTAATCATAATTAACCAAATCAATCCATGCAAAGCAAATAAATCCATCAAGAAAATATATGTTTCAAATATAGCAAAACAAACATGGTCTAAGTAAACAATAAGTTAAAAAAAAACTAGTTGTATTTGTCATCTGATCACGGTAGAGGCCTTGTACAACTGCTCTGGTAATGTCCCAAACCTTTGCACCTCCCACAACGACGTTTAGACTAACTCTTCTCCCAATGTGCATGAAACCTATTTGTCTTAGGTCTTCCAACAATACTTCTTACTTGTGGTGGATGGCACGTAATTACACTTCTTTCATCTTGTCACTGTCTTCAGGGATCTTGTCATCATTCCTAAATATCCTGACACCCATATCAGAGGAGACATTATTATCATCGTCGATGATTTCATCTAAAGTCATGTCATCCTTAATCGGTGTTCGGTCACACTGGCTTACAAGAGGTGCACTTGATGAGGCTCTCATCTCTTGCATAGAGTTTGGAGTTTGAGACTCAAAGACTTTCTTGTCAACACCCTCTTCCATAAACTGATTCATTTTCTTCTCCTTAATGCTTGTGTACAGATCTATCAGCCATATCCCCTCTTTTGATGATTTTGAATTCAAAAATTTGTAGGCTTCAAGATCATCTTCACCATTAACTTCAAAGGGTGGAACGTTCACCTTTATGGGCGACACATAGTGCAGATGCAGACTGTACTTTTCATAATCAATGAAAAGTTTCTCCACTATTTTATCCTTAAGGGATTCGAATTTTATAGTATCGGATACAACGAGTGCTATTGCCTTCTTGTCCCCCCTTCATAAGACCAGTTATCTCCCAAGACATTCCATTCACCTGTAATTAACTTAATTAATATGTTGTTTCGACCTGAAAATACACAAATCATAATACTTAGAAGCAATAAATGATTATCAAAACAATTCAATCGTAATACTTAGAAGCAATAAATGATTATCGAAACAATTCAATCGTATACTACTTACCCATGGTAGAACTCAATGTGCCTCTACGTTTGTTCGTATATCAAAACTGAATGAACAAATAAGATTGGATGAAAAGATAAGATTAAGCAGAGGTTCGGTACTTTATGTAGAATAATTGGATATTATTGTTTGCATTAAGATTCGTATCTTTTAAGATAAAGGATAGAAAAGATTTCGTAACAAGTCTAATTCGTTAGTAATTTCCTTCTTCTTCTTAAGTCCGTGACAGGAGCACATTGTGGTATGACTGTAGAATACACAAGCATGACAGTATAACATCTAGCCCGACTAGATTTTTACGGAAATCTCAACCCATTAGAATATTTGCCATATCTTTGACTCTTTTTTTTTTCCTTTTTTTCCTCATTAGTTTCCGTATACTATAACTAACAAATCACTTTAAAATATCTATGTATTTTATTTATTTATTTTTACAGTTTTTGTTTTATGATTTTAATTTTTTGAAATTAATAATAATTTATTTCTAAAAAAAATTACAAATATAAACTCAAATAATTAAACAATAAAAAATAAAAAATAAAATTGCATAAATGCTAAAAATGCATGATTTACAATTTCTTATAATGTGGGATACTTTTGCAAACTATTTTTGTAAAGGGGTACTCTTGCAAATCCGCCTATAAAAAATGTTTCAACATTAACCACACAGAATAAACCAAACATCATGAGAAGTGTCATCAATCATACAATTGTCATCAATATTAGCAAATGTCATTAACATTATCAAACATATCATAATTGTCATTAAAATTTCACAATTATCATCACATAAAGACAATGTCATCAAAATATTCATAAACTGTCATAAAAAATTATAAGAAATCTATCAAATATAAACCATGTAGGAATTAGTTGATTGTCTTCAATTATAGCAATGTCATCAAACTTACAAGTAGCATATTAATTGCCATCAATAATGTCAACTAAAACATATAGACTAAACCTATTGTCATCATTACTAACAAATGTCATCAATATTATCAAACATTATCGCAATTGTCATCAAACAAAGGAAATATCATCAGAATTTCACAATTATCAACACATAAAGTCAATGTCATCGATATTTATAAACAATCATCAATGAAATTATCAGTTGCCAAGTAAAAATAATAAACGTAACAATTATCTTCCTGAAAATCGCATAAAATAAAAACCTAAAGCAAAATCACAAATTCAACCAAAAATTCAGCATCACATTCAACAAATACTACGTAACATTAGCCAAATCAAACAGTTACAATTGAAGAAAAAATTAACACTAAACCTAAAAAATCTTAATGCTAGATCAAACAGAAATTTGAATTAATAACAACATGATTAAAACGAACATGAAATCGAAGTAAATTACTTACCTGAACAACAAAAATCGACCGAAAACAAAGAAAAACGATAAAATCACTGACATAAAACAAATGAATGTAAATGTTGCACTTGAACAATCACTAGAATTGAGCAAAACCTAAATCTGACCCGAAAGGATGACGACATCGGCAAAAGCGATTTCAAAAACCACCCTAATCGAGCAAGCACGAACAAAAGAATTAAAATTGAGACAGAGATTGTGCAAGGAAGCAACTTCGTTCCTCGTGGAAGATAGAGCGCGAAAGGAATAAGAGAGAAGAAACGAAGAGCTAAAAACAAACCCTTAAACACTTAACACACATGAAAAAAATCCTCATGTAGCCCAAACTTCCAAATATCCTACACTCAACGAATCCCTCTTTGAGCAAGCACGAAAAAAAATTCTATTGTAAATCCCTCTTTTATTTGAGGTAGATTATCCATTGATAAATTTTTCAAAATGAATATCATTTATAAAAATAAAAGGACGCCACAAGAATACTAGAATCTAAAGTTTATTTGTTATTTTCATAAAAATATATACAAAATTCTAAAAAGTTTTCTTACTAAAGTTTTTTCCAAACAACTCCAAGACAAACTCGAGCTTGGAGAGTCAACATGGGAGAAATTCAAAAAAAAATCTTTATTACTTCAAAATAATTGATCACCAAGAAATGGGGTTGTCAAAAGCTAACCCGACCCGAAAAATCGACCCGAATCGCCCAAAAAATTTAGGATTAAGACCCGAAAATTTGAACCCGAAACCCTAAATAAACCGAACTCGATAGACCCGAAACCCGTTGGGTTCAAACCCGAAAAAGCCGTTGGGTTAACCCAATTTGCTATATTTTAAGAATATATATATATGTATTTTTTGAAAATTATAATACTCCCTCCGTTTCACAATAGTTGTTCATATACACTTTTTTTCTTGTTTCACAATAGTTGTTCATATAATTTTTTTTTCCACTTATACCCCTAATAATTACACCATATTAATTATATACACTTTTCCCAATGCAACTTTTAAAGTATAAAGTAGCTTTTAATAGGGGTAAATTTGGAAGAATTTTTCCCCCTTAATATATGTGCAAATTTGTCTAAGAACAACTATTGTGAAACGGAGGGAGTATATTTTATTATTAAAATATATAAAAATAATAGATTTATTATTAAATATCATTTTTTTTAAATAAAAATATTTTAATAATTGTAAAAAAATCAATTTTCTTGACTTGTTAGGTCGACCCGACCCGCCCGACAACCCGCAATGACCCGACCCGATTTGACCGGTGACCCGTTACGACCTGAACCCGACTCAACACGAACCCGAAATAATCGAACTCGAACCCGACCTGACCGACCCGTTTGACACCTCTACCAAGAAATAATAGGCAAGATTTTTCAACAAGATTTGCATGGTAAAAATTAAAAAACATGATATAGTAAAACCTCTATAAATTAATAGGATTGGGACCATAGTATTTTATTATTTTATAGAGATATAATTAATCGATAAATGGAGTATTTATTAATTTAAAGAGCTTTTTTGTAATAAGAGCTTCCAAGATGCACTATCGTAAAAGATTATACCGTATACGCACTATCGTAGAACATTTTATCATAGGATTTTAGAAGATTATAAGTCGGGACAATCTGATCCATGTATAATTAATATTTTGGTTGCTATCAACCTTGTAGTCTCCCTTGGATAGTTAACGTTCTGTTCCACATGTAAGTCCATTAGACCTGTCAATCGTGTCTGATCGGGCGGGTTCGGATTCGGTCATTTTGGGTTCGAGTTAAATCGGGTTTGATTTTGTTATGGGTCACGGGTCAATCGGGTTGGGTTGTAGCGGATTTTCGGTCTGGTCGGGTTGACCAGCAGGTCTAAAATAACCATTTTTTATGATTATTAAAATCAATTTTTGATTAAATAGTAATATTTAATTATAATATATTATTTTTATTTATTTTGGGGATAAAATATATTATAATTTTCAAAATAAATTTTAAAAATTCTATAAATATACTAAATCGGTTAACTCAACGGGTTTGGGTTCTGTCGGATTCGGCTGATTTCGAATTTCGTGTTCAAATTTTCGAGTCTTGACCCTAAAATTATCGGGCGATTCGGGTCGAATTAGTGGATTCGGTCAAACACAACATACAATAATTTAGAGAGTTAATGTTTTGGTCGCTTGGATAGTTAAACTTGTAGTCCCTCATATAAATATTTCAAATTTTCATTCCACCAAAGAAATAAAAATAAAAATAAAAATTTTACCTACTTGTACTCTTTTAATCACGTGGATTCGGTATATCCACTAGAATTTTGATAAAATTTATGCGATTTGTTTTATAAGGAATAAAATTAGGGAGATTACTAATAGACTAGTGACCGCCCTAAAGTATCCTGACGGATGAGGATATAAAATCACAAATCAACTACAATTGGAACGAAAAAGACCATTTCGGGCATGAAAAAAATTAAGTATTACCTTTTTTCCATTGGGTAATCGGTGGAAACAAATTAATTAATCTAGTTTGTAATAATTACTAGTTGGATCACAACCCGTACCCAAGATTTACCAGTAAAAGTGAGTTACTCGTAAAAAAAAAAGCCTTATTGTTTTTTATATTGTTATACATATAACTAGAGCTGTTAAACGGGTCGGTGAGGTTGGGTCGGGTTCGGTTATTTTGGGTTCGGGTTAAGTCGGGTTTATGTCGTAACGGATCATCAGTCAATCGGGTCGGGTAATTTCGGGTTTTCAGGCGGGTCGGGGCGATCCAACAAGTCAAGAAAATCGAAATGTTTACAATTATTAAAATATTATATTGTTTAAAAATGATATTTAATAATAATCTATTATTTTTATATATTTTAATAATAAAATATATTATAATTTTCAAAATATACTATATATATATTCTAAAATTTTAACAAATCGGGTCAACCCAATGGGTTTCAGGTTTGAACCCAACGGATTTCGGGTCTATCGAGTTCGGTTTATTTTGGATTTCGGATCTTGACCCTAATATTTTTGAGCGGTTCGGATTGGGTCAGCTTTTGACGGCTCTACACATAACACATGCAATAATACTCCGTATAAATTAGCTTTACAAGTATATGCAAATTTAATACATGAAAACTAATTAAACTTTACATCATCTTTGCAAAACTATAGCACAATATGAACCTGAACTTAGTATGTGTTGGGACGTTGTTGGGACCTCTGGTTCTAAACAACGGATCAACGATGTAATTCTCTTAAGTTTTGATAATGACAAACACCATAGAGAACTAATGTGGTTTGTTCAAGTATTTCTAAGGAACGCAGGTACAGCCAAGAACTCCCATGAATGACCAAAAGCCACAGAAGCCTACAATGCAGAGTTTCCATGAAGGGAACTCTAAAGAGGGAAGTTCCCATGAAGTGGGAACTCCCAGAAATGATCAAGAGAACACAAGCTTACAACGATGAAGAGTTTCCATCAAGGGAACTCTGAACAAGACAGTTCCCAGGACATGGGAACTCACATGTGAGGACAACGACCGCTCAGCGCAGATCGCGGGATTCTGACTCAGACAGCCCGAAGGAACAGTCTGAGGATCAGACTGTCACGCTTCATCCAACGGTCCGATTGATCCAAGAAGTTGACCTAGTTCAAACCAAAGTCACATGTGAAGAAAGTACAACTTGGGCATCAAGCAAAGGGCATTTTGGACACAAACGAAAGATGCGACTACCCAAGCTCACTTGGATTATAAAGCCAAATGAATAGTACTCGGTCTGAGTACTTCTCCTAGAACTCACAAAACACCCACACCAGAGAAAAGAAAGAAAAGGAAGAGAAGTCCCCGCCGACGAGTGTGTGATCTCAACGACGGTGAAGCCGAAGTTCCCAAGGACAAGGGAACTGAGAAGTCGGTGTAAGAGCTTGCGCTCTAGATTTGTGTTAGCATCGCAGGTATCAAATGGCTCAGGAACTTACTCAAGTGGGGAACAACACTAGTAAGCCACCAAGGCTTATTACAGGAAGATTTGAAAGCTAGCAACGCCACATGAAGGATTGGATGCGTGGCCAAGACTACCAAGCCTGGTGTGTTATCGAGAGAGGAAACATCGAAATCGATCCAGCTATAGTCAACGATCTCTCAAAGTGGGGACCCAACGAATACAAGTGTATGGAGGCAAACTACAAAGCCAAACAATACCTGAAGAGGTCCATGTGCGTACAAGACTGTGACAGGGTAGCAAACCTTGACACAACCAAGGAAATGTGGGAAGCCATCCAACAAATGCACGTTGGGAACTCAGATCTCCGAGAAGATCTTCAGATGAATGCAAAAAGGGAGTTCTACAACTTCCAAATGGAGATGGGAGAGTCCGTCCATAGCTACCAGTCCCGATTTGAAGGACTTTGCCCCAAAATGGAAGGCTTGGGGATCACCAAAGAAGAAATCACCTATAAGATGAAGGTCCAACATCTCTTCAACGGATTGACTGGAGAATGGGCAAACGAGAGAACAATGTTCAAGGAAAATCCGGAAAATAGAACACTCATGCTCCATCAAGTGTTTGGAAAGCTTGTGGGACACGTGAAGAAAAAGATCGATGATAAGGAACAGACTCGAGCTCATCGAGGGATCGCACTCAAGATAGAGAAGATGCTCAAATCAACCCAAGAACAACACGAAGACTCCGAAGAAGAAGAGGATGAGGAGCTGGTTCTCGTAACAAAGGCTCTTCGAAACTTCTACAAAGGGAAGTTCCAAAGGAACAGTGGGAACTGGGGAAAAGGGTAGAGTTCCCAAAGAAAACCTGCAGAGAAGGACCTCTCCGATGTCACATGCTACAAGTGCAACAAGAAAGGACACTTCGCTAAGGAATGCCCACAGGGAACTGACCGTCGGAAGCAAGGGAAGAAGGCTTACATCGCCACATGGAGCGATGATGAAGACGAAGATCCTGAGTCATGGGCACTCCCAGACATGTGTGGCATGGCCATAGGAGAAACCACTGGGGAACAACCCAGTGAGGTAACCACTGAAACTGTTCTTGATTCTTTAAATAACTATGAAAAACCTGAGCTGTTGAAAATCCTTTCAAGTCTTGTCAAAGATAACATAAAACTGCAAAACAAGTTGGAAAAACAGGAACACATAAATGCTCAATTAGTTGGTCTTGAACCTTGTCCCAACTGCATATCCCTTCTTGAAAAACTCAAGTCTCATGTGTCTCACATCGTAGATCTAGAAAAGGAAATCAAAACTCTAGAGAAAGATGAAAACACCCTCTTGCAAAACCTGAGTAAGACTCCTGACCATCTTGAAGCCTCGAGTTCCCAAATTAAGTTTGTCCCAGCCAAACACGGCATAGGATACAAAGGTGAATGCTCAAAGAATGGAAAGTCACCCCTGAGTGAACATGAAATCTATGAGTGTAGGGCCTTAGAACTTCAATGTGAGAAACAGAAAAATGCCCATCTTGAAGAAAAAATCAAGGTCCTAGAAAGTGGGAACGGTGGTGAGAGAGATTATTACACTGGGAACACTGGACATAGACTTTATGTCCAAATTGCTAAGGGAAACGGGTCACGGGTGTACAACAAAGAAACCATGGATAGGAACAGAATCCAGAGACCACACCCAAAGTACTACCTGGGAGAATACTACAAGACGTGCTGGAACTGTGGTGCTCATGGGCACTACAAGGAAGCATGTCCCAAGAAGAAAGCCCAAACCCTTAGAAACCGTGAGTTCCTAAACAAACAAAAACATCATGCCAATCATCAAAGGAACTCCAACTCTCATGATATCAACATCGCTGACTACGTTTTAAATGAGAATATCTTCCCTTGCAAGGGACCGGGCAAGAGTCATCTTGCCTGGGTCTCAAAACACTAACTTTACCTTGTAGGTGGCAGTGAGAGGGAACAATGCATGGTTCATAGACAGTGGATGCTCGAACCATATGACCGGAAACAAGGATATCCTCATCTCACTCCACACTCATGCCGAAGGAGGCCATGTCTCATTTGGCAATAAAAACAAGGGAGAAGTAATTGGAAAGGGAGAAGTATTTCTAAATGGATCAATCAAAACCAGCAATGTCAACTTGGTGAAAGATCTGGGATACAATCTCTTAAGTGTTGCCCAGATATGTGATCAAGGGAACAACGTTGTCACCTTCGACTCAGACGAATGCCTAATCATCAACAAAAAGACCAACAAAGTGATTCTGAGAGGAAGAAGGCACAACAACGTTTATGTAGTAGATACAGAATTTGAACCACCAATGAAGTTGTGTATTGCAAGCTCCCAAGATGACACGGAACTCTGGCATAGACGACTGGGACATGCAGGTGTAAATCAAATCCTGAAGCTTTATCTACAGGATCTGGTCATTGGTCTTCCACGGATCAATCTCGAAGGAGTCAAAATGTGTGAAGCATGTGTTCGAGGGAAACAGACCAGGAACTCTTTCAAACCCAAAAAGGTGGTGAGCACAACCAGGCCTCTAGAGCTAATTCACATGGATCTCTGTGGTCCCATGAAAACGGCTAGCTACGGTGGAAAAAGGTATATGTATATTTTAATCGATGATTTTTCAAGATTCACCTGGGTTATTTTCTTGAAGGCTAAATCACAAGCATTTGAAGAATTTGAGCCCTTCATCAAAAGAACAGAAGTAAGCTTGGGGCTAAAACTGAAAGCAATCAGATCTGATCACGGAACTGAGTTTCAAAACTCAGAGTTCCTAAATTTCTGTGAGAAAAATGGGATCTCTCACAACTTCTCAGCTCCTCGCACTCCTCAGCAAAATGGAGTGGTCGAGAGAAATAACAGAACTCTGGAGGACATGGCTAGAACCATGATGATTGAAAGTGGAGTTCCTGAGTACTTCTGGACTGAAGCCATCTCCACAGCTACGTACATCTTGAACCGAGCCATGACAAGGCTGCTGATCAACAAAACGTCCTATGAGCTCATCAAAGGGAGAAAACCAAACATCTCACACTTAAGAACATTTGGTTGCACGTGCTTTGTTCACAATAACGACAAAGACAATCTTGGCATATTCGACCCCAGAAGCGACGAAGGGATCTTCCTGGGATACTAATCACAACAAGGTTTACAGGGTCTACAATAAGAGGACCAAGAAGATAGAGGAAAGCATTCATGTCGTCTTCAACAAAAAGTCTGTAAAGATGGGAACAGAGACCCAAGAGAAGGGAACTCTGATCAAGCTAGTAAGACAAGAAGACGATGATGATGACGATGATGAGCCAAGGAAAAGGGATGAAGACTATCCAAGTGGTATCAGAGCCGATGGTTCGGCTTAGGGATCGGGAGGGTCCGCCGTTCGGGCTTGTGAGGGATTCAAAAGTGAGGGGGGAGATTGTTGGGGTTCAATTGTGAATCCCACATGGGAAGTTGGGCTTGAAACAAACTAGTATATAAGGTCATTCGCCACTCCTCCTATCACCAATTGGTTTTGGGATGGAACCCCATGGACTTGTATGCTAGGCTTGGCAATTGGGCCCGTCTCCCCCGTAACAGTATGAAATTTATTTAAACTAAAATTGAGACTAGATTTGAAATCATTTAATCTTGATTAAAAGAGACATATATAATCCTGATTATCGGTCTTTTTCAAAACAAGGTTCTTATCATATATTCCCCACATATCATAGGAAAAATCCTTATGTTATATATACAACTAGACCAACCTGATCGAAAAAATCGATGTCTATAAACAACTATTAGTAGACATGTATTTTTACAATAGAAGTATGTACTAATTAATCAGTCAAGTAAAGTTTTTACCAGAAAAAAAAAGTCATCACGGTCTTGTGAAGGTGGAGTTCTGAAACTCTATTGTAAATTAGTGAAATTTATGAGAATAATCAGTAGTAGATGTGGAGATAGAATAAACTAAATTTAACCGTTAAATTATATTTGGATGGTTGAGATTTAGCCAAATTTATCGATAGAGTTTTTGTTAAACTCCCCCTTAACTAAACCCAAAAGTCAGTATATATAGCTAGGGTGTTTGGTATACTCTCGTTTATTTTTATTTGTCTATTTGAAATTGAACAAATATATTAGTTTTTTTAATCATATCAAAATATCCTTGTTTAAATATTTATTTATTTATATTGAAAATGAAAATGGGACAAATTTAATTTATATCTTCACTAAATATAAAGATTTAAGTATGAAAATTGTATCTAAAATATGTAAAAGGACATATTTTTCTGAACAAAAGTTTTATGTTGAAAGGACAAATAGAAATGAATTGAGCGAGTATATATTATGTTGGCTCGTAAATGCGTTAGTAATAACAGTGAACAAGAGTTACTCCATGGGCAACAGAAATATAAACATCAGGTAACGACACAATGACTTATAGAGGAAACCTAAAGCAACCAACTAGTTACTGTAATAACTGCGGTTTTTAAGGATATTTTTGAATTTTTCTCGGATATCCTTTTAACCTCTTTGTCCGTTTTAACACTTAATCCAATATTTTTGTCGGAATTTAAATCCTAGAAAATTCTTGGTGATATCCTAAAATAACAAAGAAATGATTTTATGGATCGGTGTGAATTCTAGGATTTTTCAGTGGAAAAAGAATATTTATTGGATAAGCCGTCTTTTTAATTATGTACTGTAAAGGATTTAAAATACGGAACGAAAGCCTTAAAAATTGAAGGCAGCGTGATAAAATCATGGAAAATTGGTTTTATTGGTCTACATAATTTACGGGACGTTATGTATTTAGTAAGTTTTTCCACCCGAGGTACATAATTTTACCGCTTTAATGCGAGGCCCGTTCCGAGACGTGTTTTGTTTTAAAACTTATCTCTTCTATGCCTTAATTAGGAAGGAACCACGAGATTGATTCAAGATGGGGCTCGAATCTTGGGAAATTAAAATAGAGGAGAAGAGCTTGAGTGGAGACCGAAGGAACGACGGACTTGGAGAGCCGAAGCCTTCACTGCTGGTTGCCTTCTTCTGCCACCGCCTCATCACCTTCTTCCTCTCTTCTCTTCTTTCTTTTTCTAATTTCTTGATTCAGTCCCAAACCAGAACCAACGAGAGGAATCAGGTCAGAACGACGG
The DNA here is from genome assembly GCA_964016875.1 of Fallopia convolvulus. NCBI lineage: Eukaryota > Viridiplantae > Streptophyta > Magnoliopsida > Caryophyllales > Polygonaceae > Fallopia > Fallopia convolvulus. The sequence continues at coordinate 32,648,542 of OZ024736.1, forward strand.
ATGGGGAGATAGAATTCGAATCTTCACCGTCGGTCTCCTCTTTGCCTCGCGTGCGACGCCGCCGGCGACCGTCAGCCTGTCCGACCACCACCCACCAAGAGGACCACTACCGGGCAACGCCCAGCCATCCTTGGGCTCGGGGATGGAGCCACTATCGAGCCAAACGAGCCATGTGCTCGAGTGAAGGTATATACGATCGAAATTAATTAGCGGGTTAGATGCGGAGCCACCATAATGGACTTTCGGTTCCGCTTTGCTAATTAAATTTATGGTTTTTATAATCTTGACGTTGATACGGTCCTACAGGTTCAAACTGCTCGGGAAACGGACGTCAGGATCTTCAGTTATAGCAAATACAAGTTTTGACACTGATTGGCAGGTAAAGGACTTCGGATAATTACTTGGGATTAAATATTAATCCGTTTGATCCGAGATTTGGTCACCTTTAAGAACTGTTGCTAATGAACAATTTTTATTCAGAAAATTGTTTCAAAAGGGAAGCAGATAATTAGTTATAATTCCGCCAAGATGGCTCCTTAAAGCATAATAACTAAGGATTTATTATATATCGATATTCAGAAATTAAATCGTTTATCGATTAGGAAGTTGTAGAATTTGAGTATACAACTAAGAAGTGTTTCCGTGAGCTCGTTTTTTGAGAAATCCTTTTGTTATATTTGGCAGAAGGGTGATAAAGATTACTGTTGGAATTGCTAAGGATGTTGAGCACGCCTTCTAAGGCAAGTGGACGGTTCTCTCTTGCATTATGGTTATTAAATGAGGAATTGAATCCCATTTAATATTTGTGTTGGGAACAACTTGTGTGCTTATTAAAATATGATAGGTTGTTATATTTGTTAGAAATAATGACCATGTTGTTTATTCAGTTTTGCGATAGAACTGGATTTAGGTCCGTTATGTGTGACCTTGTATGTTGACTCACGTTGAGACATTGTTGTTGATTAAGGTAATTTCAGAGAGGGGAACGTGGTTCCATATCCTCTCTTTAAAACAATATTACATTAGGAGGTGCATAATCCTAATGGTGGGTCATGACTCTTCCCTTGCTCTTCGTGTGAGAGGGGTGATGCGCACTCAAGCTAAGTGCAAGTTTGGCACGGTGCAGTGTAGACGACAGGGTAATATGCCTCTCTGATCTCTACCACACCATATGCAAATATGGTACATGGTAGATGACAATGATGAAATACTCCGGTGATCTCTACAATACCAAAATATTTCGGTAGTTGTTCGAGTCGATTAAAAGCCACCAACTTGTTTGTGAAAAGTTTTGAAAGTAATATACGATAAGTGCGTTAGGCACTTTAATATACCTGAATGGTTCGTCCAGTCGGAAAGCCATTCTTGCTTTTCAAAATGTTACGTGATAAATATGAGTTCCCAACAATTGTTCATGTTTCGTAATGGAACCGCAAGTTGTGGTGTCCTAGCTCTTGAATATGCATACCTCATTCTTATCTTCTATGGGACTGCTAACTGTTGGATCATCAACCGATTATCATTCGGATTACGATGCCAATAGGTTTAGTCACTACCATAAGAACTAGTCATTTTGTTCACTTGCTTAGTCTTTCATTAGACTAACCCTACCACCTTATTCAATTGCATGGTCGGCTGGTGTCCACCGTTGTATACGACACATCAGATATTCTTGGAAGTTGATTTGAGAAGTGAATCAAGAAGTTGATGAAAAGTTCCTTGAAGTTGTGATTGAGCGAAGTTTATGGTTGGGCCACTACAAAGCTAATGTTGTTATAAGATCATTTGTATTTATTCCGCTGTAACGTTTTCTTAAACTTTGTAAAGTTGGAGTTGTGAAATAATAAAGATTAAGTTCTTTTACAATTTTTTGTGGTCTTTTACTTTCATAATTCTGTTTTAAATGAATCCAACTTTTGGATTTTTAGTTTATTCAGTCAGTTTAACGCCTTGGGTAGCTTCGGTTTAGTCTTAATCGTGGTTATTGGCGGTAATACCTCCAGGGTAGGAAGGGGGTGTTACAGTTACCTTAGTAAAACCTCTCCATATAAGCTTCTCACTCAGAGGAGTTCAAACAGCATTTTATTAGTATCACAAGTACACACGACAAACTTAAGACTCAAGGAAAATGAACTACAAACCCTAATCACACCACGAAGCATCCCAAACATCGTGAGAAAGTCACTAGAATCTCTTAGGAGTACCACTTCTCTGAACGCTAGTTTTCTCTCTCGCTAGCCACAAATCCAAGCCACAAAGAAAACATAGAATCCTATACACTTGTATAATGAACACTCTAGGGTTGATCTCAGTTATTTCTTGTCGCAAATAAATGATATTTCCCCATGGGAATCACACAAAATCAGTTACATTCTTTTATCTAATTCACAACCTCTATTCTAGAAGGATTACGCCATATCTTGCAAACCCTAGCAAATCTGGAAACAAATCAACAATATCTCATCTGTTCCAATAGGAGATCTTCTAAAAACCATTGTCCTTATCTATCTACGCGCTTTCTAAATCGCATTAAGAAAACTTGAGAACTTGAGAACTTTCGCAAGCAACATTTTCTCACTGACGCTACATAGATTGACCCTCATTCTCTCGACTTCTAGTCACTCTTGTCACCTATCTTTCATAGTGCACATTCTTTCCTCTTTCTTCTTGGTTCACAAGACTCTCACGTCGTTGTTCCTTGTATCATCTCATGTTACCTAAAACACTCAAAGGAAACACACCATCAACTCAAACTCGTTTTTCATCATCAAAACCAAAGGGAACTAGGAACCTCCCAAATTTTCCAACAATTTCCCCCTTTTTGATGATGACAAACTAACTACCAAAAAAAATCACAAATTTAATAGCCAACATCAAAATTGGCATGCATCAAAAAATTTAACAAACATATTGTCGTTTTTTCACTCAATGGAACAAACTGTGGTTCCCCCTTGATGGAACACTCATTCATACTTACCAAGTTAAGCAAGAATACCCCCACCCCCTTAGACAAGCATAATCTCTATATCTCCTTGTTTCAATGCATCTTTGTATTTTTTTTCCTAACTTTTTTTCCTTTTGGTATTATAAAAAGATGAACTCAAATAGGTAACAATACAAAGTATTCACAATCTCAATTAAAAATACTAGTCATATTTATACTTGCAAAATCATTTCATTATCCCATGGTTCCAAATCAATATAGCGAAATAAACTCAAAAATATCACACACACGATCATAAAAGTCTTTGAAACATTTAATGTGGGAAGTAGTCTAGTAAAGGTAACAAGAGAGATTCCACCCAAAGATTAGAGGAGAGGGGAAATGTCAACAACACGGGTCATGTCTCTTTGAAGCTTATTGTCAATGAGGACCTGAAGCTTAGAGGATATCTTTTGAAGCTTACTCGACATCTGGGAATAAATACTCCCGCCAATCAAAGCCCTACCAACGACCTTCTTGGTAGTCTTCTTCATTGGTGTTCCTTTCAGCTCACCTTAGAACATCATCCCAGAGATATTTCTTATATCTAAAGAGAAGCCAAACTCCTCTTCATTAACCAACTCATACAATTGCTTAGACTGTAGAAACATCTTTGCAAAGCATGGATAGGGTAGTACATGAGCCTTTCCAGTGGACTTAACCATATGCATCATCATGATTTGAGGTAACTCGATCTTTTCTTTGTGAAGGAACTTGTCAAGCAACAACATATCATTTATTGTTATGGTAGTCTTCTTCTTGAGCCTAGGAACAACTATATTGATTAAGAATTGACGGACAATCCTCTCCATGTAACCTAATTCATTAGTCGTGAGCGACCTAGTAGGAGCATGTCCTAACACCCTTATCAAGATCCTCTCCTTTTCCTTAGGCCAATGTCCAAATGTATTGATTTCCCTATAGCCCTCACTAGGAACTCTAAGAAGTCGTCCAATCCATTCAGTAGAGAAGGATAATCATGCTCTCCTATTGTGGTGAAGCCCATCAAACCACTAGGGAGATCCGCCATTTGATACTCCATATAGAAGACCATCACTAAATCAACATCAACTCTCGCTCACTTGCCGCAAAGCTTTTCCCAATCTTGGAACTTGAGAAGTTCCCAAAACTCCTCAAGGAATGCTTTCTCAATTACCAACGAAGCTACTACCTTCTTTGAGTTCTTGGGTGCAATGACATCTCCTTATTCTTCTACCTCCTCACCTTCTTCTGGAATCACATCCTCTTCCACACCAAAGATTTCCAACTTCTTGGTCATCTCTCTAGCCTTTTGTGATTGAAGGTGATACTTGAGGGAACTAGCACCGTCCCCACGCTTCTGCCTTTTAGAGCTTGAAATTTCCTCAAAATTAGAGATGTGGGGAATAGAGAGGATAGAGGCAATACCTTCTTTCTTGTAGCCATTTTGCCTCAACTTTTAGTTTTTTCAAACACCTCTAGGGAAGCTTTGACTTCTTCCATTAATTTTTTTATCGTCCTCTTCTTTTTGGTTCCATCTACTTTTCCTAAGGAGAGTCAACCTCTTCTTTCTTTTTCTCATTTTCAGTTGTCTCAGTACGCTTTTTTCGATGTTGAAGGGGCCATCTTATCCGATGGATCAACCTCCTCGGCTGATCTAAACCCAACTTCCAGCTTAGTAGTTTTGGTAGCCTCTTCTCTAAACATAACAATTGAAGAGAAATCACCTCTAGCTTTTGACACCAAAGATGGTGACGCAAGATTTTCTATGCCTCTTCTAGATCCATTTTTGCCTTCCACTAGGCAAACTCCTTAATTGACATATTAGCGATGTCAATAATAGACTAGTTAGAGGTTGATGAGGCCAATGATGGGTCATTTGTTGGGCTTTGGAGAATTTAAGAGAAGAAAAGGTGAGAGATTGGATGTATTAATTCTTATTCAATGTTGAAAAAGCGGAAAAGAAAGAGAAGTGAAATTTGACTTTATCAAACCCATGGAAGCATAGCTTTCTTGAACCGAGCATGGTGAAAGATCCTTTTTTCCAACATACAACTTAGTTGAATAGATATATTCTTTGCATTGCTGAAAACCAAAGCTATCTTTTTCACTCAGGACTTTTCTACGAACTCAGTCATCGTTCCTAATATACACGGTCAAATTTCACTTCTCTTTCTTTCTGCCCTTATCATTCTCATCACGGTTTGAGTCATCATCATGTGCATCTACGAGAGATGCCTTCTTTTTGGTCCCATCATTGTCACCTTTGGAGAATGTCCTTCATAGTGTCCTTTCTCATGACAATTGTAGCAGGTAATGTCCTTGATGTATCTGCTTATGTAGTTCCCTTGTCTCAATCATCTCTTGCCTTTCCTTTATTGTAGAAAGGATGCATGGAACGAGTTATAAGGGTTGTCCCTGAATCAAAGTCATCAACAATATCCTCCCTCACATGTTCATGGGCTTTCTTGATCTTCCAAAGATCGAATTCTCCTGGATTGAGCTACAATGGCTTGTTGTTCCCAGTCTTACAGAGCAACGTTTGGTGTTTGAAGTCGTCATGTAAACCTACAAAAACGGAAGGAATAAGAGTTGTTCTTTGGGTGACAGAAATATAAATAGTAGGTAATGACACAATAACTTATAGAGGAAACCTAAAGCAACCAATTAGTAAATGAACTATAAAACTTAATCACACCAAGAAGCATCCCAAACACTGTGAGAAAGTTACCAGAATTACTCATGAACACCACTTCAATTCTCTGAATGCTAGTTTTCTCTTTCGCTAGCCAGCAATCCAAGCAACAAAGAAAATCTAGAATCCTATCCACTATTATATTGAATTATCTTCGGTTGATCTCAGTTATTTCTTGTCGCAAATAAATGATATTCCCCCAAGAGAATCACACAAAATCAGTTACACGATCTTATCTAAGCCACGATCTCTATTCTAGAAGGATTGAGCCATATCTTGCAAACTCTAGCAAATTGGCGCCAACTCAACAATAAATTCTCAATTCCCATAAGAGCTATAATTAGAAACCATCGTCCTTATCCATCCACAAGCTTTCTAAATCGCATTAAGAAAACGTGGGAAGTTTATGGTTTTAGCAAACTACAGCTTCTTGCTAACGCTACATAGATTGACCCTCATTCCCTCCGTCGTTCCCTCAACTTCTAGTCACTCTGATCACCTATCTTTCATATCGTGCTTGCTTTCCTCTTTCTTCTTCATTCATACGACTCTCATGTCAAATTTCCCTGTGTCATCTCGTGTTACCTAAGCACTTAAAAAAATACACCATCAAATACAAACCGATTTTTCATCATCAAAACTAAAAGGAACTAGGAACCTCACGAAGTTCCCAACATACTAACTAGCTCCTTATGTCTTGCACAAGAGTAATTGCATGTATATTACATCAATAAACCAATGACATTTAGGGCCCGTTTGGTACCCATATCTAGATATCAGATATGGGTATCGGTCTATAGCTACCATTTGGTGTAAGAGTATATGGATATCAGCCCATATCATGATATCGCAACACCCTTTTGCTTTTATGAGATCTGATATACTAAAGAAAGGGGCGGTATAGCCCATTTTTTCTTCCCCTTTTTTTCACGATGAGAAACACTGTCGTCTTCTTCGTTTGACTGCATGCTCCCACAGATTTGCTTCAACCGACGCTTGCTCCACCAACAATTCCTTTGGCTTCAGCGACCGATGATTCTTTTGGCTTCTCCATCAGTTTTTCTGGTCCAAGTTAGATTCGCTCTCGAGACGTCTCTCAGATCCGATGTTGCTTATGTCGCCTTCTCTGATTTGGTTTCTAGATTTAATTTTATGCCACTCTACGTATAAATTTGGTGTCTCTCTGGCTCTTTGATTTGGTCTCCAGAAATTCCTAATTGCTTAGTGTCGCCTTCTTCATTAGTTAATTTTTTACCTTTAATTTAATTTAAGTAGTATTAAACCTTTAATTTGGAAAAATATTTGTTTTCCTGGAATTAATATTTGACATCTCATATCCAATTGTGTCTTACCAAACAATAGATATTAGATATGAATGATATCTTTCTCGTACCAATATGGAAATCAAATCGCATACCCATATCTCATACCAATACCGATATCGATACCGATATATGATATCCTTGAGATATAAATACCAAACGGGCCTTTAGAAGTGAAGTCAATGTCTCTCTCTCTAACAAAAGGTGAAGTCAATGTAAATTAACAAGTTTGTAGTATATTTATAGTACGTTATATCCATTTGGAAGCTGTCGGCAATGGCATTGTAGAATCCTTCAATATTTGAAACTATTGGATATTGGTACCATGGGAACAGACATTGTTACCATGGGAACAATACCGATTGTTCTCTTGTGTTTTGATAATGACAAACTCCAAGAGATTTGATGGATTGTATGTTTCCATAGTAATTTCAGGTAATACAGGTCAAATGAGAAGTATGGAAGTAAGAATGAGTTGATGCTGATGTGAGGGAACAACGTTTGTTCCAAAGGGAACTGTAGTGTCAACGGCCTCTGCGCTTGGAAAGATTCTAAATAAGGAAAGCGCGTCCTTTCAATTTTGGAAGATTTGATTCTCGAAGATTTAACAACTGGAATAGTTGGTTATTAGAAGATAATCTCTAAAGATAAAAGCGGAATCATATCTCACCAAATTGGGAGTAGCTTGTGATGCAATGAGAAGATTTCTAGGTTAAGGAAAGATCTCATGGAATATTATATTGTTTAAATCAGTTTGTAGAAGATATTTTTTGGTGGAAAAATATTATTTCGTGGAAAGGAAATAATATTATATCAGATCCAAGTCTCTTCTATAAATAAGAGTAGACTTTAGGCTTTCTCATGACCGATCTCGACCGATCTCCATAGATATCGAGCAACAGAGCATTCAAGTGCCATTAAAGCTTCGTCAAGGTGTTAAGTAAGTTGTTACTAGGGTTTTATGTCTTCTTAGATTATTATCTTTACGTGCTTAGGTTGAGAAGTTAGGGTTTGATAGATCTAGGGTCTAGAGATTAGACTAGATTATCTTGGAGTCCCTACTTGCCTTTGTAGCTCGTGAAAGAATTAATAATATAAGAAGTCATTTGAAATCCTCTAAGGTGGTAGTGGTTTTACTCGTTCAACTAGTTGGTTGATCGAGGTTTCCACTCTAAGAGGTCGTGTCAAATTGTTACCTGCATAATTGTATTTATTTCTGTTGCCCAGATCGGGAACAATGTCTGTATTACTAACACACTCGTTCCAACAATTCGTATCAGAGCGGGTTTGCTCTAGATAGTGTGTTCATTGTAGGACAACAAGATGAGCTCTAACAATCATTATGATGTTGGTATCAACAACAACAAGCCACCTTTGCTGAAGGCTGGAGAATACCAACACTATAAGATTCTGTTCGCTTATTGGATTCGAAGCAATGATTATCAGGCATGGTGTACCATTGAAGATGGCGACTTTGAGGTTCCCGCTACTAAGAAAGACAACAACAAGGATTGGGGACCCACTGAATACCAAGGGATGGAGAAGAACTTCAAGGCAAGAATGTATCTGATGAATGCCCTTGGAAGTGAAGATATGCGGAAGGTTGTTAATGTCAAGGATGCCAAGAGCATGTGGGTTGCAATCGAGCAGATGCATGAAGGGAGCGAGGATCTTCACAAGAGTCATCTTCATGACGCCAAACGAGACTTCTTCAACTTTGAAATGAAAGAAGATGAAACCGTCTCAGCCTATCAAGGTTTGAGACACTGGTTAGCCGGCTGAATGCTCTAGGAGTTGATGAAAAAATCATCGACCACGAAGAGAGAATTCTTAGGGTCATCAATGGTCTTCACCCCAAGTATGCCTATACCAGGGGTTTGCTCAAGGAAAATCCCTTAACAAAGGTCTAAACTATGCATGAGATGTTTGGGAAAATCAAAGACTATGAGAAATATCATGTTAATGTCGAACCTGGCAATACTTCAAGCAAGGGAATGGCTTTAAAGATTGAGAAGGCATATGATAATGTCAAAGCTGAGAAGGAAGAGTATGAAGATGACAATGATGAAGAAACAACCATCATTACTCGAGCCATGCGAAATCTCTAAAACAAAGGAAAGGCTCGAGGCAGTCGTGACTGTGGGAACAGTAGAGATAGAGGAGACTTCAAGGATATAACATGTTACAAGTGTCAGGAGAAGGGGCACTATGCAAAGTATTGTTCCCGAGGTAACGATTCTGAAAAAGACAAAAAGGAGGTTTGTGTTGCAGCATGGGACAACGACTCTAAAGATGAACCTGAGTCTTGGACAACTTCAAACATGTGTGTCATGACCATCCAAACGAAGACAGTCGACCAAGAGGTAAACCATGAACAATTTCTTGATACTCTTGATTCTAGTAGTAGATCTGATCTTGTTAAACTTCTGAAAAGAATGTATGATGAAAATCTAGGTTTACAAGATGACTTGAATAATGTTGAGGAACAATGTTATAATCTGAAAAAGAAAATGGTTGTTCCCACGGAAGGTGTTACTGTTCCCTGTAAGACTTGTGGTCCCTTGAGAGAAGAAATTGACTCTCTCCGAGAGGTTAACAATTCTCTTAGATCTGATTTACTAGAAGTTGAGATAGAAAGAGATAAACTTTTAAAGGAAAAGGAGAAAAATGAAACGAATTTTTGTCCCTCTAGACATGGAATAGGTTATGTCTCAGGAGATGATGAGCCTACACCTGATGTTCCTGTTCCACAAATGATAGAAAATAGGGATAAAGAAATTCAGAATCTTAGGCAAAAGAATTCTCACCTAGAACAGAGGCTTAAAATCCTAGAAAGTGGAAATAGTGGGAAAAGGGATTGGTACACTGGTCAAACGGATCACAAAATCTTTATAAAGAAATCTTTAGGTAATGAACCAAAAGACTTGAATGTTGACCGTGTTAAGGAGAGAAGGCTTCAAAAACCTCACCCTAAGTACTATCTTGGCATGTACTATCAATTATGTAGGCAGTGTGGCAAGAAAGGTCATGATCACACTAAGTGTAAGAAGGCCCAAATCTATCAAAACTATCAGAAAAATCAAGGGAACAAGTCTTACAACCAGAATGGTAACAGTGGTCAAAACAAGAAAAGAAATAATCGTCACCACTGGGAAGGGAACAGTAACCAACAGAAATAGAACTCATACTCTCCACCTGTTCAAGATAATAGCTTTGTTTCAAGAAGTGTTAAGAAAAATCATGAAAAACAAAGTCGAAGCAATGATGTTAATCTAAATGAATATTTTGTTGCTAGTCCTCAGGAATATACACGTTTTTATCCTAACCGACCCAAAAAGGCAATGCTTGCCTAGGTTGTGAAGCTTTGAATTACTCTTTTGCAGGATGAAGTGAGGGGGAGCGACAAGTGGTATGTAGAGAACTTGTTTCCATACCACGTGACAAGAAACAACAAGAATCTATCCTCACTTCATAAAAAGCACTAGAGGAAGCATTTCCTTTGGTGAAAAACGACAAGGAGCAATTACAAGAACAAGCAAAGCTAAACTATATGATCACATCAAGGTAAGAAAGGTAAGGCTGGTCAATAATCATGGTTATAATCATATGAATGTTGCATAGATCTGGTCCCAAGGGAACCACAAAAATGTTTTCTCAAGAGAGCGTATTGTGGAGAATAAAAGGATCCAGAGGATAATATTGAGATGATGATGTTGAGACCAGCGAACCATTGAGGCCTTTTGCAGCGGGCTGTGGTGGCGGTTGCACAAAGGTGGCGGTCTTAGCAGCGGTTATGGATATGCTGGCGGTTTTGAGAGCGGTTTTTTTATTTCTAAAATATTGCAGCGGTTATTTAATATATAGGTGCGGTTTTGAGGGATATGACATTTTTTAGAGCGGGCTATTTTAATTGACGCGGGCCCGATAATTTTTTTGCGCGGGGAACGAAACATTTCGGCCCATAAAAACCACAAAACCCTATGCAACCTTCTATCTCCTCTGACTCTCATCTCTTACGCGGCCGAAAAACCCTAAACACTCAGTTCAAGCGCAGCCATGACGGAAAAAGGCGGAGAGGGGCAAGGCAAGAGAGGCGGGTTCGGCCGTGAATTAGGTCGCGGGGGAGGTCGCGACGACCATGGGCGTGGACGCCGTCGCGCCGGCCGACACGTTGAGGAGGAAATTTGGGTTGCCCTGCACCAAGCTCGGCCATCTCGTGAAGGATGGCAAGATCTGTAGCATCGAGCAGATCTGACTCCACCAAGCACATCGGTAGCATCGAGCAGATCAGTAGCATCGAGAGGGAGCTCAGACGATGTCGGTGAGTGCTCATCTCTATGACATTATTATTCCGAGTTCAATCTGATGGCCTTTTCCCTTTCACCGATTTTTCTGAAATGGTTTTTCCGTGTTCTTTAATCGATTCTCTTGGATTTACAGTTTTGTGGGGTTAGGTCTGTTTGGCATATTCAGTCGCTGGATGCCCTCCAGCTTCGAGTTAAAAATGTATGGGTGGTAAACATTATTGAGTATTGACATGCACATTGTTAAAGATGACATTTTGAACCCTTCTTTTGTTTGATTGGATATGTGTTGTCATCAATAGTTGTGATTTGTTGTTCTGACTGTTCCAACTATGCAGTAATCAAAATGGAAAAGGAAGTAGTAGAATGAAATGTGTCCTTGAATTCACTATCTTTTATGTATTCCTTGGCTCAACTGCTCATTGTAGTGTACATTGTGTGCGCTTACTATGAATTGTGTGTTCTTGACAATGGAGGTTGAACACATGTGGAAAACTAACTCTTTTCTTATCTTCCTTTGTCGAGTGTTTTCTGTGATTTTCCTATGAGATTTTCATGATGCTCTTTATTTAGTTCTTGGGCTTCTTGGTTCATGATTACATCGCCCAACTCTAATATATTTGTTAGCATATGTAAATTTAAGGCATTTACTACAGGCTCGTTGTTGCTTTTGTAGGCTTATGTTTGGTATATCATTTTTTTAATGGTGTGTAAGTGTAATCCCAACTGTTTGAAAAATGATCTGTGTATGCTTAATGACCTATAGTCTTACATTCTGTATATTTTTCTGATATTGAAGCTAAGAACTTGTAAAGTAGGGACCATTGATCCCTTCTTTAAAAGTTGGGTGCTTTTTCATATGAAATGATGAGAGTTACTTAGATCTTTTATATGTTTTGGACTTAGTTTAAAAAAACGCGCCTCGGGCGCGCCCAGGCGCGCCTGGGCTCTAGGCGCAGGGTCCCGCGCATTTTAGGGGCCAGGCGCAGTGATATCCAAAAGGCGCGCGCCTTATGCGCCTTTTTCCAAGGCGCCAAAGGCGCGCCCAGGCGCGTATTTGTGTTGATTGTCCGCATTTGTCATCTTCTAGTTATTTAAAAGGCCCATTTGGGTTATTTTCTGTTAGCCCAAGATATTTTAGGCCCAATTGCAATAATAAAATTAAAAACAAATTAAAACAAAAGGAAAAAGGGGATTAAAAGAGATCTGGATTCTGAAATCACGATAGAAAGAATGAAAGAGGAGGCGTGAACCCTAGACCTTGCCAACAGCTTCAGCAGCCACCGCGCCGCCCTGCCCATCGGCCACCTGCCGCACCACCGTGCCACCACGCCGCCGGCCTGCCTGGTACGTGCTTTCTCTTCCCTTCTTATTCTCTTCCCTTCTTATTCTCTTCCTTTCTTCTCTACTGCAGACTACATATATTGCTTCTTTTTTTCATTTTTTTGTTTTTATGCATTGTTTGAATGATTTTGAGCCATAATTGATGCATTTATTTGCTTTTTTGTTTCTGTTTCATGCATTCTCGGCCTCTCTGCAGACTTTCAGATTCTGTTTTTTTGCTTATTTTTTCATTTTCTTACTTATGTTTTTGTTTTTATGGTTTTTAGGGTAGTGGTTGAAATGGATTCAAGTGAACAAACAAGCACTCCTTCTATTGGATCATCCGACACTCAAGACCCGAGAAAAAAATATGGGAAGCGTGATCCCAATAATTACAATAATTGGACTTGTAGTTTTTGTAATAGAGTGACAAAAGGAGGAATATTTCGGTTGAAGCAACATTTGGTAGGAGGTCATAGAAATGCTAAGATTTGCCTCAAATGTCCCGAGCATATGAGGGAGGAAGTGAGGTCATATATGGAGAAAAAAGAGCAACAAAGAGCTACTAATCAAATGATGCCGATAGTTGATCAATATCTTGATAATATTGATGAGGAGGAGGAAATAGATGTGAATTGCCCGAGTTTGAAATCTAAAGGAGGTAGCTCAAGTCAAGTCGGTGGTAAATCCATCCTTCATAAGAGAAAATCGAAGGGTCCCTTGGATATGTTTGTCACTCCTCCTCCTAATAATGTGTTGAATGCTAGAAAGGAAAGAAAAAGCATTTTGGTGCTTGTGACAAGGAGTTACAGGACAAGGTTTGCAAGGATGTAGCAATGTTCTTTTATGATAATGGAATTGCTTTTAATGTGGCTACTAGTGCAAGCTTTAAAAAGATGATTGAATCTGTTGGACTATATGGTGCGGGATTTGTTCCACCAAGTATGTATGAGCTAAGAGTTCCTCTCCTCAAGAAGGAAGTAGACAACACTATGAATCAATTGAGTAATCACAAGAAAGAGTGGGCAACAAAAGGGTGTTCGATTTTATCCGATGGATGGCGTGATTCGGTTGCTCACAAGGATATTGTAAACTTTCTTGTCAACTCTCCAAAGGGCTCCGTGTTCATGAAATCCGTCAATGTCTCTGAAGTTGTGAAGGATGCTTTCACATTGTTTAAAATGCTGGATGACGTGGTTGAGGAAGTTGGAGAGGAAAATGTTATGCAAGTGGTGACCGACAATGCATCAAATTATGTAAAGGCGGGTAAGAAATTTAGTTCATTTTCTTGATTTGGTATATTTGATATTTGGATTTCATTCCTTACATCTTATTTATGATTCTAATACGAGACTAACTCCTTGTAATTTTTATGTCTTTTTTGTAGGAAAATTTCTTGAAGCTAAAAGATCACATCTTTATTGGACTCCTTGCGCCGCACATTGTTTGGACTTGATGTTGGAAGATATTGTAAAACTTTCAAAAGTCAAGAATGCTTTAAAAAAGTGTGTGTTCATAAATGGTTATATATATAACCATATTCCTCTAGTGAACATGATGAGGAGATTCACAAATCAAAGAAATTTGCATCGGCTGGCGGTCACAAGGTTTGCAACTTCTTTTATCACTATTGGTCAATATCATAGGCAAAAGAACAATTTGAGGAAGATGGTCACTTCTCAAGAGTGGAATGAGTCTAAGTGGGCAAGGGATGTCGGGGGTAAGAAAATAGCAACTTACATAATGCAAGACAACTTTTGGAAGAATGTCCATTATGCTCTTAAGTTGACGGGTCCTCTTGTTAAAGTCCTAAGGTTGGTTGATGGAGAGAGAAAACCGGCTATGGGATATATTTATGAAGCCATGGATAGGGCTAAGGAGACTATTGCTAAGAGTTTTGGAATGAAGGAAGAGAAATATGAAAAGGCCTTTGAGTTTATTGATAAGAGATGGGAGGTTCAACTTCACCGACCTTTACATGCGGCGGGATATTTTCTAAATCCAGCATTTCTTTATGAGAATCCCGAAGATATATGCCCAGAAGTTCAGCAAGGCTTTTATAATTGTGTTCTAAGGTTGAATCCAAACCCTGAAACTGTAGAAAAGATCATGAGCGAGATACATGCTTATAAAAACGCGGATGGTCTCTTTGGCCATACATTGGCAATCAAGCATAGGAAGACGAAATCACCTGGTAACATACCTTTTCCTTATAAATTAAATATTATTGATATTTTGTATTTAGAGAATCAATAAAAAAAATTAACTATGTTTTCTTATTCTTTTTTAATAGCGGAGTGGTGGTCTTGTTATGGATCTTCAGCTCCCAACCTTAAAACCTTTGCCATAAAGGTTCTTAGCCTTACTTGTAGTGCTACATGATGTGAGAGGAATTAGGGTGTCTTTCAACATGTAAGTATAAGGAGTATTAAGCATTATAATTACTTTACAATATATTATTATCTCATTAAAAATATTACTTGTAATTTACTTTATAACGTTATTATTTCACAGCTTCATACCAAGAAAAGGAACCGATTGGATCAATCTCGGTTGAATGACATGGTTTTTATAAAGTATAATCAAGCTTTGCAACGCCGATACAAGTCCCGAGACACCATTGATCCCGTGGCCTTGGATGAGATTGACGAAAGTAATGAGTGGTTGATTGGGAGAATGGATGGAAACTCTTCTAGTGATGATGAGCTTGTGTTTGATAATGATGATTTAACGTGGAGTGTGGTTAGTAAAGCCACCGGGGCCAATGATCCCATTTATGCCACTAGAGGTGCAACAAGGGCAAGTAAGGATGCCCCGAGATCATCTCAATCTAAAGGAAAGGGTGTTGCTTCGAGCTCTCGTGAAGTTGTGTTGGATGATGAGGAGGATGAGATAGAAGAGGACATTGGCAAAGATGAAGATTATGGAATGGATGAGGATGAGGAAGACTATAATGACGAGGATGAATTTGATGATTCCGATGACATCTAGTGTTTTAGTGGTCCATCTAGTAGATTAGTATTATGCATGATGTTTTCTTTGCTTTAATTACTTTTTTAGTTATGGATTTATGGTGTTTGTGTTATTAAGGATGTTTACTTGTGTGTTTTAACGGTATCTAGAACTAAGTTTGAATTGCTTTCCTTTCTCAAGTTATGCATTTACAAGTCAAGTATTATGTTGTTTTGAATGTTAAATATGGTCTAGAAATGATTTCAAAGGTTTTTGAGACTTTAGTGCGCCTTGTGTCAAAAAGGAGTGCGCCTTCGCCTTGCGCCTTGCGCCCAGGCTCCAGGGCCATTTGCGCCTTGGTGCGCCTTGTGCCTTTTAAAACTAAGGTTTTGGATAAGATTTTTGTGCAAGAACTACTATGTTGACTGCATAATGAGTTTTAAATTCAAAGTTTGATTATGTTAACAAGTACTTTCACGAATTCTTTCTGCCAAACTCGTAGTGCTTATATGTTTTGGATCAGATTATTGTGTAGGGAATCTTGCTCAATGAAACATCCGTGGGCGGGTGTCGAGCATAGTAGTGCACTACTTGGTCCTGAGGTTTTTTTTTTTGTATTTCTATGAATTTTTTTTGCAGTCTCTATTAGTCTACTCTACTCTACTCTGAACATTTATCAATAAACTAGTGATGTGGTTTTGTGATTCAAAAAGGTCGAAGTCTCAGTACTCTGCATTTCTTCACTTCTCACTCTATTTTTATAACATTAGAGACACTTTCATATCACAATTTGCAATTCCCCTATATATTGATTATACATTCATATAGTAGTCTTATTGTTTCAAAACTTTTGTTCTACCTCTTGAGACTCTGAAGCTAGAGTATACAGTACTTAGTGAACATAAACATATGTTAGAGCTCATTAAGAATCCTGCTAGCACTCAAGGTTTCAGATGCTTTTGGAAGGGGACTTGATTAATATTTTTTGTACAACTCCATTCAAAGCTATCAACTTTTGTGCTTATGACATGTACAGGAAACAACTAACCAAAATGCTTTAAATGAGGAAATGAAGCATATGTAGAGATTCATAGAAGGTGCTACATGGATTAAGAGATACATGATTAAGAAAGAATGGATTCCAAAGCACCAACAACAGAACTCATAAATGAAGAACACAAATCCGGTGAGTATTTCAAAGGATTATGGTTTGTTTTCAACTAAGTTCTTAGTAATACTAGGTAACTGGTCTATACAAATCAGGTGACTACTTTACATATTCAGTTAAGTGAACCCTCTAGTAAATATTGTGAATGTAAAGTCGATCATTAGGTCCATAGAATTTTAGATAAAATATTGCAGGATCAATTCTTTCAATGCTATAATTTGAGATTTCAGAAACTGAAAAATGATGAGTTTGTTTGTTTGCATGATGATTAACGCCTTCTTCGTAGAAAGTAGAAGATTGAGAAGAAGGTATGTACATGTTAAGATTCAGAAGGAAAAAAGAAAATCAAGTTAGGTGCTAGATGCCGAGAGTGTTTGTAATATGCATTGCCTGTTTTATTTACTTGCTCTCAGATGCTTTTGGTTTGATGATTTTGCAGGTGCTTTTGGTTTGATGATGATTAGGTTGTACAAATGATGGCCAAGCATATTTTATGGGAGGTTCTTATTTGTAACTAGTGAAATTTACAGCATTTGGAAGAATGGAAATTGCATTTAGATTTTTGTAGAATTCCTTGCTTTTGGCTTGTGATGTTATAAACACTTATATTAGTTGCTTTTGGTCAACACTTCAAAGCATAATTAGTTGGAATGCTCTATGTAAATAATGATGGTATAATATTATTATGGCTTCTCATTTTTATTGAGATTTGTGTTTTTGTGTATGTGCATATGTTGTAAAACATTTTATATGCTATAATATTTAATTTAATAGGGAATTATTAGAAAACATGCAACCAAATGTATATTGAAATGTCTATTATGAAACCGCCACAATAGCAATACAATGTTCTATGATTGACCCCAAAAACCGCAGCTATTGACCCTAAAAAGCGCTGCAATTGATCCCAAAACCGCTGCTATTGACCCCAAAACCGATGCTATTGATCCCATAACCCCTGCTATTGATCTCAAAACCGCCGCTACTGATCAAGAAAATTGCCACTATTATTAAATTAACCGCCGCAATTGGCGATGGTAAAAACCGCCCCCATAGATGCTATAATGGCGGTTTTTCTACTCTATTACAACGGTTGAGGATGTCGATTGGAAACCGCCGCCTTACCACTAAAAAACCGCCGCTATTGACCTATAGCAACGCCAGCAGATAGAGCGGTTAGAAAACCGCTAGCATAAGCCTTTTGTGGCGTTTTTAGACCATATTGTAGCGGTTTTTGGCCACTGCAATATGTCTTAATTGTAGTAGTGGTATCTGATGAATGCCCTTGGAAGTGAAGATATGCGGAAGGTTGTTAATGTCAAGGATGCCAAGAGCATGTGGGCTGCAGCCGAGCAGATGCATGTAGGGAGCGAGGATCTTCACAAGAGTCATCTTCATGACGCCAAACGAGACTTCTTTAACTTTGAAATGAAAGAAGATGAAACCGTCTCAGCCTATCAAGGTTTGAGACACTGGTTAGCCGGCTGAATGCTCTAGGAGTTGATGAAAAAATCATCGACCACGAAGAGAGAATTCTTAGGGTCATCAATGGTCTTCACCCCAAGTATGCCTATACCAGGGGTTTGCTCAAGGAAAATCCCTTAACAAAGGTCTAAACTATGCATGAGGTGTTTGGGAAAATCAAAGACTATGAGAAATATCATGTCAATGTCGAACCTGGCAATACTTCAAGCAAGGGAATAGCTTTAAAGATTGAGAAGGCATATGATAATGTCAAAGCTGAGAAGGAAGAGTATGAAGATGACAATGATGAAGAAACAACCATCATTACTCGAGCCATGCGAAATCTCTACAACAAAGGAAAGGCTCGAGGAAGTTGTGACTGTGGGAACAGTAGAGATAGAGGAGACTTCAAGGATATAACATGTTACAAGTGTCAGGAGAAGGGGCACTATGCAAAGTATTGTTCCCGGGGTAACGATTCTGAAAAAGACAAAAAGGAGGTTTGTGTTGCAGCATGGGAAAACGACTCTGAAGATGAACCTGAGTCTTGGACAACTTCAAACAGGTGTGCCATGACCATCCAAACGAAGACAGTCGACCAAGAGGTAAACCATGAACAATTTCTTGATACTCTTGATTCTAGTAGTAGATCTGATCTTGTTAAACTTCTGAAAAGAATGTATGATGAAAATCTAGGTTTACAAGATGACTTGAATAATGTTGAGGAATAATGTTATAATCTGAAAAAGAAAATGGTTGTTCCCACGGAAGGTGTTACTGTTCCATGTAAGACTTGTGGTCCCTTGAGAGAAGAAATTGACTCTCTCCGAGAGGTTAACAATTCTCTTAGATCTGATTTACTAGAAGTTGAGATAGAAAGAGATAAACTTTTAAAGGAAAAGGAGAAAAATAAAACGAATTTTTGTCCCTCTAGACATGGAATAGGTTATGTCTCAGGAGATGATGAGCCTACACCTGATGTTCCTGTTCCACAAATGATAGAAAATAGGGATAAAGAAATTCAGAATCTTAGGCAAAAGAATTCTCACCTAGAACAGAGGCTTAAAATCCTAGAAAGTGGAAATAGTGGGAAAAGGGATTGGTACACTGGTCAAACGGATCACAAAATCTTTATAAAGAAATCTTTAGGTAATGAACCAAAAGACTTGAATGTTGACCGTGTTAAGGAGAGAAGGCTTCAAAAACCTTACCCTAAGTACTATCTTGGCATGTACTATCAATTATGTAGGCAGTGTGGCAAGAAAGGTCATGATCACACTAAGTGTAAGAAGGCCCAAATCTATCAAAACTATCAGAGAAATCAAGGGAACAAGTCTTACAACCAGAATGGTAACAGTGGTCAAAACAAGAAAAAAAATAATCGTCACCACTGGGAAGGGAACAGTAACCAACAGAAATAGAACTCATACTCTCCACCTGTTCAAGATAATAGATTTGTTTCAAGAAGTGTTAAGAAAAATCATGAAAAACAAAGTCGAAGCAATGATGTTAATCTAAATGAATATTTTGTTGCTAGTCCTCAGGAACATAAACGTTTTTATCCTAACTGACCCAAAAAGGCAATGCTTGCCTGGGTCGTGAAGCCTTGAATTACTCTTTTGCAGGATGAAGTGAGGGGGAGCGACAAGTGGTAGGTAGAGAACTTGTTTCCATACCACGTGACAAGAAACAACAAGAATCTATCCTCACTTCATAAAAAGCACTAGAGGAAGCATTTCCTTTGGTGAAAAACGACAAGGAGCAATTACAAGAACAAGCAAAGCTAAACAATATGATCACATCAAGGTAAGAAAGCTAAGGCTGGTCAATAATTATGGTTATAATCATATCAATGTTGCATAGATCTGGTCCCAAGGGAACAACAAAAATGTTTTCTCAAGAGAGCGTATTGTGGAGAATAAAAGGATCCAGAGGATAATATTGAGATGATGATGATGAGACCAGCGAATCATTGGACGCTTTCGGCACTGGGAACAATACTACAAACTTTGGATGTAACATGAGTAGTTCCCAGGGAAACAATGATGATATTGTTGATACCACAAAAGTTCTTGACAATGTTCGTGACATTTTAACTGATCCCACTTCAAATCCCGAAGAAGCGCTTGGTGCCACTTCAACAAAGGACTTCGAGACCTATGTTGGAGGGAAACCATGCGTTCGGGGGGAAGAGGCGGGATTAGAGTCAATTGATGTCATGAAAATTCAAGTCAAGAACTAGCAACAAGAAGCAATGTAAACCACCACAATTGAGGGCTATAAGGTGGAATGAAGCATTCAAAGGAAAGAAGATGGAACGACAACCTGTGTCGTTGTTACCAAATTAACAATCCAGGTAAGTATTTCTATTCTTATTCTTGATTTTTGTTGTGATTAGCTCTTTGTTCCATAGAATTGCATGCATCCATGAGAGTCTTTAGATGTATCTATGTTGGGTTGAAAACTAAGTTGATGATATCCTTACCAAAGCATTGGACAGAAAACCTTACGAGCATCTGAGGATGCTCATAGGAACAATCACCTTGAACGTGCAAGTCCCGGTCCATTATTCCCTCAGTGATTAGTTAAGATGATCAAAACTATATAGGGAACGATGATTTCAGTTGCTTACTTTTCTGATTATGATGTCTTATGGTGATATGCTTGGTGAAGTGCACATCCTTTCATGATTACATGCATGTAATTTCAAAAATTGTCATGGAACAGTAGCATAAGCATAAAAGCACTTCTTTTTAGCCCATAACGACCAACTTGATCTATTTTATCCCTCATTATAAGCTGATATGATAATTGGTCGTACAACCGTCCTAAGCCATGGTCCAAGTAAACGTTTCCTATGAGCTTGATTATTTTTATACCCCCCAACAGGACTCAATTACTTGGACTACTAAATGTTCCCTGCCATGGTTTGTTTGTTTGGATATGCTATTTTTGTCTTCTGACCCCCTTGCTATCCAATCCAGCCTTTTCATTCCATTCATGATGACGAGGAAGGGAACAATGATTATCAAAGTTCAAAAAAAAAAAGAGAAAAGGGAATGTGGTTTGAAGGCGGAATAAAAGAAGTTGAGTGGCTAAGTATGCGCCAAAAGAAAAGAAAAGAAAAGAAAAATGAAAGAAAAGTGATCTTCAAAGATTCTTGGTCAAAGAAGTTAAAGGGGATAAGGGAACAATAACAGAAAAGGGCCAAATGAAGTCATAGTTAAATGAGAAGTTGGATATGATTTGGAGATGCTAATGAAGGATGATGAGAATAAGAAACCCTGAGTCAAAATCATGAATGGATCCCTCTTTCTTCCAGCCGTCATTTCCTCCACTAAAAGGTTTTCTTTTGGTGTTTTTGCTTACTGTTCTCGTGACTACCTATGATTTTACTTTTCTATGTGTCTGTGATGGTTATGTAATCTTTGCCCAAATGTTACAATGACAACTTTATGATGATGAGTTTAAATTCTGTGCATTGTTCCATTAGTATGGTATTTTGATCATTTGATGATACCAAAAGGGGGAAGTATGGAAAATTGCAGAGATGCACTTGTTTACAGGTTCAAAAAATGGTTCTCTAGGGAACAGTTCAAAAGCTGAGGGGGGACAATATCACTTGGTTGTTGGTATGGTGAAGTCCTATTAAGGGGAAACATTTGTTTGTTTCATACACATGGTGTGTCTGTTTATCAACTTCATAGATGATAGGGCAATTTTATGGTATTAGTTTGTCATCATCAAAAAGGGGAAAATTGTTGGATATTGTTACCATGGGAACAATACCGATCGTTCTCTTGTGTTTTGATAATGACAAACTCCAAGAGATTTGATGGATTGCATGTTTCCATAGTAATTTCAGGTAATAAAGGTCAAATGAGAAGTATGGAAGCAAGCATGAGTTGATGCTGATGTGAGGGAACAACGTTTGTTCCAAAGGGAACAGTAGTGTCAGCGGCGTCTGCGCTTGGACAGATTCTAAATAAGGAAAGCGCGTCCTTTCAACTTTGGAAGATTTGATTCTCGAAGATTTAACAGCTGAAATAGTTGGTTATAGAAGATAATCTCTAAAGATAAAATCGGAATCATATCTCACCAAATTGGGAGTAGCTTGTGATGCAAGGAGAAGATTTCTAGGTTAAGGAAAGATCTCATGGAATATTATATTCTTTAAATCATTTTGTAGAAGATATTTTTGGGTGGAAAATATTATTTTGTGGCAAGGAAATAATATTATATCAGATCCAAGTCTCTTCTATAAATAAGAGTAGACTTTAGGCTTTCTCGTGACCGATCTCGACCGATCTCCATAGATATCGAGCAGCAGAGAATTCAAGTGCCATTAAAGCTTCGTCAAGGTGTTAAGTAAGTTGTTACTAGGGTTTTAGGTCTTCTTAGATTATTATCTTTACGTGTTTAGGCTGTGAAGTTAGGGTTTGATAGATCTAGGGTCTAGAGATTAGACAAGATTATCTTGGAGTCCCTACTTGCCTTTGTAGCTCGTGAAAGAATTAATAATATAAGAAGTCATTTGAAATCCTCTAAGGAGGTAGTGGTTTTACTCGTTCAACTAGTTGGTTGATCGAGGTTTGCACTCTAAGAGGTCGTGTCAAATTATTACTTGCATAACTGTATTTATTTCTGCTGCCCAGTTCACTATTCCCGTGAGAACAGTGTCTGTATTACTAACACACTCGTTCCAACAGAAACCCTTCATCAATTAATTACACCAACATATCAATTTTATTGTTTTTTTTTCTTTTATGTCATTCCGACGAAGAGAGCCTAGAGTTCAGTGAGACACGGGAAAATTATTTGCATGTAGGGCAGCTTAAAATGCAAAGGAATCTATCAGTTTTTTTGTGTCCAAAGTCCAAACATTGATTATGTTCTTAGTTTATTTTACCAATTAAATATTCCATTCTTCCATCATATATGATGTCATGTAACCGTTGCTTTGCCAGAGATGCTGAATAATATAATATAAAATCTCAATCTTAGCATATAATTAACACACTGATTTCATTGTTAATTAAGCAGCGTCCGGAGCTCAAAATCTAATGCTGGCATGGCATGAATTTGAATTTTGTATCCATGATTAAATATCTTTATACAATAGAAGAGAGATTATAAGCCGAAGTTTCTTGGAGGTGTGACATTAAGAATTGCGTTTTCTCAAGGGAAAATTTACAAGAATGATCATTTAAAACTGTATTCTCTTTGTCGAACTTATAGTACAGATCTTATTATCTTAATCCAATTCTAGCAATAATGGTAATAATGGAAAAGCAATTTAAGTCGATCAACCCATAAGACATTGAAATTTAAGAAACAATCAAAATATAAATGCTTGATGTAGACAGGATGTCAAAGCGCATAGAAAAGAAATTTTACAGTCGGAAATCGCGTTTTCGACAAAAGTAATTTCTGTTGAGAGAGTTATCACACACGGAAAAATTGGGACAAGAATTACCTACGATATAAACTTATGAGTTACTCCACCCATTGTGATATGGTTTTGAGTTAAAACTTCATTGGACTTGTATGTTAACCCGTTATTGCACGACCCCCAACCCAAATTATTAAGGGGCTTTTCGAGCATTTAATATCGTTTCAAGGTTTAGGATTTAGTGTTTTTCGAGATTTTTCACAATTTTCGGATTTTAAACCTTTTAGACTTTCAAAAAAAATTAGGAATGAAAAAAAAGGGACATAGGAAGTAGTTAGTACATAGGGTGTGTTTGTTAGGTACCAAAAACTAGTTGGAGTTTTCCAACTAGTTGCAAAAACTTGTATAAACGTTGTTTGTTTGACACATAAAAACTAGCAACTAGTTGTAAAACTAGTTTTTTGACAAAGCTAGTTTTTAAAGCTTTTGCACTAGTTTTTAGTAGTTTTTCGAATTAAAAAAATAATTATTTCCTAAATAAGAATAACTCTATAATAAAATAAAAATTTAAATTATTAATTACTACAATAAACTAGTTTAACATTACCAAACACTGTTTATATATATTTTTAAAACTTCAACTAATTTTACAGCTAGTTTTACAACTTCAACTAATTTTGCAACTCCAACTAGTTTTTTTGGTGACCCATAGTTACCCTATCCACCTTTCTTTATTTATGTACGGTTAATATATAGTAGCAAGGTGGCATTAAGTATACAAAATTTTTGAAAACATGTAGTGATTTAATAACGCTAGATGAAAATAGGATCGGAAATTTGACATTGATAAATCCAAGTTGCAGCTAGGTTAGAAGGTACTCATAATATGTTTTGACCAAAAAAAAAAGTTGTCATAATCTTAATATATTGATATGTTGTTATGTTCATAGGTTTGGGAGGAACAACATTCTTTACGGGGTCCAACCATACTCTAATCAGATACATGTATGAAATATCGAACCGGGCAAAGGCCAACCCATCAAAAACATTATTGTTATGCTCGTAGTCTTCCAAACCAATAATCGTAATGTTGGGAAGTATATGTGAATAATCTATCTAATTTAAAATTGTTCTGCTTTTGTTGATGATAGAGGTTCCTTTAAAAAGTCTTTACACAAGGGAGAATAATCTATCTAATTTACATTAAATATATACAAATAAATTAAATATTGCACCCAAAAAAATTAGGGGGCATATACTAACGGAAAGTGGATCGTCCTAGAGTATTTTTACGGATGAGGTCCCTAAGTCCTGAATTAGCTACAAACCAAAAAGAAGAGATAAGACAGAACGAGACGACGATGAAGTCCGCAACAATATTGACCTCACGAGAGATGTGAGAGATGCACAATATGATGGTGTTTGAACGAATCAACTCAATTTCTTTTGGGACAACTTCAATCACCTTGAACGGCTTTAATCAAATGAAGCTTGTCTCTCTCTATTTGAATGTGGGTGACGCCACATCGGGTGACCTCAAGGATCCCTTATCCCGCAATGGCCTCAACTATCAACATAGAGAGCCTGCCAAAAAGACCCCATCAAAGTGAATAGTTTTGCCCAAATAGTCACAAAGGATAAACGCAAAAGAAGAGACATTATTCAGGTTGAAGACACCATCAAATTTTAGTTAGGAAAAATTTTGTTTGGGTTTTTCCTACTCGATTTTAGTTCTCCTCCTTTTGATTTTCGTTTCATTACTAGAGTGGGAGGGGTATGAGGGTTGCTTAGAAGAGCTAGCAGTTTTCTAGTTATTCTTTTGGTTTCTAATGAAACCATCAATGTTGTTTTGCTTGCTTTGTAGATAATTGTTATTGGTGTCAAAGGGTTTCATATTCCTGAAGTACAAAATACTTCATTGAGAGGATGTTATCCATTCTAGTTCATCTTTGGAGATCTTAGAGCGAATCCTAGATGAATTGGAATGGTTACTTATTTTAAGGGTTGATTAAGGCCACTATGTGAGCGGTGTGGCCATTGATGGATTTCAAGATATGTTTTGCGTGTGGACATTTGATCAGGAGGTGTGAAGTGTCTTTATTCGGATTGTCACAAGCCACACAACCTTGTGGAACGAGTATGTGATTTTTCGCAAGTCTCATTTGTGCAATGGTGAGGAGGTTTAATCCTCTCTCATTTTTCTCCCTCCTTCTCTCTTTTTAACACCTCATTTTCTTTATCATCCACCTCACTTTCCAGTACCTCTTTCCTCTTCCTCTTCCTCTTTTTGTATTTTTCTTCACAACAAAAGGTATCATCTTTCATTTATTCACCACATATTTTATATCATTCAATATTTTTACAAAATTAATTACTCAAATGAATTAATAATAAATTGTATTTACTTTACTAATTTAGTCCAAATAATAAAATTGTGATTAACTTATGATTAATATAAAAATACCTTTAAACACAATAAAGTACAAAAAATGTAAAATAAAAATTACATTAAGCAAAAATAACAACAACCTTTGACTTGTTTGGATTACTACGGATGATTCATGAAATGGAATAGTGAGGGAGAGAAAATGTAATAGATGATGAATCATATGACAATATTAGACTCAATTTATATACAAAAAATTATAAAAATTGATTTTTTTTAAAGTCACATTTAATTATGTTTTTGTTGGAAACTTATTAGTTGTGGATTGAAATGAAATAAATGAAATTGGTTGAATGTTGGAAGGACACATGTCAAATAGTAAATAGGTGAAAGTACACATTTGGACACAAAGGCCAAAGCTTTCATTTCGGATTACTTGCATTTTTCTTGAAAGAGGATTATCCTTCAAGTTTCTACAACAAGGAGGACCTCCTCTATGAGGAGAGAGTACGTACAAAGAGGTAGTGGCGGAGGGAGGGGGTGCGGGCCCCCACCGACGGAGGGAAGAGCGGGACTTTGTAGTGAACCGTCCCCAAGGAAGGAGTGGGGGCAGGGGCGGAGAAGAAGATAGGGGGACGTTGGGCGTGGGCGGTGTGCAATGGCAATCGGCGAAGTCAGAGATTTCGGAGACCGGAAGTCGAGGAATGGCATCAGATCCCGTCCTGAGCACACTGAATTTGGGGAAGAAAGATGAGGTTTTAATTAAAAAAATCAAAAATAGATAAATGGGTCTATCTATATAAATTGGATTGGGCTTAATATAATTTGTCTTATGTCGGTCCTTTAATTAAAAAATAGAAATAATCTAGAGTAGAGTTTTTTTTATGGGTCGGGCCCTCGCCCGGTTTGGCACTTTGTGCCTACTTCCGGATCGGAGTTGGGTTGGACGGCGTTAGGGGTGTTGCTCCTCCCACGCCTCTCTGTTGCATACATGCACACCGCCAGAGATTGTCGAACTCGAGACCTCTGGACAAATGCTTAAGCGACCTAGTGCCAATTACCACTAGACCAATAGGTACTTGATAATCTAGAGTAAAGTTGTGCTAATTAGTTACTCCGTAGTTGTTGACAGAAAACGAGAGTCATGTGACTTTAAAAAAATAGAAATAATGTTACCATCCACAAATTGAAGTGAAGGTAAATATCGAAATATCTTAAATCCGTTCAAACATACTAAGGGATCTAAAATTTTATAAGAAAATTAATAACGTTTTTAATTATAAAATTAATTATTTTTAAATAAATATAAATTAATAAAATATTACTATTTTAAGAAGCTTAACCTATTTCTAAGTTAATAGGTTTAAAAAATCGATCTTATATATGTTGTTAGACTAATTTGATTTTTCTAAGGACAGTGTTCGAGGTCCGTCCCCCCTTCAGCCTTTCCTGGCTCCACCACCGCAAAGAGGAGCTTAATTCTTCTCCATTGCACATGCTTTTAATGATCACATACATCATCACCGACCAACTAGACTCAATTTGACTCCAAAATGAAAAATATGGCAACATGAAAATACACGTATGTGTCTTGACGGTAATAATTATGAATGCCTCTAGAAACATGGCATGGTATCACCTCTAAACCTTCTATGATGAAAACATGTTTAGTAACAATGATTAATAACACAATCATTATACTTAGAGAAGTAAGAAATTAAAATCACTATGTTCATTCTTTGCAAACATCATAACTTGAACAAGGATTGGGGAAAAAATCCAACGGATGGCTTCCCTAAAAACCCAAATTGAAACAGATTAATTTTACTGTCTTTCTATAGGTGTATAGGTAAGAAGACTAAGAACCCATATCCCTAAACTACTCCGTATTAACCTAAGTATCTTCTTCTAAAAAAACCTAAGTAAGAATGTCTAAAACCTATAGAGCGAAAAAGATTTACAAAATTATCAATCAATAAATCTTTTCTAAATTTGGATTAAGTCGTTGGCTTTAAAACAAAGAAAAATAACTAGCTAGCTAGTTTGAGTCTACTGATTTGGTCTTTTTATATTATGTCTTGTAGAAATTAAGTACGGAGTACTTGTTAGCTAAGCTTGTATAATTGAAACCTCAAAATACGATCACAATGAATACTTTAAAAGGAGGTTTGACCCCCATGAGAAGAAGAACTTGAAATTAAGAGGGTAACAAAAACCAACCAGTAGAAACCAAATGCTAAAGGTGAAAATTTATTTGACCAGTCCACCAGAAATCCCTTTGCATTGCCCCCTTCTTCTTGAAGTTGGGTAAAAATAAAATTGCCCTAGTCTTCTTAATACATCCTTTTTACAATTCCCCATTTTCCATTTATCTATACGAATCGATACTCCTTTTGTAATTCTCTTGCAACTTCCAACTACATTAGGAATAGGATCCGTCGAGATTTAGGTTTTAGGATACTGTACTCTTTTTTATATTAAATGTACATAATATTGTCCTGCTTTTATCTTCAATTGGAGGTAGGCATGCATGAATAATGAATTTATTTATAGAGAGACTCTAACTACATGAATTCAAATTTGAAATTAGACAAGAAATTACAGAATACATGTATTTTGTGCAGAAGTTAACGTGAAGGTTGGAATACAAAATTTTCCATTTCAGAAGAATATTTCATACCATTCCAAAAAATCTCTGATGGTTCCATAGCGCAATGTGATTTTATGTTGGAGATTAATTTGAAATTAGCGGAGGAAAAATAATTAAAAAAAGAAATAAAAGAAAGCAGTCCAAGTTAAACGACAAGAGGGGAAAGAGGTTGGGTACAGAGGCCCTGTCCTGCAATATTATTTTTGTTTATAAAATAAAAATAAAACCCTAAACACAAAAAAACTCGCTGAATTCTTCCTAAGTAGACCCATTTCCCAATGCAACAACAACCGTTGGGAGTTAGGGTCCTACTCCGTAGTAGATAAATTAATACACTGTCGTATCTCAGATTGACAGGCCTCTTCTTACGTTGATGTTATAGGGTTTGAATCCTAGCTGTTGTAATTTAGAAAACCAATAGTTTGAAAAAAGGTAGACGTTGTTAGCAAAACGATGCGTTTTAAGGAAACGAATGAAAACAGAGTGTACGGTGGGGTTTATATGACGCACCCACCATTTGAGTAAAGGACCACCACCACCACCCTCTCTTGCGGGGGTGGAGCTTCTCCTTCCTTCCTTGTTTCTTTCATTGATGTACTTTGAAAAAGGAATTCCCTTCTCTCTCTCTAAATAAACAGAGTACCCTTTCTCTCTTCTCCACACTCTCAGCCTACTTTTCTGGTACTCTAGGTGGATTCTCTCTTTCTCTACTTTTCTAAATTCCATAGCTTCCTTTCTTCTCATCACCATTCACCTCAAAAGTGCGCTTTGCAGTTTGCACCTGCTGACCCCCTGTGTGTACGTGTTTCAGTAGTGTATCACAATGGGAAGAGAATGGTACCAATGGGCTGCCAAATCCTCTAAAACCAAACGCAGATCTTCTGCAAAACCAGAGACTCCGCCTCCTCCACAGGTGGTGGCCGCCGCCACAGCCGGCTGTATGGGGGTGGTCTCCCATTTGTTTGATTTTCATCACTTGCAATTCTGCTTGCACCACCCTGACCACCACCACCACCAATCTCCATTTGATTCCTCCTCCCAAGATGGCCTTTCTCCCCTCAAAGGTATATTTGCTTCATTCAATTTTTTCTGTTTTTCTCAATGAATTTGCAACTTGTAATCTCTTTTCTTTTCTTTTTTACATTACCAATTGACAATTATTTATTCAGGATTTGAAGCGCCCAGGAACAGCCTGGAAACAGAGGCGGTGAGGGTGGACACTTGTGCTTCATTAGCCTCAATCTCAGAGGCAGACCAACAAGGAGACGAAAATCTTTATATCCCGGTAAGCAACAAAACAACCCTCTCTAACAATTCTTTTGTCTATTTCAAAACAACTCATTTATTTATAGCAATTGCAGATGGGTATGCAAATAAACACAGGTAGAAGGGACACTAGGCTATTGAGATCCCAATCTCCAAGGCCCAAATTAGTAAACCCCAACAATTTCTCCTTCTCCGAACCAGAATACTCAAACACTCCTCCTGTAAGTGATCCTCGTCCTCCTCTAATTCCACATCTTCAAACACAATTAATTACTTACTTACTGTAATTTACAATTGAACTTATAATCTCAAATGGGTATTACACAGATTAACACAACCAGAAGGGACACAAAACTACTGAGAGTCAGAGCTCCAAGACCCGAAACAGGGGAGAAACAGAGCAACTCCCATATCTCCCCAGAAAGCACCATCTCTCCAGCAGGGCCCAGAACTCCGACCCTAGTAGCCAGGCTCATGGGCCTTGATCTCCTCCCGGAGGGCTACCCTTCGTCTTCTTCGTGCAATCCAAGATCATCGATCACGACTCCTCACAGGCCTCCGTCTCACTCTGTCACCCCAAAGGGGAAAAGGAGCAGCAAATCACCCAGAGTCAGCGTCAATGGCGGGGCTTACGATTTCTCGGGCTCATTAATGGAGACGCCGAGACTCTCTCTGCAAATCAACAAGGAGAATCGCGGGGCGAAGGAGGGATTTGTCGAGTTGTCCAGGCATTCGTGCTCGGAGATTAATACGAAGAGGAGGGATTTGAATTGGAAGGCGGATGAAGAAGAGAGCATGATTAGTAGAAGCCCTGGGTATTACGCGAGACAGATAATGAAGCAGGTGAAGGAGAGTGTGATGAGGAGAAAGTTTGGTGCTGACATCACTAATAGAACAGGGGAGGTGCAGAGCAGAGAAGAGAGGAAGGTAAGCAAAAGGCCTCAAACAGCCAATGTCGATTCAAACGACGTCGTAGTGGCCAAGAAAGAGATTGCAAGGAATTCTGTTTCGCCATTGTCTCCGATTCGTGAGCAGAAGGTTGCTCCTGTAACAGTGGAGCCAATGGAGATTGCGAAGCCAGAGAAGCGTCAGGAAAAGGCTGTGAAGCAAGATTGGAGAACGAGGAATCCAGGATCGGAGAAGAAGGGTGCGAATCCGAGTGCAAAAAGGAGTCCGCAAATGAACAAGAAAGAAGAGCAATTTGTTCGAGCTGACGCGGTGGCCACCACGCGCGCAAATCAGGGGTCCGAGAAGAAGTGCAAAACGACGCCGTTGTCGAGCGAGCTACTTCAGGGGAATGGTGTACCGTCGCTGGGTCCGTTGAAGAAGTCTGATCCGTCAATTCCAGCAACCGGTAACAGAAAAGTAGTTCAGGTATCCTTTTCATGTGTCAATTTTCAATTTTGTTTGTAAACTCTTTCAAATTTGAGAAGCTCATTTAGGCAATCTTTACCTAATTTCATGTGTTTGTTTTTGCCAATTTAGGAACAAAATAAGAAGGATGAACTTTCCAAGCTGCGGCCACCAGTAGCGGTACCAGCCAGTTCCGGCGCCGCCTCGGCGGCCGCCACCAGATTGGAATTCAATTACATCAGCCAAATCCTAAAGGGCGCCGGAATCAACCGGGACACCCCAGTCTCCACCTTCACCCGGTGGTTCTCCCCGTCGCACCCACTCGACCCCTCCCTCTTCCACTTCCTTGAGGCCGAGCACCGCCCCGCCAGCGCCAGCGCCATTGCCAATGAGCTCAGCCCGCCTTGTAACCGGAGACTGATGTTCGACCTTGTAGACGAGATCCTGGGCCACATAATGAGGCCGCATAAAGTGGGCCGGGCCGGAGCCGGGCCCCGCGGGTGGGCCCGGATGCACGGGTTTCAGGTCATGAAGATGGTGTGGACGAGGGTTAAAGAATTCCCCAGGGCGGATTGCAAGATCTTGCAGGATATTGATGAGCTGGTTGAGATGGATTTGTCGGGTCCGGGCATGGATGCGGGCTTTGTGGCGGGGGAGGAGGAGGAAGACGACATTGTGGCGGTGATTGAGAGGGAGATAGTGGAAGCGCTGGTGGTTGACACCGCGGTGGCAGTTGGGGGTAGAGATAACGGCTACTTTCTTACAGGGAGACCATATTAAGATTAATATTACAATTTCTAGTAAATTAATTTAGTTATATGGTGTATTAAAAATAAAAATATATGTATACAGTGAGGTGGGAATCCTTCATGTGCAACGTTGGTTTTTTATTTTTAGTTCCACTTTTTGTTGTGTGGATAATATGCATGTGCTGGACGAGCGTTAATCGAAGCCAGATTAATGCCGTTGTGAACACATTTATTTAAATTGATACTACTAGCTAAATTTTTTGGTCAACAAATAAGTGAATGCACCGCATAGATCGAGGTCCATTAATTAAACATCAAGGGACTTTCTACCAAAAAAAAAATTAAACATCAAGGTAATGGTTTTTAAACTCTAAAAAATGAATGTATATCTTTTGGTGCAAAAATAAGAATGTGTTCAAGTGGCAAGAGTATTGAGAGTTAAGACTTTTGTTGACGCATAGTATTGTTGATGACATATATGCTTAGTTGGATGATTACATGTAATAGCCATTTGGGTCTGAATATTTTATTATCCATTTTATGCTTTTCTTGGCTAGTATATAAGCACTTTTAACAAACTTTTGCTTTATTTAGAGAATGAGAACACGCATTTCTTCTTCTTCCTCCGTGGTATGTACGGCTCTCTTTTCCTTTGACATCATGGTATCAAAGCTCAGATAGATTGTAAAACCTGAGCAAACTTAGTCGATCATTCAATAGATCGTCTCTTTCGCTTTGATAAAAGACCACTTTTACCCTATTTCCCTTACCTTCAAAAATGGTGAACAAAACCATCGACAACAACGTCCCGCTCTACCTTCATTCTAGTGATCAGACGGCTCGACTTTTGGAGAATGGAAGATTTCAGTCTACACGACACTATCGGCGAAGAAAAAGAAGGTTCCATCAAAGGAAGCTTGGCCGGACCTCCAAACGGATCCTCGATACGACAGGTGGGAACGATGCAACAATATGGTCACTATGTGACTTCTTAACGACTTGAGTCAAGACATTTGTAGGAGCGTCTTATACACTGAAATAACTCGTGGAATTTGGGATGAGTTTCTCACCCGGTTTGGCCGTGTCAACGGAGCTCAATTGTATTCAGTTGAGAAGGAACTTAGCACTTTGACTCAAGGTTCGAATTCAATTTCTGTGTACTTTACAAGATTTAAGATGCTTTGGGATGAATTAAATTCGATGCATCAATTTTCTTCCCACATTTGTGGTTGTATTCAAGCTATTATGAAACATGATGAGAATAGGAGATTAGTTCATTTTTTGATGGGCCTGAACGAACAAGATACTAGTGTTAAAGGGTTGATTATCATGATGAAGCTGCCCCCTCGGTTAGTCTTGCTTATTCTCTACTTATACAAGAAGAAAAACAGAGAGAGATTCAAAATCCTACTCAAATAGTTGGTGAGTCTGCTGCAATGAGTGCTAATGCTAGGGTTTACAATTCTACTCCAAGCACACAAAGGGTTTACAATTCTACTCCAAGCACACAAAAGGAAATATACGCGCGTTTTTGTATATTCTTATATTCTTATATTCATATATTCTTATATTTGAATATTCGTATATTCTTATATTCGTATATTCTTATATTCGTACATCCATGAGCGAATATCATGGGCTTCCCGCCCCCTCGACGTATTTCATCTGCCAGAATTCGAGACATACTCATTGGAACAAGCAAAACAGAGGGGGGGGGCAGAAAGTCTAGAAAAGGTTTCTGGCCGGCATTTTCTTTTAGAAAACAAATAAAAACAAAAAACTGAGCTTTTTCCATTCGCCATTCTCAAAACCGACATCCATGTGAGGGGCCAAACGAGTTATTTGTCAGTGATCCGTGACCGCAAATACGTGGCCCGCGATCGCGGTTGACAGACCCGCGGTCGTGGCGATAATTCACGAGCGCATTTTGCTCTACGTGAATAATTGCTTCAAAAATGGATGACATCCCAAGTCCGAGGGACGACATTTCCGTCAATACTCTTCAACGATTAGGCTCCCCGACCTTGTGCTGCAGCCACTCAATACAATCTCCACAATTCGGGCCGACCAATGCCATATTGAGTGTGCTTTTCATGACCCTCTGACGTATAGGTCACCGACTCGACAAGTACAATATCTCACGTGTTAGGGTACAACTGCATTTTGGTAGGATGTGATTCGTGTAGCTGCAGCATCTCGACGATCCTCGACGAAGACGAGATTGTCGGAAAGAGTATGACTATTCTTCTTTTGGCTTTCTCGAGGCGCAATATAAGGCCACCAAATACGAGCTCGAAATGCAAAATTGCAACCTCTAGCGTGCATCCCGCATATGCCATCATGGATCTTGTACAATAGAGGCTCAACCTTGCTCGGGGGTACGTGTCGCAAGTTTGGCCCGGAAAAAAAGACCGACGATATAGAATCTTTTCCGGCAATAGCCAAAACCTATCAATCCTTAAGAGAAATTTTCAGGCCCTGGCGGTATCCGAGTGCGGGACGTTCTCATCCAAGATGCGCATCAACAACATTTTCCATCTGAGATCCTGCACAATTTCGCTTCTCGATACCGCGGCCTTTGTCGAGGTGATTTTCGTGGTCACTGCTGCGGGCATGTCACCGCTTGTGATTTCGATTGAGGAGTCGATTGCTTGGACATCTTGATACCTCGAGGCGCATCGAGGTCTTGAGCGAGCTTCCTACATGAGTGTCTAACGTTGCCAAGGCATCAATTGACTTGCTTTGATCGCGCAATCATTGTCCAAGCTCACATTGCTCAAACTCTCTTAGCATAGCTTTTGCTTTTTTCATATATTTGAGCACCTTTGGCTCTTTTCCTTCATAATGTCCTAGCACTTGGTTAACTTATCATCTTCGGATCCTTCATTGCGATTCGCGTTGTTAAATTCTCGATTTGAAGCTCTCTGAGGGTGATCCGCGGGCGCGGGTTGTGGGTTCCTATTAACTGATACATTTCTCGTCTCTAAAGCTGTCCGCGACCGCGGATCACCTGGACGCAATCGCGACCTTCATTGCTCAAGGAGTTCTGCGATCTCAATAACTGCTCTCGTAGGCAGCTTGCATTCTTTTGGACCTTTCATAAGTGCTTACCAGCTCGGGACCACGACAATTATTGGCGAATTATTTAATGCTAGCGAGTTGTCGATTGGTACTTTCGATCGCCAATTTGTTGATGTGGCGCTTCCATAGATCTTTATCCAATGTATGCTTCAGTCTAGTGAAATCCTCGACGAAGATGAGATAGTCAGAAAGAGTGACGATTCTTCTTTTGGCTTTCTCGAGGTGCAATATAAGGCCACCAAATACGAGCTCGGAATGCCAAACTGCAACCTCTAGCGTGCATCTCGCATATGCCATCATGGATCTTGTATAATAGAGGCTCAACTTTGCTTTGGGGTATGTGTCGCAAGTTTGGCCCAGAAAAAAAGACCAGCGATATAGAATCTTTTCCGGCAATAGCCAAAACCTATGAATCAATAAGAGAACTTTTCAGGCCCTGGCGAGGACGGGACGTTCTCATCCAACTTGCGCATCAACAACGTTTGCCATCCGAGATCCTGCGCAATTTCGCTTCTCGTGACCACTGCCTTTGTCAAGGTGATTTCCGTGGTCATGGCTGCGGGCATGTCATCGCTTGCGATTTCGATTGAGTAGCTGATTGCTTGGACATCCCGATACCTCGACGGGCATCGACGTCTTGAACAAGCTTCCTGCATGAGTGGTTAACGTTGCCAAGGCATCAATTGACTTGCTTTGATCGCGCGATCATTGTCCAATCTCACATTTCTCAAACTCTCTTAGCATAGCTTTTGATTTCTTCATATATTTGATCACCTTTGGCTCTTTGCCTTCATAATGTCCTAGCACTTGGTTCACTTATCATCTTCGGATCCTTTATTGCGATTCGTGCTGTTAAATTCTAAGGATCTATTCTCGATTTGCAGCTCCCTAAGGGTGATCCGCGGGCGCGGGTTGTTGTTAACCGATACATCCCTCGTCTCTAAAGTTGTCCGTGACAGTGGAATCTAGGGTCGCGACCGCGGATCACCTGGTCGTGATCGCGACCTTCGTTGCTCAAGGAAGTTCCGCGATCTCAATAATTGCTCTCGTAGGCAGCTTGCATTCTTCCGGACCTTTCATAAGTGCTTACCGGATAGGACCACAAAAATTATCAGCAAATTATTTTGGTACTTTCGATCGCCGATTTGCTGATGTGGCGCTTCCGTTCAACTTTATCCAAGTTATGCATCAATCTAGTGAAATCTTCTAAGGTTGACAACGACGAGACTACCTTTGATCATGCTTGCTTCTAATCCGCTTGTTCTCTCTCATAGCGGAAGCTAGGGTGTGTGTAAGTACAATCTCGTCTTCATTCTTGGCGGTGGTCGATGCCCCATTATCGTCGTTTGACCTCGATGTCCTAGATATGCGTGTGCCACCATGAATGGGTTTGTTCCCGACGTGGCTCGATTGGCTTTGTTCAAATCTAGGGTTGGTCAGGCTAGTGCAATAAGAACTCCGTTCTTGGGTTAGCATGAATTCTGAGATGTGCGTTTACGTGGACCATGGTCACGGTTCTTTAAGCCGTAGTCGCAGCTATCCAAGTCGTGGTCGTGTTTACGATCTGTGACCACAGTTACTCGTCCTGCTTCGTGCGATTTCCTACGACCTTGTAAATTTTGATTACTTTCGGATTCAGCAACACGCATCACTGATTCCCATAGATGATTGAATCCATCAATTTGTGTAGCACTATGACCCTCGATTACATTGCTTGATCTGGACCTCGCTGGCTCGCGTGAAGAGATTCTATGGTTTGTGGGTGAGGTCGGGTCACGCATTTTATCGTCTTCGAGCTAGGAACTTTGCTCGGTACGTGCTAGGGTTTGATCCTTCGAGCAAATATCGAAGTTTTCCTTGATCGCCCTACGGGTTGCGATTCCAATATCATAATTGCCTTGACAAATTGCTAGTTTACCTCATCTAAGAACTTCATTCTCTTGTGGCTCTATGTGGAATCCACTGATTGGTTTATCTTTGGAAGCACTTCAAGTCTTTTGGACATGCTCTATCGGGATTTAAAAGTTCGCACAGACTCTTTAATCTCTCTTCATTGTGATGATGTTTGATGATCAAGTTGGATAACAAACCTCTTGAATAGTGTTAGCTTCATTTAACTTCCTTATTTCAACGATCATGGCTTCAATGCATTGGATAGAGGATCGTCTTGCTTGCTTTTACGAACGGATTCATCTCGGAGGACGCTCAACCTATGGGAAGCAAGATCCGGGTCTATTCTAGGCAAGTCGTATGGGCTCTGAGCCTTTTCTGGCCCGTTCTAGCATGATGACTTTCGAGCATCTTCAGTTTTAGGGGTTCCGCAGTTGCGGATTTGTCCTCCGTGGTCGCGGCTACTCGGGCCATGGTCGCGGTTTTCCTGGAAATCGACTTCGGTCGTCGTACGCGTCCGATCAAGCAAATAGCGATCGTCGCCGCTTGTGCGAGTCCCAAGTCTGCTTCAGGCAGTTTCCGATTCTCCCTCGTTTAGAATTTTCTTTTCTTCGATGGCGTTTGACCATTGATATGCGATTCACGATCAAGTTTTCGGCTTTGGGCTATCGGGCATGCACCCGGAACTAGCATGCCAATTGGTGGTCGATTACCAACCTTAGGGGAGACTAAATTCAACAAGGGGTTGGCAAGGTGGTTCCTTGCCCCAATACCGTTGATTGCGTAGCGCACAATACGATCAGCAATGGGAGTGGTGATTCAATCATGGTTTTGCCTAGGTTTCGTGCGAATCCCAATGCGACTCTTTTTACTAATGCACGCGATCGATCAAACGTGACTCGATCGTTGTCTCTTGTGCAATCTTTGTTTTTGGTTTCGGCCTAGGAAGTCGATGTCTTCCCTACGCTCATGCTTTGTTGCTTTGATATCGGCTAATTGTCGATATGTGATTCGTGATCAAGTTTTCGATTTTGGGATACCGGGCGCGCACCCGGGCCCAAACTATCACATGGTGTTCAACCACCAACCTCGGAAAGCGCTAGGGTTCGATCCTCCGAGGGAATATCGGAGTTCCGCGTGATCTCCCTGCGCGTCGCGGTCGCGACTTTCGGGGTTGCGATCGCGGATATGATCTCTGTTCCGTAGTCGTGGATCTGTTCGCTGAGACCACCGCGCTCGATTGCCCCAGGGTTTCGAAAAACTACTTCTTTTTCTTCTGGGATCAATTATTCGTGGATTTGCATTCTCGTTTCCCACAGACGACGCTAATTGTTAGTGCACAAAAATTCGTCTTCAATGCACTGGTTGAATACTTCTTTCTTCACCTTCCGCTCCAATTAACTCTTCAACCTAGAACCTGCAAAACAATGGACACAAGGAGCGGGACCCCCTAATCCACCTCCAATGCCTAAGTCAGAAGAGCAATTGTCGATTGAACATCGAGGTAAAAAGACTTGCGAGCGAGCTCAACGAATATGAGGTGCTCATCATACATGGCGAAGATAGTATATATAATGGAGAAGAGGGAGAGAGAAGGTCGAAAACTCTATCCCTAAGGGCGGGCCGATAATGCTCCAGACCCAACAAGCGATCTCTTGCTCCTCAATCCAAGTGGAAATTCTATCTTTCGACTAAGATAGAATCCTCCATCATAACGATTAACCACCATATTTAATTTTATAATAAAATAATTAAAGATAGAAAAATATAATAAAATAAAAGCACCTTTTGTTGGAATAAATTCCATTTGAGAAAAGCAAAGTGGGGGAAGAGTGGCAGTATCCCACATCAGTTTTTTTTTGGGCTTTTGGTGCCACTTATAAAGAGCCTATACATTAGAGCTCCTCAAGGCTGGAGAGGAGGAGTCCCCCACACGCGCGCGCCGCCACTGCCGTCCGTCCGGCTCGGCTCGTGTTCGCGACACAGCGATTCATTACGCTCACATAAATTTCTCCTTTCGGCCCACATTCAAATTCTCTCAAACTCTATTTCTACCCTGTAGTGATTCTCTCTTACACCTTTATGGCGGATAATAGCGAAAATATTTATGAAAATTAATTTTACCTGCTCACATATGTGGCCAACCATCGAAAGCATGTTGGACACTCTGTTTATTTCCTGAAAGATGTGGGTGAGGTGATACTCGACAAATCCGCTTGAGAGGCAGCGAATCATCTGGATTTTCCATAGATATCAATTGTCATTAGTGATATTGATAAGCGGAGATTATCGCCTTCAATCTCAATAATCTGTATCTAAGAGCAATTAGCTTGCACGATGATGACTAGTGCAATTATCCTTAATGATAGCCTAGTTCAAACAATTTAGATATAACGCTCCTGAAATTTGTTTTTTTTTTAAGAATATAAGAAATAAAATAAAGATTTGTTAATTTTGTTGGGAATTATAAGTGGGAAAGGAGCACATGGAAAATTCACGTGATGGCATGTTGGTAGACAGAAAGGACCGACCGGGCGCATACGCTCCATTAAACCTTTCTTCTTCTTCTTCTTCTTCTTCTTCTTCTTCTTCTACCTATTACTCTATTAGTGTGTTGGCCCATCAATTTTCAAAAAACCTAAACGACAACCTTCGTTGCATAAAAAACTGGGATTCCACTGACATTTCTTTTATTATATTCTTATCCGAATATTGAGTTTTTGTTATATTTCTTCTTTTCTCTTTTTCTTTCTGTATTTTTGCTTGGTTTTGGAGCATGGTACGTACAACGTGCATGTTTCCCCAGGTATGTATTCTTCATTTCTCATCTCTATAACATCAAACTCTTCTTACTCCAATCGTTTTCTTTTCTTCATTAATACTAGTTCGTTTCATTCTTCTGAATCGTTTCTTTGGTTAGAGTTTGTTTGAATCTCTTACTCTCAGCATATTGTATTATGTGAAATATAAAGATTACTCGACTATTAATGTGCAATATCACACATCTCAAATTAACTACCAAGCCAAAGAAATACATCGAAATTAGGCAACTTTATCACATTATCTGTAATGTTTTTGTGTATAATACTTAGTATATATATATATATATATATATATATATATATATATATATATATATATATATATATATATAGGTTTTGGTTCAAGTGAGACCCACTCTTGTGGTGAGACCTTTGGCTTAAGTGAGGACTAATTTCAACCATTAGATTTACATCATCATTATATATTGGATGGTCAAGATTTTTCTTTTTTAATTTTTTTTTAATTTTTTAATTTTTTTTTTTTTAATTTTTTTTTTTCGGAATTTTTTTTCATATTTTTTATGTTATATTCTTTGTTAAAAAAAGTTTTAAAAACGTTAAATATGACAGTTCAATTTTTATAAACTATGGGTTCATTTTTATACACTAGAAGCTCAATTTTTTTATGTTAGGAGTTCAATTTTCAATATTGTATTAGTTCAATTTTTATATTCTACGAGTTCATTTTTTATCTATGATAAGTTCAATTTTTATGTGTTTTGAGTTCATTTTTAAAATAATTCGATTTTCGCAAAAATAAAAAATAGCAAAAAAATAAAAAAAAATTGAAAAAAATTGAAAAAAAAATGAAAAATGAAAAAATTTGAAAAAAAAGCTTTAAAACGTTAAATATAACGGTTCAATTTTTATATACTACGAGTTCATTTTTATACACTAGAAGTTTAATTTTTTTATGTTAGGAGTTCAAATTTCAATATTGTATGAGTTGAATTTTTATATTCTACGAGTTCATTTTTGATCTATGATAAGTTCAATTTTTATGTGCTTTGAGTTCATTTTTAAAATAATTCGATTTTCGCAAAATTAAAAAAAAATAAAAAAAAAAATTGAAAAAAAAACTTTAAAACTTAAATATGAAAGTTCAATTTTTATATACTACGAGTTCATTTTTATACACTAGAAGTTCAATTTTTTTATATTAGGAATTCAATTTTCAATATTGTATAAGTTCAATTTTTATATTCTACGAGTTCATTTTTATTCTATGCTAAGTTCAATTTTTATGTGCTTTAAGTTCATTTTTAAAATAATTCGATTTTCATAAAATTACAAAAAATAACAAAAAAAATAAAAAAATTTTAAAAAATGAAAAAATGAAAAAAATGAAAAAAATGAAAAAAAAATAAATAAAATTTGAAAAATGAAAAAAATTGAAAAAATCTTGACCATTGAATACATATTAGAGGGGTAAATCCAATGGTTGAGATTAGTCCTCATTTTAAGCAATGGGTCTTATCACAAGGGTGGTCCTCACCGAAATCATGCCCTATATATATATATATATATATATATATATATATATATATATATATCATATATCATATATGTGATACTCATAATTTATTACTTTACTCGTTATATATCATTCCTGAGCTTTATACAAAGTCCACTTGAAAAATCTAAAGTGCTTCGTATGTTTTTGTCATACATTTCCATCTAATTATGCATTTATGTATATATATGCATATTATTGATCACATATGGAGACAATGTATTCATGTATGATAATATATAATTCGTGTAGAGCGCAGAAAGATGAATTATTTCCATCTAAAGTGTATTCGTATTCAAAGATATGTAAAAAAAAAATATGACAGTAGAAGGTAGCTAACATCTAACGTTTGATTAAGCTCCTGTTGTCGTTTACCTTTACCATGTGCCAGCAGGAAGAGGAGGAGCCCGTTTCAGTTCCCGAAGAGAACAATCATTTCATCCCAATCATTTCATGTAATTTAATGATACATTTTTCACATTTTTTTTAGAGAGAAGTTGAGTGAGATGAGGTGAAAAAACGGTACTGTATTACAAATATTTGCAGAGGCGGCAATTAAAACCTTAATTACTACTGCCCGATGACAGAACTGCAATCCATACCCTAAATTAAATTGCAAAAGCTACTCTTGCGTTCAGAAGCTAACTGTTACGGATCTGTACACAAAAAACATCAAGGTTTTAAAATGCAAGTAGCAAGCAAGTGGATGCATATTAATACGTGGCGACCTGTAGATTCTAAAAAGAGATTGGTCTAATCAACATTTCATGCTACTACTAGAATTTCAGGAACATATATGGTAAAATTAAATTGAATTTTGAATGCATTGATACTTTGATATGGATAAAAGTTTGAACAATATATTGTGGGGCCTGTAGATTTATGACATGGAATTAGCAGAGGAGGACTGCTGAGGGATGGGCGACGGTCCAAGTGATAATGATTTCAAGTGTTTGGCTTTGGAAGCACTAATATTAATATAAATTTGGATGCGTTTGGGGACAAATTTTGGAGGTGCGTCTGTGTACAATGCAGGGCGTCAACTTTTCCAATTTGGTTTAATGGATTTTTGTCTTCCACTTTTCCTCCCTTCTTATCTGAAGATGAAGATGATGTTGCACTACTACACTCTTCTGTAGTCCCAGCCAAGCTAAGTGTGATCTCGTCAAATGAAAAGAATGCATAGCATTAACCAAGAAAAGAGCAAATTTAATAGATTCCAGAAAGGAAATTACAACACTGAGAGAATCCCTAAATTATTACTTCCCTTTATTAAACAAATGGTCCTTTCTAACACACTTTTTCATACCAATCTCTACTCAGTCGTACATAATTATGAAAATTATCCAGGGGTTAATAATCTAAAGGTGCAGTATACACAAAGTAACACATGTCCAATTAGCCTTTCATCATCTGTTCCATGCATAGCAGGTCAGATGTGAGGAGACACGCTCAGGGGAAGATGTAGATGAAGAGAAAATCTCCTACCTTATACCAACCAATGCCCATATATACAGTAAACATTAGCTGAGAACGCAACTAACCTGCAAGAAATGAGCTTTCAACATCCATCTTGATTGTTGCTTTTGGCTTATTTTCC
Source organism: Fallopia convolvulus (assembly GCA_964016875.1). Taxonomy (NCBI): domain Eukaryota; kingdom Viridiplantae; phylum Streptophyta; class Magnoliopsida; order Caryophyllales; family Polygonaceae; genus Fallopia; species Fallopia convolvulus. Next base: position 32,691,434 of record OZ024736.1, read on the forward strand.
GAGTCAAAACGCATCAGATCACTTTATGGGTCGTCTCTTCAGTTGGATCATCACTTGTCTTACCTTCTTGTTTACAACTTGTATCAATGCTATGAGCTTGATCAACTTCTTCTGGTGGGCCTTCCTTTTCAGCTGAGTGATCAGTGGTGTTACCTTCTTCTTGTTTACAAATTACGGCACTGTTTTGAGCTTGATTGATTTCTTCTGGTGGGTCAATGGTTTTAACTTGTTCTTGATTACAGATTGGTTCACTGGTTTCATTTTGGTTGACTTCTTCTGGTGGATCATCATTTTTCGCCGGGAGATCAATGGTTTTACCTTGTTCTTGTTTAGGTGCACTGCTTACAGCTTGTTTGACTTCTTCTGCTGCATTATCCTTTTCAGCTGGGTGACCAATGGTGTTACATTGTTTAATTGGTGCACTGCTTTGAGTCTGATTGACTTCTTCAGGCAAGTCGTCCTTTTCAGCTCGTTCTTGTTTACAAATTGCTACATTGGTTTGAGCTAGATTGAGTTCTGCTGGTGTGTTGTCCTTCTCGTATGTGTATTCAATAGCGTTAGCTACTCCTTTAGAAACTGCAGCAGTGCTTTGAGCTCGAATGGCATGTTTTAGGTTGTCACTGTTGTTATTATGCCCAGAGGATATATTTGGTGCAGGTGAATTAATATGGGGGAGCAAAGTCCTACCCTGGGGAGCATCATGATCATGATGGCCATCATATGTAGTTATAACCACTGTTGGATCATGAGATGCCCTCTCAACACGCTTCTTAGCAGGACACCTAGGATTGGTGCACCTGTAGTAACTCCTGCACGACACAAGTAGATTTCAACCTACATACTTTATGTGCATAAACTTACTGAAACAGCTTTTAGAGTCTCAGATGAAAAAGATGCATAATCTGACAGAATCTGCAGTAGACAAAAATGATTTACAATGTGATGATGTACAAATCAGTTTATTAAAATCATGCACAGCACCTTACATTACTTTACGTGCATCTGCAATGAAATCATAGTTATATTCAAGGGCACATATAAAATTACTCGCATATATTTTCTAAGAGCAGCAGAAAACACTTTGGAAGAATTCGTGTGTTTGATTGATATGCTAAACATTCCAGATGGCCATGGTAAGAGCAACATATTACACAACCCATATATGAGACGCGTAAGGCCAATAGATGTGCCATTAGTGCTAACTGCTAAAATCCATTTTGTCATATTATAGTGCCAACAGAATGGATCAACATAGAATCATCTTTCCCCACCAACTTTAGAAGAAAAAAAGAGTGAAAGAAAAACAAACAAGCACTCCTAGAAATGTCATCAGTCAGCGAAACAAAATAAAACAAAGCATCCACTTAAAAACGTGCAAGATCAAGGTCTTTGAAAGAGAGTGGAAATATAGAATATTAGAATGAACATTACATAACCATGAGTTTGCTTCCCTGAGATCCCAGATAACAAGAACCAGCTAATCGGATAAAAATAAGCCAGACGAGAGGTAATACACCTTCCAGAAACATATTAGACTTACTTTTTTTTATATGTATGTTTATTATGACAAATATATTCAGAGTATACATTACTATATTAGTAAAAGGATCTTATTCATGTATACCTAGCATTTGGATTGTCTTTGACTAACTTCTGCCCATATTTGCGCCATCGGTACCCATCATTGACGATATCAACAGCACTGATAGTCTCAACCACCCATCGCGATTTAAGCTTATTGTCCATGGGCATATCAAAATCATCTCCTTTTTTTCTGGTGTTTTTCATTTTAAAAAGAAAAAGAAATCAATTGGAATAGAGGTAAGGACTTGATAAAATTAAAAGCAGATTAAACACTAAGACACAGTGCAAAATGTGAGAAAATCAAACATACCGGCGCTTTGATGCTACATTATCATCGCTGTTTCCAAAATCTTTCGTCACACTTGAGGGTGAAGCAATATCATGTTTTCCCTCAACAGTGATTGGAGTGACTGCAAGCTCATTAGTTTCTTTCAACTCTGCATCATTAGCTGTTAAGACACAAGCATGTGCACTGGATGACTTTTCTGCCAATCCAGAAAATTTGAACTAAAGTTCACAGAATGAGTTGAGAGTAAAATTACTAAAAACCAGCAGCAAAGATTCCATTTTACCTTCAGAAGAACGTTTTTCCCCTGTTTGCACTTTTGTCGAAAGAATAGAGGATAAACCAACACTAAGGCCAGTCTGAGGTTTGGGGTGATCATGCATCCCAAAATAGCTAGTATCAGTTATCCGTCCATCAGGTGCACGTTCTACTTGTTTCTTTACTAGGCATTTTTGATATGAACATCTGTAGTAGCTTCGTATATTTGTATTTCCCTTAATATTTTTCTGCCCATACTTTCGCCAATTATACCCATCTTCAGATGGCTTTTCTGGAACCACAGGAAAAGTTTCTTCTCTATTAGCATTTGCAACATGGTTGGCAGAATCAGGGCTTCCTCTTTGCCCATACTTTTTCCAATTATACCCATCTCCAGATGGCTTTTCTGGAACCACAGGAATATTTTCTTCACTATTAGCATTTGCAGTATGGTTGGCAGAATCAGGACTTCCTCTTTGCTGTAGAGGAATTATATCCAATCTGACTTCCTCCACAGTAACCATTTGATGACGTGCACATGAAACAACAGGAGCAGTTGATTGAAGCTTCTGTCATGCAAGCAAATGATTCATATTTGTTCAACAACCTCACTTATAACTTACAGCACTTCCAAAGATCCTGACTAAGATTTTAATGAATATAATGAAATATATAAATAGCTACAAGAGAAGCATCAGAAGGAAGACATATCACTAAGACAGTAACTTATGCATCGTACAACAAACAAATCTAACATAAAATGTTATAGTATATACCATAGATGTTATGTAGCAAACTAAAGTACTATTGGATTACTTTACACGGAATATTCATGCATTGGAAATGATTGCTGGTGATGAGCAGTAGCTGACAAGGATTATATGATGTTTTTGTTTTAACTCTAGATCATCAAAGTGGTAAACTGAGACATACTTCCTCTCACTGTTATGGTATAAAAGTTTGAAAACTGAACTAAGCTACTGCAAACTATATAAAATGATGTCCCTGCTATCTTCTTTGGTTTTTCAACTTGGAACAGTTCTACCTTTATGAGACAGATGCTAACTTTTGCAGGAAACATGGCACATTTTCATATTTCGATCATCATACGAAATCATTACTGATAAATGTTTGGCTAAAAATAGAAGCATGAAGATCAAATTGAGGTAGAATAAAATTTTGAGACAAACTAAGGATATATATTCCAGATAATACTTTATGACCCTGCCCCAGTAATGTTCCAGACTTGGCAAATATGTCTTCATCATGTTTTTTCCTATTGACCCTAGGATCCTGAATTTTTCTGCCTCCTAATGATATCCAATTTGAGCGTCTTTGTTCTAAATCATTCCCTACTCATTCAACTCTCCTCAGAATCAATTGAAAACATCAAATTCATCTAAGGACTCGCATGCCCCAGCATCTTTCTCCATAATTCTCTTTTTCCTTAAAGAGTTATGGCATCATTAAACTGAATAAGTCAACCACAGTTTACTCCACTGGGGAAGAAAAATCATATTCCGGTTACTAAAGTTGCCTGATTATGATTCTCATCCAAAGAACAAGCAATATGGAAATTAAAATCTTGACAATTTTTACTTCATCTCAGGAACTTGCAAATTGCAAAATAAAAAGTTCAAATTCAACTGATCGGACAACCCCGAAATCAAACACATGGATAGTTATTCTTCTAATTAGACAATTAATTATTCTTCACAAATTCGTAAACCAGATACTCCCACGAGACAATCAAGACCATCCACCAACACTCCCAAAACCCTAAGCTAAAATTCCAAGTTCCCAACCAAAATTGCGACTATCGAAAGTGACTACGAATGTCAAGAATTTGCAAATAGAACAAAAGCCCTTACCTCCAGCGATCACTCTGGAGGAAGAAATTGCATCAGAAAACAAGCACCCACCGCAAATTTAAGAGCTTTGGTGAAAACAATCAGACAAGCACGAAATCCGACAAACAATTAACAACTAAAAAAGAATAAAATAATAATCCAGTGGAGCAAAATAAAATCAAGGAGAATTGAGAATTGCATACCAAATTCTGCGTACAGAGAGAGCTTACAAGATACGGTACGGAGACCGCGGAGCTGGAAACAATCGCAGATTTCTCAAAGGGGGTCAATCGACGGAGCACACCAAAGGCTTTTAAAAACCCTAGGAGAGAGGGAGGGAGAAAGAGAAGGGGAGGAAAAAGTGGATGCCCAGATGTAATTTGATTGAGTTGGTGTACCAGTAGATGTAGAACGATGTGGGCTTGGATTCTCAAGCTTTTGAGGTGATGGTAAAGAAGGAATTGAAGTCTCCCATTTTGGGTGCTCAAAGTCAAAAGGTCTGCGAGAGAGATCAAGTGAGTGGTAAAGGTGTTCGTTGGATTTCCTTTCCCCTTTTTTTTATTGCCAAAAAATATAGCATCACCCACAGTACACCCAGCTCCGCATAATTTGTAGGTGCGAATACAAGTGATGAAGCGAAATAATTGATCTGTATTTTCAGTTAATAATTTTTTTTTGTCTAATAACATTGTTGATGAGAATTGAAATGGAAATTTCAGTTAATATTATTATATATATGCCTTCTAACAAAGGTTTAGTATTTATTAATTAATTTATTTTCATCGAAAGGTTTAGTAGGTTTTCGGGATAATAATATGTGGCATCTTCGTCTCAAAATTTCATATGACGTAATTAAACTATTATAATCCTCTCAAAAAAAAATTTAAACTATTACAAAAAGTATATGTCTTGTCTAGGAATCTTAAATATCATAAAATTATACTGTATTTACGAACATAATAACTTATGAATAATTATCATATCTCAAGAACTAAATGCCACGAAAGTAGGATGTTGATTCATTTGACTACAATCAAATGTCAGAATTTATTTATAAATTATCAGTAAATGTTAGAATTCATTAATGGGATGCATTTTCTGTCCATCCTTAAATTTTGATGCTTTTTCCATTGGTCATATTTTTTTATTTAATTTGAATATCATTACCCTTAATTCCGTTCCCATCCATAATTTGTTGACCTATATTATTGTTACATTGATTTTAAATGACAATCGACTTTAGTCCGTATGAATACTATGGCCTTGGCCATATAATTTTGATCCATTATATTTATGATCCGTGATTAAATGCGTTCAACCCACATTTGCTAATTTTCTATTTTAAGATACATTACCCCATTACATTTACGGTACACACATGAAATGAGATAACTGCGCAATACATATCACTGATTACACAAATGTAAATAATATGATTGTTCGCCTGCTCTAATAATACAGTAACAATTTAATATATATATATAAAAAAAAAAAAAAAAAAAGACACAATGGCTCGCCAAACACCCAGCACCACATGTAGAACTGATTTACATTTTCAAAACACTACCAAAACGGCATGGCTTTGAGCTTCAAAGAAAATCATTTTTAGTATCAGTTCAAAGAAAATCATTTTTGGTAGCAGCACAGCAACACGGGTCATCAATACAAAGATAAATTGCTTATATCATCAAAAGAAGGCTGCAGGATTTAACAATCTAACAGTAAGTATATTTTTCCGTACGAAAAGTTAAAGGTATGGTCATATGGATATTGTACGTTAACGGAAGAAGCCAGATTTAGAATAGAAAAAAATTTATACAAGAATCAAACATTGGAAGTAACTAGAGAAATTTACTTGTGCTGTAGCTTCACATTTTGACAAGGGCAAGAATATTGGGTTGCAGCTTCAGGTGTCCACATTGAATCCAGAGCCAGTCCAGCCACCAGGCGTCAACGGATTCCTTCCTTTGGGCAAAGCTCCAATTCCCTTTCCCCTTCCATGCATCATTTTCTTCTTTCCTTTCTCCTCCGTCACTGGTGCCAACTCATTGGCGCCGTTAGCAACTGGGTTAACATTTGCACTGTTTACCTGGTTCGTTGGCGGTACTTCAGGTGTGATTGGAACAGAAGCGGGTTCTGTTATATCCTGTTGTGGTCAAGTGACAAATGATCATTTGATTAGTAAATTAACAAAAAGGTTTTCAAAACATTTTTTACAATACAAGTATGACGTAATTTAGTGCTATACCAGAGGCGCGGAAACGGATGCCCTGGCTGGATTCAAAGCTTCAAGTCGCCGTTTTAGCTCCTCCAGACGTGCATGTTGAGAATTGCTACTTTCTTGAACCTATTCCAGATGATAAAAATCAAAATAAATATACGACATCATAATATATTGTTGCAAGATAGTTAATAAATCAAACAAGAAGAATATGTATGTACCAGATTATTCAAGTCGTCGCATAACTTCTTCTTAATCGCTTCTTCATCCTCTACAACTTTTAAAGCTGCCTCCCATACCTAATAAACGACGAAAGAACAGAGAAAATTCAACACATAAAGCTCAAAGGACCTGGCCATCTGTGGATTCTGTACCAGAAAACATAAATAGATCATTGATAAACAGAGGATATCTTGTAAGTCCTGGCAGTGATTAGACATAACTGTGGAATTTATTGTATTATTCAAGGAAAAAGGAGAGAATTTATTGTATTCTACAGGGGTAACACAACAGTCCCATATTGATGCAATATAGGAGTAAGAACCAAGTTTCTTGGAGGGGTAACTAATCAAGAACAAAGTTAAGTAAGTTTTTAATTGGCAGGTATGCAATTTGTAGATGGATTATCAAAGACATGCCAAATGAAATCAAAAGTTGAACACCAATAACACATCAGAAATAAGATTTTGATATGCAACCGTGGAGCAAGCCACTACTTCTTATTGCTCTAGGTACTAGCATTACATCTCCCTAACAAATTCATAATGAGTAAAGAGGATCAAACAAAGTGTCTTCAAGTTCAGGAGGTATATTTCTGTAACCAATTCATCAAACTTCAAGCAGCTCAAATGCAATACGCATTGCTTCTACAATAAAATTATTCATCTATATTAAAAGTTTCCCAATCATGATACCCAATAATGATAGGCAGCCATTTTTCAAACTTGCCTACTGCCAGGAGTTTTATTTACCATCATAATCACATTATACAACAAAATATCCACAGCACAGAAGTAAGCATTCATATTCATTTACAGATTTACTAAATAGACATTTAGCAAATTAACAACACATGATCCATCAGTTGATTCAGTTTAGTACTAATTTAATCAATTTTGTTAAAGATAAGGATACAAACATTGACTAGGTAGTTCACCCCTAATTCAGCCTCAGCAGCATATGTTCAGAAGCTAAATCTGGACACGGCATGCTCCAACCCATTCACCAACAATAGTTATATCACTTATCATATATCAGAAAGATGGATATGAGAATTTGGAGATCCAGCTTTATTGGAGCAAGAGTAACGTGGAAATACAAAAAAGCAAGAAAACAGTCCTTAAATTAGCTAGGGCTAATAGAAGAGCACACACCTTCCTTGCTTGATCTTCCTTTTGCTTAGCCAAGCGAATTTTCTCAGTTTGCACTTCAATTTTCTTTCTCATATGCTCAAATGCTGAAATATCAAAAAAGACGCACAATGGGAACCCAATAAATATAACAAAGAAGAGGGGAAAGGTGGACAATTTGAGCAACATAATAGACAAAAGGAAGTTCTAAAATAGGAAAAAACTCAACCTGCATTTTTTGATCCAGAAGTGAGTTTTAACTCCAATGAAAGATTAGCTAGCTCCTTTTCAACATCACGAATTTTGGAATAATTTTCTTGAATGTATCTGAATATGAAGCCAAAAGGAAACAAGATATCACAAACTGATAGCTATCCATAAGGCTCTAATTTATTTGAATTTATTGCTAAATTCTTGAAAAACAAACTCTAAATAAACTAATGGAATGACTACACAATTTTCTTTCAGATCACATAAATAACCCTCTTTAAAACAATATCTTGTGGTTTTCCTTCTAATACCTTCATTCTCCATGTTCCATCAAGCTTTTTCATAGAAATAATTTAAATTGGCAACATGTAATATTGCTCATATTACTGCTCTCTCCCTTGTTGCAGGCATGTAAGAATCTTTAACAGCAATACAAGATCAAAATGGCTAAGCTAAGCCTAAACATGATAAGACAAATCAGGAACATATAGGTAGCTAAAATATCGTATCTTTAGATTTTCCAGCCAAGTGTATCATGCTAATATAATTCTCAAACACCAGAAAAGAGACTTTCAACTAACTTTTCTCAAGGTTTCCAACCTCATTATAGCCAATTAGATTTAAGCATAAATCGAAGCTCAAAGTGGCAAAAAAAAAAATAGGATTTCACTTGAAACAGTGAGAATCCAAGTTCATTTACTTCAACTCGTATATTTCAGCCAAAAGCAAGAGAAAAGAGAACTACTTTCACTAGTCACCCAAACCTCATGGACCAGAGAAACTAAGATATTTCAATTCCAAACACCAAACACATAAAAAGATGTTTCTTTTTCACTCGATGGGAGAATCACATGATGGATAACTATGCTATCATCACAGCTCCTCCGACAACTATGACAGTTCCATTAACCGGATAGTTGTAATCTCCAGCTTCTTAGCTTGAAACCATAACAAATTATTAATTACTTGATTGATAATATAATGAGCATTGAAAAATGAACACTACTCCATTAGTAACCCTAAGAATGAGACCTCGTGCGTGCTTTAATGCAGAAAGTGCATAAATTCCACTGATGCGGATCAACCAACCAATTAGTCTAGTCAATTGCATTCTACCAAAGACAACAAGACCCATACAGATACTGAACTGCATAAAATCCAGAATCATAGTACGTTACACCTATTAGCAATCAAATTGAAACTTTAAGCCTCTAAATCTGGGAGATCTTTAGAAGAACTTACTTCCGCAACTGAAGCTGCTCCGCCGCGATAATCTAATTCACCACCAAATAAACGAGCACACAAACTAATGAGAAAAAAAAATAGAAACAGATTGTTCATGAATAAACACCGGATTAAGAGAGACCTGTTCAGTATACGCTATAACTGGAGCTTCCCTAGCAAGACCGTCGGGGCCGATCTCCAGAACTAGAGACGGATTTACGTTGTTCGCCATTGTTATCTCTGCCTCTTATTATCTCTCTACCGCGAAATGCTAGTGGAATCTGAAACCAGATCTGTGAACTGGAGGATCAGGAATACGAAAATTCACATGATCGCCGCGTTAGTGGATCTATTAGTATAATATTTCTGCAGTATGAATTTCGCCTATGGATTTGATAGAAGGAGATGGGGATGGGAGAGGGAAAGAAAGTGAGTTGAAAATTGAAGGGATTAAATGATTAATTAACATTTAACAAAGCATGTGACTATTTTGAGATTGCGAGTCCCGGAGTACGGCAAAATCCACGGAGAAAACTCTTCAAACAAAAAAAAAAAAGCCACGGAGAACGACGTCGTTTTCTTTGGTCATTTGGGGTTTCTCGTTCCATTCCAACTTTTCAAGTGGTAACTGGTAAGTGATAACCACAATTTGTAGTTTTGTACCATTGTAACACTACATTCGCCACCAGGGTTGTCAATGGGTCGGATTATAGGTGGGTGGAGCACTTCCACCACCCGACCCACAAGTTAATATGTTCCACCCGACCTACCCGTCACCCGTCAAATATTCCACCCGTCACCCAAACCACCTGTCACCCGTATAACCGATGGGTGACCCGTTCACCCGTATAATCGATGTGCAGACGTGCAGTTACGACGCTATTTAGAGATGGAAATTTTTTCAAGAGGCAACCACTAGGGTTGGAGACTGGAGAGTGCCTCACTAATGATTAATGAAGTTACGGACTGAGAATTCAAATAAATAGATGGGCTGGAAATAAATGGGCTGACTTATTTATCAAAAGACCAAAGTGATATATATATATATATATATATATATATATATATGATTTTAAGGACCAATATATATATATATATATATATTATAGACAGCCCTATTCACCACTAGTAAAGACCATCTGCAACGGGCGGATGTTAAATTAAAATAATATTAGAAATCTTCCTAATAGTACATTTCTCCTAAGAATCCCAGATTTGGACTTCAAATAAGAACTTGGAAATTTGTGGCTTCAAATAAGGGCCAGGCGTGCGTGGCTTCCCAAGAGCTGTTGGATATGATCCAATGATCAGTATTTTTTTTCATTTTTGGTATATACATCAAAACTTTAAGGTTTATTTTGATAATAAAATGAAATAATCTTTACAAAATATTATTTTTAATATTTTTGTTTTGATTTAATCTATTAATAGACACCCATCTTATATATGCTTAATATTAAAAAATGATATCCTTACTATTATAAAAAAAAGCCCGTAAACGGGCTAAAATCCGTAAAATTTTACTGTAGCTAAAATTTAGCCTTCTCTCGCACGCCTCGTCTCTTTTCTCCTTCTCATTACTCCTCGTCTCTCTCTTCTGTGTCTCTGCAAATCCTTAATTCACCGCTTCTGCCCCCTCTCCTCCTCTTCCGTATACTCACCGCTTCTACTTCGGGTTTTCTCCTTTAGCGAGGCATGGGCGAACATATACAGCGCAACGATGTACAATCGGAACCTCCTGAGGAAGATAACGGCGGATCCGTCGATTGGAACGTCAACGAGGTCGGGGTCGCCGTTTCCGACTTTCTTTTCGTGCTCTACACAACAAGAACCTCAAGGATGGCCAAGGTCGGAGAGAAATTTGGGAAATCTCGACTACAAGGACACGTTGCCGGTGTCGGAGAACAACGAGCCGTAAAAGGGAGGGATATGGTGCGTGGTGGCAAGAGAGGCGAATTTGACGGCGTCGGTGGAGGAGATGAGGTCGGCGTGCGAGGAGGCGCTAGCGCTGAAGAAGGGCTGCTATGAGCCAGTGTGAAAATCTACAGTACTTGCCTCCTATTAATTTTGATGCTCTCCTCAATTAGGGTTTATCTCCTATTGATTTTGATGCTCTCCTTAATTAGAGAATTTAAGTTCAGTTTCTCGTCCAAATGCAGATTAGGGTCTCATTTTGCCCCTCTTATATTGAATTCTTTTATGGGAAATTCGAGAAGGTGGTCGACGACGAAGGGTCAGAGGTGGCGGCAGTGATGAGTTGGTGGAAGAGGAGGAAGAGATTGACTTCATAATCGGCCTTCTCCGGTCTTCACTAAGTTAGGCTTCTTCTTCGGTCATGATTTCGCAGGTTAGGGTTTGGGCATGGCTATGTTTTTCGTTTATTTCATATATCATTGGGTCGATGCCTTTTCTTATCTCTCGTTTTGAATTTGCTAATTTTTCCCTTATTTTCATGCTCTCTCTGGCGGATATTACAGTTTGCTTCAATTTGCTTGAAGTTCTTAAAAGTATTAGATGGTTCTATCAAGTGTTTAGTTTTCTACTTGTGTGCTATATAAGATTGTACCCCTATATTTGTTTACAGCTAGGAAATTGGATGCACTGAGTTTGTGAACGCAAAAGACAATGACAAATCAATTCAATCGGCCTTTCTTTAGATAACTGATAGAGATGATGTTTGGATTTGTAGAACCGAAGGATCGACCTTGTAGCTCAATCAAAATTACACTAAAACACTCACAATCATTGTAAATGTAGAACAAATCAAGAGCAAGAATGGAAGAAACATGAAATTCATTCAAGAGAAGTTCATAACAACCGAGAGTCAATTCTGTTACAGAGCTCTCTCTCTTACACTCAATTTCAGCTCAACAAACCTATTTATATGAAAAGTCAGTAACCAACTCACCGACTTATTAAACTAGAGTTACATTCCACTTACTCTAGTTATTATTTAACCCAACTAACTAATATATTCTACATCCCCCCTTCAAGTTGGAGCTGATTTCAGACCAACTTGGAAACCAGAAATTGATGCCGAGTACATCCCATAGGCTTAGTCATCAGATCAGCCAACTGAAGACTAGTATGTATGTAAGAGGTTTGCAAAAAACCATCTTGAACCTTTTCTCTAGTGTAATGACAATCAATGTCAAGATGCTTTGTACGCTCATGATAACAAGGGTTAGCTGCAATTCGCTGAGCTGCCTTATTATCACAAAACATAGTGACTGGCCGAGGTACTGGAATGTGAAGATCAGAAAGCAAATAATCCATCCACACCAGCTCTGCAGTAGTAGCAGCCATACTCCGGTACTCTGCTTCAGCTGATGACCGAGAGACAGCGGCTTGCTTTTTTGTTTTCCAACTCACCAATGAATGGCCCAAGAACACACAAAAACCAGTAAGAGACCGTCTTGTTGTCAAACAAGAACCCCAATCAGCATCTGAAAAACCGGTGACCTTAAAACTGTCTTGAACAGGATAGAAAAGGCCAAGAGAACGTGTACCTTTAAGATACTTGAGCAAATGTTTAGCAACAGCCAAATGTGGTACTCGTGGAGAAGACACAAATTGGCTAAGATGTTGAGTAGTGTAAGAGATATCAGGCCGAGTCAAAGACAAATAAAGGAGCCTCCCAATCAATCTCCTATAAATCTCTGGATCAGGAAGTAATTCTCCTTCAAAAGCATTCAACTTAACACCAGCTGGATAAGGAAAGGTGACAGGCTTTGCATCAGAGATGCCACTGTCACTCAAAACATCAGCAATATACTTTTGTTGACACAAATATGTCCCATTCTCAATTCTTAAAATATCCATACCGAGAAAATATCTTGCTAAACCAAGATCCTTTATAGTGAATTGCTTATCCAAAGCTTCTTTCACCATCTGAATTTCAACTTCATTTGATCCAGTAATCAGAACATCATCAACATACACCAATAAAGCAGTAAACTGACCATGAACAGCTTTCACAAACAATGAATAATCATGATGAGATTGAACATATCCTAACTTGATCAAAAAACTGGTCAATTCCAAATTCCATTGTCTAGACGCCTGTTTCAAGCCATAAAGTGACCTCTGTAATCGACATACTAGACCAGCTACTGCTTTATCATATCCCTCTGGTGGCTTCATGTATATTTCTTCATCCAAATATCCATGTAAAAATGCATTATTAACATCAAGCTGATATAAAGGCCACTTATTTGCAGTAGCAACAGCTATAAACACTCGTACTGTGGGTAATTTTGCAACTGGGCTAAAGGTATGTTTATAATCCTTACCCAACTTCTGATTGTAACCTTTCACCACAAGCCTTGCTTTGTACCTATCCAAGCTTCCATCTGCCTTGTACTTTACCTTGTATACCCATTTAGAATCAATGGCTTTAACCCCTTGAGGCAAGTTTGTCAATACCCAAGTACCATTCTTCTCTAAAGCTTCCAATTCCAACTGCATTGCTTTCATCCAGTTTGCATCCTGTCTTGCTTGAGAAAAATGTGCTGGTTCAGGTATGGACAAAATTTTGGCCATAAAAGCCATATGCTCCTGCACATCATACTCCTTACTTGTTGTATTAACCACATAATTTGTCATCCAGGAAGGGGAATGTCTGACTCGAGAAGATCTTCTAAGGCCAACCTGATCAACTGCATTAACATCATTCCCTTCTGCATTATCATCATCATTACCATGTAACTCATGTAATTCTCTAATCTGGTTGCTATCATCTTCATCTTCACAATAATCAACCAAGACTGGTTTAGGAAGCTGTAAAGAAGCATCAACAATATCTCCTTTATAAGGAAAAACTGCTTCAGAAAACTTGACATCCCTACTATGAAATATCTCTTGATTTGTCAAATCCAATAACCTGTAACCCTTCTGTTGTACAACATATCCAAGTAAAACACACCTTCTCCCTCGAGTATCACATTTATCTCGTCCTTGGCGCATGTCAACAGCATAACACAAGCAACCAATAGTTCTCAAATGATCATAACTTGGAGACTTGCATGTTAACACTTCATAAGGAGATTTCCATCCTAACACCTTCATAGGCATCTTATTTATCAAGTATGCGGCAGTCATGACACACTCACCCCAGAATCTCTTTGGAAATCCAGATTGCACCATCAAAGCCCTGGCAGTATCTAACAAATGCCTATGCTTTCTTTCTACCCGGCCATTTTGTTGTGGTGTATACACCATTGACCTCTGATGCACAATCCCAAAATCAACAAACAAGCTTTTACATTTCTCATTCACAAATTCACCCCCATTATCAGTTCTGACCTGTTTAATAACCACTCCAAACTGTGTTTTAACCATCTAAATATACTCCTTTAATCTATCACAAACCTGTGTCTTTTCTGTCAAAAGAAATATCCATGTTGCCCTACTAGCATCATCAACAATTGTTAAGAAGTACCTTCCACCTGTCATAGTTTGAACCCTATAGGGCCCCCATAAATCCATATGAACAAGATCAAAACACTCAAGAGCTTTGCTATTACTTTTAACAAAAGGCAATCTATGCAGTTTGGTCATAGAACATACATCACACTCCAACTGATCCAGCAAACCAGTACAATCTGAAATGTGACAAAGCTTCGAAACAGATGCATGCCCCAATCTATAATGCAACAATCTAAAATCTTCAAGTTTACTACTATTATTACATGTTGTATCCAACAATTTATTCTTAGTGCAAACTCCTTGATATCTTGTCTTTTCGTCCACTATCAGCTTGTACAATCCTCCTGTCTCCAGTGCAACAGCTAAGTTTTCCTTACTCGAACGGTCCTGCAAGAAACATGTCTGAGCATAAAACAGAGCCACAATATCTCCTTTTGCAATCACCTTACTCACAGACAACAGATTAAATTTGAACTCAGGCACCAATAATACTTCCTCAAGCACTAAGGCCCTGTTCACTCTTACTTTCCCTTTCTTGGTCACACTTTTCATGCTATCATCTGGTAATCTGATATGTATAGGACTTACTAAATCCTCTTGATCATATAACAAATCACTATGTGGCGTCATATGGTCTGTAGCTCCAGTATCTATTATCCATTCATGCTTAGCCATACCAAATTCTACAAAATTCGAAGAGCAAGTACCTGAATAACTTGTTCCTGGCATCCCCTTCTTGACAGCTTTTGCATTCATCACCATCTTGCCTTTGAAAGCCTTCATCATCTCTTGACAAATAGCTTGTATCATTTCTTGATTTGCCATTCCTTCCATATCAAAAGGAATGTCATGTCCTGTTTCTTCTTTATCAACTCCTGCCTGTGCCACAGTTCTGACATTCTTCTTGTTCCTCTTCCCTTTATACCAATCTGGATAACCAAGTATCTCAAAACAAAATTCAGCAGTATGCCCAACCTCCTTGCAATGAGTACATTTCCAATTCTTCTTCTCATCACCTTTGTCTTTCTTGTACTCCCTTTGACCATACTCTTTCTGAGTGCCTTTTCCTTGATAACCATGCTTCCCAACTGAAAAACCTGATCCATCTCCCTCTCTGGTTTGTTTGACATGAAACCCCGCATGCTCAGTATCTTTATGCAAAGGTTTCTTCTGTATCTCTTCTTGCATCACCATGTAGTAAACTCGACTCAGATTAGGAATAGGACCTTTGGCTATTATATGACTCCTTACTGAATCAAACTCTCCATTTAATCCCATCAAAAAATCAATCACCCTATCCTCATTGATAATCTCCTGCATTCTCCCTAAAATATCACACCTACATTGATCCAATCTTCCACACTCACAGGCAGGCAAGCATCTCAACATATCCAATTCATCCAAGCAACATTTCAATCTGTTATAATACTGTGTAACTGATGATTCTCCTTGCAAGATCTCAGATATTTCTTTCCTTGATCGAAACATTAAAGGACCATTAGTCTGTTTGTACCTTTCAGTAAGCTCCATCATGAGCTCCTTTGCTGATTTGGTGAAGACAAAAGCCTTTGACATTTCCGGTGTCATGGAAGCTAATATCCAGCTCATCACCATATTGTCACACCTGATCCAACGCGCATGATTGACATCATTTCTAGCTGGCATTGGCAATGTTCCATCAACAAATCCTAACTTCATCTTCGCACCAAGCGATCTCCGAATCTGTCGATCCCATGCCAAGAAATTTTTGCCATCAAAATGCATCTGTGTCAACGCCATCCCTGGATGATCAGAATTGTTCAGTGCATACGGATCTCCTGCTTGATTCGCCATTTCCTTTTGCAACGAACCTTCGTCTCTTCTTCAAACCCTAGAAATTGCGATCAATCGAGCTACACTCAGCTGCGCTCTGATACCATGTAGAACCGAAGGATGACCTTGTAGCTCAATCAAAATTACACTAAAACACTCACAATCATTGTAAATGTAGAACAAATCAAGAGCAAGAATGGAAGAAACATGAAATTCATTCAACAGAAGTTCATAACAACCGAGAGTCAATTCTGTTACAGAGCTCTCTCTCTTACACTCAATTTCAGCTCAACAAACCTATTTATATGAAAAGTCAGTAACCAACTCACCGACTTATTAAACTAGAGTTACATTCCACTTACTCTAGTTATTATTTAACCCAACTAACTAATATATTCTACAGGATTGTGGTCTTACTATATCAGAGTTTTAAAAAGAATGCAAAATTTGACCTCAAACTAATTGTTTAGTATACAAATCATGCTTAGGGTACTAATGACCTTTCTGTTGACAGGTTTGAGATGTTTGGATCCATTCCGGTGGGTTCTCCTCCTCGCACTATTTTATTCTTGCTCGCATATTTGCTAACTTTGTGTTTTGGTTCCGATATTGTGGTCAGGTGCGAGGTAGAGATTCTTTGTTATACAAATGCAATCCTTTTCTTCTTGTCTTCTTGAATATGGCTGCTATGAATGCTCTGGTTCATAAAGAGTTTTGTGCAGCTTGAATACTTATTTTAGTTATTTCCAAAGTTTACGTGTCAGCAGTCCTTACAGATGAGCCTTTCGTGTTTTAGGATGCTTGCATAAATTTTTATCTAAACCAATCCCGTGCGAAGCACGGGACTTCCAACTAGTATCTATATATATATGTGTGAGAAATGCAAGTTAAAAATTATTAAAAATTGATCTTTGTATTTTTATGCTATTAAATTTAGAGTGTTTGTTTTGTTTGTTTTTTTATAATATTTCATGCATATGTTTTAATGTATTCTCATTTTTCAATTTTAAGTGAAATCAATGCGTTGCTTGTCGTTTATATTAATTATAAACTTTATTCTTTAAGTACATAGTTGATATAAATAAGTCAAATTAACATAATTAAATATTTATATAAATATTATATCGTATTATTAAATAATACCCAAAATTAAAATAATGTAATTCAATAAATAATACTAACGATAAAAGTAAAATAAAAGTAGTGTATTTTAAAGAATGAAATGAGGTTGTGGGTTATAGGAATAAAGTGAAAGTGGATTTTAAAATGAGGTGGAGTAGTGAGAAAATTAATGTAGAGGGGTTAAGAATCTATTTTGGGATTGTGGGTTGTGGATGGTGGGCTCGTTCGGCAGCCCACGTATTATTTAGGATAATATATTATTTTCAAAAGAGATTATCTAAACCAAACAACACCTATAAAAAGTCGGTAATGACTAGAAAAAAAGTGGGACCTTTTTTGTGTACTTGAAAGTGTGTTTTAAGGGGTGTGTTTGGTGACTTTGGTCTAGAAAAATCTTTTAAGAAAATAATGCATTATAAAATATAATATAGCTTGCACCGAACAAACCCTTAATAAGATCTAATTGGAATCCAAGAATTCTTCTTAGATATTGAATTTGGTACAAATCAATTATGGGATGATTTCTAATCTTAAATTCTATTGGGGGGAAATATACTATATTTGAAATGAAATACGGTGAATGGACCTCTACCAAATCTACTATATATATAAAAGCAATAAGGTTTGGAGCCACCACATTGCGCCACATCATCTTTTGCCACATGTCATTCTTAAAATGCGCCACATCAGATTTTGACACGTGTCATCTCCTCAATAATTCATATAAATTATATAAATAAATTAATAGTTTTGGAAACAAATCTTATAATATGATTCAATATTTTAGAAAGAATCCAGATTGTAATTTTGGAAGTTTCTAGCATGTCTACTATATATATTAATTATTCTTTCCACTTCATATTCACATGACAAATTTTTTCCACTTAATTAAAATTTATTTTTATTTCCCAAATTTAGATAATATCTTAATTTTTGGTAGGAGATAATATCTTAACAAAAAAATCCATATTTTCAAAAATATATCTTTTTTTGCTTTATTTTCTTCATATTTTATCTCCTTCTTTTAAACTAAACATATTTATCAAATATTTCAAAAAAATGAGCAATGTAGATTATTTTATGTTAATAATCTATGTTTATTCTCAATTTTAAACTTAATAATCTATATTTATTTTATTTTAATTTATTTCAAAAATAGTTTTTATAGATATTACGAGCAATAAATTACTCACATTAAATTTTATATTATATTTTTATTGATAAATATCTTTTTTTATAGTATATCTAAAATATATCGAGACATAGTCGTGCTGGGTACGACGGGGACAACTAGTTTCACCCTAATATACATTTGCATTAGTTGCATTTTGCATATGACTAACCACTCGCTTTCCCAAATCAGATAGTAAGCTGATTTAGGGAACTAAAATATTTTAAATTGCCAATGGATTTGCTGGATTTCAATGCTTTTTACAACAACAACCCATAGTGCATCAAAGTTAGGTTTACAGAACAAAGAACAATGCAATTTTTTTTTACAAGGTAAGAATTAGGTGATCTTCATTTTACGGGACCCTTTTAAAATGAGAACTTACAATAGTGGGTGGTTCTTAATAGAATTCATCGGGTGATTATGTCTCCCAACTTTACAATTTTATCAGCCACACTGTTACACTTCCTACTCAAATGGAAAATACACAGTCTCGAACCATTGCAACGAGACAAAAATGTCCAAGACTAACATTTCAATCTCCTAAGGGCACGAGTGCCCTTACTAGCATTTATAATTGTAAATTTGTCACCCTCAATTTCTATTTTTATATTTCCATTTGCTTAGCCCGCCTAATTCCATCCCGAAAGACTAGTGTTTTAGTTTGTAAAACTGAGTTATAGCCATATGTACTTACAAACATACTGACCACCAAAGCATCTTGGTCTCTTGTTACAAACCATGTTAAAGCGGATTCCGTCCTAATTTTAGAGTCATTAAAGTTAATTTTGCAGAAGCCATCCAATGACCTTTTCCATTCAGATCGTTTGAGGCTTGGTAAGATAATTATTTAAAAAAGAAAAATTTCGGTTGGTACCCTAGGGTTTTTGGCTTTTATGGATGGTGCCCTGAAAAAACTTATTACCTTGAACTTTTGCAAAAGTTCGGTTGATGCCCTTACTTGTAAATTTTCGTTAATTTATAACTAAATTAGTATGTTTTCTAATGAAAATAATATATTTTTGTATTCAATTAAATTAAAATTGTATAAAAATTCAAATAAATCATATAAAAATATTAAATTAAATTATATATATGTATATTGTCAAGTAGATTTTATGTTGTAAAATTAAAATAATTTTAAGTTAAAACCAAAAATATTACAATATTACAATATTTATATTAAATAAATATTATGCATGATTAAAAAATTTCATGTAGATTTTATATAGTAATTTTGAGATTTTTTAAAAATTTAATAGAACTTAAAATTTTAATGTAATTTGAGAGTACCATAATGAAAGTTCTATTCTTTTTCTAAAAAAATTGTCAAAATTATTACATGAAAATTTCAATTATAATTTTAACATAAATACTGTAATATTTTTTTGATTCAACTTAAAAAAATTAATTATACAACATACAATCTACTTGACAAATATATACAATATAATACTTTTAATTTATTATTTTATATGATTTATTTTAATTTTTATTAAACTAAATTTTGTTTTCATTTAATTACATTTCTTCATTAGAGAACATACTAATTTAGTTACAAACTAATGAAAATTCACTAGCAAGGGCACCATTCAGACTTTTGCAAAAGTTCAAGACTACCACTCGGAATAAGTCTTTTTTCAGGACACCATCCGAAAAAATTAAAAACTCGAGGTATCAACCAAAATTTCCCTAAAAAAACATAAAAACTAAATCAATCAAGCTCAAGCCCTAGGTATTTTTTTTTTACTAGATCTACCCCTCTAGTACTTTTTAAACGATGCCCTCATTTTGCTTTTAAAGGAATATAATAAGACGCTCTCATGTGGGTGAAAAAAAAAGTCGTTTCATTTTCATAACTAGCTGTCTCCAAATATGTGTATCATACATGTGATGATGTGAGTCGTGTAAAGGTTAGATGACGTGTTTGTAATAATGTGAAACGTGAAAATCACACGAAACACCACTTTATCCACGTTCCATTTCCATCTACCGCCAAACAAAATTGCAACTACAAAATGAGGGCACGAGGACATCACACCACAAATTTGATGTGAATACATTCAATGAAGATGAAAAGTAAAATATAAGTATAGTAAGGATATTACATCGATTTCAACCAAAAAAATAAAGGATATTACATTGATTTTTGTTGTAGAGATTTTTGCTGTAGACAGGTAATGTAGTTCTTTCTTTTATATATCAAGGATAGACCATAGCAGTTACAAAATGCAATTTCTACAATTGTTCTTTAAAAAGGGCAACTGCTGAGTACACAATATGTGTCCCACCCGGAACAAGCATTGACAAAGCATGTCCTAAACTTCGATTATTTGGCTAAGTAACGCAAAGAATGCAACAAAATACAAACATCAAAGATATAGAAGGCTAATAAGTTTCAGCTTCCGAAAAGAACAAAGGCAACTAATCAACTACATCAGTGTAGTACATCAGATTAGTACAACACAGCTAAAACAAGTGATTGATAGGATCAGCCAGAAAATTGTTGCAAGAGCTCAAGAACAGCCTCTTTGGTCGGGAGCGCGGGAATGGCTCCTCTCTTAGTCACAGTCACCGCCCCACACCCGTTTGCAAAACGCAGAGCCTCTCTTAGCCGCTCCTCGTCCTGCCACATGCACAAACACCATCAATTAAGAGATCTTTACTATAATCCTACAATATGATTCATTTCCAAAGAGAAAGGACCGATTATAATCTTTCTGAGAAGAGTTACCTGAATGATATTTAGGTCAGAAGCTAATTGACTAAGAAGTCCTCCCACGAATGCATCACCTGCACCGGTGGTATCAACAGCTTTGACTCTTACAGCTGCTACCCTGCCCTTAAAATTCTGCATGAATTGGATAGGGAACTTCAATATAAAGTTCAAAAGGCAAAACAAGGGGGAAAGAGAACAAGATGCAGAATCAAGGATGTAACAAAGATTTGAAAAATATACCTTAGTAAAGTATCTGCAACCTCCTGAGCCCTCGGTAACAATCAGAAGCTTGAGATTAGGATGAAACAACTTTTTCAACACCACATCGTCATCATTAGGATCATCTCCTTTTGTCAAGAACGTGATTTCATCCTCGTTTATCTGTCAGGTTAATAAGAAGTTCTTATTATAATATTCTCATCAAACTCTGTTCTTATCTTACACATGACTAAACAAACAGTCTCAGAATGTCACTGAACATCAGTTTTTCTATCACCAGACTAATATTAGTCATTTTACTTTATCATGATTGCTTACACAGCAAACACTCCTGAAAATATGCCACTAATAAGTAATAATTTACACCTTGGGAACGAAGGAAAAAAGTATCCCATCTTCAAAATGATACCTTAATCAAATCAGCATCATTCCATACGCTCATAATTCCGTGCCAAGCTGCATCCTCAGATGGCCATAGTGCCAGCCTCAAATTAGGGTCATAAGACACGAATGCATTAACCTTTTTAGCAATATTCACAGCAGCAAGATGTGCTGTCCTACAAGGATCCTCTATCAAGCTAATAGAGGCACAGTGAAAAATCATTGCCTGCATATGTTCCAATTTCAAACAAGTTAGTATGAAAATATCAGGGCAGCATAGCAAAACTTCGACATCAGGACAATGAGAAATACCTTCTTGATAAGGTCCACATCAAGCTCTGATTGTTCAAGACACATATCAGCACTTGGGTTGCGAAAGAACAAGAATTCACGCTCACCGTCTGATCTTAAAGTAACAAATGCTAGAGCTGTCCGTGCTCTGTGATCATATCGCACACCAGAGTTGTCTACATGGTTTTTTTTTAGAATATTAGATAACATATATCCAAACTCATCTGCTCCTACCTGTGAATCATACATCAACAATGTCAGAGAAAAACCAGTAAAAAACAAAGTGCAATAAGATGCAAGCCAAGGGTGTCTGCATCATAGCAGGTAATGAGGTCACATTCAACTCATGATAGGTGTTTCATGCCACAACACCTTCAGAGTTCAGAATTTCTTTATTTAAAAAAAATGGCTATACATGAACAATGTAATAATTTGACATCTCAAACAAACACTTTAGTTATAAAAACAAAAAAAATGAAAATGAAAATTTTAACCGGACCTTTCCAATAAAGGCGGATGAGCCCCCTAATCTGGAAATCCCAACAGCAACATTAGCAGGAGCTCCTCCAGGAGCTTTCTCGAAAGCAGGAGCATCAGCAAGTGAAACTCCAGAAACAGTGGGCACAAAATCAATTAGCATTTCTCCAAAACAAACCACCAGTGAATTACTATCCTTGACCCTTCCATTGGTATGAGGCAACAGACCATTAGCAGCACCTAATTTAGAGCAAACATTTCCACATTGTAGACAATAAATAAAGAGGGTAATTACTAATGGGTAGCATCGATTCAAAACAGCAAGCCATGGCAATGCCATGTAGACAGAAAAGGCTGAGTTCATCATTCAGATTTGCCCATAAAATTTTATTGATCGTACTTAGCCTAAAACCCACATATGAATTCAGCAAAGAAATCAGCTTCAAAATCCACCCCTTATAGTTATTTCATGAGGAATGACATATCACACAACAAATCATCATTAGGTTAACAGATCTATACTGATTAAGTGATGCAAGCATCCTTTGACAACAGCAAAGATACGCAGACGAAAATTCCATTCAAACTTCCAGATCAGCACTTAGATGTGTCCCTATCGTTCGATTGCAGAAAACTGTACATGACAAAAGATTAACTAGCCTATTTAGGGGTTGAATCCAGCACACAATTTCGCTTCTATTTGCATATAACAGAAACTCGACATCATTGGAGAAATGGAAGTAAAAGATTCAACCCTAGATGAAGGAGCGCAAGAAACCTGAATAGGCTACAGGCAAGAATTCCAAAAGAAAAACATACACAAAACCCAAAGGGATCACGGAGATCTCATATCAAAACAAATTCACGACAGAAACATGGACCAAAGAAATATGAAAGACTAGAATCCTGAACCTCGAAAATAAGAGGAAATCTTGCATGCCATGAATCTGGGAGAAAGAACAGACCTGAAGGATGATGATCCGCCATAGAAGAATGAAGAGGGGGTTGAAAACCAGAGAGAATCGGGGGAGAGAGAGAAAGAAAGAGAGAGAGATGAACTGTAAACACGGGAAGAGGGGAAGAAATTGATATCGTCTTCAAAGCTGAAACAGAGAAAGAAAGGAGGTAGGTGGCCTGAGAGTTCCAATTGGCGACTATTTAAATTGTTTTGTAGAGCAAAAAAGGCAGGAGAAGAAGCAGAGGAGAAAAGACTAGGGGCTTCGCAGATTTTGACTCTGCTCACAAGTCACAAGTCACAATAACATCATCCGACACGCTCAATGTTTTAACCTAATTTTTAAATTCAGTTTTTTCTCATAATATCTTCATACGGTCCCTATTACTATGCGTAAGTGAGACAGCCTGAAATCTTTGGAGGAAAACAAGGTATCATAGATTATCATTTCAATCTTTTAAGAGCAAATTGTTAGAGTCTGATAAAAAAAAAAAAAAAAGCAAATTGTTAGAGGCATTAATTACTAATAGATTGTCCCCTTTAATTTCGACTTTACTAAAATTAACCTTTTTCGTTTCCCTAATAGCATCCTAAAGAGCTCTAAACCTTCCGAACTTGTTTCACTTGTGGGTGGATAGGGCTTTTTTGGTGAAAAGTGATTTTTATTGTCTTAAAAACGTAAAAAGTAGAAAGAGTTGTACGGATTTTTCAAGAGTATTATAAGTAGTTGTTTGGTAAAAAGGACTTTAATGGGGAAAGTGAAACAAGGTCTTGAAACCCGCCCAAAGTTTCGCGCCATAACCTCCACCACATGGCCTAGGTGATTTTGTATAACTATACCTCCAGATGCAAGGCCATTTGACAGCTTAGACCCATCAAAATTAATTTTAACAAGTCCCTGCCTTGATTTTTTTTCCATCCAACTGTTTTTTTTTTCCGTCCTTTCCTCTTTCTTTGGTCAAGTGCTCATTTTCTTTCTTCATCAGCTATTGTTTAGTTCTTTTCCAATTTTCTACTTGAGTCTGAATATAGGCTGCCAAATCTGAAATGAAGTCATTTTGAGCTTGTTGAAAGCTCAGTTTATTGTGTTGGTGCCAGATTCTCCACCAAATCACTGCCAACAAAGTAAAGTCTTTATTTTCAAGTATTTGGTTGATCTCATTTAGGACCATCTTTGGAGTTTTATTATGGGGGTCATAACCCCTAAGGGTTTCTTCGATTTTTTGATTTATCTTCCTAGTTATTTATAAGGTATGGGGGCACGTTGTTAGAAAATGTATTGTGTCCTCAAATAATTGCACATGATGCATCTTCCACGTGTCACAACTTTTTTTTCTCTTAGTCTTGCATTCGTACGAAGTCCATTATTATCAACTTTCCATAGAAAAATTTTGACTTTAGGAAACGTGTCAAGTTTTCATATCCAATTGTTTAACATTAGGTTCTAGCTCTAGATGCTTGTTATTAATTCCACAGCTGAAAAAGTAGAAAATCATCCATTATTACTCGAGACCCAATAAAGACGGTCCAGAATGAAGTTATCCCGAGATTGGAGTTGCTCGTATTTGTTCGATTATATTTTTTCAACATTCCATTTTTTTCATTTTTGCTTACTTAAATACATAAAAGGGAAGAAAGGAATGTAAAATTTCATTTTTTAATCAAATTTCTATTTTAATAAAAATATTTTTCGTTAAATAAAAAGGCCAAAAGGCAAAAAATATGTAATTTTTTTTATCAAAATTTGATTTATGCGAGCAATCATCAATTTTTTATGTGATAATATAAATGTCATATTTTTTATTAAGATTTTATTTTTTTAAAAGTCTTTACATAAATCACTCATAACTATATACTAAAGCGAATGTTAAAAAAATATTAAATCACACATGTCACTTTTAGATTGGACCACTCCACCTTTTTTTAAAAAAACCAATCTGATTGGTTGAAATTTAAGTGAGTATTTTTATTGGTTAAAAATAAATAAATAATTGTAGATCCCACATATAATAAAATAATTATTTATATCCATGTGAAATATTCTATAAGATTTGTATTTGGCAATTTTTGACAAAATAACCATTCATTTTTTAAAAAATATCCTTTTATTTTTAATATATGTTAAATAGGAAGATTATTAAGATATTTTTTATGCTATATATTATACAAATATTAGGATATTTATTTTACTTTTAGATAGAATGCATATGTTAGGTTTAGATAATCTATGTATATATAAAAAAAACGGGAGGAATAAGGCCACCACGTTGTGCCACCTAGGATTTTCCTATGTGTCGTTCCCACGTTAAGCCACCTAGGATTTCGCCACATAGGATTTTTTATTTTGGAAATTTATATATGTTAATATTATTTTAGATAAAATAAAAATAGGATAAATTAATCCAGAAGAGATTCTATCTAAAATAAAGATGTTATCTATTATATATTTGCAATTAGGATAAATGTAAAAGATTTTATCTAAAATTAAAATAAATTATAGAACATTAGATATTATATATTAAGATAGATATATTAATTTAGTTTTTCCAAATAAATTTCTATCTATTTATATAAAAAAAATTAAATTCGAATTTTATTTAAAATTAAAGAAAAGTATATTGGATGAATTAATTAAATAGCAAAAAAAAGAGCCTAATTAGGTGAATGTTAAGGAGTGTGCAAAAATTAGGTAAATGGCAAAATCCCCCATCCCCCATCCCCACCCCACTCCCACCGAGTTGACTCGGTCGTTGACCGGGTTGACTCGCCCGTTGACCGGGTTGACTCGCCCGTTGACCGAGTTGACTCGGTCGTTGACCGGGCGTTGACCGGCCGTTGACCGGCGTTGACCGGCGTTGACCATCATCACAATCATCACTATCATCATTTTCAAAACCGTCATCACAATTTTTCACCGTCATCACAATTTATTTCATTGTCATCACAAATTTTTGATGACAAAAAATGTAATGAAAGGTAAAAAAGTGTCATCAAAATGTCTTGGCACATTTTTTGATGAAAAAAAGTATCATTAAAGGCATTCAACTACATAAAAAAATCGTCATCCCCCGTTATCACAATTGTTTTCATCGTCATCACAATTTTTTGATGACAAAAAGTGTAATAAAAGGTAAAAAGTGTCATCAAAATGTCTTAATGACACTTTTTTATGACAAAAAGTATCATCAAAGGCATTCAACCACATAAAAACACCCATCATCACTATCATCACAATTTTTTTCACCGTCATCACAATTTTTTGATGACAAAAAGTGTAATAAAAGGTAAAAAGTGTCATCAAAATATCTTGATGACAACTTTTTGATAACAAAAAGTATCATCAAAGACATTCTACCATATAAAAACATCCGTCATCATACAATTCGAACCGTTATCAACTGTCATCACTTGTCATCGTTACTTGATGACGGTTTGATTTGTCATCAACTATCATCTCTACTTGATGACGGTTTGATAAATTTGTCATCAAAAGGGCCTTGATGACAAACAAGTGTCATCAAACTATCATCACTTAAGCGTCATCAAATATGTGTCATTACTGTCATCACTACTTGATGACGGTTTGATTGTCATCAGCTATTATCATAAATGTCATCTCTACTTGATGACGATTCGATTCTCATCAATCGTCATCGCTATTTGATGACAGTTTGATTGTCATCAATTATCATCACTACTTGATGACAATTCGATTAATTTGTCATCAAGAGGGCCTTGATGATAATGGTCTTGAAGACAAACAATCGTCATAAAGTGTCATCACTCGAAGTTTGTTCGTTTTTATCATCATCACAAAAAATAGTTGTCATCAAATCTCACCACCATATGAAAATAGTTGGCATCACCGCATAAAAAAAATTATCATCACAAATAAAAAAAACAAAGTTGTCATCAAATATTTATCATCACGTTTAATTTTTTAGTGTTATCAAATATCATCACGTTTTAGTGATGATATTTTTAGTATTATTATTCAAAGTGTCATCAAATATGTGTCATCACGTATAATTTTTTTCATAAACTGTCATCACTAATTGATGACGGTTTAATTCTCATCAACTATCATCACAAATGTCATCTCTTGATGATGGTTCGATTGTCATCACAAATGTCACCGCTACTTGATGACAGTTCGATTGTCATCGTTATTTGATGACGGTTCGATTGTCATCGTTATTTGATGACGGTTCGATTCTCATCGTTGCTTGATGACGATTCGATTGTCATCACTGTTTTCATAAAATGTCATCAATTTGTCATCAAAAAAGTATTTTTGACATGATCCAATTATCATGTTGTCATCACTACTTGATGATAGTTTGATCATCATCAATTAGCATCACAAATTGTCAACAATGGTCCATTTTATTTCGGATTTTCCAATTAGAAGTTTTCCACTAAATCCAATTAATATATCCAAATTGATAAATCCAAATTCCCATGTCCTAATACTGCAAACTTTATTTAAATACAATCCACACAAAAATTATTACGCACATAAATATAGCTAGTAGCAGTACATATGTATCAACGTATGCCACGTAACTAACACCACGTGAACATGTGTCTGTGCATATATATATCTAGTAACACCACGTAACTCACCACAATACACTACAAGAGATTGAAATTATTTACA
Organism: Fallopia convolvulus; assembly: GCA_964016875.1. Lineage (NCBI taxonomy): Eukaryota > Viridiplantae > Streptophyta > Magnoliopsida > Caryophyllales > Polygonaceae > Fallopia > Fallopia convolvulus. The sequence continues at coordinate 32,719,650 of OZ024736.1, forward strand.
ACCCCATGCCAGCTACACTTAGTATGTAACTAACTAACAGAGCTTTGGCTTGATCCACTGGAGAAGGTTTGTGCCTCCTGATTTCATCTGTTTGCCATATTGATGTTATCTCTCTTACCTGAACAACAAAAGGATCATCCTAGTTCTGTTACCATGTCAAAAAGAAGTAAGATAGTCATCTCTCGAAAATGCCCTTGACATAAACCGTGCCCTTTTCACTCAACTGAAGCTCCTTCCTCATTTGCTCCACTTGCTGATCATCACCCTGAACTATGATCTCCAACAGCTTCCCATCCTCCCCAACTATCATCTTCACCTTGATCTACTCTTTCCTCTCCTCGCGTTTCCAATAATATGCCCCTTGCATTCCACATAACAAACGCACCCTTCAATCAACCACTATACGCTCTTAACTCAGGCTTTTATGGTATCTGATTTAATCCTTGCAGCATTGATAATTATATGAATTTTATAGATGAAACAAACTGAAACCATAAAACATCGAGCAGAGCTTACGCTGGTGGACTGAAGAGAGTGATGAAGAACCAGTTGTTGCCAAAATCAGGAAAAGTGATGGTCAGGATGAGGGAGACACTAGCCAGGCTTATGCAAGTGTAGAACTTGAGCAAAACAAGAAGAACAAGAAGGAACGAACACAAAATTACTCACTTGACTACTGTATTATAACAATTCACCCACAAGGAGCCCAATTTCATCAAAAACAAGCAGAACAAGAAGCAAGTATAACCCAAATCAGCTTCAAAATTACTCACTTGACTCTGCAACTTCAGTAATCTCCATCACTGCTAGTAAGTCTATAACCATATTCAAATCAAAGTTTTCTACCAAAATCAGAATTGTAAACACACAAGAGAGTCATGATAACCATATTCAAATCTGAATCATAACACAATAACAATAAAGTTCAAACCCTGGATTCATATTATTTTCACAACAACAACTACACGAAAGCAAAACTGTTCACATTGTACTGACTTAAGAATCTAATCATCACTTACAGTGATTTCAAGCTTGTGAAGATTAAAGGCGCCTGTCATGAGACGAACAACAACCCATATCTGTTTTACATCATCAAACATCACCCAGCATAGATCAAATACCCTTAGTATCCTTGATCATGTCTGCAACGGTTTGGCAAGTCAAGTCCAGAAGCCCCTTGATATTCAGATAGTTTGCAGCATGCAGATTAAGTCCAAACACACTATTTCAGGAATTATGTACACAGGTCGCCACGCCAGAAGAATTAATTCCATAGCCATTATCATACATTCAATCTGAAAACATAATCCAAAGCAAAAATGGAGCAATTTCCAAAATAAACCTTACAATTGAAGGTTAAAGGACTCAAATAGAAATATATAACATCAAACAAATAAAGCAATCAAAGCGGGGAAAGAGAGATTCTTACGACGATGAGTTCAAAGAGTTGTCCATCTCAACCTTGGCAAACTCAGTACCATTCAATCCGATCTCCATGGTAGGCCACGATCAGAATCCGCCTCGGGATCGGTGACGGCAGGTACGGAAGCGGATGCATCGCCGGCGCGGAGGCGGGGAAAAGCTGCTCGCTCTTGACGGTGATCTTCGGCTTCTCCGGCGAAGAGGCCGTCAATTGAACCCTATTGTTGTCGCGAGCGATGACTTGCAGGTGAGAACCTGCATCCTCGTTGAGAATTAGGTCGTCAATTGAACCCCATATCCGACAATGGTAGGATGAGGTGGCAGATCTATGGTGGCGTCGGTAGGACGAGGACGAGGAGAAGGTCAGACGAAGAAGATGGAGATCGACAGCGGAGCGGAGGAACTCGAGGAGAGAGATGCGAAAAAGAATAAAGGGGTTTTTATACTTAACAAAAAGCTAAAAAAAATGGGTTCAGATTACAAACGCCTAATTAAGTAGTAAATTTTTGCCTTTTTACCCAATTTCTTCAAAGTATATTATCTTTTTTTTAATCTATTTATGTAAAAGATTTATCTTAAATAAATTTTTGATAAAAAAAATAGAACTTTCAATCTAGATAATTACTTGCCTAAATTGACTTTTGATATAAAAAAAACAACGTTATTGTTTCCTTAATTTTCTTTTCAAATCAATCAATATATCTATTACTAATAACTAAAGATAGAGCAATTTCTGTCACCACATTGCGCCACATCACCCCTTTATTAAAATAATAATTTTAAATAGTTAATTATGCAAAAAAAGTTATCTCCAAGTAAACATAAAGATAAAATAATATTTATAAAAATTTATCCCCAAATAAATATAAAGATAAAATAATATTAGTAGATTTGAGCAATATAGATAAAAAAGGACATTATATTTATTATATTTGTAAAACATAAATTAAAAAAGATAAGAAAAAATATGTACACGTGATCACATATATATCTTTGAAGTCAAAATAGTCATCATAACTATAACCTAAAGCGGAGGTTAAAAAAATTATCAAACGACACATGTTACTTTTAGATTGGACCACACCACCCTTTTTTCTAAATAATCTTTTATTTTTAGATATGAAAAATTCTTATCCATGTTTTTAGAATATAGGATAGAAAATCCCATTATTAAACAATCTTTTTTTTTTGGATATTATAGATAGGAAGATCATTATTATATTTTTTATGCTATCATACAAATTTCAGAATATTTATTTTATTTTTAGATAGAATCATTTTTTAACTAAGATATCTTAATTAAATAGTTATCTTTGTAACCGTATATTACTAGCAATCTCCTTTCCAATTTATCTATTATTATAATCCAGTCAATTGTTACCTACTTACCTTATAAGAAAAGATCTTGATTAGTTATATGATAATTGTCTTGTCTTTTTACGCAGATCATAACAAAAATTTATATTTAAGCATTTACATGATTATTTTTCTCAAATAATAAATATATTTGAAAATATTTTATTATTAATATTTTATTTAGTAAAAACCAGTACAAAGTACGGGAATACATACTAGTATCTTCTAAACCTGAAGCACTTTTGGGCAGTTTCGTCATTAAAAATTTATACCACAGTCAACCTATTTTTAATAATGATTTTTTAATTAATTATATATTATGTAATTCAATCACCTTATGGAATTTCAAAATTTTATGCACTCACATTATATAATAATTTTTAAAAATGATATTAATTTTCCTATATTAATTTTAAAAAAAATGATATGTATTGTTTTAAAAAAAAATTCTTTCCTATATTAATTTTCAATAATTATTTTAAAAAATGATATTTTTTAGATAAGAGACGCATAATTTTTAAAGATATCTCTCCTTATATAAATTTAATCAAAATTTAACAAATATAAATAAATTATACAATAATATTATAAAATCCCGTTCAGGGCACGAGAACTAAGACTAGTAGAAAGGTAAAGATGATGTAAACTCTTACTATTTTTTAGTTAAAATTTCATTGTCAAAAATATTTTACATAAATAGATAAAAATATAAAGATGATGTCAAATTTTATCATTTTTAGTCAAAATTCGACTATTGAAAAATAATTTAAATAAATAGATTAAAAAATTAAATAGATAATAAAAATAAAAAATAAAAACTATGAAAATGTGGAAATGTAGAAAATATGGATAATTAAATAGAATATTTTTTTTTTGAATTTTAGTAGCAAACTAGCTTAAACTCATTGTGACATGCACGACAATATGCTAAATATTAAAACTATTTTATTGTAGTATTAAGGAAACTAGTTTTACCCGTCGTACCATGTACGACTACAATTCGATATTTTATAAATATTATAAATAGGATATTAATAAATAAATAAAAACATAATATAAACTTTTATATAAGTAATTTATTGTTCGTAAAATGTATATAATTTTTTAATCAAATATTATATTCTTCTTATTTTATTACTTTACATGTACGTAAATTTAGAGTTTATCAAATATTTCAATATCTATTAAATATTTTATTATCCATTTTTATTAATTTTAAAAATTTTAACTATTTATCATTAAATTTTTAATAAAAGAAAATCACTATATTTCTATAAATAAATTCGTCAAAAGATATATGATAAAATATTTATATTTATTTTAAACTATTTAAGTATTTTATCTTTAATTTTAAATACTTGTATAATGAAGCTTTCAAAAAATATTGTTATACTAAATAGATATTTTTTTGATATTAGAGATAAATTTAAATAGTTAAAAAGAATTTAATAGAAAGAAGTTATAATAATAGAAATAAAAATTAATTTTTTAAATATGAGGTGGGGCTAGAATCGTTTTGATGGCTCGAAAATGTACAACTTTAATAAATAGTTATAGATATTACCTATTTTTCAAAAATATTATAAGTATTTATCATTAATTTTTTTATTATAAAAGAAAAAAAATATATTTATAAATAATTTCGTGAAAAGACATCATGCTAAAAGGTAAAATATATTTATACTTATTTAAAAATATTTTAAATTTATTATCTTTAATTTTAAATATTTGTGTAAGGAAGTTTTTAAATGATATTGTTATACTAAATAGATATTTGTTTGATGTTAAAGATAGATTTAAATAGTTAAATAAGAATATAATAGTAAAAAGTTAAAATATTAGAAATAAAAATTAATTTTATAAATATGAGGTGGGCCAGAATCGTTCTGGTAACTCGAACAGGAGTAGCTTTAATATATAATTATAGATTATAGATATCACCTTTTTTTTATTTTTAAACGTTATAAGTATTTATCATATATTTTTTATTAATATATCTATAAATAATTTCATGAAAAGATATCATGCTAAAAGGTAAAAGATATTTGTACTTATTTAAAAATATTATAAATTTGTTATCTTTAATTTTAAATATTTGTATAAGGAAGTTTTCAAAAGATATTGTTATACTAAATAGATATTTGTTTGATGTTAAAGATAGATTCAAATAGTTAAAGAAAAATATAATATATGGTAAAGTTAAATTATTAGAAATAAAAATTAATTTTATAAATACAAGGTGGGGCCAGAATCGTTCTGGTGGCTCGAAAAGGAACAGCTTTAATATATAATTATAGATCAAAACAAATAATATTCTAACATATTTTTTTAAAAGTTATGGCAAATATTAAAGCTATTTTTTTTATAGTGTTAAGCCAATTTTAAATAGCCAATCATTAAAAAGATATTACAAATTATCAAGGCAATTTTATATATGAAATAATTGTGTATAAACTGTAATAGGTTTTTAAGGATATTTTTTGAATTTTTCTCGGATATTTTTTTAACCTTTTTGTTCGTTTTAACGCTTAATCCAATATTTTTGTTGGAAATTAAATCCTATAAAATTCTTGGTGATATCCTAAAATCACAAAGAAATGATTTTATGGATCGGTGTGAATTCTAGGATTTTTCGGTGGAAAAAGAATATTTATTGGATAGGCCGTCTTTTTAAATATGTACCGGAAAGGATTTAAAATATGAAATGGAAACCTTAAAAATTGAAGGTAGCAAGATAAAATCATGAAAAATTGGTTTTATTGGTCTACATAATTTACGGGACGTATTTTGTTTAGTAATTTTTTCCACCCGAGGTACATAATTTTACCGCTTTAACGCGAGTCCCGTTCCAAGACGGATTTTGATTTTTAAAATCATTCTTTTCTATGCTTAATAAGTAAGGAACCAGTGTGGGATTAGGACAAAGCCATGACATATCTTCTTTCTAGTCAAAGTCTATCAAATATCTTGAAAACACAGGAGGAACCGAGAGATAGGGACGAGAACGACGGACTCGGTTGATGACTCCTTCACTGTCGGCCTCATCTTCTTCCCCTACCTCCTTCTCATGTCCTTCCTCATCTCATCCTTCTTTCCTTGATATGTTTTGCTGCTACAAAAGAGGAACCATAGAGCTTTGGACGGAACGACAATCTGGGAGAAGGATTGGATTCGTCACACCGACAATCTTCTCAGCCTCGTTGTGCGTCGACGCCGGAAGCCGCCTTCTCCATCCAGCCACCCCATCTTTTTTCCCTTGTTGTGAGCTTGTGTGGTTAAAACCGAGCCAGAGCCAATCCAGAGGAGCGGGACGACCACGACTCGGGAAGGAAAGAGTTCGAACCATCATCGTCGACAAATATTTTCAGCCTCGCCGAGCGACGTCGCCGGCGATCCGTAGCTACTCCGACCACCACCCACCGCGAGGGCTACTCTTGGGCAACGCCCAGCCAACCTCGGGCTCGGGGATCAAGCCATGATCGAGCCCAACGAGCCATGGGCTCGAGTGAAGGTATATACGATCAAAATTAATTAGCGGGCTGATTGCGGAGCCACCGTAAGGGCCTTTCGATTCCGCTTTTCTAATTAAATTTATGGTTTTTATAATCCTGACGTTGATACGGTCCCACGGGTTCAAACCGCTCGGGAAACAGACGTCCGGATCTTCAGTTATAGCGAATACAAGTTTTGGATATCGATTGGCAGGTAAAGGACTTCGGATAATTACTCAAGATTAGTTGTTAATCCGTTTGACCCAAGATTTGGTAACCTTTAAGACCTGTTGCTAATGAACAATTTTTATTTAGATAATTATTTCAAAAGTGAAGCGGAGAATTAGTTATAATTCCGCCAAGATGGCTCCTTGAAGCATGATAACTAAGGAATTATTATATATCGATATTCGGAAATTAAATCGTTTATCGATTAGGAAGTTGTAGGAGTTGAGAATACAACTAAGAAGTGTTTCTGTGAGCTCGTTGCTGAGAAATCCTTTTGTTATATTTGCCAGAAGGATGATAAAGATTACTGTTGGAATTGCTAAGGACGTTGAGCATGCCTTATAAGGCAAGTGAACGATTCTCTCTTGCGTTATTATTATTAAATGAGGAATTGAATCCCATTTAATATTTGCGTTGGGAACAACTTGTATGATTATTAAAATATGATAGGTTGTTGTTTTGTTAGAAATAATGACCATATTGTTATTCATTCAGTTTCGCACTAGAATTGGATTTAGGTCTGTTGTATGTGTGACCTTGTTTGTTGTCTCATGTTGAGACATTATTGTGACATAAGTTAGTTTTTCAGGGGTAGGAGCCGAGTCTCCGATGACCTCTTTATAACACAATCTATGTTGGGAGGTTTAGCTCGTTACTATCATCTCCCAACATTCGGGTCATGACTCATACCTCACTCAATGCTGGAAGAGGTGTTTATGCACTCTAGCTAAGTGCAAATTGGTACTAGGTGTTCGTCAATGATCATAGATTTCATCCCTCTCATCTTGACGTCTCCATGTACATATGGATTCTCGGCGGTTTCAGTCGATTAAAAGTTACCAACATGTTTGTGAAAAGTCCTGAAAGTAATAAAGATAAGTGCGTTAGGCACATTAATGTACCTGGATGGTTAGTCTATTCGATAATCATTCTTGCTTCCGGTTATGACTGATTCTTAATCAAACTTTGATTAAGTTAATCTGAATAGTCGATGGAGGCGTTTCAAAATGTTATGTGATTATTATGAGTTCCCAACAATTGTTTATGCTTCTTAAAGAAACCACAAGCCGTGATGTTCTCTCTCTTGATTATGCAAGTCTCTTTCTTATTCTCTATAAGACTGCTAATTATTGGATCATAATCCCAGTCTAATCGGATTTGGATGCCAATATGTTTAGTTACACCATAAGAACAAAGTTAGATTCTCCACTTGCTAGTCTATCATTAGACTAACCCGTCCATTTTCTTTTCTTTTATATGGTCGGCTGGTGTCCACCGTTGTATACGATACATTAGGTTCTTCTTGGAAGTTGATTCAAGAGGCGAATTCAGATGTTTGAAGCTCTAGAAGTTGAAGAAAGGTTTCCAATGGCTATACTTGAGTGAAGATCATGGTCGAACTACTTCAAAGTGAAGCTGAGTTTCAGAAATAAGAACTCAAGGAAGACTTGATGAAGATTTTGTTCAAATAGAAGGTTGTTATGTTTATTTAATCTTTTTGTGTTAAGGTTTGTATAAGACCAATTGTATTTATTCCGCTGTAATGTTTCTTTTAGTTTGTTCAGTCTATTTAAAGCCTTGGATAGCTTCGGTTTAGTCTTAATCGGGGTTACTGGCGGTAATACCTCTAGGGTAAGTAAGGAGGTGTTACATAAACTATTTTAAAAAAGTTGTTCTAAAATATTGATACTATTTTATTAGAGTGTTAATCCAATTTGAATAGTCAAATCTTTGAAAATATATTAGATATGATTATAAAATTTATATATTGCCTAATTGCAAATATAGTAATTCTAGATTTAAAAATCAACTAATGAGAAGGACATAAAAATAATTGGCCAAATTAATTTTCCTATGTGGTATAGTTAAATAAAAGACACGTAGGATAGAAGGATTCGACTTTAGTTGTAGTATATTGATTAATTTATTTTTATAATTTTTTTTGCATAAATAGATAAAGAGAAGTTTAATATGCAACAAAAGTAATTTTTTAAAAGTGAGGTGGGCCAAAAGTAACTCGGTGGCTCAAAAACGATTGACATTTCTATTTTTTATTAAATGATTTTCTTCATTATTTATATATTCAATATCCATATTATCTTGAAAAAACTTATGTAATTTATAATTATATTTTTGTTGATCATATATGTATAGATTTTTAACTAGTATGTATTCCCGTACCTTGTAAGGGTTTTTCTTAAATAAATTAATAATAAAGTATTTTCAAATATATTTATTATTCGAGAAAAATAATTATGTAAATGCTTAACTATAAAATTTGAATAAATATTTAAAATCAATAAACTTTGAAAGTTGTTTATTTGAAACAATAATATTTATTAGTATTACAAATTAAATTAATATCCAAAAAATGATAATGTATTTAATTATGAAAATGGAAAACTAATAAGATAAAACTTATAAATTTATTATATAATGGGACCGTTCAAAATAAACTTAATTATAGTGGTATAGGATTTTACGTACATTACACTATCTTTATATTAAACTTAATTATCTAAACCTAGCATATGCATTCTATCTAAAAATAAAATAAATATCCTAATATTTGTATAATATATAGAATAAAAAATATCTTAATAATCTTCCTATTTATCATACCTTAAATAAAAGATTATTTTTTTTAAAATTAAGAATGGGATTTTCTATCCATTGATTATAGTGATATAAGATTTTACATACATTACACTATCTTTATATTAAACTTAATTATTTTGTCAAAGATTGGTTTTAACTTTTAATAAAAGGGGAAGTGTGGTCCAATCGAAAAGGGATATGTGTCGTTTAATAATTTTTTTAACCTCCGCGAATGGGATTTTCTATCCATTGATTATAGTGATATAAGATTGTACGTACATTACACTATCTTTATATTAAACTTAATTATTTTGTCAATCATTGGTTTTAATAAAGGGGTGGTGTGATCCAATCTAAAAGCGACATGTGTCGTTTAATAATTTTTGTAACATTCGCTTTAGTATATAGTTATGATTTAAAAATAGAGGTGCAAATTAATAAATTTCTAATCTATTTCCTTTCCTTTTAATATAAGAAGATATCAGTTTTCAACTAGCTATAATTAAACTTTTCTTTATCGTATATGTACGTTGGTGAACAAAAATTTGTCTTTAATGAACTGATCAAATACTCCCCTTGATTCTCCTCTTCACTTTTCGGTCCAAACTCCTCTTCAACCTAGAACCTGCAAAATAATGGACACAATGGGAGGGGACCCCCTAATCAACCGTTGATGCCTAAGTCAAAAGACCAGTTTGTCGATCGAACGTCGAGGTAAAGGACAAGACTTGCTATCGAGTTCAGCGAATATGAGGTGCTCATCATACATGGCGAAGACATGTATTTATAATGAAGGAGAGGGAGAGAGAAGGTAAAAAATTCTATCTCTTAGGGCGAGCCAATAATGCTCCAAACCCAACAAGCAATTTCTTGTTCCTAAATCCATGTGGAAATTCTATCTTTCGACTAAGATAGAATCCTCCATCATAAAGAATAACGACCATATTAATTTTATACTAAAATATTTAATTTAAAACAAGCATAATAAATGAAAGTACCTTTATGGAGAATAATAGCGAAAATAATAATGACAATTAATTTTACACGCACACAAATGCTCCACTTATGTGTTAGTTACATTAGAATGCAACTAAGACGTAAATACTCTAGGACCTATTCGAAGTGGCCATGCGGATTAGTCGTCGGGTTCCCCTTACGCGTGTTTTCGTATATTCGTATATTCGTACATCCATGAGCAAATATCATGGGCTCCCTGCCCCACTCAAAGCATTTCATTTGTCGGATTTCGAGATACACTCATTGAAATGGGCCTAGGACTAGACTAGGAGCTCTAATACCTTGTGAAAGTTCGTGGGCCATAACATGGGGCCATGCATAAATAAGCCCAATACACAAGCTTAGTGGGGTTTCATTCTAAAACCAATTGGCAATAGGAGAAAATATAAGGGCTTATATAGTAAGCATGTTTAGTCCTAATTTTTAGGTGTGGAAACGGATTCTCGACATAGAGAAATGTGATGCTTCAGTGGTTAGGAATTGTCAAGGTGTTGGAGTAATTGGTTGGGATAACAGTTGGTGTTGTGTGCTTTGTAGGGTTAAAGGAAATTCAAAAAGGGTATAATGTGGAGGTGGCTGAGGCAGAGGTCATTCATTTTGGTGCTCAAATTGCTCATTCTAATGGGGATTACACGTATTGTTATGGAGCCAGATTGTCTTGCCTTGATTCATAAGTTTAAGAAGGGGTGTATATCACACACTATATAGGGCTTGGTTATTGTACGAATTTTGGATGCAAGGGATTATTTTGCTGATTGGGTGTCGATGGTCTCATGTTCACAAGTGTAGCAACCAAGCTGCTCACTAGCTGACGTGTCGACTACTTAGGTCTCCTCTTCAACAATGTTATCAAAATCGCGATCCAGATTGTACGATCCTATGATCCGGAATTCACAAAATGACTCAAATCGTGCGTAATGAATCGTAACAAGTAGGATCGTGGTAGCCAGTAGGATTGTACAAGATCGTAGTAGGATCGTAAGATTCTACTAAATCACATAAATTAAGCTACAAATCAGCATTTTGGATATTTTTGCTCAGTTTGGCTATTAACTCATTAACTTAATACATTAAAATTATTCATATATGACTCATTGTTTACTTAAAATTTACATAAAAAATCAAAAAAAAAAAATTGCATTCTTCCTATCTCTTCTTAAAAGAAACGTATCAGAGTATTAAAAATAATAATTCATCTTATATATGAATTTGTTGCCTTTGGGATATTTATTGAAACTTTCATATTTGAGTGATATATAACATATTAATATTAGTTCTTCTATTATTTTTATGAATGCGGTAGGATCTTACGATCCTAACTATCCGATTCTACGATCCGATCCTACATCCCCCTTACGACCCGATCCAACACCTGCCGATCATACAGTGGATCCCCACTACAAGCTGTCAATAGGACTTTCCAACCCAACTCGCTTGCTCGCTCCAACTTACCTGATTCGACACCCTTCAATGGATTACAATACTCGTGATCTCTATCCACGCCCTTGGGTAATGCTAGCTCCCACATGATATCAGTCCCTGCAATCGGCAAATATGGGTTGTTAGCCAGCCTCCGTTCAGATTCCGTCCGATGCACCCCGCCAAAGAACGGGGCATGGAAGATGAGCCCCCGAATCTTTAATGGGTCAAGATTGAGCCCGATAGCCCGAAGCGCAGTGTGGTAGGCTATGTTTCCTCCCGCGCTGGATCCCATCACAAAGCAACTCGATAAATCACCGTACCATACCTGTCCAATGAAAACATAAATATTATTTTAGATCTAGTCGACATAATTTAGGGCCTGTTTGGATATCTAAAGCATGGTTTATGTTTTATAATGTCACTTTGTAAAGTGTGTTTGGTTGCAAAAATAAGGTTCATGTATTATATGTTAGATTAATAATGCATTATTTCCCTGATTAATAAAACATGAAAGTTGCTTCATGTTTCTTCACTACTTCTACCTCGCTCACTTTGCCATTGGTGCCAACTCCGACATCGACTTTCCCACAGAATTCAATTTTCTATCACTACTAAAAAAAATTGAAACAAATAGAGAGAAATATATATTCACACAATGAGAATAAAATCTGATAAATGAATGAAAATGGATAAGTGTGGAGCAAGACAAGGATCCAACCAACGAGGCACTTGTAAATCTACGACCATTAGAGAGAAGAGTGAAGATAAGTAGGTTTGGGGTTCTCAATGGGTGGAAGGAAGAGGAGAAGAGATAACCCAAACTTGTAATATTTTCAAATAATGCATAATTGTTTTATAAAGATGGACACGCAAACATAGCCTTAATTGTAGATTCGTAAACTTGTACTAGCATATTGAGTTATCTTTGTACTATGAAAACCCTCTTCCCTTTCATATTTGGTGAGGGTTTATTCTAGCCTTTCTGCCTAGCTAGTTTCAATTTCTGTCCGGTTCTTCTCATGCCTTCTTCTACCCTTTTCTTTCTTCCATCTCTCTATAGTGACACCTATGCAACAAGATTTTTATGTCACACTGGAAAAAAGCAAAGAAAATTAGTGTCGTTTGCATCAAGGTGATTCCGACTCTGGCTGCAACTCTCTCAGTTTATTTGCTAAACTTTTGTCTAATAAGCCTTTCAATTTGCATGTCGTTCACAATACTCTCAAGTTAGCTTGTAATTTTAGAAAGGGATTTGTTATTTGGTGTATCCACTCAAACTTATTTTTTATTCATTTTTTCTATCTTGAGAACAAACATCGCGTGCTCAACAAGAAACCCTCGTCGTTAAATTAGAATCTTCTACTTCTCAAGGATTCTAGCTCAATTTAACCGTCAAAAGTTTGCTTTGATTTTTCTTGGTTTTGGATTAGGGTTTAAAGATGTCCCTTTCTTTTCTATGAACGATGAGATTGATGCTGCAATATGCCTTTTTTCCCTCCTTTTCATTATCTCTTTTTTTTTTGATAAGGTAAGAATTCGGATACCAAACAGACTTGGTAATCCGAGAGGCCGTTAGAAAACGGCAGCCGAGAACGGCTAAGAAAATCAAGCAAGCAGGAAAAGCTAAAAGAAGTACAAATCTCAGAAGATAAGAGCCAAAAAGAGTTTGGGATCAGGGTGGGTAAAGCACTAAAAGAAAGTGCCACAGGCAGCAGGTCGACCCCTTTTGGGCATGCGAAATGGACATCTGACGTTCCCTCCACCGAGATGAAGGATCTTCAGAAGCCTCAGAGCATCAAGCGACCTGACCTAATACAACTCGGTCCAATGCCAAACTCAGCTCCAACTCCTCGGAAAAAGTACATAAATAAGCCTCGAGCTATCCTGCAAGAAAAGAAGTCGAACTTGTCTCGCAAGTAAAACTTTTCGTAAAAGTTTTACTTGCAACACAAGTAGACATAAGAAAAACATCCATGCCTTGCCTAGCAAGGACTTAAATTATTTATTGAATATCATTATTAAAATTATTTAAATTCATAAATGTTTATTAAAATTACCTGAGGCCCAAGCACATTTTTTCTTTTCTTTCTTTTTTTTTCCAACCTTGGGGCTCAAGTAGTAATTTTTTTTTCTTTGTTTTTCTTCATATTTTCTTTAATCTTGCAAGACAAGAATCACACCGAGTCGGAGGAGGGCCGAGCAACACGCCGACGTAGTCGACGGAAGAAGGTGAGGCGATCGAGTCAGTGAAGACGCCGATGAAGAAACCGACGACAACTTGCAAAACGCCGACGAAATCGATAGAGTCTAGATCCAATCAATTCAAATGGGATCAAAACTAGATAAAGAGTTTTCTTTGAGATTCTCCATAAAAGAGGTGATAGAAATTAACTATATCAAATTAAAGGGTAATAAAAATTGGGATTTCTCCCATGGTGGTCGGAGCTTCTTGCTCAAAAAGGATAGTATGGCTTCTCAGCCGGAAGGAGATTGATGGCTTTCTCGGCCAAAAGTTCGTGACTTTCTCAGCCTAGCATGAATTGCTTTCTCAGCCTAAAATAAATCTCATTAATGGATGAGATTTGGAGTTTTGGATTTAATTTTGTTCATTTTGTTCATGTGGGGGAAGGGGGAAGGGGGGAAGGGGGGAGGGGAGCAGAGCGTTTCTTTTCATTATCTCTTGATTTGTCTGAAATCTCTCCAATTTTATGAGAAATAAGGTGTGACCTAATCGCTCTTTTAAGGTGGTACTCTAATTAATTTGGAAAGCTTGGGTAAGCTTTGAATCCAAATTCAATATGAGAAACTCCCTAACTTTTGTTATGTTAGTGGAAAGCTTGGTCACGTTCAGGTTGATGGGATGCTTAGCGAAAAACTTTTGCTTCGAATGACGGTTGTGAATGGGGGTATGGATGACAGTGGTGATTTGATGTTGATATTTAGGATAGAAGTGATGGATAAGTGGAATCATTAGGGTGGATATTACTCACCACTCAAAGAAGAAAAATTTGATGAACTCCTAAGGGATATGACACACCCAAGGAAGAAGATCGGTTTGGTATTCGATATACACACAAACAAGGGAGATGTTTCTAGAAAGTAAAACGAAGGTTGAGAGCTTTTCTTGTCTCTTGATTGATTTTCAAAACGTGCCTAAACAAGGAGAATAAAAATGCCTATTAATAGCCACACAAAATGGGTTAGAAACAACCCTTCGTGTTCACTTTCACATACTACCTTGCCTACCACCTCACCAACCACCTTACCTACTACATTACCTATTACCTCATTAATACTTAAATATAATAATCAAATCTAGAATATTTAAAATAAATAAATAAATGCCACACATTTATTAGAGATTTGGACGCAAATGAGATTGAGGATGAGTTTCGAGAGTGACCACAAGTTTGAAAACGAATCTTGATTGACCTCAAGGTGGATCAAATCAATTAGTCTTCACAATATTGTCTACAAAATCCTATCAAAATGCATTGCTAACCATATGAAACCTTTACTTGAGGATTCTATTAGTCCTAATCAAAGTGCTTTCATTAATGGTTGATCCATTACTAATAAAACCATTATTGTTGTTGAATGCTTTCATTCTATTAAGAAGAAGAAATCTAGCTGATGGGGTTTCATGGAGATTAAGGTTGATATGGCCAAGGCTTTTGACCATGTTGAGTGGGTTTTTTGTTCAAGTTATTATGTTAACTATGGGATTTCATGAGAGTTGGATCTCTTTAATTCTTTAATGCATCTCTTTTGTGACTTTTTTTATGTAGCTCGTGGATCTCATATTCAATCATTTCCCCCTCAACGATCAATTAACGCTACCCAGTGCCACCTTTTCTTTTCCTCCTTGCTATGGAAGGTCTATCTAGTAGATCCAAGAGCTCTTTTGATAGTGGCCTTCTCCATGGAGCTAAAGTTGCTCTTTTACCCCCATGTCTCTTGCTTATTATTTGTCGAAGATTGTTTGCTTCTCGCTCATGCTACTCGGTCAACATATTTTGACCTTACTTAAGAACTTTGAGTGCACCTTTGGCAGCAAGTTAACAATCTTAAATCTCAGCTCTAGTTTGCCTAGATTTTTGAAAGATTACTTGCTTCTTTTTCTTGGCTTTCATGAGGTCGATGTTCATGACAAGTATATGGGTCTCCCCACTATAATTGGTCATTCTAAAAAAGTTATCTTAGAGCAACTTGGAAAACCTCTTCTTTATCTCAAGTTGCTCGTGAGGTAATCATTAAGGTTTTCCTTTAGGTCATCCTTCTTACATTATGAGCTATTCTAAACTTCCTTCTTTTGTTTTACATGTTCTTGATGGCATTGTTTCTATGCTTTTGTGGGGTTCTTGGAAGCAAAAAAAATGCATTGATCCAAATGGTCTAATATATGTGTGTCTAAGGATAGAAAGGGTATAGGTTTTAGAGTTTTTAAGGCATTCAAATCATGCCTTGTTAGCTAAAAAGGTTTGGAAGTTGATTGTATTGCTAACTCTCTTACTACTTTCATTTATAGGTTCGATATTTCCCTCATTTGGATGTGTTGTGTGCTTCTCTTAGTTCCAATCCAAGCAATGTTTGGAGAAGCATTTTTCAGTCTTCTTGGGGGACATTAACAAAGGGTTGTATTGGGGTGTAGCCGTGTAGGAAACGGTCAATCTGTGGCGTTTTCATCTAGGAAGTGGATTCCTAACCTGTAAGAGCAAGCCAAACAGATTCCCTATAACTTTTTCCAAAATGGAGAACCAACTATCAAATTTTCCAAAAAAATTCAGCCCAACTCCAACAGATTCTCTATTTTGGAGAACAATGCATTTAATACTTTCATTTTTACCATATAAATTACAATAACTAATTATAGATTATCTTACGTAAGAAAATAAAATATTACAGAATCTTAACCTAATAAATGATAATTATTTGTTATTCGACTTTTAAGAAAATAAAAAATATTTTAGAATCTTAATTTAATAAATGATAAATTATTTGTTATTTGACTTATAAGGAATAAAAATATTCTAGAATCATAACCTAATAAATGATAAGTTATTTTTTATTCGACTTATTATGAAATAAAAATATTTCAGAATCTTAATTTAATAAATCCTAATTATTGATTATTTGATTAATACGGAATAAAATATTTACATTTTTCATATAAATATCAACATTTTTGTTATTTCATTCACACAATCATTACTCTCAGCTTTGTCTCAATTTGAAAATTAAGTTTTATGGCTCGTCATTCATTAGGTAGTCGTTATCTCGTTGATACATTCATAGATGATGATGACACTATTGACGATGAATATGAAGAATTTTTATTTGCTCAAATGGAAGAAAAAGATCAATCTAGCTAAAGTTCAAGAGGAGGTCATGGTGGTTCTATTACGAGTCACCGTATTGTTAATCGTAATTTAATTGAAGGTCAATATGAAGAATATTATGGTTCTTTTTATTTGATTTACCCGTTAAATTAGAAAATAAAATAAAAAAGAAAAGAAAAGTAAACGCTTTTAAAGATTTGGAGAGTTTTGGAGATCACTCCAAATTTAGGGTGATCTCTACCCATTTTAGAGATTCACTCCAAAATAGGGAAAGAGATGGAGTATATGTTGGACCAATTTTTTGGTCCAAAATCTCTAAAAGCTCAATCCTCAAGAATTTGGGAAAGCTGTTGGAGCTGCTCTAATACTCCTCCTCTTTTTCAAAATCAAGGAAGAACATTATTGAAATTATTTCTTCAATTATATATGACTCGTTATAGTTTATTTTGTTCTCCCTTATATAAGAAGAAGCATGAAGTAAATATAACTTCTAGGAAAATAATTCAATAAAAAGTAAATTGATTTAATAAATGTATATAATTCAAATAATAAATTTGACATATATAATAAGGAGAATAATCATAATTAAAACAACATTATAGTTGAAAAAGAGTCTGAAATGGATGAAATTAGAAATGTTAGGCATTTTTCGTAATGACCCTTAAATAATGGGTAC
Source organism: Fallopia convolvulus (assembly GCA_964016875.1). Lineage (NCBI taxonomy): Eukaryota > Viridiplantae > Streptophyta > Magnoliopsida > Caryophyllales > Polygonaceae > Fallopia > Fallopia convolvulus. The sequence continues at coordinate 32,737,199 of OZ024736.1, forward strand.
CTGCATGTAAATAATCCAAATATATACACCCCATTCGGTTTTTCTTGTTCAAGAGAATCCAGTCTTATGAAGCCTGATTCAGACTCGTTTCTTATCCAATTTAAAATCCAAAAGAACCGGGATAATTTTCTAGAAGTTATCTACAAAAGCCCTCAACAAAGTCGATCTGTAAAATTGTTAGAAAATATTATCTAATTTGACGCTTAAAGATAGGTTGTTTAAAAGCGTTTTCAGTTTAAGATAGGATTTTTATCCGAATTGAGGTGCGTTTTGGCCGGGATTTTTCTTAGAGACGAAGCTTTGAGAACCCCTAATCCTCCCCTATAAATAGACACTGAAACCCGTTGTTTTTCCACATTCAAAAACCTCTAAAAAGTCCATTGAGTTCTTGTGCCTTGTTTTCTGTCCAACTGCTGTTCTTAGGCGATTTCGGCTTGAAATCGTAACCAAAAATCGGTTTTGTTGCTAATAGTAGATAGCCCTCGATCCCAAGAGTCTAACGTCACCGGTCCCATCCGTTTTCGTATTCGTTTGAGGGAGAATCGAGCGTTTAAAAGTAGGTTGATGGTGCTCTGTTCGGAAAATACAGCAACTGATTCATTGCGTACACACACGATCATTAATTTCAAAGATCGCCTTTTCCCTTGAATGTTAAGGTCGTCTTCAAATTTAGGTCTCAAGCTTACACAGTGATGTTACTGCTTAGCTGGAGACTGGTAAGGACCGTCAAAATAAATTTCGCATTGAAGGATTGTTTTATCATGCTTTTCACTAATTTCATTAGTTGGAGTTGCGGTGACTGGAATTGGGATCTTTTATGGTCCCGATCGCTTCAATGTGATTTGGAAGTTCTTCAACTACGAACTTATTTTTCAATTACCCATATAATGAAAATAATGAGATTGCATATAGTGTTTTTAAACATATATATAGCATTCATTAGGTAAACTTATTGCCATAATTTTTGATGTGGGATAGATATTCCTACATTTACACTATATTGGGTGGTCAGGTCGGGTCGGATGAAGTGACCACCCGCACCTGTACCCGAACATTCACCGAACACTCATCACCGTTTTCACTCGATTTTCACCCATTTTCTTGGATCAATTCTATCGGATATCCGTCGGGTGTGGTTTAAATTACCATCCCTATTCCCTCTCTTCTTCTTCGGCTCAACTAAATTTGTTATTTTTGCCGGGTGCGGTCTGAATTAAATTACCATCCCTATTCCCCCTTCTTTCTTAATATGGCTTTTTTCATAAAAAAAGTTTGTAGATTCGTTTGGTGACCAACCTAACATGTATTTGGTTACGAAATATTAGAAAAAAAACTTAAAAAAATCTAATTATAAAAAGCAAATCAGTTTATTTATTTTTATATAAATTCTCAGCTTTCCTTGCACCTAATACGTTGGTCGCTTGAAGAAAACACAAACTAAAGGCAGACTTCAATTATTTTGGTAGGGACAATTCATCTTCGTTTTTCTAAACTAGTACTATTATAACCATTTTTATCAATTTAATTAAATAAGAAGTAAGTAGGAGAAGCAGCAGCTAGCTAGCTGGTTGCAATCGATCTGTAAATGCAAGTCTAAGCGAACAATTTGTTTAAAATTGAAATCAGAATTATTGTAAAAAATTAAATATTAAATATATACGTACCTAGAGATCCAATCCTCGTGATTGGAGGAGTCCTTGATGAACGTGAGAGCGTCGGTGGCATCGTCATAGGCAGCGGGAAGGCGGTGCTCGGGAGCGAGGCGGTACTCGACGGAGGCCACCAGGACGGCGGCCGTTGCGGCCAGCTGCTCGCAGAAGTCATGGCAGAGATTGGTGTCGGCGTGGAGCAGAACGAAACCTCCTCCATGATAATTCACTACGAGAGGGCCAATTTGGGAAGGTAGAGTCGGACATAGGTTCCGTTTTGGTGGCTGATTGGGAGGTCCTTGGAGAGGGCAATCGTGGTGGCCGAAGCATCGGACGACGGTGGCGCCCTCGGAGGATCAAAACGACGGGTCATGGTGCCGTCTGGATTAGGACTCATCTGGAGGTATTCCCATGGATCCACGGTGGAGATTGGTTCCATTGTTTTAGTTTTTGGCTGTTGTTAGTTGTTTGCTTCTTTCGACCTTTGTTTATATAATAACGAACGGTATGTTCCAACAAGGAAACGTAGGCACATGGTCATTGGCTGGACCTTTTCAGAAAATAGGGCCTGCTGAATCATGTTGGGCTTATATGGCCCATGGGAAATGGTTTGCTCAATGGGAAATGTAAAATACAGATCTTACAAAAAAAACAGCAAGGCCAACCCCTGTTACATATCTTAGAAAAAAACAAGATCCTGAACACTAACTTAAAAAGAATGCTAATGAGTTAGCAATAATTACGTTTGTCTGAAGAGCCTGAGCTTACAAGGATTAATGGGAAAAAAGGGCTAAAGGGCTAATGTTATACCATTGCAGCTGTCTAATGCCATATTCCCAGAACAACAGCAATGCCAAAGAGAAGAAAGAGCATCTCCACCTGGAACAATTGAAGACCTGCAACAAAATTACATGTTTTCAATTCACTTGTGAACACAAACAAGCCCACAAATTTAACAATTTATCAACTAAACTTGGATATTTTTCATTAATCCTTATTCTTTTTTGTCTTCCATTCAGGCCAGCCATATTTTAGCTATATTCATCCAAGTCAAAGAAAGATTTCAGGTTTCTTTCCACACCAGCAAACAGTTTTTAACCTTGTAATTTACTGTAATAAATAGTGTCATCATTTCTAATGCCTATATAGTTCATATAAAGCTGAATATTCAATGGAAGAAAACAAGACCTGAGTTTCTTCCTGGATTTATAGATGAATGCCATCAACGGAGGCAGGATACCGAAGAGAAAGCAGTTTGCATAGACGCCTGCAAAATCAAGTGCTCTGGAGAAGGCTAACTGGAAGAAAGACGCGACAACAACTGGTACAACAATCAATGTTGGCAATACAAAGGCACCAACAACATGATCCCAACCGATTTTACTTGAAATAACTCCACATCTCTGGAACACAATCATCCCAACATTGCCAAAGCCTGATCCACCAGTACAATAAGTACCCACTCCAACTCTTCCACCACCTCCATTATTTGAACAAGGTGAGGTCATAATCAAATCTAAAGTGTCAATCAGTTGCTTAGGGAAGCTAACAGCATAGCCTATGAAGCTTGTGGCCAAAGCCGCGAATGCAAATCCTTGAACTGCAAGCAAAGCTGAGGATTTTATAGATAGTAAAAGTGAGATTGGATCTTCTACCAAAGAGGGTTTTCCTCCATTAGTCCCAACAAGCCCTAAAACTATCAAATTCCATGATAAAACCATAAGCAAAGGCACAGCTCCACCAACAAGAACGGCTTTTCGAGCCTTGTGAATCGAATTCCTCAAAATCTTGCATATGAAAGGTGTGACAACATGAAACCCAAGTGTGAGCACAGTGACAGGAATAGCAGGCAAGACAATTGAAACATTCCAAGAAGCATTTCCAAAGGAGCTTAAAACATTGGCTCTTGCAACTGACTAGCCAATTCCAACAAGTGTGGAGATTGAGCAAAGCATGAGGATACAAAGAAGTCTGTTGGCAGAATCAATTGCTGAAAATGGGAAGAGGCAAATCACAAGCCCAGATGCAAAGGGGAAGATTGCATGAGCCAAGAAAAAGTTCAAGCCAGGAAACCATTGGGAGAAAAGTGAGCCAATCCCTGAAACACAAGCCACCATTAAAGAGAAGCTAAGGCTAGCATAAATTACAGACACTAGAACACCAAATTGGGATCCAAATGCCTTAGTTACCAGCCCAGTAAAGCTGACCTCATCAACTCCATCTTCTTCCATGGCGGCAAAACTAAGCTCAGCAACAAGTAATATTGAGGAAATGACATAGACCCATGAGAGAAGAATGGCTATTGTAGAAGGCAATGGCCCTGATTTTATAGTTGCACAAGGTAAACCCAACATTCCTAGCCCCACAGCGGTTCCAATTATCAAACTAACCGCTGCCCAGAAACTCTTACTTTGTTCTTTATCAGAGTCAACTTCAATCATTTGTTCAGAGCCTTGACCCAGAGCCAATGCCTTGGATTTTGAGATGGGTGTCAACCCAAATTTGTGCAGGAAAATGGGTTTTGTTGTGATTGGAGCTGAGATTCTAGACGAAGATTTGGATGGGGTCCGATTGGAAAATGGGATTGAAGGATTAGGGTTTGGAAGATGGGAAGTGGGTGTCAATGGGGAGTAGTGCCTGGATATTTGGAGGTTAGAAATCATTTTCAGCATCATGGGAATCAAAAGTGTAAGCAAAATGATGGAATATGGGGATGAAGGAGGTTAGTGTTGAAGGAAGAATCTCCAACTAGAATATTGTGAGAAAGGATAGTTTTGTCAGGGAATCTGGAAAGAGAGGAACACGTCCAAGTGATGGGCCATGGCGGCTTGACAATTCACGTCAGAGACCCTAATCAGCTAAGGGCATTCAAACATTGAAAAATACTAAAAATTAATAGTACTAGTGGAATCAAGTTACTTACTATTAGGAAACAATATATCTTGTAAAATATGATAAGATTTTATTATGGGTAGATTATGATCCTCAAGATAAGGATAGAATATTTGAGGCTTAGAGCCCAAGCAATTCAGAAAACTCTTGTATAAATACATTTTCGATCGATTAATGAAAGTTAACAGATTCTCTCACAAATCTCAAAGATTTACACTTGATTACAATTAGATTTCACTAAACTCACAGAAGAAAATGGGATCCAACCTTAATCTTAAGTTGAATCGGTGCCTTCAAGCAAAACACATGCACCTCGCTCTTAGGCTGGATCCGGTCTTGAATTTGTATAAGAACAAGGCAAAGGTCGAATTCGGGTAAAATGGAAAAAGATGGGAGTCGGGACCAAATTAATATGGAAGCGTTCTCTACGATAAAATGGAAAAAGATGGTCTTGAATTTGCATAAGAACAAGGCAAAGGTCGAAATCGGGTACATAACTTCCTGTGATTCATTAAGTTTCATGGGAAATACACTTGTCATGTTTAACCTAACATACACTTGGTTTGTTATTGTGTCTCTCAAGCAGAAGAAGGGTTGATTTAGAGGAGATTCAAATCTAATCAACCCCTATTCCACGAGCTTAACAAAGGAGAGAATAGTCACGTATCAAGGAATGGCTTTACTTTGTTCGCTTATGTACTACCAGCTAATCTAACATATCATGCTTAATTCAATTAGATCATAACATTTATTAGAAATTGTATTGCTACACGAATACGATACACAAGTAACAAGGAAACCCATTCACCGTAGAGAACGCTTCCATATACAAGATTCTAATACTATTAGGGAAATTTTGTAGCTCCTGCCATATCCAATTTGGCAACATCACTGACATAATTAATGCAATAACAGTTTTACATGAGCAAACATGCAAGGAGAGCTACAATTCATATCTGTAAACGAAAAATGGAGTTTTTCCTTGTCATGACATGCACAGGACTGACCCAAGAATATGCACCTCTAAGCTGTAATAAGAAGGTTGGTTCTGGCTTTACCAATTTAGTGAAGCCTCTGCTAGCCCTGGTATATCAATGAAAAACAGCAAAACAAAAGGATTAGCACATTTGAATACCAGGAATTTCTTTCCAGTCACAATTATCATTCAGTTCATCTCTCCAAAACCTCTGAAGCATATTAACATAGAAACTTGCATATACTTTGATTTTCAGGTGTGTCGTGGGTTCAAAGTGTAAATCCACAAACTGAATTGGAAATGAAGAGATATAGCAACAGAAGAAAATTATCTAACTGTGTACCGGACCATGGGACAGATTCTATGTGAAGCACTATTTGCCTCATACTGATGGAAACCAGCTTTCCATCTGACATTCACTTTGAATGTAGATGTAGATCTATAGAAAAAGACAGCATTACCAACCTCCAACAAATAATCTTTTCTATGTCCTAAAAAATTTTTGCCTCAAACTCTACATGAGCAATCCATATGGGAAAATATATGGAGACTGTCTAAAATGAGGTCTAGTCTATTAAAATGGAAAAATATGCATTGCTAATGACCCTTATCATATTTTTAATTATAAAGAGGTTCAGACAATATTTTCTATAGACAAAAAATATCAACATCAACATAGAGAATAAAAAAATGTGAGTGTGAGGGAGAGTTGGGACTTAAGCTCAGTTGAATCAGTTCTTCTAAGCTTTCACAGCAATCAGTTATTCAGTTTACCAAATATTGTTGGGGTCCTTGGCGAAATGAAGAAAAGACTTCAAACATTATGAAGAAAAAATTCTCACATGAAGCTTAACCATACAGTACAGATGCTCATTCGGAAATTATTACCACACAAAAAAAAACGAGGACAAATTCAATGTGTCTTTTCTAAGAAAGAATGTATTGACATTGCAGAAGAAGTAGACAGCATTATAGAGCATCGGGTTACAAGGAAAACGGAACTCACCTCAGGATAACAATTCTGGCGAGAAATGGTCTGGTTGTGAGGATTTACAAAAACTTCACAGGATATTTTGGCCTACAGTGAGACTTGTAGTTAAATTATAATAAGAAAACAGATAATGCAATATGATGTTCTGCACCTATTACTCAATCATGACATTCAGAATAGGAAAATTTGTTCCAAAGCTACGTTAGCTATCTTGCTACATTGTGGAAACGTGGAAAGTACATTCATTAAGAAGCAACCTGTGATTCTCCCCAGAACGTGAGTACTTGCTACTTAGTATGATGCACAATATTCATGGAACATAAGGGCGTGTTTAAGCAAAATGACATAATTTGACAAGAACACCATGCATATTTTCACAGAAATTTAAAAGTTGTAGATGTCAGCTATATATATATATATATATATATATATATATATATCAAATTCACTTGGATGGGCAGCCAAAGAAGGAACAGTTTTCAAAATAACGCTGATCTTATTCAAAAGATGAGTCTAATAAAGACCATATCAATTTCTCGATCAATATGAATTATATGATCGATAACGAAATTCCAAGAAAACAACACAGTTGAAGTGCTGAACAACAAACAGAAAAGAAATATGTAAACCTTGAGAGGAATCTTGAGAACGGAGAAAAATCCAAGTTCTCCCTTGATCAAGGTATCAGTATCAAACGGAACAGATCCCTTAGCAACATCTTCGATGAAGTAGAAGATATCGTGTAGGACCTCAAATCCATCAATCACAAGGGTGGAGTTGATGTACGATGACGCTCTGGCCTTCAAATGTCCTCCTTGGGAATTGACAAGCCCTAATTTCCTCCCTCGGTAGCCAATTGAGACACCAAGAGATTCGTAATCGAGGGAAAAGAAATCCCTGTTGCGAACCCTAGCAACGACGAAGAGCGAGAGGTCAAGGGAGAGACGAGGGGAGGTTCGCACGGAGACATTGTTGAGTTGAACACGGACGATTTGAACCTCTGGATCGGAGGGCCAGAGGAGAAAGAGTATGAGAGATAGTAGAAGAAAAGAGGAGGAGTAAGTAACGCAGCGGCGGAGAAAGCCGCGGAGCCTGGGTGGTGAAAGGGTGCTGTAGTGCAATACGACGTAATTTACGGGCGAGGAGGAGGAGGAGGAGGCGGCGGACCTCGCCGGCAGTGGGGTGTAGAATTCAGATTCAGCTTTCGAGGACATTTTTTTATTTTTTTTTGTAACAAGGAATCAAGGACTAGCCGGATTATGCCATTATTGGGTCACATTATTCTGACGTTTTTTTAGGGGGGTAGACCGGCTAGTAGTGTGTCTTTCTTGTTTAGGGTTGAGTTTTCCTTGTGTGTTTAGGGTAACACATGTCCTAATGGAAAAAATACTCTTTTTAAAAAAAAAATAGAGGAACATATTAGTATATTATATAAGAAGGAATTAGGTAACCTATATTTAGGCGTTTGTAAGTTAAATTTATTTTTTAGTTTTTTATTAAGTATAAAAGCCCCCTTGTTTCTCCTCCCCTGACTTGGATCTGATTTCTTTTTTCTCTCGTCTATCTTCTTCGCCGACGGAGCTGAATTCCTTCTCTCGAGTTCAGATGACGAAAATCCGAGTTCTTCTGCTGCTCCATCCACACAATGGACCTTCCGAAACGATCTCTTATCTCTTGATTCTTCCTCGATTCACGGTTAGCGATCGGTCTCTTCAGTCTTATTTTTGTGCAATCTTGGTGTACATGTCGTTGATTTGTGATCTGATTCATGGAGTTTTGGGGGTTGGACTTTGAAGAATTAGCGAATTTAGCAGTTTAGGTTTCTGATTCGATTATCAGATTTGTGCTCATGCTTCTGTAATTGATTTGCAAGATTTGATTCATTTTTTCCTGATTGAGTTTGATATAGGGATTAGTATGGCTTTACGGAAACTCGATTATGTTTGTGGATAAGGTTTTCTGTGGTTTGCTTTCTTTTCCTTCTTTTAGAGGTTTTCTACGGTCTTCCTTATGGGGAAATATACAGATTTTCAGGAGGGTTTTATTATTGTGTGTTGTGGATCGGTGCCGAAGTGATTTGAATTGTGTATTCAAATTATTTTCATTTCCATAGTTTCAATCTAAGTTCGTGGTCTACTGATTGAGTAGCGAGCTTTGAATTAGGAGAATATCTTGCCAGCAGAAGTTGCTATTCTTTTGATTAGATGTTGCTTTAGCTAGAGCATTAGTAGAGTTTGATGGAAATTGACCTTTAATTTAGGATGTTCTGCATGAGTGGATGCCTAATTTGTGCTACAATTTAAATTGAAGTAATTGTTGCCATTTGTTCTTCCAATGAAGAGTTGATTATATGAGATAATAAGATATTAGGTGAAATTATCATATTTTTATAATGAAGAGAGCAAAAATGTTCAATGAAACGTATTTGTGGTTTTTTCTTCTTGTGGACACAATCCAGCTGATAAACTAATTATGACCTTTGTATTAGTCAATTGATACTTGAAAATAAAAATGTGTGAAAAGTATTTTGTATTTTTAGCCTATTAGCTCAAATGGTAGAGCATTTTGTTTAAAAATAATGATGTGGGTTCAAATCCCACATAGGCTATTAATTACTTTTTATGACCTGTTTTTATGTTGTGCTGACAAGTGATGATATTTGATGAAAACTTTTTTTAATTTGTTGATGACGGTTGTTTTGATGTAGTTAAGTGTCATCAAGGCTTTTTCAAAGCCTTTGATGACAATTTTGATGACGGTTATTTGTAATCAAGGTCTTTTGATGACAAACAAATGAATGACATACTTGATGACAATAGACCTGGGTTCGGTTCCGGAACCGGCAGTTCCGGTTCCTCGGAACCATGGAACCGGGACCGGAACCGGCCTTGGTCCGGTTCCCCGGTTTCGGTCCTGATTCCGGTCCGGTTCCGGTTTCCGCCGGTTCCACTTGGTTCCGGTTCGGAACCGGGCAATAAAAAAATTAAAAATTAAAAAAAAAAGAGTCGGACCGCGATCGCGGGCCCAAAAAACAGAGACTCCGGTTTTGGACCAAAGTCCAAACCGCGATCGCGGCCCTGATGTCGCGATCGCGTATTGAGCAACCTGATGCTGCGATTGTGGTTGCTCAATACGCGATCGCGTAATGGTCAACGCGATCGCGGTTTACACACACTTTGGCCCAAACCGGGCTTGGAAATTGGACTAAGGCGAAATGGCGAATCCGTGATTAATGCTTGTTTTTCAAAACAAAAAAAAGTTGGATAATTAAAGGGCTTGGACTTAAAATTAAGTTGCTTACGTATCCTCTCGGGGTTATAGAGGAATCAAAGCCCACATAGTTCTCTTACCTTTCGATATGAAACCCCGATTTGCTTACCATCGTCCATCTACGTCAATGCATCCGAAGCGCTTTGGGATTGGGACTCATCGTCTTGCCCGTCTGAGTCGGAAGTTTCGGATACCTCCGCCTTTTGTTGACGAATTTCCGCTCTCTTCCAATCGCATACGCACACTTGGGCTTCCAAGACATCGGGCTTTAAACTAGATCGTTTTGCATCAAGGACGTGTCCTCCTTCGCTAAATGTTTGCTCAACCGATACGGTCGAGGCGGGAACAACAAGCACTTGAGCCGCGATCTTGACCAAGGTTGGGAAAGTCTTCTTGTGGGTCTTCCACCAATCTAAAATATCAAATTCTTCTTCACCAAACTCAAAGTGGGTTGTTAGATATGTTTCAAGCTTGAATGTCTCGGTTTCTTGGTAAGGGTATGCAAAAGATTAGCCCCCACCTTTTAGTAGCACCGAGGGCACTCGAACTCGAAGAGGAGGATGAATGTGGAGGTAATGGAGAAGAACTAACACTAGATGAATATTCGGTAATCAATTCCTCAATTGATCTTCTAACTTTACTAAGTATATCCCCAACACTAGCAATATCATCATTAACATCCAACTCTAATGCATCATAATAACCATTCAAACATGCTTCTAAACCACTCATCTTAAACCTAGGATCAAACACACAAGCAACAAGATAGATATTGGGGATAACTTTATAATAGTGCAACCATTTCACTTTCATATCATCAATAGCACCATAAAGTTCGGTGAATTTACGCCCCTCACAAACACCGCCCGTCACATTCAATGCTTCAAAACAAAACAAATGAGCACAAGGTTTATAAACATGACTAAAAGTTAATGTTGCATCATGAAATATTTTCAAAACTTCTAAGATTCTATAACAATAATCCCATACTTGAGAAATGATGGGATTGTCGGGAAAATATATGGACGCAAAAGAAGTCAAAAGATCTTTGTAAGGCATGCATGCATGAAGTAGTTTATAAGTGGAGTTCCAACGGTGGCAAACATATTTTGGAAATGTTCGGGGTGGAACACCTTTTTGACTACAAAACGCTGTCCAATCTTGGGCGGTTCGGGGGCTAGCCCACATACGACTAATAACATATCTAATAGGAGCAATTAAACCCGACATAACATTTAAACCATCTTTGACACAAAGGTTTAAAATATGGCAAACACATCTTACATGAAAATACTTCGCTCCAAGAATTGGTTGACAATGCGGAACCAAATCTCGGATTGAAGCGGTGTTGTTAGATGCATTGTCAAAGAAGATAGAAAAAACTCGATGAAGTAGTCTATACTCTTCCAAAATAGTACGAATAATGTTACTAATCATTAAAGCGGTATGAGAAAAATCAAATACTCTATAAGCAAAAACACGTTTTTGCACATTGAAATGATCATCAAGAAAATGAGATGTTAAGCCCATGTATGAATGATTTTGCCAATGATCACTCCAAATATCACTACAAATTGAAACTTTAATATCATTTTGAGCAAAAAAACTCACCAATGCCATTTTCCGAGTTTTATATGCTTTCATCACATTCTTTTTTACCGACTTCCTAGTAGTCGGTTTATAAGCGGGTTGTACATGATTAGTCATCCAATTGTTAAATCCTAACTTTTCGGCAAAACTAAATGATAAGTGATCAACACAAATAGACTCGGAGAAGGCATACATGCTATCATTATGGTTATAAGTAAATAAATGAGGGTTATGATGAGGATTAAGCGAAGAAGAAGTTGCAAACCCGGAGAGTTGGGATTGCCCTCGCATCATGCCTAACTTGTCGGGGTGTGCTCTCTTCACGTGTTTTGACAATGTTCCATAGCCCGATCCCGACACCCATGTGTAATGCTTAGGACAATAGTTGCAATGAACTTGAAATTTCTTGGTAGATGCCTCATAAGCTCCCTTACGAAAATGTTTTGTAAATATGTCGGATTTAAGGATTGGAGCCTCACCCTCGGTCGCCTCGGATCCATGATCCACTCCCTCATTTTCATTGGGAGTGGACGATCCCGGTTGTACCACATTGGGATTGGGATTCGAAAATTCCCCCAAGTTAATAGAGGGTACAAATTCTACATTTGAAGCACTCTCTTGTGAGCAAAAAATTTGATCAATGCTGTTAAGAAATCCTTCCATTTGAGAGATTGAGAGATTGAGAATTGAGATTTGAGATTTGAGAGAGCTTTGTAAAGTGTAAACTTGAGAGATTGAGAGATAGAGAAAGATTGGTAGAATGGTAGTGTGGGTGGGAATGAGATCATGTAGTGGTTATTTATAGAAGAAATTTATCAACTAGCCGTTGGAATTGTGAAATAGCCGTTGGAAACTAGCCGTTAAAAACTAGCCGTTGGCTTTTAAAGCAAAACAGCGATCGCAGCCATATAGGGCCGCGACCGCGGCCCGAGACCCGCGGTCACGGTTTTGATTTTGCCGAAGAATGGTGCATTCTGTTCTATAACCGCGACCGCGTGGGTTTCAGGTCGCGCTCGCGGTCTGGTAAACCGCGATTGCGGCTCTAAAGTCGTGATTGCGGCCCCCGGTTCGGGAACCGCCGGTTCACCGGTTCCGGGGGGAGGAACCGGAACCTTACAGGGAACCGAACCCGCCGGTTCCGGAACCGGCGGTTCACCGATTCCAGCGGAACCGGGTCCAAGTCTAGATGACAATTGAACTGTCATCAAGTAGAGATGACATTTGTGATCATAGTTGATGACAAATTATGAAAAAATCGTATGTGATGACACATATTTGATGGCACTTTGAATAATGATACTAAAAATTATATGTGATGACACTAAAAAATTAAACGTGATGATATTTGATGACACTAAAAAATTAAACGTGATGATAGATATTTGATGACAACTTTGTTTTTTTATTTGTGATGATAATTGTTTTATGCGGTTATGACAACTATTTTTATGTGGTGATGAGATTTGATGATAATTATTTTTTTTGATGATGATAAAAACGAACAAATTTTGAGTGATGACACTTAATGACGGATGTTTGTCTTCAAGACCATTTTCATCAAGGCCCTTTTGATGACAAGTTAATCGAACCATCATCAAGTAGAGATGATAATTGATGACAATCGAACCGCCATCAAATAGCGATGACGATTGATGAGAATCGTACCGTCATCAAGTAGAGATGACATTTATGATGATAGTTGATGACAATCAAACCGTCATCAAGTAGTGATGACAGTGATGACACATATTTGATGACACTTGTTTGTCATCAAGGCCCTTTTGATGACAAATTAATCTAATCGTCATCAAGTAGAGATGATAGTTGATGACAATCAAACCGTTATCAAGTAACGATGACAAGTGATGACAGTTGATGACGGTTCGAACCGTATGATGATGGTTATTTCAATATGGTAGAATGTCTTTGATGATACTTTTTGTTATCAAAAAGTTGTCATCAAGACATTTTGATGAAACTTTTTGCCTTTTATTACACTTTTTGTCATCAAAATTTTTTGATGACGGCGAAATAAATTGTGATAATAGTGATGATGGGTGTTTTTATGTGGTTGAATGCCTTTGATGATACTTTTTGTCATAAAAAAAGTGTCATTAAGACATTTTGATGACACTTTTTACCTTTTATTACACTTTTTGTCATCAAAAAATTGTGATGACGATGAAAAGAATTGTGATGACGGGGTATGACGATTTTTTTATGTAGTTGAATGCCTTTAATGATACTTTTTGTCATCAAAAAATGTATTCAAGACATTTTGATGACACTTTTTTACCTTTCATTACACTTTTTGTCATCAAAAAATTGTGATGACAATGAAATAAATTGTGATGACGGTGAAAAAATTGTGATGACGGTTTTGAAAATGATGACGGTGATGATTGTGATGATGGTCAACGCCGGTCAACGGTCGATCAACGACCGAGTCAACTCGGTCAACGGGCCAGTCAACTCGGTGGGAGTGGGGTGAGGATGGGGGATGGGGGGTTTTGCCATTTACCTAATTTTTGCACACTCCTTAATATCCACCTAATTAGGCTTTTTTTTGCTATTTAATTAATTCATCCTATTATATAATTCAATACTCATTTATTTTTTTAGCATAAAAATAACAAGTTTATTGAAACCTTCATACATTAAATCATCATTAGGTATTTCAAAAATAAAAAATCACAAATAGGTATATATAATCTGACATGGGATTAAAAATTTACTATAAATGATAAAAAATCTGATAATCATAATTACTCAGATACCTCTATATTAATAATACTAGGAGGATGACCCGTGCTACGCACGGGTTTTTTAATTTATAATTTATATTATATCGTTACATAGTTTTTTTTTTTTGGTTAAAATATTGTTTTAATATTTTGTTTACATGTATTATATTAATCATGAAAAAAAATTAACTTAATTCAGTTAAGAAATATTAAGGTTCAAAAAATAAATTGGGTAGGAAGGATTGAATCACTATGAATTAATAGATTGAAAAAATAATGACAATTTTTTAGTTTGGAATAAATATTATCGTTTTATAAAGGAAGCAATTTTATTTTGTTATTTAAATTATGCTTTTGCTATCGCATGGTAATACAAAAATATATAAGATTATTTATAAAAGAAGATTGAGCATAAACATACTTTAAAAAAAAAAATCCAAAACTTGATATCATACTTACATCGAAGTGGATCATATTTTCACCAAAAAAATCCACATCGGTGCATATCAATCAATTGAATATAATTGGAAAGTTAGATGTTACAATAAACACAAACATAGATAGATAAAAAACAAATTGGAATAGGGAAGGGGGATTAGGAGAATACCTGGTAGCAACATGAAAGGATATTTTTACGATGATGATAAATTGAATACAAAGCAATGACAAATTAAACCAAGATGATGCATAATTTTTATGTACATCAACATATGCGTTTCTTCTTCACTACCAACTTGTTTTTTTTGTGAACTCTTCAAAAACTCTCATATAATGAATATGTACTTAGGCATGGACATTTGTGCGGCCCGACCCGGCCCGCTTTTTTTTTAACGTTCAGCCCGGCCCGTCCAGCCCGCGAGCCAGACGGGCCCAACCCGCCTGGGCCATGGGCCGGGCCCGAGTTGGGGAATTGTGGCCCAGCCCGGTCGGGCCCGGGCCAGCCCGGAAATTTAATAAAGGGCCGGGCCTATATATAGCAGCCCGGCCCGGCCCGGGGCCCGGCCCGCTCCAGCCCGGTACAATACCGGGCCGGTCCCAGGCCCTACTTCTCCGGTCCGGCCCGGTGGTGGCCCGGCCCGGGCCCGACCCATGTCCATGCCTATATGTACTATGAAGAGAATGATATTATTTTTTATATTAGAAAATTTGGAAGTTTAGAAATATAAAAGGTTGTTTTGAAATGTGAAAGGATTTTAATAGAGTTTTAATATGTATCCAATTAATTAGATAAATTCATCACCCAATTTATTAGAGAAATTAAGCTAAAGAAAGTTATTATTACACAAAATGGTAGGTCAAAAGACTTTTTTTTTAATATTTCATGCATTATTATATAATATGATATATTAATTAATTGACTACATGTCTTCTTGATTTAAATGTAGAATTGAATTCTATGTGTTCAATTAGTATGGTTAGTCATAAATAGACAACAAAAATTCTTCTTCATAATATATATAGATAAATAGATATAGAAGATTTTTAATAAGGTAATATGAAAGGTCACATAAATCTACTAAACATCTAATGTGCAATAAAAATTATAAAAAATAATGAATTTGATAGATTTTTCATATATTAAAATAAAAATCAAAAGTAAATGTTTATAAGATATTAAACTTTGAACTATTTGTTACAATAGTTTGTTCATTAAAGATTTTCAAAAGCTCTTATCCAATTTGTCATTCTTCACTTTATTGTGAACATGTATGGATATAGAAGATATTTCATGTGTATATTTAAGTGTAAATATTAAGAGAATGGAGTAGCTTTTTATATTAGAAAAGTTGGGGGGGTTAATGAATATGAAAAGTTGTCATTTTTCACCCTTCATCTTAATTGTTAATTGATCATAATTACTTGTATATATTTAGGTTTAATATTGAGAAGATGATGTGACTTTTTTACATTAGAAAAGTTGGGAGTTAAGGAATGTGAAAAGTTGTCACTAAATGAGTTTTTTTTCTTTTTTTTTCCCTCATCTTCTTAATTATATTTTTTCATAAATGGAATGTGAAAAGTTGTCACTAAGTGAGTATTTTTTGTTACAATAGTTTGTTCATTATAGATTTTCAGAAGCTCTTCTCCAATCTATCATTCTTTCATTTTATTGTGAACATGTATGGATATAGAAGATATTACTTGTGTATATTTGAGTGTAAATATTAAGAGGATGGAGTAGCTTTTTATATTAGAAAAGTTGGGGGTTGGAATATGAAAAGATGTTTTTTTACTCTTCATCTTAATTTTTAATTGATCATAATTACTTGTGTATATTTAAGTTTAATATTGAGAAGATGATGTGACTTTTTTACATTAGAAAAGTTGGAGGTTAAGTAATGTGAAAAGTTGTCACTAAATGAGTTTTTAATTCTTGTTTTTCTCATCTTCTTAATTATGAATTTTTCATAAATGGAATGTGAAAAGTTGTCACTAAGTGAGTATTTTTTGTTATAATAGTTTGTTCATTGAAGATTTTCAAAAGCTCTTCTCCAATCTATCATTCTTTCATTTTATTGTCAACATGTATGATATTTTAAAAAATATACAACTAAAGTTTATATGAAATTATATGACATTTTAGATCTCACTTAGTTAATCATAATGAGTTCTTTGAGCACGTCAAATCCTCATTTTCAATTAGAGTCAATCTAATATTATCTTTGATTTCATGAAGAGCATAACCTAATTATATATAAAAATATCTATAAAAATAAAATTTTACGCTGCCAAAAGTAATTATTTTTATAATATAAAATAAAAATAATTATTAATTACCTTAATAATGAATATCTTTGATCCTTTCACATGAGTATATAATCTCATCTCATCACCACCATATTTCTTTGTTTTTTTTTCTACCTTAAGATTCTTTCGGTGCTTCCCCTCTTCCTCTCATCCTTGTAGGAACAATCCACAATAGATTTTAGCGAATGTATGCAGCTTGAAGGGAAATGACGTGGTATGGGGCTCTTATAATCATCTTTAGATCCTAGGAAATAAATATAAAGTGCTCATAATTAGTATGTGCATTTAAAGGTGAAGTTGGAAAGTTAGTAAGTTGAAGAGTCAAGATAGAATATGCAAGTTTTAGTGTGTGCATTTAAAGGTGAATGTGGAAAGTTAGTAAGTTGAAGAGGCAAGATAGCATATGCAAGTTTTTTTTTTGTATTTGTACATGGATAAATTCACAAATATTTTTTAATTTAAATTTTTTACATTTTAGATATAGATTTTGAGAAGTTGAAAAGACAACCAAATTTTTTTATATTTTAGATATAGATTTTGAGAAGTTGAAGAGACAACCAAAATGATCATTAAAAATGACTTGAAAGACCATTAAAATGTTGAATGTTATCAAAATTAATTTTTTCATAAATTATAATTAAATATAAGGGTTGAATTCTTTTTATATTTTTTCTATATGAACATAATTATGGGATAAGTCATAAATATTAAGTCATTCTAATAAGGCATTGATTGCCTAAATTTTTCTATTTTATAATATATATAGATTGTCAATTACCTTTAGATCAACAATACCAATAATATTTTGTCTTTGCCAAGATCTCTTTAGCCTTTGTATAACTACTCTTTCCAAGCACTTCCTCGATCTTATACAGTGACATTAAGAAATTGATATTAATTAATGAATTTCACATGTAATTATAAGTTGTTAGACTATATACATTCCAAAATATTGATATTACACTCTTAATTGTAAGAAGTCAAATGAGAAGTTAGAAGAAAATAAATGAAATAAAAACTTCATTGCTTAAGTAATATATTATACATAATTAAGATTAAGATTTAAATTAAAGATTTATATATTATTCTTATTAATTTTCTATTATTATAAGCATTATTATTATTATTATACTTATTTATAATTAAGATTAAGATAAAGATCTGATTATAAAATGTATATCATTATTAATTATTAATAATAATAACCATTATCATCATTATCGTTATCATAATAACCAAATACATAAACGACCCCCTGTACTTGTGACAATTGGTCACTTAGCCCCCTGTAATTTAACCCTAACCTGTTGGCCCCCTATAGTTGCACATTACGACCTATTGAACCCTTATTCGCTGAGTTGGCTAATCGTGTGCTTATCAAACGCTGTGGAGCGAGTGAGGTCTTAATGTGGGTGACTAATATTGCTGAGGTGGAAATAAGAAACTTAAAAAAATTGTTTTATGTATGAAATAGGAGATTTAAATTGCCTTTCTTCTTCCTCAAATTCGTTCTTCTCCTCTATGCGTTTTCTCTTGCCCTCTTCCTTCCCAATTTGTGCCTTTTTCTTCGAGTTTCGACTGAACACCCAACACCTAATCTCCATTGTCGAATTCATGGTGTCATCTTCATCCAGTGGCTTTTCCCAGACATATATGGAAGAGGGCAATTTGTTTTTCCGGCGTGCAAGTGTGGAGCTATAGCCGTGATGAAACATTCATGGACGGTAAAAAATCTGGGGAGGCGCTTTTTTGGCTGCCCACATTTTGGGGTAAATGTAATTCAAGGAAATTTTGAAAACCCCTAAAATTTTCAATTCTAGGGTTATGGCTATGAATTTGAACAAATTGCTTGCAATATGTGCTTATTAATTGAATGTGGATTTGGTTACAGAGAGTAGGGGCATGTGATTTCTTTAAATGGGTTGATGATCCAGTGCCGGAACATGCTAACCATGTCATTGCTGGTCTACTTCGAAAGATCAAGGAGAAAGAAGTAGAGAGGGATAAGGCTAGGCGTTGGGCTAATGTGCTTTTGGTCATCCTTGTATCGATTGCAGTGGTTCATTTTCTGAAATTCATAGCTTAGGTTCTTATTTTGTAAGGTGGTTGTATTATTTTGTGGTTTGAATGTAATGCTCTTAGGTTGGCATGTAGTTGTGGTTGTGGCAAGTTCATGTGTAATGTGCAACAGTTGTATCATCTCCTAATGTGTAATGTGCAATGTGCAAGAGTTGTTTCAATTCACGTGTGTTGTGGTTGCAAAGTGGTTCATTTTTATAGCACAATTTGACAAAAGCAATAACTGACAACAATTTGACACAAAAAGTTGACAGAAGCACTAACAACAGTTGACACCAACACAATTTGACACACTTGAGTTGAACTTGGACACCAACAACCACTAACAAAAGCACTAACAACAATTGACAGCAAGTGGTGGACACCAGCAACCACTAACAAAAGCACAACAACAACAACATAACAAAAGCCAATCCTGCTAGTTCCAACTTCATTTATACCATAACCAACAAGAGTTTGACAATATGCTCAATCTGAGCTAGCTGTTCTGATAATAATAATAATATAAAAGCCATACAACTTCATTGTTCCACATGTGGTGGCAAACTAGTAACTAAGTCAAAAGGTAGCTGTTCTTACAATATATGCAAAATAAGACAGCCTTAGTCTAAAATATTTATTCTATACTTCCACAAGTTCATTCTTAATCACAGTCCAACTATTCCTAGGGTCTGTTGGAGCTTGTTTGGCTACTGAATTGGTTGGGTCACTAGGTTGCCTTCTTTGGATAGCTGCCTTGTTGTGATAGCTGGTTTGCCTTGCCACTTCAAACCCTTGCCCTTACTTCCAAGATCCACAGCTTCACCACCATGTTTTGTGGGCTTTGGGCACCTTAATATCCTGCTGGTGGCATGTCCTGGCTGTATAATACAAGTGTTAGCACTCATTTTAACTAGTTGTACCAAAGCAAAAAAAATAAAGATTACAAGAACCACAACTGTTGCACTTACATTCAAAATAGTCAAGCCAGTTGTAGGGTTCATGTAGACACCAATCCCCACCATTCTTCCCTTTTTCTGAGATGTTATGGCTCCTTCACTTTCATATTGAGTTCTTTTCCCACCAGCCTGTCAAATATAAGAAGATTACAAGAAAATATTTATGTATAATTGCTACCAAACTTGAAAATATAACAAGATTACAAGAACATATAAGAAGATTATAAGAAGGAATTTTGGCACTCAAACCTGACCACCAGAATTGCCTTGTCCACCATGGTTTTGTTGCCTCCTTGGTGTTCCAGAACTGCCTTGTCCACCATGGTTTTGTTGCCTCCTTGGTGTTCTAGAAGTGCCACCAGACTTCGTCTGGCCCCTTGGTGATCCAAAAGTGCCAACAGAAGTGGAATGGCAACCCCTCTTGTTATGCCCTTTTTGTTGAGGGCAACCTCTCTTGTTATGCCCTTCAAGCTTGCAAACAGAACATGTCATAACAGCTCCCCTCCTTGACAACTTCCCAGCCTTCTTTGGCTCATCCCTTGGTTTCCTCCTGTTTATCTTCTTCCTTCCTCTCTTCTTTCTAATCTCAGGTGGCACAACTGGTGGGTGATCAGATGTGGGCCACATTTTCATGCCGAAGACAGGTTGAATAGGACAAGAATAGACTCTCAAATAAGTCTCTTTCTTGTGCCAATGAAGCACATAGTCATCAGGGTTGATTTTTAGGTGGTTCACAGCACAGACAGAATGTGCACAAGGAATACCTTTGAGTTGCCAACTTCTACAAGTGCAAGTGTTAACCCTTTAGTCTACTGTATGACCATAATCACCATCTTGAATCTCAAAGCCCCTATCCCCATTCCACAACATATTGCACTGCATTGCTCTCTCTTTGTTCTTCTCCAACCTATGCAAAGCCATTGGTGCAATATCACATATCCAGGTGGTGGCAAAGTGGTTCATTTTTCTATTCTTGTCCATCACTTGTTTCCTAATGTCCTCAAGCATGATTATGATTGCCTTGTGCCTTGCTGTTTTAATCCAACTATTGAATGCCTCACACATGTTGTTCTCACAGACATCACACTGCACACCAGTCCTAAAAAAAGCCTTGCAAAAGGTTTCTTTGCCATAATCTAGAAAATCCTCAATAATTGTAGCATCTCCTAACTTACCCAGTTCATCCATGTTGTCCTTAAGTTGAACTTGGAATGTTGACCATACACATGCCCAAAATTTGTGCCTTTTTTCAGTGCCTCTCCAAGTCTTTGCCCTACTAGCATAAATGTGCCTTGCACAGAACCTATGCTCAGCTTCTGGCAATTCATTCCTCACTGCAGCTCTAAGTCCCTGCAATTGTAAAGAAATAAGGTTAATGTCATAACAAAAAAGATAGAAGTTAAATCAAGGTTAATGGCATAATACTTACAAAGTGCATGTCAGACATGATAATAAGTCCTTCTCCTTTGCCAAGGTTCAGATCTGATTGTAGGGTCTTTATAAACTTTGTCCATGTATTAGTTGATTCTTGATCTGTCACTTCCCATGCAATTGGAAACATCTGTCCATTGCCATCCTTGCCTACAGCTACAAACAATTGACCTTCCACTGGCCCTTTTAAAAAGCAGACATCAAGTCCAATCAGTCTCCTACATCCTTGCTTCCATCCTCTTTCAAACCCTTGAAGCACACATACAATCTCATAAACATCTCCTTTCCAGGCTGAAGCTGGTTGTCTACAACTAGAAAGTTGACCCCGGGTTACTTCTATTGATCTCATCAACATAATCATGAAGCCTTGCATACTCTTCCTATTAGTCACCCATAAACTTTTGTAAAATCCTAGCCTTATCTCTCCTACAAATGGTGACTCCCACATACAACTTCAACTCCTTCCTACATAGTTCTTGAATCTCCCACAACTTAATTGATGGTTGGGATATGATTCTGCTCTCAAAATATCTGGCAAGGTACTTGGAGTTGCAAAGTCTATTGGTGTTGTACCTCCTACAACTGTGTTTGGGCATATATGTCTTGATCTTAAAGTTCTTAGTTGCTCCCTCAACACTTGCATGCAACCTCCATTTACAGCCACTGTTCTAAAAATCCCGTCTAGGCCCCGTCTAGGCCCCGCCTAGGCGCTGGAAGGTCCTAGCCCGCCTAGCCGTCCAGACCGCCTAGGCACCCGTCTAGGACCGCCTAGGCCACCGTTCAGGCCGTCTAGGCGCTAGGCGGTCCCTCTCCGCCCAGCATCCGCCTAGCATTTTTTAGAACATTGTTTACAGCCCTCATGTTTACATGACACTGTGACCCTACTAGTTTCATTAGGCCTCAACTTCAACTTTACACCCATATACACACCATACTTTGCCACTGCATCCCTAAATTGTTGCACACTCTCAAATACCATACCTACCTCCCACTTTGGGCACTGTTGTGTAGGATCATAAGCAACATGCCTACTCCTCCTTCTTTTCACCTGTCTATTGCCTCTTTCTCCATCATCAGATCCCTCACTCTCAATGCTGTAGTCAGAATCTGAAGCATAAAATGGCTCATCTCCACCTACCTTTCCAGTGTAATCATGTGGTTCATTACCCCACTGTGCATAGCCTTCATCTGGACCCACCTCACCTAGATTGAGATCAACTTCATCAAATTTTTCCTTGTGAGCCTTCTTTCTGGCCCTACTCCCTCTAGCTTCCTCTCTTAGTTCCCTCAACTCATCATCTAATTCATTGTCATCCCTCACATGTATTGTCAAGCTATCTGTTTCATCACTCCCCCACCAATGTCATCACTATCATCCTCCCAGCCTTCATCATCTTCACCAGCTTCTTCATCTCCACCAGACTCAGAGAATTCATCACTAGACTCAGAAATATCTTCACCAGATTGAGCATCTCCACCAAATTCAGCATCTTCAACATAGTCATCATTAATAGCTTCATCAAGGCCATGGTTGATGTAGAAATTCACTTCATCCCCATCTTTAAGGGCGCTTGCAAGTTCCACCAATTCCTTATCAGTCATTCGCCTAAAGCATCTCTCTCTCAACCCCTTGTAATATATCCCCTCGAATGCAGTAGATCCAAGTTTTTGACATACCAGCCCAATTCAAATTCACTCATCACATCTGTATCAATGTCATTGAATGCCCTAGCCTTCTCGTTAACATAAGCCAGTTGTGGACTATCCAAAAACCTACCCCTATGGTGCCAGACAACTTTAACAATTGCCATCACTTGTCCTACAACAATGCAAGTTCAAATTTCAAAAATTTGCACCCTAAAATTGCTACAACAGAACCCTAAAATACCAAATGCATGTTCAAAAGATTCGACCCGCCCTATTGCAAACCACAATTTCCCAAAATCGAATAACTAACATGTATAGATAGATAGCCACAACTAACCTTGAAGATTTCGTACATGTAGCAACGAGTTTCCCTCCTCTTTCTTCAGCGAGATCGCAAACCCTTCACCTAGATTAGGGCTCTTCAAATTTCGCCCCTTTCGATCGATCGTGTGAGATAGATGTGCAATTAGGGTAAATAGTTGGGTCATAAATTGAGTTAAATAGGGTAAATTTTTTTTATCTTATTAAACGGCCGAGATGACATGGCATCCATGTCATCGCCATTGTGGCAACAAATATAACAACTCATCGTGCATGCACCACACTCACAAAAAAGGTTGGGATAATTGGCTCCATAGGGGTTCAATAGGTCGCAATGTGCAACTATAGGGGGCCAACAGGTTAGGGCTAAAGTACAGGGGACTAAGTGACCAATTGTCACAAGTACAGGGGGCCGTTTATGTATTTTGCCATTATTTTTGACATTCTTTTAAGACTAATTATAATTATAAGTATTTTGTATTTTTTAATCTATTTATATTTACTTATAGGTTATTTATTGTTAAAAAGGGGACAACTTTATATGTTGTAAAAATTTGTTGACTTCGACAAGACAAAAAATGTATATATACGTGTTTTACTTGGAAATATTGATATGATAAAATTGTTATTAATTAAATACTATGTATAGAAAAAGCTCTAATATTTTTTTTGGTCGAAAGAAAAGCTCTAATATTTATTTAGACCTAATTATTATCAAAATTACAACTCTTAATTTATATGCGCGCGCGAGTCTAGGATATCAATAGATTATTAAAAACTCTTAGTTTGACAATCTGACCAGACAAAATACAAAAAAAATATGACATAAAATCTATATGAGAGACATATTGAAGTGAAATCTAGCCTTATCCATTTTAAAAAATAGTATATAATTTACCTTTAAATACTTTTTCCCTAAAGGGTGAACCCAATTTGATGTTAGGTGTTGTTTCAGTTTGATTGAAAATATTATTTTGGCTTAATTTGTGTTTTTATTTGTCTTGAAAAAAGAGACAACAACAATAACAATACCTACATCAACCAAGGTGGAAGTCGGAAGGGTATTTAAGCCGGCCCAAATAAAAGAAAAGACCAAGACTAAAACAGGACTAAAAAACTGTGGGGGGGGGGGGGAGCAAACAGGGTGTAAGAACAAGAACGTCGGCGAAAACGATAAGTAAAAGAAACTCATCAAACAATAAAAGAAAAAAATAAGCAACAGAGACAAAGAGCACTCCCTTTGGGTCTTCCCTACTTTCGCTCGGTCACTGTAATCCGCTCACGCCATTGGTCCCTGCACATAGCCATGTTCGCTGAAACAGCCAGAACAACAAGGTCTTGCTTAATGACTTCCTTCCAGCTTTTTTTTTGGCCTACCCCTTTCCCTGCGATACCCTCTAGCGATCAAACTCTCGATCCTACTCACCGGGGCATCCAACGACCTCCTCTGTACATGCTCAAACCATCTAAGCCTCGTTTCTCGAAACGTTTCCCTTAAACTGGTCACTCCCAACTTGCTCCTTATTTCTTCATTCCTAATCTTATCCAATCTCGTGTGCCCGCACATCACCTCAGTATTCTCATCTCAGCGACCATCAACTTCTGCTCCTGCACCTTCGTAGTCGGCCAACACTCTGCCCCATACAATATGGCTGGTCTGACCACAATTTATAAAACTTGCCCTCAGCTTAAGTGAAATCTTTTTGTCACATAGCACTCCAGAACCACTCCTCCACTTCTGCCAGCCTCTCTGAATCTAGTGTCTAATGTCCTCTTCGATGCTCCCATTGCTATGTACCACTGAACCTAGGTATTTGAACATCTCCCTTTCTGCTATTACCTCTCCTCCCTAGAGAACTTCATCCTCTGGCTCCATTTCCTGGTTGAACTTAAACTCTACATACGTTGTTTTTGTCCGACTTAGCTTAAAACCCTCTGTCTCGAGCTTCTCTCTCTAGGATTCCAGCTTTATGCAAACACCATCTCTCGACTCATCCACTAGCACAATGTCGTCAGCGAAAAGCATACACCACGGGACCTCTTTTTGGATCTCCCTCGTTAGAACATCCAGAACGGTAGCGAATAGAAAAGGGGTCAACGCCGATCCCTGGTGCAAGCCGACCCCGTCTGGAAGTACTTTGTGCTCCCCCAGGAGTGTACATACTTGTCAACAAACGCTTATACATGTTTTTGAGGATTCTGATATACATGTCTTGAAAAATGAGAGACTTCACATATTTTAAGTTCGAGATTTAAAATGTAATTTTAGTATAAAATTATTTTGAAGATAAAGTGAAACAAGTCTAAACTTTAAGTTATAACAATTATTTTTTTACAAATCCGCATTTCATGCATGAACTATAGAAATATGTTTGAGCAATTGGTATATTGTAGACTTATGCATAATATCCATGCGTTTGATTTTCTTAATTTGAGCTTACAAATAGAGAGAACGCCAGAGAAGCCAAGAAATAGATAGTGTTTTCGACTAAAAAAAAAGAAATAGATACAGGATTGTGTAAGGGTTTGCAGCTACCACGTTAGAAATAGCTTAAGAGCTAGATGGAGAGGAATCATATAATCTATGAATACCTAGAACTTTTGTATCTATTTTATCATGAAGGAATCACTCTTTCACTAAAAAAAGTCAGAGAACCATCCTCTTTCCTTCACAAATCGATCACAAACAAACGAAATAATCAGTAAACTAACCCATTGTCACATTATTACATTCATGATACATAAATTTACAAACAATAGGTAACCAAATATACAAAGCTTTATTGGAGCAATTTTATTGCCAACTAGCTAGAGATACTTATTCTTCAGCCCTCACAAGTAAATCAGATGAAGATGAAGAACCAGAAGAAGAAGAAGACGACGACGAAGAATTAGAAGCAGGCTTGAAAACCACAAGAGCACCAATAGCCACCATAGCCACAACTGCAACTCCAACACCCACAACAATCTTCTTAGCGACCTTAAATCCCCCAAACCCTACCTTATCACCATCACCATCATCATCCCTGTACTCAATCCCACATTTCCCCAACACATTCTCAAGAACCGAGCAATCGGGTTCTCTCCAGCTATGACCACCACCAATTCTACTAGTAGCGGCTTTCTTCTCTGGCACCAATGACGTTGTTTGATCTTGTCTAGGCGGCTCCGACATTAATGGAGGCCGATCAATGCAAGTAGTTGTAATGGGAGATAATTTCCTTGGGAAGGTGATGGTGAGGTTGCCATTAGAAATCTTTGCGTGAATGTCTTCGATGTTGCAGCCCTCGGGAACCCTAGTTTCCTTGTAGAAACGTTGCTTACTAATCATCTGGTGATCTTTTGATTCCTCAAGGGCTCTTTCTCCACTGATTTTGAGGACACCGGAGGAGTTCACTTGCACTTTTAGATGCTCTTTCTTAAAGTCTGCAAGGAAATATATTAAGGCTTAATTATAATATATTACTCCGTATGTTAGTTGATTGATTAAACGTACACAAAAGCATGCATGCACAAATATTGTATTTAATTTTGTAATTAGTTTTACCTGGAACGTACACGATGAGCAAGTCTTCACCTCTCTTCCATTCGCATAAGGGTTCGAAATCAAGGTAAAGTGGGGTAACAGCAACATTGGTCGAAACTGATCCTGGCTTCATAATTGCAAATGTACTTGTTTCTTAATTTTGCACAGAAAAATGATCTTGACTTGGGCATTATGTACGTGAAGAAAAGCTAATTTATAGCCACAGGTGCATGATATAATTGAGAGAATCTCCATACATATGTTTTTTTGTTTTTTTGGAAGAACTAGAGCTAAGGTATTCCTATCTGGAAAATAATTGTTTTCTGTACGTTGAAGTTGATATTTGCTTTGGATTAGGCACAAGGCCAAGGTACCTATACGTATGAATGAATGCCCTTGCATACACATTACTAGGTGGATTACCACTTACCACAATTAATATATATTCCCCTCTTTTTCTTCTCAGGCTGTCTTTAGATTTATATTCTATCTTGCATGGCTAAATGCCTAAGTCACTGTATAAACTAATTAATGAAAATCCCAAGGTGATTATATTGAAACCATTTTTTCCGGTGGAAGGAGAGGCGGTACTCTCCAGCCCTTCAAGGGGAATTTTATTTATAATAAAAGAGCATTAAGTAATTAGTAAACGGGGGATAGTCCGACCCCTTACACCATCATTTAGCAAAGAAATAGCACCCTCCGGCGGGTCAAGCAATACATGAAAACCTAAGCTAAAGGAAAAAGCTAAAGAAGCAAGATGATCGGCAACTAGGGGTGTCCAAACCCGGTTAACCGTCATTTCGGTTAACCGATCTTCGGTTAACCATGATTTCGGTTAGTTAAAATCATTAACTGTAACCGAACCGTTAATCTAGGTTAACCGGCGATCGGTTAAACGTATTTTCGGTTCGGTTTTCTCGGTTAACCATTAAACGTTTATGTAATTTGTAAATTATAATTATACACAAAATAACAATAAAATTATTAATTTTATATAATTTGGTTAGGAATTCAAAATAAATACTAGTGTTACGTGATTGATATGCTTTAACTTATCCACACAATTTGTATATCATATATATAGCCATCTTTTAGTTAAAATATTTTTAAAAGTATGCATAATTAAGTATTTAATAGTGGTATTAAAAAATA
The DNA here is from genome assembly GCA_964016875.1 of Fallopia convolvulus. Classification (NCBI taxonomy): domain Eukaryota; kingdom Viridiplantae; phylum Streptophyta; class Magnoliopsida; order Caryophyllales; family Polygonaceae; genus Fallopia; species Fallopia convolvulus. The sequence continues at coordinate 32,765,156 of OZ024736.1, forward strand.
ATGTTATGGATAATCATCTATAATGCCAAAATTTTCAAATAACAATGCAATTCCATCAAGCTAAAGTATATTTAAGGTTTTGTTTAAAAAATAAAAAATATATTTCGGTTTTTTGGTTAACCGAGAATGTCAATATGCCAACCCGAAACCGACCCGTAAAACATATCGGTTCGGTTAACCAAACCGAAATCATAAAAAATAACAGTTCGGTTAACCAAAAAAATATCGTTTTTTTTTTCGGTTTCGGTTATTTTTAGACACCCGACAACAACACAATTTATCTCTCTATAAATATGTCGAATCTGGACTAGCCAGTTCCTCCTAAGTAAGCCATTTCCATAAAATCTTTCTGATGACTTTTCTCTAAAAGGACCAATACTATTTTTATTTTTTGCCTTCCAAAAGTCTATTATCTATTTTTATTTTTATCAAAATCACACTTGACAAAGGTTTCTTAACATACTACGGTATATTCCGTATATACGCAACCATGGTCTTGCATACAAGAGCCGATCTAAAAAAGGTACATAATATTTCAAAATGAATACTTTTGTGAAAACGCTCCTAACTTGTTACTTGTTAATGTTTGTACGAATTAGTTTTTGTATACTTTTAAAAAGAAAATGGAGAAAAAGGTAAACTGCAAGTTCAAGCCTTCATATTTTTTTAAATTAAAAGGTAAGGTTTAGGAGGTTCGTCTTTACAAAGGACGACCTAGGTTATCTTTTCGAATGAAAACTTAAAATTTTAAGTGATTTTAAATGTGTTAATTATAGATTGGGTATCCAATTTAATAATTTTATCGGCCATTACATTTACAATCACTAACCAAGTAACCATATAAAAAATACAAAAAACCTCAAACCCCACTACATTCTAGATGTGTTCAAGCATGTATTAAAAGCCTCAAACCCCACTCCATTATAGATGTGTTCAAGCCTTCATATTAGTTCTATCTTGGCAAGAAATTTCATGTTTATTTTCATCGTTAAATAATAAAATTATGAATGTCATTTCTATTAATTAAATTGTTCAAGTGCATATAGTGGTTAAGATGAGCAGTGGGAGGCTATAGTAATTATTAGATCAAGAAAATAGAAAATTAGTATTAAAAGTGGAAAATGACTAAATGTACTTTAGTAATATGTATGCAAAATTTTTAGCTTTTTTTAAATGTGATATTTTACCTAAATGTACATGCTTATTGACTCGGCTAAAATCGTTGTTGCCAAGATAAAAAACAAATAACCCTAAACTACTAACTAGTATAGTAAGCAAGCAAGCAAGGGGTCGAACCCAAGAGAATCGGAATTCTGATCAATCAGCAAAAGCAAAGACAGGGTTTTTGAAAGTTCAGGCAAACAAACAAAACAAACAAATATTATTGGGGATTAACTCAATTGGAAGAAAGCAGAGTTCATTCAATCAAATCCACCTTTTTAATCATTCGATCATTGATTCATCCACTTTTCTATTAATTCCCAGGTTAATTCCAATCCTTATAAAAGATTTCCGCTTGTCCACGGTCCAAGCGAAAGGATGATATGAACAAGAACACTTAATTCAAATCATGCAAGGTATTAAGGATAGAAGGATATTAAATCATGCAATCAAGCTATGAGTCTCATGCATAAAATAACAATCAAACACTCTTTCTTAATTCTAGTCCACGGTCCTAGAAAAGAGTTGTTTCAAGGATAAATAAGATTGCACAGACAACAATCAAACCTAATCCAAACAGTAGATCTAAGTCAATCAAACAAGTTGATCAGGCTTATTAAATCAAACATAGATCATATAAATAAAACCAAGAGTTTTGATATTAACCAAGGGATATAAAAGTTACCAGAATCTCACGAATTACATAAAAAGGTTTCCTTGATCAAACAAACTCCAAAGGAAATTAGTTCTCCATAAGAGAGAAAATACTAAAATCTGAATAATTGAAAACTAAATCTAAGAGAGAATACAAAACAAAGCTCCAAAACTAGGTCTAAATAGTCTCGAACTAAGCGTACGAAATAAAATAATATCGGAAATAAGATAAAATAGATAGATAGAAAGATCAGTCGCCGCCTCGGAATAATGCTGACGTGGACCTCCGCGGGCGCGGTGAACAACCTCCGTGATCGCGGACCTGATCGTGACAGAATTCCAGCGTTGTTTTCGGAAGATGTTTTTACCACCTTAGAGTTGGAATTTCGACTCAGAGTAAAAATATGAATTGTAGCTCTTCGAGTTAGCTTTCTAATGATACTAAATTTGTCTTCATCCGATCGCTGTAGCTCCCGAAATAAGCGTTACAAGAAAGTGGTGTCAAAACAACTCCAAATCAATACTTGTCTTCAAAACTCTTGCAATTCTTCAAATCGTGTCTTCGGTCTTCATATGATAATATGCTCAAAACTAACCTAAACACAGTCAAAAATCATACCTAAAATACAAGAGTTAACCTATACTAAAAAGAGTGTATCAAATTCCCCCATACTTAAACCTTGCTCGTCCTCGAGTAAGCTCAAAATAAATCTAACAAGAAATCCTATCAAGGTTTACAGCGTAGTACAAGGGAAGACAAAAAACACCCACCTCACCAACCCGAACCCAAAATAGAGAAATAGTGAGCAAAGACATGAAAACTCAAACACACACCTCACCAATACAAGATATAGCACTCAAGCTCTAAAAAGTGTAGAGCAACCTAGGATCTACCCAACATCTAAAGTGTAATCCCCAGACCCTAAAGTAGAATATAATCCTAATCACTCTAATTTTACCATTCATTCTACGTAGGCGCCCTTTCGGGTTTTTACTTAATCACTCTTTTCATTTTTCTTAGGTGTGCTCACAAATACTCACATCTCTCATAAACCTTATATTACCCCAGCCTAATGCTGCTCCGGGTTACCTGTTTATTACCTGAGCCGCCCTTTCGGGTTTTCAGCTCATCCCAGGATTTTATATGCCTTTTTAATATTTTTATGGCTTTTTTTTTTTAAATTTCTCTATACAAAACATGGAACAAAGATACCATAAAAATAACGAAAATTAAACTGAAAAGCAACTAACTATGATAGGCGTAGTGAGTACTTCCTCCCCCATACTTAAATCCTTCATTGTCCTCAAAGACGTGAAGAGAAAGGAATGAAGCATAGAAGAGGAAAATCAGAAGACTCACATACGAAAGAAGAGAAGAATGAACTCCAGGAATTATAAGCTTCAATCTCAGGAACGAACTGATTTGTCAAGGAACGAACCGCAACCATCGTCTTCACAATTCAGCAACCAAAAATCCACACCATAGGACGTCTCCAATGAGAATGAACTGGACTCCTCAAAATAATAAAAACTCTGACGACGATAGCACCCCCATACTTGTACAATTCCAAGGAACTAGACATGGAAAGATATAGAAAAATGGATTGGTGGATGATGATAGAATATGGAAGAACACTCTCTTTTTTTTCTCTCTTCTTTTTTCCTGATTTATCTCGGGGGTTTCACCCGAAAACCTTTTATTTCAGGGGTTTGACCTGAAAGCCTTTTATTTTATTTTATTTTTTTTATTTATTTTTTTTTATTTTTTTTTATTTTTTTTAAAAAAATTGTATCTTGTCGCCGATGCACAGTACCGCGATCGCGGTGAAGGACCTTCGCGATCGTGGAGCTGTTGACTAGTACCTTTGCGCTTTTTTTTTCTGTGTATTTCGAGGAATAAATTCCCCAAAATATTTTTGTTCTTTCGAACCTAGTACCTGCATGTTAGTCCGACAAGATTGAAAGAAAAACAAAACTAAAATAAAAACTTAAAACTTAAAAAAAACAAGAAAAAGAAAACTTACCTTGGGTTGCCTCCCGAGCAACGCCTTTATTTAACGTCGTTTGGCCCGACGTCCTTTATGCTCAAAATGGATCATCATCTATCTGAAACTGTACCTTTTTCCCTTCATGTGCCATGGATAATAGGCCCTTTGAAACATCAATTACGGCGCTCGCCGTCTTCATAAATGGACGACCCAACAGCAAAACTGGGTCGTATTTCCCCTTACCAATTTCCAAGACATAAAAGTCTGTTGGAAAAATTAATCCATCCACCTGCACTAAAACATCTTCGACAAATCCTTTCGGACTCACATTAGAGTGGTCAGCCAGTTCAATAGTAATATTAGAATCATGTAATGGCCCTAGACCTAACCTCTCATAGATGCTAAGTGGCATGACATTAATGGATTCACCTAAATCAAGCATAGAATGCTCAATTTTTGCCTCACCGATTGTAACGGGAACAGTAAACCTCCCTGGATCTCCATACTTCTTAGGCAATTGCCTTTGAAGCATGGAAGATACATTTTCAGTATTTTCAACAAGAATAACTTTTGTAACCTTCCCCTTCTCTTTTTGCTTCCTCTTGATAGTGCATAATTCTTTCAAAAATTTAGCAAAACGAGGAATGCTTTGAACAAGTTTAAGTAAAGGGACATTTACCTCACACTTGGAGAAGGTTTCAAAAATTTCCTTGTCATTGGCAGGCCTCTTGGTGTCTTTCAGTGCCTCAGGAAATGGTGGAGCGGGCTTTTGAGACGCCATGAGGGGAAACTGAGATCGAACGTAAGAATCTTCCGGTTCAGCTTTAGATCCGCGGACGCGGTAAGAATCCCGCGGTCGCGGAAGATCGGATTTTTCGGAATCCGAATTTTCCTCGCCTCCGCGATCGCGGCCATTGGTCACCGCGGGCGCGGTGCCTTCAATCAAAATATCCGAGCTCTCAGTTGAGGTTTCGCGATCGCGACAGTTGTTCACCGCGGGCGCGGAGTCGTTTTCCAGAATTTCGGAATTTCCTTTCCGTGGATCTTCATACACCTCTACGTCTCTGTTAAGCCCTTTTCCCCTTCTTAATGTGATAGCACTCACATTCTCTCTCGGGTTTATGGTCTGAGATGGCAGTTTTCCCGAAACCTTAGCTTCTAGCCGGTTCAGAGTGGTTGCAATCTGACTTAACTGAATTTCCAAACTCTTCATTACAGCCTTAGTCTCTTGATTTTCCTTCATAAACTGATTGATAATGGCTGGATTTTCATGAGGAGCCTGGGGCCTTGGCACATAATTAGGCCTGGGAACATAGTTGGGTTGACCTCCTTGTGGTGGAAAAGGTTGTTCAGGTTGTTGATTCCACCTAAAGTTAGGATGGTTTGCCCACCCCGGATTAAAGGTATTTGAATATGGGTCATTCCCGGGCCTCTGTTCATAGTTCCCTATAGCATTCACATCAGTTGTTGGCTCTTGCATAATAGGGCATGCATCAGTAGGATGGCTAACTTCACCACAGATTTCACAAGCCCTTGAACTTGAAGCTCCATTGCCCACCAACAGTTGCTTCATCATAGCTTTTAACTCCCTTACTTCAGCATTCAGGGAATCATTAATAGAATTGACATACCTACTGTTGGACCTCTTTCTCTGATTTCTGCATTGCTCTGCTAGAGTCTCCAACTTCTCAAACGCCTGCCTAGGAGTGAGATTCTCATAAGAACCTCCACAAGAAGCATTCATCAGGTGCCTATCAGCATCATAGAGACCTTCAATAATATAGCAAATCAGATCTTTATCAGAATAGCCATGGTAAGGACAACTGGCTATAAGTCTCTTGTAACGCTCATAGTACTCATACAGGTTCTCATCATCTCCCTGCTCCAAAGTCCAGACTACTCAGCTGCTTCTTGATAGACGTTTGCTTGGCAGCAGGGAAATATTTCTCCAGAAAAGCACCCTTCATCTGAGCCCAAGTAGTAATCGTCTCAGGTGCTATGTATAGATACCATTCCTTAGCTGAATCAGCCAAAGAAAATTGGAAAGCCCTCAACATTAGCTGATCTTCAGTCACATCAGCTGGCTTCATTCCCAAGCAGACAGAATGGAACTCTACAAGGTGTTTATTCGGATCCTCCCCACTCAGCCCATGGAACTTAGGCAAATAATGGAGAAGATCGGATTTAAGCTCAAATTTCACTCCTTCTCCCAGGGTGGGAAACTGAAGACAAGTTGTTGCTGCTCTAAATTAGGCGCAGTCAGTTGCTTAATAGTGCGATCTGCCATGGTTACTAGCTGCTCTTCAACCTCTAAATCAGATGAAGAAGAAGAAGATGAAACTGGATCAAACTGTATGCCTAACACTTGAGCCTGAACCTGACGTCGTAACTGTCTCAGAGTCCTGTTAATTTCTGGATCAAACGGAACAACAGGCGAATTATCAGTAGAACGGGTAAGAACCATAAGATAGGTTCTTACCAATTCGGGGGATCTGGACGAACCGATCCGCGGGCGCGGTGAACACTCTCCGCGATCGCGGTTTCGTCAGAACCGCCGATTAAACAGAAAATTAAAAACCGATTCCCCGACAACGGCGCCAAAATTTGACTCGGCTAAAATCGTTATTGCCAAGATCAAAGATAAATAACCCTAAACTACTAACTAGTATAGCAAGCAAGCAAGAGGTTGAACCCAAGAGAATCGGAATTCTGATCAATCAGCAAAAGCAAAGACAGGGTTTTTTGAAAGTTCAGGCAAACAAACAAAACAAACAAATATTATTGGGGATTAAATCAATTGGAAGAAAGCAGAGTTCATTCAATCAAATCCACCTTTTTAATCATTCGATCATTGATTCATCCACTTTTCTATTAATTCCCAGGTTAATTCCAATCCTTATAAAAGATTTCCGCTTGTCCACGGTCCAAGCGAAAGGATGATATGAACAAGAATGCTTAATTCAAATCATGCAAGGTATTAAGGATAGAAGGATATTAAATCATGCAATCAAGCTACGAGTCTCATACATAAAATAACAATCAAACACTCTTTCTCAATTCTAGTCCACGGTCCTAGAAAAGAGTTGTTTCAAGGATAAATAAGATTGCACAGACAACAATCAAACCTAATCCAAACAGTAGATCTAAGTCAATCAAACAAGTTGATCAGGCTTATTAAATCAAACATAGATCATATAAATAAAACCAAGAGTTTTGATATCAACCAAGGGATAGAAAAGTTACCAGAATCTCACGAATTACATAAAAAGGTTTCCTTGATCAAACAAACTCCAAAGGAAATTAGTTCTCCATAAGAGAGAAAATACTAAAATCTGAACAATTGAAAACTAGATCTAAGAGAGAATACAAAACAAAGCTCCAAAACTAGGTCTAAATAGTCTCGAACTAAGCGTACGAAATAAAATAATATCGGAAATAAGATAAAATAGATAGATAGAAAGATCAGTCGCCGCCTCGGAATAATGCTGACGTGGACCTCCGCGGGCGCGGTGAACAACCTCCGCGATCGCGGACCTGATCGTGACAGAATTCCAGCGTTGTTTTCGGAAGATGTTTTTACCACCTTAGAGTAGGAATTTCGACTCGGAGTAAAAATATGAATTGTAGCTCTTTGAGTTAGCTTTCCAATGATACCAAATTTGTCTTCATCCGATCACTATAGCTCCCGAAATAAGCGTTACAAGAAAGTGGTGTCAAAACAACTCCAAATCAACACTTGTCTTCAAAACTCTTGCAATTCTTCAAATCGTGTCTTCGGTCTTCATATGACAATTATGCTCAAAATTAACCTAAACACAGTCAAATCATACCTAAAATACAAGAGTTAACCTATACTAAATAGAGTGTATCACTTATATAAATGTGTACAGTTAATATATTGAATCTTGTTTTAGTATGTTAACATGGCGGTCATAGACAAAAAAAAAAAATCACAGAAATGGGTCAGAAAAGAAACCTCAGAACCCTCGACAACTCCTAGGCTTAACAACAATGATGATGCAATATTCAAACCTTCCGATCCTGAGCTCCACCCACATGAAGTGTCGCCGCCAACACTTCCTAAGGCTGAACCAGTTGGTGCTAAGTCCGCTACATAGACTCAGCTGCCTCCTCGCCCAAGGAATCAGAAGCGCACCCCAAAGGACAAGCCACCAAAAAATTTATTTGGTCGTTGATGCTATGACAGTCTTGGAGAGTTTCCTCCCCTCTCGACCAATAACATCCTGACTGTCAAGCTTGAAATCGTCCTTCGCAGATCGATCTATGTGAGTACTCTACCCTCTTCCATCTCTTTTGATGGATAGTCACCTTAGCTAGTTGGAATATTAAGGGTTGCAACATCTCCTTTAAACGTGTTGCGCTTTTGAATCTTGTCAAAGATTTTAGGATTAAGTTTTTGTCTATTGAAGAATGTAGAGTTACTTATGTGAATCGCAATAGATTATACGATTCTTTTTTGGAAGGTTGGGACCGAATTCACAATGGAGATCGCGCTAGTAATTGCAGAATTTGTGTTGTCTAGGATCCCCCGGTCTTTGAATGCAAAACTCTCTTCATGTCCAATCAGATTATTCACTGTGAAGTTAACTTCATTGTATGCAACTCCAAGATTCTAATCTCTACCATCTACGGAAAAAATGTTGAGAGTAGGAGGTCCCTACTATAGGACCACTTAAAGTCCATTTAAGATCAATGCTCCAAGTCTTGGATGGTTTTTGGGGATTTCAACGCTACTTTGGAGTGCAACAAGCACTACAACGGGGATGGAACCCTCGGGAAAGAGTGCCCTCACTTGAAAAGAGCTATTCAAAGAACTGACCTTGTCGACATGAGAAGTGATGGATGTTTCTTTTCTTGGACTAACAATCAGGATCGGGCTTATCGTAAGTATATCAAGCTAGACAATTCGGTGCACAGCACTGTGTGGCTCCAACATACATTCCCCTCATTTTGTCACCCACTTTGATGATATGAGAGAGTCTGATCACTCCCTATTTATTTTGAATTTTGTGCCAACTCTTGCCTCTAAAGTCCGCTTTTGCTTTAGAAAAATTTGGGTGTTGGATCCCGAGTTTCATAGTTTGGTCTGAGAAACCTGGAATCGAAGAATGTGTGATGTACAATGGTCCAAGTTGTTATGAAGCTTCATATTCTGAAGGGTATTTTTCTCCGTCTTAATAATGAGAAGTTCAGCGACATCAAAGGGCGCCTCTCTAGTCTTAAATCTCAATTGCAGCAAGTATAATCAAGAATTTGTAACGACCCTTTCAATTGTGCCCTTATCTGACCTGAGCAAGACATCCTATCTGAGTTGCAACTCGCACACACAAGAGTGTCTCAAGACCTCTACCAAAGGGCTAAAGCTTCTTGGATCAGTCAAGGTGATGAAAAATCAGCCTTTTCCATGCTTTAATCATGCAACGAGAGCTCCTGCAACATCTTTTCTCTTTCAGATGATGAGGGTAGGGTGTTGATAGCCTGGACAAAATTAATGACCATTGACCATATTATCTCTTATTATCAAGAGTTCAAGACCTTCTCGACTCATGCTCTAATGTCAGTAAATTTGAACCCCACATCGCGAATCTTGATCCTTGTGTGTCTGATGAAGAAGGCCGCCTGATGTGCAACCATGTTCTCCTTTTCTGATCCAAAAGTGCCTAGACCTAACGATTTCAGCAATAACTTCTTTCAGAACTCTTGGAATATTATTGGAAAGGATATCACAACAGTGATCCAAGAGTTTTTTTCGTAATGGAAAGATCCTCAAAGAAATTAACCCCTCCATTATTCACCTCATTTTGAAGAAAAAATGCACCCGATCCATAGCGGATTTTAGACTGGTCTCCTACTGCAACTTGCTTTACAAAGTTATTGCAAAAATCCTTGCTTCAAGAATCAGTGCGGAGGCCTAGAGAATTGTTGATTGCAAACAAGGAGCCTAACTTCCCAATAGAGGAGTGCGGAGTAACATTCTCGTTTGCCAAGATATCTTCAAACACTACTCTAGAACAAACGTCTACCTTAGAGTCACCCTCAAGCTAGACCTCCGCAAAGCCTATGATCTCCTCGATTGAAAATTCCTTATAAATGTTCTCCTTAGTCTCAGGTTCCCTCACAAATTCGTCCACCTTGTTGAAGCTTGTGTAACTTCCACAGGCTTCTCCATTAATATTAACAACTCTCTAATCGGGCTCTTTCACGAAAAGCGTGGCATTAGGCAAGGCGACCCCCTCTTCCCCTTCTTATTCGCCATTTCCATGGAGTACTTCAACCGTAAACTAGATTTGATGACCATCTCGCAAGCCTTCGATTTTCACCCGAAATGCCATCAAATGATGTTAGTGCATCGCGCTTTTGCAAATGACATTTTCCTTTTTACAAAAGACTATATCTCAGTTTTGAATGTTGTGTTGGGAACTTTTCAAGACTTTTTGGCTTCCTCTAAGCTTCAATGTAACTTCTCCAAATCTCTCTTGTTTGTTGCCGAAATTGATAGTTCCATTCTCAATTCTCTACTCAACATCTCTGGACTCAATCTAGGAAGCCTACCCATTGTTACCTTGGACTCCCTCTACACTCTCGAAAGCTCAAAACTAAAGAATACTTTGGCCTTGTCTCTAAGCTTACGTCCCGGGTGCAACCTTGGGCAGCAAAGAAGCTATCATGCTTGGGTCATATTGAGCTCATCCGCTCCGTACTCTCAGGAATATGTAACTTTTAGATCAAAGTCCTCCTGAAGAGGGCAAACAAAAAATTCAAAAAATCCTTACAATCTTATTATAGAGCGTTTGTCCTCCTGAAGCGGGCAAACAAAAAATTCAAAAAATTCTGAGAAGCTTCTTATGGAGTGGGAAATGCGAGTCGTCAAGAGCTCTTAGAGCTTGGAAGAACATCTCTCAACATAAAATCGAAAGTGTACATGGAATCAATGAGCTACTTTCGTGGAACAAGGCAAACATAACTCAAATTATCCATGAAATTGATCGGAAAATAGATAACATTTAGGTGTCGGGGGTTGAATCCGGCTATTTGCTCCATGATACCATTTCGGAGGTCCCTAGAAAAGATGGGGATAATTGGATGTGGAAAGCCATCCTCCACGCGAGAGACCTTATCAAGGAGGAAAAAAAAACAAAGAGACACCAACGGGTGGGACTTTCTTTGGAACTCACCTGACCGCAAAGAAATCGCAACAAACCTATACAACATTTGGATAGACGAAGGCAACGCGCCTCGATGGAGTCATCTCGTATGGAATAAAAGATGTGTTCCTCGATGTGCATTTATTACCCGGCTTGCCGAATTTGATCCCTAATTCTTGCAATTGCAAGATTGAAGCACAAGCACATCGGTTCGAAAATTAACTATGCAACCGTAGAAATTGATTAAAATCAAGAAAGAGGTAAGACTATGCAACTCTAGAAATTGATTAAAATCAGGAAAAAGATATAATATACCTTCAGAACGTTGAGTTGTCGAGTCAACACAGAGGAAAGCAAAAGAAAGCTCTTCATGATTTGAGAGAAATGTCGATGAAGGGGAAGAGATACTAGGTAGGGCTTTGGGAAGAAAGGTTCTAGAAGTGATTTTTCTTTACTTTATTTTGTTGCATTAAAAGTGATTTTCAAGTATTTCAATATTTACACTACTACACATAATCCCACCCACTATTTGTCACACACAGGCAGGGACGAACGCGGGATTGGAAAATAGGGTGGGCTAATTTTCACAAAAAAAAATTTAGGTGGGCTAATTTAGCTTTATTTTTTTTTGTCAAAACTAATTTAGCTTCATTTAACTAATAACTACTAATTTTACCTTTTTTTTTAGGAAAAATGACTCTTAATAATACCAAGTATACACTTTCAACCAATAATAATACGAACTTTAAAAATCACCCACAACAATACGAACTATTTCGATATTAACCCAATATAATACAATATCATTTTCCGATAACTTTTCCGGTGGAAATGATGAGGTGGCAACCGGAAAATCTATGTGGCACATTGGAATTTTACACTTTTTTTTCTTTTTTTTCTTAATGCCATATCAATGCCATCCAATAATAATAATAAATAATTAAAATCCAACCAAATGAACATGTTTCGCGATTGTAAATTAAAAAAAAATTAATAAAAAAGTCATCATCTCATATGAACATGTGAGAGAACTTGTAACGATGCGAGAGAAACGAGTTCGACGAAGAACGCCATTCGAGATCGAGAACAACGAGGGTGCCGCCACCATAGAGAGATGACGGGTTGGGGCACGAAAACTCTTATGCCAGTTCGAATTCGTAATGAAGAAGAGCGGCTCGTGAATCATCCATTCTATAATGCTTCCATGGCTTCTTGTAACTGTACAAATATGTAGATTCATTACAAATTTAGGAAAGAAATTCTATGTGTGTCCTTATGAAGATAGGAGTTAGGGTTTTCTAATTAAATTTTGTCAATTATAGATTAGGGTTTTAGATTTAGGGTTTCAGAATTGGGTTAAGAAATTCATAAATTTTGTGTTTCTGGATTAGGTATGTATTTATTGTTAATTGGATTTGTGAGCTTAATTTGATTTCGAATTTGGTTTGCAAAAAAAAAAACCGTTCGCTTTGTTGGGTTATCTTACTAATGCATTTATCTGCACAATTAAGAATACTAATTGATGAACAATCTCTAATTAAGAATACTAATTGGTTTGTAAATTGGATTAGGGTTTGGTTTGTTTTGCTAGGTTAATTTAGTTTTGAATTGGTTGCTTGCGAGGGTTATTTAAGAATACTTTTTTTTTGGTTTGGAAGAGGGCTAAGCCCATAATTTAATTAATTAGTTCATGTCCCTAACTGGGAGCATGTCTTCATACAAAAGATCACTAATAATAGTCATGGGGGAGTCAATAAATAATGAAATTCATCTGATTACAATCAACAACACAAAACTCTGCTAGCCTATCAACAACAAGATTCATTTTCCTCGGCGTGTGATTTATCATGAATTCCATGTGGGAAGACTGGAACATATGTTTGCAATGTTTGATCAGATAGAAGTCCGGGTGAGTTACAGGCAGATTTCCCTGGATGGCGTTGACAACAATTTGGGAGTCCGATTCAAAAATGATCTTGGTGAGTTGTTTTTGCATACAAATTTCCATGGTTGTTTCAAGGGCAAGGAGTTCAGCTCTTTGCGCAGAGTCATGGCCAACAGGTTTGGTGAACGAGAGAATATGTGAGCCGTTGCTGTCTCGAAGGATTCCCCCTATACCAGCATTCCCCGGATTGCCGTATGATGAACCATCAACGTTAAATTTTCTCCAAGATGGATTTGGTGGAGTCTAGTGATTAGGACTTGCAACTGACAGTGTCGAGTTTAGTTGTAACCGAGCCTTTTTCTTCTAGATTGTGTCAGCATAAGTGTTGCACAAGAGGCCACTGATTTAATGAGAGTCCCACAATCATCACTTGCATTATTGAAGACTCTTCTATTTCTTTGCTTCCACACGTACCATGTCATAATACCAAATAACGTGGACCAAGCATCTTGGCAATGGAGATTTTCAGCAATCCACGAAGTTATGGACGCCTCCCAGAAGATTTGATTGTTGGTTCTTCTATTCAGTCTCAGCCAGGCGTTTCTCACAAATTCGCAGTCCCTGAGAGCATGAAGAATGGACTCATTTTCCCCGCATCTTGGGCAGCCGACATATTGGGTTAAATGGCGATGGTGACGAATTTCATTCACCATGATCCTATTGTGAGCAACCAGATAAAGGAAATGTCTTGCACGCTTCTGCATCGGGGCTTTCCAGATCAGATTCCAGTTGAAATCCTGAGGATGCATATCAATAGTAGAGATAAGATCTATAGCTGACTTAACTGTGAACAATCCAGATTGGGTAGGGGCCCAGAAAACTTTGTCAGAAGCATTAGCATCAAGAGTCACACTTTTTGTTGAGATGGCTCTTTGCATTTCAGTGTTTAAATAAGGAGCAAGAACAGTCCAATTCCAGTTATTCCCAATCCACATATCAGCAATAGTAGCTCCCAATATATCATCGGGAATCGGTTGTTGCACGATGTCTTCTAACGAAAAATCACCAGTCCATTTATGCGTCCAAAAGAGAGTTCGTTGCCCATTGCCAATAGATATTCTTGTGCCCCTACTCAGAAGGTCCGCATTTTAAGTGATTCCTCTCCAAACTCTCGAGGCTCTTGGGGTTGCGTTGATCATATCAATATCTCTCATGTTCTGACAGTATTTTCCTCTCAAAATTCTTGCCCAAAAAGACTCAAGTTCAGTTAAAAGTCTCCAACCCAGCTTTGCAATCGTCGCCTTGTTTGAACTATTTATATCTCGAATGCTAAGACCCTCTTTATCAGTTGGGCGGGTAGCAATCTCCCAGGCAATAGGATGGATTTTCTTGTGCTCCGGAGTAGAACCCCAAACAAAATTACGAACTGACTTGTCAATGTCATTGCGAACACTCTGAGGTAAGATGGTTGACTGCATGACATATAGAGGCAAGCTGGTCACATTGGATTTGGCAAGCGTTATACGCCCAGCAACAGAGAGAGTTTTTGCTTGCCATCCCCTTAGTCTCTTAGCAACTTTGTTTAGCAAATACTGGTATTTCTCTTTAGCGATCTGGCCTGTTGTTAACGGGACTCCTAGATAACGCCCAAAGTCATCTTTTATTTTAATTCCCAACTGGACGCTAATCTGGTTTGCAAAAGTAGGAGGAATGTCTTTCCCCGTGATTACTGAGCTTTTATCAAAACTGACACGTTCTCCGAATGCACTGCAAAAGGCCTCAAGAATATTTTTAATAATATGAGCTTGATCAGTCCTTGCTTCTGCAAAAAGCAGGAGGTCGTTTGCAAAAAACAGATGAGATAAATCCACACCCCCGACATTGATCGGTTTCCATAGACTCGCATCAACAGCTGCTTGGATCAGATGAGTCAGTCGTTCCATGCATAAAACAAAGAGATATGGGGATAACGGGCCTCCTTGGCGGACCCCTCGTGATGGACTGAAGGAATCCGCAAGGCCTCCATTCCACAGCAGTCTTGTCGATCCTCTTGATTGGCATTGCATAATTGTATGGACCATTTGATTAGGGAAACCAGCAAGCTTGAGTGTGTCTTCTAGGAAAGACCAATTGACCCTGTCGTACGCTTTTTCAAGGTCAATTTTCAAGATCATCCAACGCTTGCCATCGGCTCTAGATCTCATCGTGTGAAGTACTTCCTCCATGATAACAATGCTGTCAGTGATTTGTCGTCCCGGGATGAAACTAGCTTGTGTTGAAGATATAAGCTTGGGCAGGATCGGTTTGAATCTGTTCACAATCACTTTGGTTGCAAATTTAAAACTTACATTCAAGACAGAAATGGGTCGAAACTGGTTTATCTTGGTAGGTCTATCGACTTTGGAGATTGGGATGAGAAGAGAATCACATATGTCTGGTGGAAATATGCCATCCTGAATGATACCCTTCACCATGCTAGTTAGCTGATCGCTCAACTTAGGCCAATTCTTTTGGTAGAACAGAGCTGGATATCCGTCAAGGCCGGGTGATTTCAGCGCTCACATATGTCGAAGAGCATACCAGACTTCAGCTTTTGTTACATTACCGGTAAGGCGAGCTCTTGAGCTAGGCGTTAAGGTCGGAAAAGCCGCATCGCCAAGGATGCTTCGGTCAACCGGAGGTTCACCTCTTAGTGAAAAAAGCTTGGCAAAATGGTGAAGAGCAAATTCTGCAAGCTTTTTCTGAACTGTCACTGTGTTTCCCTCATCGTCTTGTAATTCACAAATTATGTTGGATTTTCTTCTAACAAGAGTGGATAAGTGGAAAAAACGAGTATTTTTGTCGCCCTCAAGGAGGAAGTCAGACCGCGATTTTTGCAGCCAAAGAACTTGTTCTTCTTCAAGCACCTCGTTTAACTCTTTTGACAGTCCCACCTCTAGTTTCAGCAGCCCCCTGTTTGGACCTTCTGCAAGCCTGCATTTGATTCCCTCAAGACGAGCCCATAAAACTCTTTCCTTTTTGAAAATATTTCCAAAAACACGGCTGTTCCAGATTTTTAGCTTATCAGTGAGGGGTTGTAATCCAGAAGTCAACTCTAAATTTGAACTCCAACAATCCTCAAAGAAAGGTGCGAAATCTTCATGCAAGAGCCAAGCGGCTTGGAAGCGAAACGGTCGATCAATCGGATTTGACGTGATCAGCCCGCTCCTCTTGATGAGAAGTGGAAGGTGGTCCGAATATGGAGCCGAAATATGTTGGACTAAAGCCTCTGGAAACGCAATGTGCCAATCCTCGTTGCATAGTGCTCAATCAAGGTGTGCGGCGTTCCTTGTGTTCATTGTTCTCCCTGTGGACCAAGTGAATTTCGGACCAGAGAAACCAAGATCAATTAATTCCAGTTTGTCAATCCAATCATTGAAGATTTCAGCAGACCTCCTCGTACTGTCTGAGTACGTCAACCGTTCGGATGATTCTCTTGTCGAGTTGAAATCGCCCGCTATGAGCCAAGGTCTTCTATTTGTTGTTGCAAAACTTTCAAGAGCCCTCCACAAATTGGCTCTTGTTGTAGAGTCAGGGCTAGCATAGATTGCCATCATCACCCATGGATCCTCACCCCGTAAGGTAATTTCCACAGTAATGTGTTGTTGATGCATGAGAATGGGAACAACCATAACATCAGAAGTTCTCCAAAGGAGCCAGATTCCCCCGGCAAATCCTTCAGCTTCCATACGAAGAATTCCATCAAACCGAATCCGATGACATACTTCATCAGCACGTTCCCCGCTGATTCTTGGTTCGACTAAAGCAAGGACTTTTGGATCATGAATCCTTATTATCTCTCTCAAGGCAAGTAGGAAATCTTAGTTCCCTGCTCCCCTCACGTTCCACACAAGTATATTTAGTTCTATCATGGATAACACTTCTTCAATTATGTCACCATTAATAGGTCTTAGTGTGAGATGACCCACAACATTAACTGCTTCGATGAAGCGGGCATAAGCGTCAAGAAGCCTTGGAGGCATCGAGACTGTGCATAGAAGGCCTTGGTTGTTCCCCGTTATCACTGGAACGAACTCCACAATCATCTTGTTTACCATGAGGGGCATGTAAGCTAGTATCGGACCCATCCGGTGGTTTGTTAGGGCAAAAGTTCTCCGGTTGAGGATCCGGAACTCTTCGACCCTTACTCCGTTCCGAGTATGACTGTTCATTGGGACTGGATTTTTTGTGGGTGGAAGGGATGGCGTGTGGGGGTTGACTGATGTTTTGCTTTCTAGGGCTTGCGTTTAGCGTTGTGGTGGAAGTCTTGGTTCTCGACGTGGTATTGGCTTCTGGTTTGGTGAGTATAGAGACGGAAGTTTTTTTGCTTGAATCTGAAGTAAGCTTTGGATTGGGGTTCGTGGAATATTTGGGCTTTTGTGGAGTAGGGTTAGTGTGGGCTGATGGGGTGGAGTGTGTGGTTGGCTTATTGGGCTTAGGTTTGACTGTCCCGTTCACTTGTGCTTTCCCTCTTGTTTCATTCACCTTTTTTGGGGTGGGAGCCACTCTTACACTTGCTTGATTTGATCCATTTTCTTCTATGGAATTTTTTGGATTTTCAGTTTCCATATCACACGCATCTTCCGGAGAATCCGCAATTTCCAAAGCCGCGTAGCGGGATCCCGAAGATTGTGATCCCGTATCAGTACCATGCTGACTAGGAGAGGGAATTTGTTGACTTGTTGCCGGAGAGACGGTTGATTTGTTCGCTGGCGGCCTTCGTTTTGGTTTTTAACCTGCATCCAGTCACCGAACTTATCATGTTTTAGCTTTTCAGTGATCTTCTGGCATGACTCCATGTCTGGCGACGTCGTCTTATGATTTTCATTTAGTTCTTTCCCGCATGACTCGGAATGGTGGCCAACTCAACCATAGCTAAAACAGAGCATTTGAAGGCCTTCATATTGGATGGGCCAGACTTGTCCATCGAGCCTAAACTTTGAGAGTAGGGGCTTGGTAAGATCAATCTCCACGCTAAGGCGAACGAATTGGCCACGCTCCGCCTCTGCCGTCGGTTTATCCACTCTAAGAATCCGGCCTATTCTTCACCCAATAATATTCAGGAATTTTTTGTTGAAGTATTCTATATTGATCCACGGGATCCGAATCCACACCACAAGGGACTTGATCTTGTCTTCCCGAACATTGAACCTAGGAACCCATTTTCGGATGAACAAGTAATTGTTTGCTATCATCCATGGACCTTGCATGAGAACGTGATAGTAATCGCCCTTGTTTGCAAATCGGGCGACGTAGTAGTCGTTACCGATGTCAATCAGAGAAAAGTCTGCTGATAAACCCCATTTCTGCATTAATTTCTTCTTCAGAGTAACATAGCCTGGCCCTTTGTCAAAGAATTTGATTATCAGAGTATCTTTCCATGGGCGCCAAAGCTCCTTTTTTTTCCTCCGTTGTGAGTATTATTGTCGGGCATTCTGGGTCATCATTTTCTGGCGGAATATCATCTTTTGTGTCATAGTCATCATCTTCGTCAAAGACTTGGAAAGTGGCGTTTTGTTGTATTGAGAAACTCGCTCCACCACCTTGTAGTACTTTGTCTCTAAAAGAGACATTCTGATGGTTCTCTTTGGATTTTCCATCACCTGCTGAGATCGCATGTTGCTGCTGATGTTCTGTCTGATGGTCTGTATTCACCATCTTTTCGATGTTATAAAAAAAAAAAAACATATATTTTCCGGTTGCCATGTTACCATTTCCACCGGAAAAGTTATTGGAAAATGATCTCGTATTATATGGGTTGATATCGAAATAGTTCGTATTGTTGTGGATGATTTTTAAAGTTCATATTATTATTGATTGATTGAAAGTGGATACTTGGTATTATTAAGAGTCATTTTTCCTATTTTTTATTTTTTATTACTAAATTTAACCTATTTGCGTCATGATACCATTTCGGAGGTCCCTAACAAAGATGGGATAATTGGATGTGGAAAGCCATCCTCCACGCGAGAGACCTTATCAAGGAGGGAAAAAAACAAAGAGACACCAACGGGTGGGACTTTCACAATGTTGAGTTGTCGGGTCACACAGAGGCAAACAAAAGAAAGCTCTTCCCGGTTTGAGAGAAATGTCAATGAAGGGGAAGAGATACTAGCTAGAGCTTAGGGAAGAGAGGTTTTAGAAGTAATTTTCTTTACTTTTTTCTTTGTCGGATTAAAGGTGATTTTCAGGTATTTCAATATTTACACTATTACACATAATCTCACCCACTATTTGTCACACACAGGGGCGTAGCCACAAATCGCAACCAGAGGGGGCTAAATATATCAATTCATCAACTCAACACACACAACGACACAAATACCCTAGAATCTGACATTGGGGCTAAATTTATCCATTAATAAGTTCAACAAGACAACAAATTCATTAGAAAAGAGGAGTCGCTACCTCGCTGGAGTGGGCCGAGTGGCTCGAGGCTTCGAGTCTTCGATAGTTTGACGCTGGAGAGGAGGCCGCGTGGGGTTGGAGTGGACTGCTAGAGTCAGCGAGTCGTCGGTCACACGACTGAGGAGCATATGAGGCCTACTGGTGGAAGCGATTAGAAGAGAGGAGGGATGGAGAACTGAGGAGCAGAGGAGGCTGAGATTAGACTCTGGAGTCGCCTTGGAGATGGAGGCCTCAGGTAATCTTTCAGTCGTGTGTAGATACAGTGGAGGCGTCAGGAGTCCTAAACCTAAAAAATATTCTTTTTATGGGACATTGATCAAACCATAGTCATGCTCAATATAAACGTTGTCTTTCAAATAATCAGGGCCCAAAGAAATGACAGGACTTGAACATCAAATGCATTTGAGGTAAATCAATAGCAAAACCAGAGAAAGTAACCAAATTCTAAGTATATAATTGTACTCATTCGGAAAAATGCCCTTAATCTTCCCATAGATATATGAATTATGCCCTTAGGTCGTATATAATTGTACTCATTCGGAAAAATTCCCTTGGGTGTGTTTCACTTGTGAGTGAAAAGGGATTTTTAAAAAAATAAATAAAAACTCAATGGGGGTACAGCCCCCCGAGCACCACATAGTTCCGTCCATGGTCACGCATAACCGTTCGACTAAACTCATTTTTCCTTGTCACTTTACCATCTAAGCCATCTCATTATTTTTTTGGTTTGGAATCTTAAGCCATCTCGTTTGAAAGAGGTGAAAGAATAAGGGCCTTAGTTTTTTTAGTACGGCGGTCATAGCTTGACCCGACCAGAGAAACCAACCTACCGTCGCCTCCGAACCCGTCCCAACACTTGATAAAAAAACAAAAAAGTGTATACCAGGTTTGACCTTAACTTGACTTGACCCAAACTGCCAAAAAAATTTGAACCCGAGATAAATCCGAAGTCGAATATATCTGAATGGACAAAGGCTATGTTTGTCAAGAAGTTAAAAAAAATAGTTAAATTTTAAAACCAGTTGAAGTTTAAAAACTAGATAAAATATTGGATAAAAATTAGTTAAATAATAAACTTTGTTTGTCATCCTAAATTAGTTTATTCTTGTGAAGATTACGATAACATTGTAAAACTACCATTCTCCACCATATTCTCTCTCATCCCCACTATCTTTTTTCTCTTCTCTTATTGTTTGATTTTTTTATTCAAATAAACTAGTATAAATCACTAGATAAGTTAAAATTTTAAGCTTATCATTTTAACAAGTTTATAAATCACTAATTAATTTATTAAGTCAAGACAAACACAATTTACTATTTTTTTTTCAACTAGTTGAGGTTTATACAATAGTTTTAATTTAGTATTGACAAACACAGCCTAACTCGATACCCGAAGCTATCTGACCCGAAATCATCTAAAAGTTACATTATGCTTTAAAATATCAATAATAGGTAAATATTTATTATAATTTGTTTTTAATTTAAATGTTAGATTAAATATTTAGATCCTAGAGTAATTAAAGTGCAAAAATCACCATGGGATATGTGGTCTCAATCAAAATTCAACCTCAGTCGAAATCCGATTAACTCGAAATTCAGTCAAACTCGAAATCCGACTCACCTGAAAACTGAATAACCCACCGAAATTGACCAGAAAATTTCGGGTGTTTTATGTCACTACATGCGATCAAGTTGCGAACGTCCTGACCAAGCCACTACCGTGTGCTCAGCTTCAACTACTTGTCTCCAACCTTGGGCTCTATTGCCCTCCGCCCAGCTTGCGGAGGCATGTTAGAGATAATATTTAGTCTAGCATATTATTGTTTCTTTGAGCGCAAGTACATATGTCATAGGCATTTGCAAACAAATGGGGGCATTAGAGACAAACATCAAATTACCAGGAAAATCCCTAATTCTTGCAATTGCAAGATTGAAGCACAAGCACATCAGCTCGAAAACAAACTATGCAACCCTAAAAATTGATTAAAATCGGGAAAGAGGTAAGACTATACAACTCTAGAAATTGATTAAAATTGGGAAAGAGATATAATATACCTTCAGAACGTTGAGCTGTCAGGTCGATACAGAGGCAAGCAAAAGAAAGCTCTTCCCCATTTGAGAGAAATGTCGATGAAGGGGAAGAGATACTAGGTAGGGCTTAGGGAAGAGAGGTTTTAGAATTGATGTTTCTTTATTTTTTTGGCTGGATTAAAAGTGATTTTCAGGTATGTCAATATTTACACTATTACACATAATCTCACCCACTATTTGTCACACACATAGGCGTAGCCAGGAATCGCAGCTAGAGGGCGCTAAATATATTAATTCATCAACTCAGCACACACAATGACACAAATACCGTGGAATCTGAAATTGGGCCTAAATTCATACATTAACAAATCCAACAAAACAACAAATTGATTAGAAGAGAGGAGTCGCTACCTTGCTGGAGTGGGCCGAGTGGCTGGAGGCTTCGAGTCTTCGACGATTCGACGCTGGAGAGGAGGTTGCGTGGGGCTGGAGTGGACTACTGGAGTCAGCAAGTTGTCGATCGCGCGACTGA
This sequence comes from Fallopia convolvulus, assembly GCA_964016875.1. Lineage (NCBI taxonomy): Eukaryota > Viridiplantae > Streptophyta > Magnoliopsida > Caryophyllales > Polygonaceae > Fallopia > Fallopia convolvulus. Next base: position 32,787,020 of record OZ024736.1, read on the forward strand.
GGAGCCCCGCTGGTGGAAGCAGTCAGGGGCTTGAGAGACGGTGGTTTATTGGAGGACTGAGGAGCAGAGGAGGCTAGGGCTAGATTCTGGAGTCACCTTGGAGATGGAGGCGTCGGGCACTCGTTCAATCGTGCGCAGATACAGTGGAGGCATTAGGAGTCCTAGGACAGAAGTGTAATAGAGTTCTATCCATGAATATTATTATCGATCCATGAATATGCTTTACCTATGAATAATATTAACATAAGGAGTGTTTGTATGTGCACATATGCATTAATTAAGTTCAACACAGAAGTGTAATAGAGTTCTATCCTAAAATTAAATGGTGCAAAGGATGATGGGAGTATTTCGCGAGACCCGACTCAAACAACCAGAAAAAGGACCCAATAAGACTCAATAAGTGTTTGTCCATGCGTAGATAAGCATTAAACCTAACACAAAAACCCACTAAATTCATCTTAAAACCAATTAATCATTACAAGATAACTTTTTGTCATGGGATACATTCTTAACCCCTTATATATCCCTATTTTCATGATGTATAAATGCATTTGGTTTCTCACGCCTCGGTCATCTCTATGTCGCTTGACAACAGTATTGATAATGCATATATGTAAGTGTAGCCATTGCTAGCACGTACGTATTACACCAATACCATTGCACAAACCAACGCTATATTTTTTTTTTGGTCTTGCCTTTTGGCTCGCCCGGTTCGATCGGTCGGACACCGCTCTACATCCGGACCGGGTACTTCGTGGCCCCATTTTGGGGGAGACCCTCCCAATATCAATTTTTCCATACATGCCGCCAGTGAGATTCGAACTTCGAACCTCTTGCACAACACTTAAGGAGTCTAGCACCACTTTACCACTAGACCAACTGAGTATTGGTACAAACCAACGCTATATAGGAGTATTTTTTTTTTCTGATAAGAACAAACACATGACCCTAACCTGTTTTTACTAAAAATAAAATAAAAACCAATCAATGGAGCAAAACAAACGTTTGGGACAGAAAAATAGTGAGAAAGAAGGCCGAAATAATACAGGTGGGGAAAAGCAGCCAATCATCATTTCAAATGATGAATAAATAAAAAGATAAAAACTTTTAATTCATCCTTCACATTCTTTGTACCATCATCTGAGCTGTTTTTCTTCCTCTTTGAATAAAGCAAGCCACAGCATCTTCTTCTTCCTTCTCTCTGCCTTCACCTTCCATTCCTCTCTCTACTACCCAAACTGTGAAGGAAGTTACAGGAAGCTGCCGACAAACTATCTTCTCCGCCTTAATTCAAGAATGGAGGTCTAGTCAGAACTTTAATGTATTTGTTTTGATTCTTTCGCTTCTGAGCTGTGAAATGTGACCTTTTCAGTTGATTTTAAACTTGCAACTTGAATGTTTTCGGTTTTCATTGCGCAGACGAGAACGATTCAGGTTTGCAACCTGTCAGATCTAGCCACTGAGAGAGAAATCCATGAATTCTTCTCCTTTTCCGGCGAAATCGACCACATTGAGATCCGCAGGTTTGCTTGCTATCTCTCTCCCTGTGTTTCTATCTGTTGATGCTAATGGAGCCGTTTTAGTGCTTTTTCCCCTTCAATTTTGTCAAGTCAGATTAATTGAATACTTCCGGTTTGTTCTTGGGATAACTTGTGCAGAGAATCAGGGGAAGCAAAAACGGCATTTGTTACATTTAAAGAAACCAAAGCACTTGAAATAGCTCTTTTGTTATCGGTAATCTATTCTCTTCTATATTGAGCTCTTTTCTCTTCTATATGGAATCAACAAGACACTTAAAATACCAATTTGCCCCTGGATTGAGGACTATGAATTACTAGGTTGTTCACCTGGGTATATATACCAGTTTAAGTATTTTGTTCATCTGCAAATAGCCCATTTACAAGCTTGAATGAGAGCAGATAACAGTTATGGATGAGGATTGAGGACTATGAATAGCTAGGCTTATTTTTGTTCCCAAGTAACTAAGTTCTGCTTTGAAATAAATTTATGTTGTTTCATACACAATAGGTCAATCCATCAATGTCTCACCATTCTAACATCTTAATTTGAAACTAGTGGGTTAGGTGTTGGATCAAACGTTGTTGAGTTAGCTTTGTTGACTGCAGTTTGATTCATACGAGTTAAAGGCACTTAACAACCCAAACCTGAGGACTGTGCTTAAGAAATTACTATTGTAAGCAAGTAACACCTTTGCCTGTTAGGCTTGCATCTATATATGCATTTCGAAGTTTAAATTGTAATATCTCCTGGTATGGTGTATTACAGTGTCTTTATATAGTTGGGTCAAACCTATAATCTGTAATTTCCCATACTTTGGCATACTAATGAAGACTTGAGAAATTTAGAGCATCTGCCTTGTTATTTTTTCTGGTGCGAAAATTATTTCATATTATTACATACAGTATAGTTCATGTGACATGTAGCTGACGTCTTTATCCAAAACACATAGCCATTGGTGTACCCTAACAAACTCATCCATTTTGCTCATGTATTTTCATTATGTTCTTTTTGGCAGGGTGCAACGTTGGTGGATCGAATTGTAACTATTTCACTTGTAGAAAATTATGTTGTCAAACCTGAGGTAATGATGAGCTTATCATCAGATACTTGCACATACTTTTCGCTCTTCTTTCTCTAACGTAACATTCCGTTGCATTCTTTCAGGAAGAAAGGGTAGTTGGGATCACTGTGAGGTCAACTACCTTTGAAGATGCTTCACCAGAAGATAAGGTTGGTGGTTAAAAATGCTCTTATAAATTACACCTTCAACATGTTGCAAACGTTGCCTTATATATGTTCATCCCAAAGAATTGAACTATACGACTCCTTGCTTACAAGAGTTTATAACTCAGAATATCGGAGATCTTAAATAATTTCTTCATTTGATTGTGGTGTAGCAGGTCAATTCTACGTCACCTCAAAGAGTATATGTCACTAAAGCTCAAGAAGTTGTATCAAATATGATAGCCAAAGGTTCTGCCATCAAACAAGATGCTGTTAACAAAGCTAAAGCATTTGATGAAAAGCATCGATTGACAGCAAATGCCTCTGAAAAGGTCAATTCCTTTGACAAGAGAGTTGGTTTGACAGAAAAATTCAGTGTTGGAATATCGGTGGTCAACAAGAAAGTGAAGTCAGTAGATGAAAGGCTTCAAGTATCAGATAAAACAATGGCAGCATTACTTGCAGCAGAGAGGAAAATAAATGATACGGGATCAGCTGTAAAATCAAGCAGGTAAAAGATTGTTTTCCATTTATATTGTAAACATCTTTGCTGGGACTGCCTTTTTTGTTTGTAGATTGATGGCTTTGGCATGTGCAACAGCTCCTGTCACTTTTTTCATTGTGCTATTTTCTACAGATTTCTCCCATGCTCAATTTGAAATGCTGTAACTTTTGAGATTTGTTCGTGTAGAATAGGATTGTGGCATGGAGAAGATGAACTGCATTTATTAATGTATTTTCTTATGATTTGGTGCCAATAGATGCTTCCTCCCAATGTTATTAAACATATAAAGGATCCTATTCCTGATATGTTCACACACTAGTCCAAATGAGAAATTAGATATTCTAGTGAAATGACTCTCTCTCCTTTTTTTTTTTTTTTATAAATAACAGAAGTACAACCTGGTTTCTTATTTGCATTTGATAATCTCTAATTCTATAATTTGACTGAAATCAGCAACCATATCCTAAGGCAAATGGTGCATTTGACAGGTATGTTACTGCTGGGACAGCTTGGTTCAATGGCGCATTTAGCAGGGTAGCTAAGGCAGGGCAATTTGCTGGTACAAAAACCAAACAGAAATTCAATATGGCCATGTCAAATCTGACAGCAAAGGTAGCTTTTCTTTGAAAGTCTCTCAATCAACTTAGATTGTGGTTGTTTTTTCATGTTTTCATCGACCAAGATGGTTTTCTTTTAAGAATTGCAATTTTTGCTTTCTTACTTAACATATTAGAGAATTGGTAGCCTACTAACCTGTATGATCATAGCACTCACACGCACATACCCACCTAATCATTTTCATTTTGATTAATTCTCATGATCCCGTTGTGATATTTTGAATTTCAGGATCCAATTGCTGCATAAAGCACTGAATTAGTCAAAGTTTGTTATATTGGAATTATATATAGTTGCTTGCAAAAAGATGATTTTATTAAGGACCTGAGTCAGAGCCCCATATAATTGTTGGGTTGAGATCAGTTGCAAGAAATTTTTGCTGCATCTCTTCCTGTGTGTGTAATTTCTGTAATTGCTGCAAAGTGCCATTGTAATCTCTATTTTTACCCCCCTTTCTCTCTCAATTCTTGATACATTGTAATTTTTTGCTGACACTACACCAGTTTTGTGCCTCTCAGAGGTGTTATATTTATGATTGATTTCTGTGTCTTTTTCTTTAAGGTTCTTTATTCTTTATCTCACCATTCAGAAAAGTAGAATCATCAATCATAGATGCAGCATGTTAAAGCATCAATCTTACAGTTACTGTAACCCTACGTTTCCCCTCTTCAAATTACAATCTTTTAGTTAGGTCAGACACATTCTTCACATCTTGATGTAGAAAGATAAATATCATTCAAATAAAAGTTCGTTAGCTCAATCAAATCACATCCCTCACATTTATGTAGAACATACATTATGAAGTTATGAGATGCGTTAGGTTAATGTTAATGAAATTTCTTACTCTATCATACAACATATATGGAGCTTCAGAAGGCTAATCTTCATAATTTGGAGTTGACTATCATAATTTGAATGCTTGTTTATGTAGTCAATAGAGCTATAGCAGTACAGATTGGTGACAACCAATGGGATGAAAATATACAATTTTTAACTTGCAAAGGACTTTCTCTGGTGCATTTCTGTTAAAGAACATGCAGTCCCAGCTGTCCCATCTGGTTTATGAGAATGATGTCAACCGGTTAATAAACGCCATAAATAATGAGGCGTCCGATAAAGATTCCTCAATGACGGAGAGCTATCCGGCTCAAGGGCCGATTTGATTCCTTCCGTTTCCTTGTTCTCTTATATATTTTGTTTTTATGATGAATGTTTTAATGTGGAATTGCTTTGGTGCAGGAAAGCCGGGTTTTCGTCGCGCGATTCGTTATATGTGTCGCACCCATAAAGTAGATATTCTCGCGGTTTTTGAGACTAGAGTCTCGGGTGATCGGGCTGAACAAATTTGTGACCGTATGACTAGACGGGACTTCTCTAATTATGTGAGAATAAATGGCTCTGGTATGGCGGGCGGCATCTGGATCTTTTGGAAGCAAAGTCAGATTCAGCTTACTGTTGTGTATGAAAACTGCAACTTCGTCCATACTTCCTTTGTGGAGAATGGGACAATCTGCCATCTCTTTATGATCTATGGCCCTCCTACTGCTGCTCGTAGGGTTCCGTTTTGGAAGGACCTCGAAACTGCCATCAGTAATGTATCGGGCCCTGTTATTGTTGGAGGAGATTTCAATTGTATTCTCTATTCCCATGAGAGAGATGGGGGATCAGGCGGACTGCATTCTGATTCGAACAAATTCAACCGTTGGGTTAACCGCCTCGGTCTTATTGATTTAGACTTTACTGGCCCTCGTTTTACGTGGAGCCGACGCTTATCTGCTACTTCGATGGTTTCAAAGAGATTGGATAGGATTTTCATGAATCAAGATGGACGGGTCAGGTGGGAAGAGGCTCGCGTCAAACACCTTCCTCGGTTCTCATCCGACCATAATCCGCTTCTTTTATCCCTCGATCCTTCGATCAACTTCAATAAAAAGAGGAGACCATTCCGCTTTGAAGCTGCTTGGCTATCCCACCCTAACTTCGAAGACAAGTTGAAAACGAGCTGGATTTCCGATATTGACACGCCCGGTGCTCTGGATATTCTGAGGAAGGAGTTGCTTGTTTGGAATAAAGAAGTCTTTGGTAGTGTGCATCAGCGGAAACTGAGTTTATTGAGCAGCCTTAATAATGTTCAAAGTCAGCTCAATAGTTCGATCTCCCCCTCTCTTATTGAGCTTGAGGCTAAGCTAAGGAAAGAGCTTGATTTAGTCCTTGAGCAAGAAGAGATGATATGGTTTCAAAAGTCTAGAGAACAATGGCTGGTGTGTGGCGACAGAAACACGACCTTTTTCCATACTTCAACCGTTGTCCGGCGCAAACAGAATCGCATTGAAGGTCTTATTAATTCGAACGATGTTTGGATTGATAAGGGTGAGGAAATTGAAGAACTCACTATTGATTTCTTTCGGGAACTGTACACGGCAGAGGACGAGAGTTTGCTGAATTTTCCTAATCTGAGCAGTGGTTTTCCAAGTTTAGAGAATGAAGATTTGAACCCCCTATGTGAGGCTGTGACGGATTCTGAAATTTGGAAGGCTATAAAAGGTATGGGCGCTTTCAAATCTCCAGGGATAGACGGATTTCAACCTGGATTTTACCATAAATGTTGGGGAACTGTTGGAAGATCTGTTAGCTCTTTTATCAAAGACTTTTTTAGAAATGGGATTATTCCGGATGGGGTGAATGATACCCTCATTGTTCTTATAGCCAAAGTCACCAAGCCCGAGCGGATCAACCAATTCCGCCCTATAAGTCTTTGCAACGTCCTTTACAAGACCATCACAAAGATCCTAACAAACAGACTTCAACCCGTTATATCTAAGATCATTGGCCCTTCTCAAGGAAGTTTTCTCCCGGGGCGTATGATCTCCGATAACGTGGTCATTGCTCAAGAAGTTGTTCACTCGATGAGAAGAAAGAGAGGCCGTAAGGGATGGATGATTTTGAAGCTCGACCTTGAGAAAGCGTACGACAGGCTAAGTTGGAGATTCATTGAAGATTCACTACGTGCAGCGGGTCTCCCGGATAGGCTTACGGATTGGATCATGGCATGTGTCTCCTCTCCTAGGATGCAAGTCTTGTTGAACGGTGAAGCCACTCGGGAATTCTCGGCGTCCCGGGGCGTGCGCCAAGGAGATCCTATCTCACCGTATCTCTTCTTGATTTGTATCGAGCGGTTAGGCCACCTTATTCTAGATGCTGTGAGTAAAGGAGATTGGAAACCCATTAAGATCACTAGAAAAGGCCCGTCTTTATCCCACATCTTCTTTGCCGATGACATAATGTTGTTCGCCGAAGCCTCTGTAGAACAACTTCAGAAAATTCTGCTGATTTTGGATGTTTTTTGTCGGGCTTCTGGTCAGAAAATCAGTCCTCAAAAGTCGAAAATCTTTCTTTCTCCTAATGTTGATATTAGGACCAGCAGGAGACTCAAAAATGTTTGCGGATTTGAAGTTACTAGAGATTTGGGTAACTATCTTGGTATGCCGATCCTACACAAGCGTGTCAACAAGGATACCTTTAGTAGCATATTCGACAAGTTCAACTCTCGGCTGAATGGGTGGAAATCGAGATCCCTGAGTTTTGCTGGAAGGACAACTCTAGTGAAGTCCGTCTTAACTTCTTTGCCCGTTTACTCGATGTCTAATGCTCTTCTCCCCTTAAGTATTTGCAACAAGATTGACAAACTGAACAGGGCGTTTATTTGGGGTAGTTCGAGTGATAAAAGAAGGATGCACAAGGTGGCGTGGTCAGAAATTACGTTGCCTAGAAATCAAGGCAGTCTCGGAATTAGATCGATGCATGATATGAATATTGCTCTCCTTGGCAAACTTGGATGGCGTTTTCTCATGAGTGAGGGTGATCTTTGGGTTGAAGTGCTCAGGCAGAAGTATGTGTTGTGTGCGTTGGGGAATTCTCCTGCTGCTTCTCACATTTGGAAGGGACTGAAAACGGGTATATCAAAAGTTATTGTCCAGGGCTCAAAATGGTTGGTTCGGAATGGTCGTTCAATAAGGTTTTGGCAAGATACCTGGATAGCGGAAAGGCCGCTTGCTGATATTGCTACTAGACAAATTAATGTCGATGATCAGAATCTATTGGTGGCTGACTATTGGAACTCCATTGAGGGATGGAGATGGGACATCCTTTCAGATTACATTCCTGCAGCATTCTTACTGAAAATTGCTGCAATTTATATTGGAGGGGATAGTGTTGATGATCAGGATATTTTGTGTTGGAATTTTTCTCAAGATGGCAATTATTCTGTTACGACAGGGTATAACCTAATTCAAGGACACTACAGCAGAGTTGGGGCTGATGGAGGTTTATATAAGGTTGTTTGGAAGCTCAATGCTCCGGAGAGAGTCCGTAGTTTCATCTGGCTTGCTAGCAAAGGCGGGGTTATGTCAAATTCGGAAAGACGTCGTCGACACATCACAACCATCGACGCCTGCCCTTTTTGCCAGAATGTGGAGGAGACTTACGAGCATCTTTTTCGTGATTGCCCCATGGTCTGCGTTGTTTGGCAGGAGTTGAAAGCTACTGATTTTTTTCCCCATTTCTTTCAGGTTAAATTTGCTAGTTGGCTGCGATACAATGTTCTGACGGAGGATATGCAGGGTACTCTCCTCCACTGGCGTGATCTCTTTGCCACCTCTTTGTGGTGGATTTGGCGTTGGCGTAATGCCAAAGTATTCCAAGACGAGCTGGTGGTCAACAGGAAAGCTACATTCATATTGGATCAAGCCTTATACTACATTCGATCGAAAGGTATGTTTTCCTCTTCTTTGAGTTTGCCTAGGCGTATTATGCAGGATGTGGCTTGGGACCCTCCTGAAGTTGAATGGATTAAAGTCAACACCGACGGCGCAGTTCGTGATAATGGGATCTCAACTTCGGGCGGGCTTCTTCGAAATAGCAATGGCCAATGGATTTGCGGTTTTGTGCACAATATAGGCTGCTGCTCTGTTCCGATGGCGGAATTGTGGGGCATCTACAATGGTCTCCAATTAGCCTGGGAAAAGGGGTTCCGTAAGGTGATGTTGGAAGCGGACTCTCTTCTTGTTATTAACCTTTTGAAGTCTAATATAAATAAGTGTCACCCGTTATTTAGCCTGGTTTCTAAATGCCAAGGCTTTTTAAGTAGGAATTGGATTATCCGATTTCGTCACGTGTATCGAGAGGCGAATACGGTTGCCGATTGCCTCGCGTATTATGCTTTCTCTTTTTCGTTAGGTATGCATGTATTGATTGCCCCGCCTGAGGGGATTAATTTATTGCTTCTCAATGATGTAAGGGGTCGGGCTATCCCCCGTTTGCTGACTACTTAGCCCTTTTTCTTTAATATTAATAAAACGCCTCCTTGAGGGGCCGGAGAGCACCGCCTCTCCTTCTACCAAAAAAAAAGACAATTTATACCCTTATCTTGTTTATGTATGTTCGTCCACAAATTCATAGTTTCGTCTAAAATGTCGGCACAACTTTGAATGCAAATTATCCCCTTTGGCTGAAATGTAGTTAGTTTCTTACTATTTGATTAGTAGTTGATGTCAATAAATCTATAATACTATAAACTTAAATAACTTGGTCATTAATGCTCATATAAATAATATCTATAAAAATTTAACATTGGAGAGAATCTTTTTTAGCCATTAATACCCAAATAATTAATAAGAAATTTCATGCACAAACAAATAATGTGATATTGACTATATATTTTGGATTAAAAGAAAAATATACACACATAAAATGTAATTTTTTTGGTAGAACATAAAATGTAATATTAACTATATACTTAATATTAATCTATAAAAAAGCATAATAAAAATAAAAAGCTATAATATACTACATCTAATGATTAAAAGCTATAAAATAAAATAATATATTACAATAAAAGGTCGAAGGAGTGAATTTATGTGAAAACTTTTTTGGGTCTTTCAAATTAATTTATTGTACACCAATAGCAATCAAGTATTTTTTGGGGCCTTTTTGGTCTTCAATATATGTTTTGGACTTTAATGATAAATTCATAATACATCTAATTTGATAAATATATTTATACCTTTATTCAATATTAAGATTTATAATTGAAATTAAAACTAATTCTAATTTTAAATGTAGAAAGATTTACACTTTTATATATTATTATTATTATTATTATTATTATTATTATTATTATTATTATTATTATTATTATTATTATTATTATTATTATTATTATTTTATTAGTGACTCAAATATGGACATATGAATGCTAGGAAGTTAAAAGGATTTATAGTAATATGGTCATGGTCATGTTTAGAATTCAAGAAGATTTAATATTAAGACATTTAAGTGATACCATTAAATGCATATAAAGTCATAGAAGAAGAATCGTTTTTTGGTACCGAAACCGTTTTTTACCATCTAAATTGCTTTATTATACAATTATAACCTAAACATATAAATTAATTAATTAATAATTAATATTTTAAATATATTTCTAAACATATAAATTAATTTTTTTCCATTGCTCAATTAATTTATTGAATTATAGCATACTCAATATATTATTATATTATAAGACATATATATGCTATTTCAATACACAATTGATTGAGAGAATGGCATAAGAAAAATAACTTTGACTCTTCATTACCTACGTTAGTTGTGGTATAATTAATTTTGGCTATTTACAACCATAGTTAATATGATTATAATAAACATATACATTAATTGGATAGAAATCCAAAAGTTGTAACCGCTAAAACAATTTAGTCTAATCATCAATTCCAATATTGAAATGGGAGTATTAAGTACTCAATAGGATAATGCTCAATATACATAGAACCCCAACTAATCGATTTTCCATCTAATCAATTTTTTTAAATTTCAAAAAAAATGAAACACACAAAGAAATAAAATTGTGCTAGAAAAACTTTATTTCAAAGGAAGGAAATCGTTAAACTCAAGCTTATTTCTATGAATTTTTGATGTTCGCTAAAATGTAAGTGTTTGGTTTGGGCATTGATAGATTAACATTGTTTTCTTCTTCTTCTTTTTCTAAGTTGTCAATGAAATTGTCGGTGCACCAGAATTTCTAAAATTTCAAGTAATTGGCACTAAATAATTTTGAAGGTAAATCTTTCATTATCATCCTGATGATCAAATTACTTATTTCATGACATGCAATATATATATATTTCCTTTTCTACAATTTTAAAAGAGGTGAAATTGACAATATACCATTTAACTTGACTTTAATTCGGTCACACGATATTGTTGACTTAATGCTCCAATTTTTCTTATTGATATAATCAGAAAAAGTTAATCTTAAGCTTGAAGTTTGATGGCTAGAGACTCAAAGGGATTTCAAGCATTCAACTGTATTGCACAAGACAATAAGAAGATATACTATTGTTTGAAGAAACGTGCACGGTTGATGTAATGGTAAGATGCATTAATAATTCTTTGAATTTTTATATAAATAATATATGATATTAGATTAATTTCATGTTTGTTATTTTTTCACTTCTCTCAAACTAGAAAGCATATGTTTAGCAAAAATTTTTAAATTTTAATTATGGTGAAAGAATAATGTAAGATTCAATTTTATCATTGGATGACAAAATAATATAATTAAAATATTAAATACACAAATACATGTTTTTAAAATACATAAATTCAATTTTACCCGTGCGTATGCACGGGCATCACCACTAGTGTAATTAAAATTCTAATACTCCGTAGTAATTAAGAAGATTGATGTAAAGTAACAATTCCAAATATTATATATTAAAAAAATAAAATGGAACCAAAAAATAGATTTTAACTTATGAATAAGATCAGTAGACAATAGAAACTATACAAATAAGTTCTTAATTAAAATGTGACATTTGCTTAGAAACAAATTTCATGTTATTATACATTTTCACAACTATATGGTTTTATTTTATATTTGTGGAGAAATATAAAATATCCTTAATACACAACTAACACAAGGTCTATATACTTTTGAGATATTACATAAGTAAAGTTCTTATGATTCTAATAAAAAGAGTAAAATTTATAAACCAACTGTGCATTGGAGTAGTGGCGTTGGGGCTACGTTTGGTAGGATGAACCGTGTGTTCGATTCCCCGCAATGTCGTTGAAAGGGATCTGCCGTAATCCCATTCAGTACCCCGGTCTAAACGTAGTCCGTACGGGTGAATCAGGCGCGAGAAAAAAAAAGAGTAAAATTTATAATAAAAAAATAGAGGAACAAAGTTAATAAAACCTAGCCTTAAATTTAAATTTTGAGTAATTTTACAAATGTATCATGATCCAATTATAACTCAATCAAATTCTTTCCAAATAGGAGTGCATAACAGCATTGGCTAATAGTCATATCAAGGACAATCGTTTTTATTAAAACAAATTCATCTGCTTTTTACTTCAGACATCTTCACATAAATCACTCCTAGTAATAAGGACGTGGAAAAATGACATGGGGTTCAGGTTAAAAATGGGCAAAAAAGCCTGTCCCAAATTTAAGAACAACCAAGAAAATTGAAAATTGTGATTCATCATCACAACCCTACGTGGCATGCAGAGTGACACGTGTCCTGTCGAGGAGTCGAGAGAGACGTGGACCTCAAACAGATCATCTCCGGAGCTCCGAGTTTTACCTCCGTGCACGTCAATACCCCAAAAGATGAAGGGTAATTTGGTCCACTGAAGTTTTTTTATTCGACGAAACGGACCACATTTTTCACCGTCTCTTTCCCTCAGCCTCTTCTCCTTGGGAGAGACGCCCTCTTTCTCTCTCTGCGTTTGTACTTTGTGCTTCGGTTCCTAGGGTATATTCCATGGTCGATGCTTCAGTTATAGAGCGCATATAACATTGCCATAGATGGAGAAATTTCAATTACAGAAAGCGTTTAGGTTCAAAGTAGTTGCTGATTCCTTCGTATTCTTCGTCTAGATCCTGAAGAAAGAATACAGGTGCTGCTTTGTTATCTCCCTCTGATTTGTTTTGCGTTTTTGTTTCGAACCATTTTATTTGCATATGGTGGAGTTCTCGTTTTTATGATGTTGGATCTTTCAACTTCGTCAAACTTGAACTTTTTGGAGCAAATTTTCTCCTTTCTCACCATGGGTGCTCTGGAATTTTGATTTGAATGAATCGGGAAATTGAATCACATGCAATTATGGTTTGAGCATTGAAATGGAGTGCTTTTTTGGTTGAATTGTTTCCGCATTCTGTTTAATTTGAAGATGCTGTACCGTTAGGATTGGAGGATAATATTGGTGCGGCTTGCTTTCTGTCTCGTCGGTAATGTGGATTAGCTTCTTATTTAGGTCTCGGGGCTTCGATTTGTCAACTAGGCTCTCAGAAATTCAGAATTGTATCCCAAGACAAATACTTTTCGTTTATTGAGATCATTTTGGGTATGCCTTGAAGTTGAGGCAATTTATGGCGATTCCTACTTTGTGATTTATTACTATGCCAATCTTCAATTGGCTTTTACCTTGCGTGTCCCTTTTTTCATTAATTTGTTTGAATCCAAATGAGCCTTGTTTTTAACACAAGGATTTTTGTAACGGACGGGCTTATGCGTATGTATTAAGCAAATTTCTTCATCTTTTTGCCTCTTTTTACACGGAACCTATTTCAGTAGAAAAAAAGAAGGTTCCGCGTCTAACTTTTTCAAGGTTCCGCGTCTAACTTTTTCTCGATCCATTACTCATCTTTACCATTAGTTCATGTTCGCCTTCTTATTTCCCTTTGATTTTTTAAATACTTACATTGCATTCTTTGCAAACATGCACAGTTGCTGATAGCTATGTTTAATTGCAGCCTTTGCTACCTGATTCTGTCAAGGAGTTCTTTAGAGGGATCAAATTGGAAGAAAATGCATAGCAGAGTTTCATAATTCATTTGGCTAATGTTAAATTATTTCATGACGAGGATGGCAAATTGGCATTTGGCAATGGAGCTCCCTTTCTATTAACTGAGCATCTTCATATTGGTCATTGGCTTAAAACATTCCTCTCTTCTCTTAATTACTCTGAAGCAGTAACCTTTTGGTGTCATTAAAATCTGGTCAACTCCTTTTCAAGGTTCTGATCTCGGGGAATTTTTTTTAACATTGTAAACTAGTGTGTGAATTATCTTTTAATACTTATCCATGGATGGAGTGGGTTCACCTCATGGGCAAAAACATTATATTCAATCCCGTACTCAGAAGTCTTCCTATGGAGGAAATCAGAAAGATCTATGCCTTGTGGTAAGATATGGCTCACTGGCTGATGTTGAGTTAGCGTTGGCACAACTAAAGAAGAGTGGCTATTGCATTAATTCAAGGAATGCGTTTGGCCTTACTCCTCTTCATATTGCTACCTGGAGGAATCATGTACCCATTGTTAAGAGGCTACTTGTGGCTGGTGCAGAACCAGATGCCAGGGTTTGTTCTCTTGATCTTATGTCGTATAGTGTTATTATTATTTTTTTTTCGTTTTTGTGTGATGATTGATAATTTTTTTTTACTGGTTCTTGAACTCTAGACGTTGTTACCCTAACGAATTATTTTTGTGTTTTAGATTAAAATTGTGAAGGTTCCTTGCATGTAGTTTCTAGTCATGCAGCCTCAACCTCTGGCTTCTTTTGAATGCAAAGAGGTTTAGCTAATTATAACTTGGTATAGTTTGGAATTGTGTATTATAGATCATACAAACTGTAATCTGGATATCTGAGAATTGAGCTATTTTGACTGTTGAATCTCTACCCAACTCTATGAGACCACATGGATGTTTGGACCAAATCTGATATTGTATTATTATTGTGTTCTAGTTTTTAACTTGTTTTCCTAGCTCATAAAATTGGACTGCCATCTAGGTTGGAGATCTTTGTTGCATTGAAGATTTACAGAATTTGGGGAGGATTAGATAATTATCTGCTGGAAAAAGAACTTTCCTTGAAGAAATAATTACTAAGAAAACAGAAATCTGAAGGATTTTGGGGAGTGAAACATATTTAATGAAGTCCGACTTTGGCATCAACAAAAAAAATTGAAATTTGTTAACAAACAATCCCCTGTGGCTGTTATTTAGTTAAGAACTACATTAACCATTCTCTTCCGCCTTTGTGGTTTATGGATATCATGACTGCACCTTCTGCTTGATCACATCATGTAGAGTCAATTTAATCTTGTGTTATTTTTCATTTTTTATATTTTATGATAATGAAACTCATTTTTGTTTTTTCCATGCTTTGTGCCGCATCATTTTTGTACTATTTTTCTAGGAGATTTGGGGCAGTAGCAGCAGTGTTAGTAGCTATCATTTTTATGTATTCCTCATATTATCAGGATGGAGAATCAGGATGGAGTAGTCTTCACAGGGCTCTTCACTTTGGTCATCTTGCTGTGGCTGGTGTTCTCCTTCAGTCTGGTGCTTCCACTGTATTGGAGGACTCTAAATCAAGAATACCAGTTGATCTTCTTTCTGGACCTGTGTCACAGATTCTCGGGGATGGGAAAATTTCCGGTATCTATTCCAGTCTTACTGCAACTAATATTTTTATGCAAGGGGGTACAGAGGTGGTTAGTTATTAAGTTTAAGCAACTGTTTTTTTCCCTCTTTCTGAACAGTGGCTACGGAGGTTTATAGTTGGGGAAGTGGTGTTAATTATCAACTAGGAACCGGAAATGCTCACATACAAAAGTTGCCATGTAAAGTTGATTCCCTGCATGATTCGGTTATCAAGCTGGTGTCTGCTGCAAAGTTTCATAGTGTTGCGATTACTGCACGCGGAGAGCTTTACACGTGGGGATTTGGCAGAGGTGGCCGACTTGGTCATCCTGAGTTCGACATTCATAGGTATTATGATCTATTCCTCCTTTTAACTTTAAAGAGGATGAACCTTCACTTGAAAATGCACGCTGTGTGCTGTCATACATGTTTTTATGAAGTTGATATGCGCTAAGAATGTCACACACGGATATTCTGGTGTTTCTTTTTACTTCAGATTTTTATATTTCTCATCATTGATGTCTTGTAGTCCTGTTTACCAAGTATTATTTCATTATTTTACAGTGGACAAGCTGCAGTTATTACTCCCAGACAAGTGATATCTGGTCTGGGTGCCCGCCGGGTGAGAGCAGTGGCTGCTGCTAAACATCACACTGTTGTTGCAACAGAATCTGGCGAAGTTTTCACCTGGGGATCCAATAGAGGTATATCAACTATTGCCCTTGTGGGAAGCTATTTATTGTATGGCTGCTGCTAAACGTTCAATTGTATCTACCTTTTTACTATTCATTGGCTGGCTTTTGTTTCCAGTCCATATATATTGTATTTGATAATTGATCAATGAGAATTGGAACAAATCACAACTTTTTGCATTGAAGCTAATATAGTTGTTCATTTATGGTGTATTTCTCCTAGAGGGTCAACTTGGTTACACTTCGGTTGACACCCAACCCACTCCTCGAAGAGTGACCTCCCTTAAGTCGAAGATAGTGGCTGTTGCTGCAGCAAATAAGCACACTGCTGCAGTTTCTGATTCTGGTGAGGTATACACATGGGGATGCAATAAGGAAGGGCAACTTGGATATGGCACTTCAAACTCTGGTTCGAATTATACCCCAAGAACAGTTGATTATTTAAAAGGAAAGGTGTTTACTCAAGTGACAGCTGCAAAATATCATACAATTGTCCTGGGGGCTGATGGAGAGGTATGCATTATGTAGTGCAGCTTTATTATTGTTTCTTGCTTCTTATTATTTCTCTATGTAGTATTTGTTTATCAAAGAATTTGACTAAATAGTGGATTGCTGGGTTAGTGCTCTCACATTCTTGTTATTGTTCATCAATTATTTATACTCATAATTTAATTACTCAGAGAAATGTTTGTCTTATCTGTTTCTCATTGATAGATTTGACAATTTTAGCCCAGTATAATATTCTTCGTGGTTTTTGATTGTAGATCTACACTTGGGGTCATCGACTTGTAAATCCAAGACGTGTCATCATTGCTAGGAACTTAAAGAAACATGGAGGGTCGCTTATGAAATTTCACAGGATGGAACGACTTAATGTGGTTTCGATAGCTGCAGGAATGGTG
Source organism: Fallopia convolvulus (assembly GCA_964016875.1). Classification (NCBI taxonomy): domain Eukaryota; kingdom Viridiplantae; phylum Streptophyta; class Magnoliopsida; order Caryophyllales; family Polygonaceae; genus Fallopia; species Fallopia convolvulus. Next base: position 32,803,972 of record OZ024736.1, read on the forward strand.
CACAGCCTTGCTTTGACTGAAGATGGGGCATTATTTTACTGGTTTTCATCGGACCCAGATCTCAAGTGCCAGCAGGTTTGTATATAAAAATGCTTCATTAGGGACGTTAATTTCTGTTTTAAGACGCGTTATTTATGCATTGTTATTGGTCGCTGTAGCTTTATTCAGTATGTGCAAGTAAATTGGTAGGCATCTCTGCTGGTAAATACTGGTGTGCAGTCGTTACATCTACTGGTGACATTTACACGTGGGATGGGAAAAAGGGCAAAGACAATCCACCTATTGTAACTAGGTTACATGGTATAAAAAGAGCTACTTCGGTTTCGGTTGGTGAAACACACGTGTTGGTTGTCAGTTCTATCTATCATCCTGCTTATCCTCTTAGTATGACAATCAACCCCCCAAAATCTAAATTAAAGATTGAAGATGATTTGGATGAGGGTTTCTTGTTTAGTGACTCAGAAGTAGAGGGTGGATCATCCTCTGTGAAAAAGGATGATTCCTACCAGAAAGTTCCTAGCTTAAAGAGCCTTTGTGAGATGGCGGCAGCGAAGTTTCTGGTAGAACCACGCAATGCCTTACAGTTGCTTGAAATTGCAGAGTCTTTGGATGCTAATGATCTCAGGCGACACTGCGAGGTTTGTTACTCACTTGTAGTCTTTACTTGTTATAAAATCTTTAGAAGGAAATCTCCGTCAAAACATGTTTTCCTCAAGGAAGTTGTTGAATTTATTTCTAGATGTGATGTCTGTATTATGGGCTGACTAATAACTGAACTACATCTCTGCAGGAAATTGTTGTTCACAACCTTGACTACATTTTCACTGTATCTTCAAATGCTATTTCAAGTGCACCGCTAGATGTACTGGCTCGTCTTGAGAAGTTGCTAGATACAAGGTCTTCTGAGTCTTGGAGCCATCGCCAACTTCCAACTCCTACAGCTACATTACCTGTTATAATTGATAGTGAAGAAGAAGATGAGAGTGACTCGCTCAGGTCTAGAGGCAATGTTGTATCTAATGTTTCAAAAGATGCAGGCAAACTAAGATCTTGCAGCTTTTTACTATCTGAAGATGATGCCAATCAGGAAATGATCAAGCAGGTCCGAGCACTGCGTAAAAAGTTGCAACAGATTGAGATTCTTGAGGCCAAGTTGTCAAAGGGTCATGTTCTTGATGACCAGCAGATGGCTAAGCTTCAGAAGAAATCAGCACTTGAGAACTCTTTATCTGAGCTTGGGGTTGCAGTTGGGTCAACAGATGCAAATTGTTCTTCCGAGCAGGACAGTAAAGTGGAGAAGAAAACAGATGCGTCTAAAAAACAGAAAAAGAAAAACAAACCAAAGTCAAAACCTGAAGAATCTCCCAGTGGGTGTACAAGTGAAGTGGGATCAAGTCCTTTGAAGGGCTCATTTGATATTGAAGTTCACATTCCTCAGCTGGAAGTAAGTTTCTTATACTTAGTGAGGCTATTTGCCATAGAAATATCGGTCTTTCTATACTATGCCGTTAGGAGGCTTAGGATAACAACTCTGTTTTAGAAACTATTATCCTAAATAGAAAAAATAAACCACATTTAAAGAATCTTACAAAATCTTTTATAAATGGATTTTAAAATAATCAGGATTCTTATCATGTGCTGTAAAACCCTAGAAATACATATTAAACTTAAGTTATGTTTCTGACAGCAAGTAGAAGAACTTAAATGCGCTGTGGTCAACCAGATTACCAAAGAATCTCCTAATTCCTCACAGAAACCTAGCTTACAAGACTTGAAGAGGCTGAACACTATTCCCGCCTCAAAGAAGAAAAATAGGAAAGGAGGGCTATCAATCTTCTTGAGTGGGGGTCTTGATCATTCTCCTCCGAAGGTTACACCGCCCCCTCCTTCACCAAAAAGTGAAGGCCCTGCTTGGGGTGGAGCTAAGGTCTCTAGTATGGCTGCTTCCCTCCGTATAATCCAAGATGAGCAAAGCAAAACAGGTGTAAATGTGGTGGGAAAAAGCAAGGATATAAAAGAACAGATACTGGATGATAAAGGCAATGGTAAGTTTTTGCTAAGTTCATTTCTCCCCTCAAAGCCTATACCTGTGGTTGGATCTAGCAGTTTACCTGGCTGTGATGGAGATAAAAGTACGCCTCCTTGGGCTGCTTCTGGAACGCCACCTCAGCTTTCTCGGCCCTCTCTTAGGGACATCCAAATGCAACAGGTAATTAGATCCAGATTGATTTAATGTTAAAGTTTATGTTTTGATTTGCAAAAATGACTGAACAATACCAAAAACAACGCTAGTAATTATAGATCAAAAAAACTTCAAAACTTGTCAAAATAGCGCAAACTAGTATGTACTATACCAAAAATAATGTGAGTAATGTATTGAGTAAAATTTAGGGTATAAATCAACATAGAAGCTAGGAAAGGGTAATAGTTCATCTTGGAAAAATAAATTATGTAGCAAAAACTGAAAAATACATTACCATTTACTAGTCCGGCTTCATGTCCACTCTTTTCATTGGAATTTTGGTTGAAAGATTGACCATATTATTTTCGGTTTATAAGTTATTGTATTAGTAAGTTCAAAATTGTAATACTTTTTTCAGTCTATATTTGGCTGTTTTCCCTTTTGATTAGATAGATGCTAACATCTATTTTGGTGGGTTCTAAATGTGGCACAGGGAAAGCAGCATTTTGCTTCTCACAGCCCCAAAACCAGAACAGCTGGATTTACAGTCACTACAGGCGTGGGCTCACCATCAGACTCTGGGAGCTCAAATCGGTGGTACAAACCCGAGGTCGACTCTCCTTCATCCATTCGCTCAATCCAAATTGAAGAGAAGGCAATGAAGGATCTGAAGCGCTTTTACAGCAGTGTGAAGCTTGTCAAAAACCAATCCTGACGGTCATGTAACAATAGATACGCCATATACCGTCTCTCTCTCCCCTCCACCAGGGTAACCTTTGAACCATGCAAATTTTTAAGCATCAATTATCAGGTAAAAGCAATCCTCCTTTTAGGCAACAATAGAGCTGTACAGATGATCTTGTTTGTACATTGGGTAGCAAAATTTTTAAAACGTCCTTAGCTTAGAACTGTACACTTTGTGTTTCTTTTAGCCATTTCTTGTGGCGTTCTTCCATTGGATCTGATTACCTTATTACATCTGCCCAAGGATTTATATTGGGTCTGAAAATGGAAGAGTTAGTTGTAATAGAGCTGTATCTGGTTACCTTGGTATGGAGGAACCAAATGTTGTCCTTTACAGCTGGTTTGGAGGAACCAAATGAGGCCTTTTCATAGGGAAAAGAAATAAAGAATCTGAATAAAGGAAGAATAAGGTGTACAGTACAATGTACATACATGCTCAGAGCTATATTTGTGTTTCATTACTTGTATTCTTTGGTTTGTGCAATCTAAATCTTTAATTCATATATAAATTCTGTTTTGAGAGTTGCAACATACAGCAATGGCCACTCACATTGAGTAACCTGATTGGGGCTTGCATGGCATAATATTATTTGATGTACTAGATATGCCTTCTTACATTTAAAAAAATTGATTGGATTGTGATGTATATAGTTCTGGAGCTGAAACATTTGAAAAATGCTCAGTGATCATGTCAATAGACCAAACGTAAAGGAAACAGATTCATGATGCTTTTGCCGCATAGCTTCATGGGTCACAAAGACAATTTTTTTTTTCCACGCCTTAGAAAGCAATCACTCCATGGGTGTTTTCCAAATTCAGGAAACTATATATATCAATGAACTAATGGTATTCCTTGTAAGAAAATGCAAACTTAGTAACTATGTGACAAATTGAGTTTCAACAACCATTTTTGAACCATTAACCATAAAAGGGGGATGATTTTGGGGCTAATGTTTTGAAAAAGTAGAATGGGAGTTTGAGGGATGGTATTGTGGGAAAAATTTCCCAAAAATAGATACAATCAACTAGAAGTTTAACCTTGGTGAGGAGGAATTATTCAAGTGTCGGTATAATAATATCTGGAAAATGAGATTGAATGCACGACAAAGCTTGTAAACCATAGCTACACTTTATCACGTGTTCAAGGACCACCCTGCACTTCCTTGTTTATTTAATTTCTAGGACAGCAGGAAAATCAACCTATAAATTTTGTACAAAACTGGAAAAACCAATAAATGAAGACTAAAAATAATCTTTCCTACATTTGTTATTTTTTGCTATAGAGGAGTTAAAAAAATTGGTTTCTTTAATAAGGGATGCTCTTTCCCTTATACTGTATGTTAATCATCTCTGGTAATTATTTTTGAAAAGAATGTTAATGTTACCATTAAAAAAAACTCCTGAGATCAAGATGATCTTTAATTTGGGATATTTACTACTCCCTCTTTCTTCTATTCTATTTGTCATTTTAGCCTTGAATTTGTGTTCAGTAAAATTTCTCATTTTTTTTCCCAAATATATTAATTCATTTATTACCTAAATCTCTCTCTCAACTTTAATTATATTTCACTTTTCTATAAATAATTGTTATGTATTCATCTCTTTCTTCTCCTTTACTTGTCAAATTTCTAAAATGGAGTAATTGGAACATTCAATAATTATTAATGAGGATCAATTTTAGAGGTTAAAGAAAGAAAATTAAATTTAATATAAATTGTATTTAATAAGGTCATTTTAGTAAGAAACTTCGTATTGTAGTGTCTTAATATGTGTGAATTTTGTTAAAATATCAAGTAAAATAGAAAACGAAGAAAATATTTAGAAGCCAGATCAATCTTTCTCAATAATTATTATTTTAAAAAAAAACATTAAAATTTAATTATTGGGTTTTCTATACTATGTCTCTAATAATTCAAATTTTAAAACTAAAACCTATGGAGAAAAAATTTAAAATGTTTGGAAATTAGAGTAATAATTTGCAAATCTAATTCTTATTCTATGTCCTTATAGCATACTTTTTTTTTTTGAACGGGTATAGCATATTTAGAAAGTATCAAATATTCATAACTACATGACTCTATTTTATTAGATGTTTATAAAATCTAGATTTTTCGCGGGAAAGCAAGTTTTCAAAATGAAGTGCACAAAGGTAGAGTAAAATCTTAAGCTAAAATTTATCAGAATTTACAATTAACACGTTTATATTAAACATTAATTAATCATTACATTGGGCCTCACGTGCTTGGCACGCGATGATGGACCGTCGTCTCTTATTATAAGACCACTAATCATGTCATCTCCTCTTCCTCACTTGTGAAAGGAAACAAAAGAACAAATTTAGGAATTCATTTGTAAGTTCTCTTCCTGCACTTTGTTCTCCCTTCATCTTCCTTTGCATTGCATTGATTACTTACTTATATTTGGTGATTGAATTCGTGTTTTTTGTTAATCAGATCTTTTTAATCTCACAGCTTTTCAGCTGGTGCAAAATGATGTGTTGATTAATTTTACAAGCTACTGATTTTTTTTTGCAGATTCATGTTCAACGGGTTGTTGTTTTTTTTTTTGTGAAAAAATGGACTATTTAGCTGCAAATCTTATTTAGTATACCCTAAATGGATAAATTATAAGATTGTGTAGCTTCATCTACCACTCCAATTATTAGCTACACATAAGTGTTCTTCAATTAATCAGATTCAACCATCTAGCAGTGAGTTTATTTGTATCTGATTGTAGTTGATTTCTATAACACCTTTTCTTTAACAGAAAAATGGAGAGAACATTTTTATGGTTGCTACTGTTATCTTGCTACACTTCGATAGCCAAGGGAGAGTACATGAAATACAAAGATCCCAAACAACCAATCAACGTTCGAGTTAACGACCTAATCAGCCTAATGACATTGGAGGAGAAGATTGGCCAAATGTCCCAGATTGAGAAGACTGTTGCCTCAGCTGATGTTTTACAAAAATACTTCATTGGTTAGTTTTTTTGTTAAAATGAAAAATTTTATGCAATTTTCTCAACTTCCTGATTTGTTTTAAATATGAATTTGCTTCTTTTTTTTGGTACAGGGAGTGTGTTGAGTGGTGCAGGGAGTGCGCCAGGTCCACAGGCGTCTCCAGAGGCTTGGATTAGTATGGTGAATGGGTTCCAAAGGGGTGCATTATCTACTCGTCTTGGGATACCGATGATCTATGGGATTGATGCGGTTCATGGCCATGGCAATGTTTATAAGGCCACAATTTTCCCTCACAATGTTGGCTTGGGAGCAACTAGGTAATCTGTCAAGAATTGGTTTTCTTATGGTTTGATTTTCTTGTTGATATTTCTTTTCCGGTATTAGGGATCCTGAGCTTGTTAAGAGGATTGGGGCTGCAACCGCTCTTGAAGTTAGAGCTACCGGGATTCCTTATGTGTTTGCACCTTGCATTGCAGTTAAGTATTGAGGGTCAAATAGATTTAGTACATTGAAAATATTCAAACAATTAACTACTAGGACTTCAAATTTGCATATGTACATATGTGAACTCTTATACATTTGACTCATACTTGATCTAATGTAGGTGTGTAGAGATCCAAGATGGGGGAGGTGTTATGAAAGCTTCAGTGAAGACCCTGATCTTGTCCAACAAATGACTCAAATCATACCTGGCTTACAAGGAGATATTCCGCCTAATTCTCCAAAGGGCGTTCCATACGTCGCTGGCAAGTAAGCTTATGCTTCATTATATTTTTTTTTTCTATCTCAATTAGTCAAATTTGCTACAAGATCAAAGATCATTAGTGTGTATTTTCTTATTTCCTAGGCAAAAAGTTGCAGCTTGTGCTAAGCATTATGTGGGTGATGGAGGCACAACAAGAGGAATGAACGAAAACAACACCGTTATAGATTGGCATGGACTACTTAGAATCCATATGCGCGGATACTTTAATGCTGTCAAAGATGGAGTGGCTACTGTCATGGTTTCTTACTCCAGTTTAAATGGACTCAAAATGCACGCCAACTATAATCTCATCACTGGTTTCCTCAAGAACACCTTGAAATTCAGGGTAAAAACACTAAAAACACATACTTGAGCATTGAATTGTATCATATTAGATTATTTATGGATTACAGTTGATAATGTATCATATTGCACTATAAAGAAGGATTTAATGCTCATATTCCGTCTTTGAAATTTCGTATCAGGGATTTGTCATATCCGACTACCAGGGCATAGACAAGATCACTAACCCGCCTTTCACCAACTACTCATATTCCGTCCTAACCAGCATCAATGCAGGAATTGACATGGTAATTAGTATTACTAGCTGATTAGTGACTTTTTGCATCAGTTGTACATTTTCAATATCTTTTGTTCACTTTAAACATGATTGTGTTCTTCGGGTGCAAGATAATGCATTATCTGGTGTAATTTTAACGCATCCCTTTAACATGATACTTTTTCAGGTCATGATTGGATTCAACTACACAAACTTCATCGATGACCTGACTTACCACGTGAAGAACAAGAACATTCCCATGAGCAGGATTGATGATGCAGTGAAGAGGATACTGAGAGTGAAGTTTCAAATGGGTCTATTCGAGAGTCCTTTGGCCGACACAAGCCTTGTAAACCAAGTAGGAAGCCATGAACACCGAGAGCTAGCAAGGGAAGCCGTCAGGAAATCGCTTGTGCTTCTGAAGAATGGGGAAAAGGAAGGGAAGCCAATGCTTCCTCTGCCCAAGAAAGCATCAAGAGTACTTGTTGCAGGGATCCATGCTAACAACTTGGGCTACCAATGTGGTGGATGGACAATTACATGGCAAGGTCTTCCTTACAACAACCTCACTATCGGTACGTTTACTAGTCATTTTAAGTTGAATTGATTTAAGAAAATGAGTGAAGTGCAAAAGCTAGCAAATGATGCTCATCAGGCATTTTATTGGCTTACATGTCTCCCTAAACACAAGTCAGTATCTAGACCACTAATAACTTGATGACTTCAGCTAATTGAGAAAATATCCATTGCCTAGTACCACTAACTAACAAAAATCTGAAAAAATTGGTCATAATTCATATTCTAGAGGAGATTGGATTATACGAGCCAGAGTGCTACACTATCTTTGATTTGATTGCAGGAACCACAATCTTGGAGGCGATAAAGAACACAGTTGATCCAACCACAGAAGTCATCTACAACGAGAATCCCAATTCCGAATTCCTCCACTCCAACGAATTCTCATATGCAATTGTTGTAGTAGGAGAGCCTCCATACGCCGAAGGCTTTGGAGACAGCAACAACCTGACGATCCCAGAGCCCGGCCCATCAATCATGAAGAGCGTATGTGGGTTGGTGAAATGTGTGGTGGTGGTGATTTCGGGGCGACCGGTTGTGGTGGAGCCGTACTTGGAAGTGGTGGAGGCGTTGGTGGCTGCTTGGTTGCCGGGCAGCGAAGGCCAAGGAGTGGCTGATGTGTTGTATGGAGAGTATGGTTTCACAGGGAAGCTCTCTAGGACTTGGTTTAGGAGACTTGATCAGTTGCCTATGAATGTGGGTGATCCACATTATGATCCTCTTTTTGAATATGGGTTTGGACTTACAACAAAGCCTGTGAAAGCCCAACTGAATTGACAAGAATTGGAATCATGTTTGGACTATGGAGGGAGGAGGATGAAACAAGGTAGATTTTGTGTGTTGAGATGGAATCTAGGGTGTAACTGAATAATTTATGTGATGAGATCATTCTACCTATACCATAAGTATGCAACATCAAACACAAAACACCTTTAGATGATGAAAATTGTGCTTAATCACCCTATTATCTACTGGTTATTAGAAATTGGTGATGCCATCAAGGGAAATCAACGGTCGACGATCATCCTGGGCCCACCACACCTAAAATTAACATTTGACCACCCACAACCAGTCACCTCTCCCCACAATTTTTGCTCTATCCTTGTTCCAATTTCCCGGCCTCCAGAAAAAAGAGAGGCAAAAAAAATCCAAAAGAAGACTTAGAAATTGAATTTGAATTTTTTCCCCTCCTCCATTTTCGCTCTGGTTCATCGTTCAACTTCTTTGTCTCTCCAAAATTCATTTCCTTAACATCTCGTAATACTGAATTTCCCATTCCTTAATGGACTATGGGGACCAATCCCCCTCCTGAAAAGCCGTCCACCGTTGACCCTCCAGACCCTCCCAGTCAAACCGCCAATCAAAATCCGGCGCCGTCCGCCGCCGATCGCGAACTCCTCTTTGATGATGAGACCCACCGCAAGCTCAAGCTTCTGGCCAAGGACGTCGATCAATTCATCGCTTCTCTCTCCTCCGTCCCGGACAAGGCCAATTCTCCGGCGCCGGAGATTCCCTCCTCCGCCGATACCTACGCCGAGATGGTCGAAACCGTGTTAGAAAGGAACGATTCAAGCTCGTTAGCGGCTGATTCGGTCCTCATAGACTCGGTGGGCCGACTCGGCAAGCTGAACACCCTGCTCGGCGCATTCTCGTCGGGAGAGAAGGCGGCGTCGTGGCTGAGCCGGACGAGCGTGGTTCTTCAGAAAGCGATGATGTTGTTGGAGGACGAGCTCCGGAAAATTCTAGAAGAATTCTCCACCGGCAATGGCTCCCGTGCGTCGTTGTCTATCCAAAGCCCGTTGGCGAAGACATCGTCGAAGCACTTCTCCAGCTTCCAAAACCCCCTCCACAGACGCCAGGACTCCGATTCCGGCAGCTACCATTCCCACCGCCGCAGTAGCTCGGTCACCGCCGTGTCGGAGCCCGAACAGTACCCGACGTTGGACGACGATTTCCCGGCGATCCCCGACGAAACCGTGGCCCAAATTCGGGCGATCGCCGCCTCCATGTCCGCCGCGGGGTATGAGACGGAGTGCTGCCAGGTGTACAGCGTCCTCCGGCGCGACGCCTTCAAGGCCGCCATGAAGCGGCTAGGGTTCCGGAAGCTGAGCATCGACGAGATTGGGAAAATGAGCTGGGAGCAGCTCGAATCGCAGATGGCCACGTGGAACAGAGTGGTTCGCCACACGGCTAAGATCCTCTACCCGCGGGAGTACAGCCTATGCTGTGAGGTCTTCTCCGATTACCCTTCGACCGGTGTAGGGATCATGACGAACCTCGCCAGTGCCGCCGTGATCCTCTTCCTCAACTTCGCGGAGGGGATCGCGATGACGAAGCGCGCCGCCGAGCGGCTCTTTAAGGTGATCGAGATGTACGAAAGCCTGATGGCGCTTCGATCCACCATGGAAGGATCGAACCTGTGTGAAGAGGCCGGGATCGAGCTTCAATCGGAGATCTCAGCCGTCCAGCGGAGGCTGGGGGAGGCCGTCATCTCCATTTTTTCCGATCTCAAGGATTCAATAAAGAGCGATCCGCCAAAGAACACGGTCCCCGGCGGGGCCGTACAGCCCCTGACTCGCTACACCATGAATTACCTCCGATACGCCTGCGATTTCAAGGACTCTCTGGAGCTTATCTTCCAGAATTCGGCCGATGGCGAGAAAAGCGCGAAAAACAAATCGCCGTTCGCGGCGGAGCTGATGAGGATCCTCGCGATGCTGGACGAGAATATGGACGCGAAATCGAAGCAGTACAAGGACGAATCCCTACGCTGCGTGTTCCTGATGAACAACGGCCGGTACATTCTCCAGAAGATCAAGGAGGCGCCGGAGATGCACGAGCTGGTGGGGCGCGTGGCCGGCCGGAAAAGGTCGACAGAGCTGAGGGCGCACCACAAGAGCTACCAGAGGGAGACGTGGAGCAAGGTGCTTCAGTGTCTGAACCACGATGGGCTGCAGGTGCACGGCAAGGTGCACAAGCCGATCCTGAAGGAGCGGTTCAAGAGCTTCAACCAGATGCTGGACGAGATCCAGAAGACGCAGAGCTCGTGGGTGGTCAGCGACGAGCAATTGCAGTCGGAGCTTAGGGTTTCGGTGTCGTCGGTCATGATTCCGGCGTACAGGTCGTTCGTGGCGAGGTTCGGGCAGTACTTTACTCCCGGGAGGCAGGTGGAGAAGTACATAAAGTACCAGCCGGAGGACATTGAGGCCACCATTGAAAATTTGTTTGATGGAAACCCTAATTCAGTGGGGAAGACGAAGAAGGGCTGAAGGGGTTGTTCTCTAATCATCTGGTCTTCGTGGTGCGCGCGCTCTTCTTTAATTTTTTTTTTTTTAAGTTTTTGATGAATTTTTCTGATTTATGTAAGTACATACTACCGTATATGTAGATTAATTAATATTATTCTAATGTAATTTTTATGCTCTCTTTTCTGTGTTGTAATGTCATTTGCCACACTTTGCTGAAATGTAGAGTTTTATGGTAGAAAACTAGATGGTCAACGAGATTTTTAAGTTGATTTTATGACTATATATAAAAGTAGAACATTTTGAAGCCATGGACTCATTTTATGTTAGTGTAATTTTTTTTTACATTTTTTATGACAAAATATAAATAAAAAGTAATATGCATGGCAACAACATGTATTCATTAAATATATCTATTTTTTTACCTTGGGCATTGGAGGAGTCGAAACGAAAACATTATAGTAGTATTATAAAGTTTTAAACGGTTGACTAAATACCCAAAGGCCATTAACAACAACAACATATACCTAGTGTGGCTCCCCTTGCGGGAAATCTCGGGGGTCAAGATGGGGCACCCCTGGCTTAACGCAAGAGGGTGTGACCAAAAGACCCAAACAGGACCACAGAATGCAGAAAGAGAACAGACAAAAGAGACAAAGGAAAACTTTAAAAAAAATTTAAAAACTTTAAAGAGAAGGGGTCTATCTCACTTAGCTTATGTATTATAATGTCTTGCTTCCTTTAGCTATTCCAAATTTTCAAAATTTTGTGACTATGATTTCTACACTTTTTCATAGGCCTGTCAAAACTTGAACCGAACCGAGAAATCCAACCTGACCCGTCCGATCCGACAACCGACCGACACCGAAAAGAACAAATAAATATATATATCCGAGACCGACCCGACCCAAACCGATTCAACTCGAAGTTAAAAACGAACCGATCCCGAAAATGACCCGAATCCGAATATATCCGATTGGATTAATTTATATGGACCCGAAATTGATATGAACAGACTCGAAATCATTCGAAAACTCAAAATCAACTAACCCGAAATTTCCGAAAACTTAAAATTAACGACCCGAAATCATCTGATAATAATCATCATAAAACGATAATTAATATAAATCAATCTTCTTAATTTTAGTATTTAACTTAAGTCAATATGAAAAGAAGGAGAGCAAATACGTACATGGTATAGTAAGAGTTGGTATCGGAAGTAGTAAAAGTGAAAGTTGGTATTATTTTGAGTAATTGAGTAAAAGTTGGGATTATGCTAAGTAATTTTTCATTAAAACAATCGGCAATTTTTGTTCATATTCACATAAGAAATTATAAAAATCAATATTTTAAAAACTAATTTATTTTAAAATATATCACTTACATTTAATAAATCCGTACATGGTACGAGTATATATGCTAGTTCTAAAAACTAAACAAAGTCCACAAAGTTTTTAGTTTGAATCTTTTATAAGATTATTAAAAGCATTTTTTAAAAATAATTAATATATTAAATTATGTTTTTATCGACATAATTTAAGGCACTCAAAGAACCCCTCTTATTAATATAGCATATGCTATATTGGCATTATGTATATAGTCTAACATGCGTCAAAACGATTTAATAAATATAGATAGTCCTTTTAATTTTGTTTTTAGGTTTTAAATGTTACATGAAACTTTAAACTTAAGAATTAAAACTTAATCCAAAATATATTGTACCACTAAAACTTGATACTCATTTAATTATAATTTGATTCAATAGAAACTCAATCAAATCACAACCCAAGATCTTATTTAGACCGAAATCCGACCCAATTGAAATCAGAAATAACCAACCGAACTTGACCCGATACTTCGACTTAATCTGATAAAATGAATATTCAAACCGACCCGAACCGATCTGATCACATCTGATTTGTCACAATATCCGACTTAGATCCGAATCCGAATTGATCCGAAGCCGAAACAACCCGACCCGAACCCGATCTGTTTCAACCGATTGACAGGCCTACTAGTTTTTCATGCCAAAGTTAATACAATTGGTTTAACAGGTTTACGACAACGAGTTTAATGGGCTTCACGGTTCAGACAATGCCCTCAAGTTTTGTTCTCAAAATGCCAAAGATTTTTATCACAAACATGGTATTCTACACCAAGTTTATTGTGTTGACACATCACAACAAAATGGAATTGTGGAACGAAAACACAAACATCTCTTGGAAGTGGCTAGAGCTCTTTTCTTTCAATCCAAATTGCCCCTTAAATTTTGGGGAGACTGCCTTCATACTGCCACTCACCTAATCAATAGATCACCAGTTCCTTCCTTAAATAACAAGTCTCCCTATGAACTCTTATTTCATCAAAAATTAGCACCATCTTATAAACTTTGGGTGCTTATGTAGTTATGTTTTGTAAGTAGTCTCAAAAGAAACCGAGACGAATTCCAACCTAGAGCAACTCCACGTGTGTTCATCGGTTATCCATTTGGCACAAAAGGCTACAAAGTCCATGATCTTCAAACTCATCAAACTTTTACACTAGAGATGTCATATTTTATGAGTTCCATTTCCCTTTCCATACCGATTCCCCCTTTTCATCACCCATAGATCCCTTACCAACCATGTCACATGACTTCCCTCCTCAATATTTCTTCCCAATGTCACATCTTCCTCATCTCCATCACCAACTCCACCTTTATCTCCAAGTCCTCTGAATTCTCCACCTTCATCTCCTACATCAGCTTATATTCCTACTCCCCAGATCCATAACCCTTCACCCACTTTGAGAAGATCAACCAAACCTACAAAACCACCGAGTTATCTTCATCACTATGTTTGTTCATCAAGTAGTAGGAATTTTGGTGTGATTCCTTCTTACCAACTCTCCTTCACCCATCATGCATTTATTGCCAATGTCCTATCCTATTTAGAACCTTCAAATGATTCCCAAGTATCCAAGGATCCACATTAGATTCTTGCTATGAAAAAGGAGATTGATGCTTTACAAGCTAACAAAACATGGTCTTTAGCACCTTTGCTTGCAGGTAAACATCTAGTTGGATGTAGATGGGTTTTTAAAGTCAAGTTGAAAGAAGATGGTTCCTTGGAACGCTATAAAGCAAGATTGGTAGCCAAAGGGTTTACTCAACAAGAAGGGATAGACTTACATGAGACAATTTTTCGGTGGTTAAGATGACAACAATAAGAACTGTGATCACCTTGGCATCTGCAAAAGGTTGGCTAATTTTTCAGTTGGATGTTAGCAATGCCTTTTTGCATGGCGATCTAAAAGAGGAGGTGTATATGACCATTCCTGAAGGTATTCCCAATCCCCATGATTATGTTTGCAAGCTGCGGGTCGGGCGGGTTCAATTTCGGTCATTTCGAGTTCGGGTTAAATTGGGTTCGGTTTTGTTATGGGTCACGGGTCAATCGGGTCGGGTTGTAGCAGGTTTTCGGTCGGGTCAGGTTGACCAACGAGTCTAAAATATCCTTTTTTATGATTATTAAAAATCAATTTTTAATTAAATAATAATATTTAATAATAATATATTATTTTATTTTATTTTGATAATAAAATATATTATAAATTTAAATATAAATTTTAAAAATTCTATAAATATACTAACGGGTTTCAACCCAACGGGTTTCGAGTTCTATTGGGTTAATTCGGTTGATTTCGGGTTTAGGGTTCAAATTTTCGGGTCTTGACCCTAAAATTATCGGGCGGGTTAGGTCAGCTTTTGACAGCTCTACAAGCTACACAAGTCATTAAATGGTCTAAGACAAGCTTCTAGACAATGGTTTCAGAAGGTAACCAATTGTTTACTTCTGTTAGGCTTTGCTCAATCCAAAAGTGATTATAGTTTATTCATCAAGAAAGATTTTGCTAAGATTATAGTGGTGGCCATATATGTTGATGAATTACTCATTACAAGTTTTGATCCATCTTGCATTGCTCATCTAAAGTCTTGTAAGATTCTACATTTAGTATCAAAGACTTGGGACTGTTACATTATCTCTTGAGACTTGAGGTCACCTATTTGACCATTGGCATAGCCTTAACACAACACAAGTTTACAACAGAACTTCTTCCAGATACCGGTTTTGCATCTGTTACACCAGTAAACTTTCCTCTCCCTTACAATTTTAAACTAAATTCTACAAATGGCATTCTTCTAGACAATCCATCTTTGTATAGACAAATAGTTGGTAAACTCAACTTCTTGAGTCATACTAGACCAAATATCAATTTTGGTGTACAAACACTTAGCCAATTCATGAAAGCTCCTAGGTCTTCTCACCTCACAACCTTACACCATGCACTCAAGTACATTTCTGGTACAATTGGTCAAGGAATTCTTTTACATGGTTTTGATGCTCCAAAACTGACTGCATTTTTAGACTCTGATTGGGTTGTTTGTTCAATATCAAAAAGGTATATTAGTGGTTATCTCTTGCTCCTCGACTCTTCTCCCATAAGTTGGAGTTCTAAGAAACAATCAACGATAAGTTGAAGTTCCTCAAAAGTTGAATACATGGCAATGGCCCATGTTGTTGCTGAAATCAGTTGGGTGGTTCACTTTCTTCAAGAACTTGATATAAAAGTCTTACAACCAATTGAGTTGTGATGTGACAACAGATCTGCCATTCAAATTGCTCACAATCCCATATTCCATGAGCGCACAAACCACATTGAAATTGATGTCCATTTCACAAGAGAAAAGATTCTTGAAGGCCTACTTAACTGATCTTTGTTCCTTCAACTGAATAGATAGCTGATGTGCTAACCAAAAATCTGTCATCTAAGCAACAAAATTACATCCTCTTCAAGTTGGGCATGCTCCAAGTACACCCTCCAGCTTGCAGGGGTGTTAGAATATGATAAAACACAAAATGCTGACACACATCAGGGAATCAATCAGAAAAATGATGGCATGTCAATTAGGATTATTGGGTGACAAAGATATTTTGTACCTAGAAGATTTCTTATTTACAAGTCATATAAATACTCTTGTAACTTGTGGAAACCCTACCTGAACAAAATGGATGAGAATGACAAAAAAATATTACCTTTCTACTGTATGATAATTCGTTTTTCCCCAAATTAATTTCTCACTTAAATCAAAAAACCTTTACTATTGTTTCATTGTGAAAATTAGGGTATGAATTATAAATTCATAATTGTATCACTAGAAACACTATTT
Source organism: Fallopia convolvulus (assembly GCA_964016875.1). Taxonomy (NCBI): domain Eukaryota; kingdom Viridiplantae; phylum Streptophyta; class Magnoliopsida; order Caryophyllales; family Polygonaceae; genus Fallopia; species Fallopia convolvulus. The sequence continues at coordinate 32,820,194 of OZ024736.1, forward strand.
ACTGGTTAATTCCTATTCTATTCCATTTTGTTTAACAACGACCAAAATCCTATTAGGTTTTGGAGCTTGATTCAAGATTAGGCAGAAGAGAAGACAAAGGCGGAACAAAGAGAAGAATGCGCGGGTTGACGGCTAAAAGCGCATGTGCGCTTGTGAGTAGCCAAGTCGTGCAATTCCACAAGAAAGCAAAAGCACGGGTTGGACCAGGTATTACGCGGCCGCACAATTGGGGGGCTTGCCCGCGCAATTGGTCGCATACGGGGAAACGTGTTTTTTTCTTGGGCCCAAGTTGCACGAGCATCTAGGGTTTCTTTTAGCCTTTTGTTTCTATTTAAACTTATCCATGTTATTGTAATTGGTGTACTAGCTTAAGCAGTGTACTGAAAACTAGAGAGTAGAGAGAGGAAAAAATCAAAGCGCTAGAGAGATTAGGTTAGACTGACAAGTCTTGTAATCCTTGTAAGTCTCAGATCTAGTGGATATCTCTGGCTTGGTAGTCCCCCCCAAACGTAGTCATTCTGACGAACTGGGTCAACAAATCTCTTGTGTTCTTGTTATTGTTTGTTTCTAATTTCTCTTGTGGATCTGTTTTGCCGCTATTATTGCTAGTAGGTGATCGAATTTCCCAACAACTAGTATCCGAGCTGCAGGTTCCTACGATGGAACTGAGCGGAAAGATCTTTGGCTTTTGGAGATGCAGATGGAAGATTACCTCTATGGTAAAGATCTTCACTTGCCTCTTGGAAAGCAACCGACGGACATGAAGGATGATGAGTGGAACCTGTTGGATAGGAAGGCGATGAGTGCAATTCGATTGTCCTTGTCCAGGAACGTAGCCCATCACACGGTGAAGGCTAAGACGACAAAGGAACTGCTTTCGATCTTGTTTGCGATGTATGAGAAGCCATCAACGATGAACAAGGTGCACTTGATAAGGCGGTTAGTCAACCAGAAGATGAGGGAGGACGCACTGGTATCCAAGCACTTGAACGAATTCAGCGCAACGATTGCACAATTGGAGTCGGTTGAGATTGAATTCGATGATGAGGTACAAGCCCTAATTCTACTTTCTTCTTTGCTTGAAAGTTGGAGCGGAAATGTTACTGTTGTTAGTGCTTCATTTGGTAAAGAGAAACTCAAGTTTGATGATGTGAGGGATTTGATTATGAGCGAAGAGATTCGCAGGAAAGAGACATCCCTTGCATCTGGATCAGCTTTGAATGTAGGGAATAAGGGCAGATCTGGTCATGGTGGGTCGAATTCCAAAGGGAAGGAGAAGGTCACCAAGGACAAGAGCAAGGTCAAGTGCTGGAATTGTGGTGAGTTTAGTCACCACAAGAACGAGTGTCAAGCATCAAGAGAGAAGGAGTCAAAAAATACAACAACGGATTATCTTGGAGATGATGATGTATTGATTTTGAGTTCCACAAGTTCTGGTGGGAGTATGGCAATGGTTTCTAGTAAGCAGGAGGCCTTGAAGGAAGAGCGGGTCAGGAGATCATTGAAGAATTGGATAAAGATTCATCCTCTGAGTTCTATCTGAAGTTTGCTGAGTTAGCTGAGCTAGATGATTGTGCAGTTCGCAAGAAAGTCAGGTGGGCTGACATGGCAGAAGAGGAGGAAGCTTGCAAGGAAGGGACCATACGACAGGTGTCAGGTGTGGTGGGAGAGAACCTTGCTGACAAGCTTGAAGAACTGAGGCATGGCAAGGCTTCAGACGGGCTGATGTAAGTTGAAGGCCCGACACTACCAAGACTGAAAGATTGCTGATGATGTCAATTACAATTGGAATCAGTCTCTAGGTGGGAGATTGTTAGGTTTTGGAGCCTGATTCAAGATTAGGCCGAAGAGAAGACAAAGGTGGAACGAAGAGGGGAATGTGTTGGGTTGACGGCTAAAAGCGCGGGCGCGCTTTTGAGGAGCCAAGTCGCACAATTCCACCAGAAAGCAAAAGCGCGGAGTGGAAATCCTTGGCTTGGTAGTGCCCCTAGACGTAGTCATTCTGACGAATTGGGTCAACAAATCTCGTGTTCTTGTTATTGTTTGTTTCTAATTTCTCTTGTGGATCTGCGTTGCCGCTATTATTACTAGTAGGTGATCGAATTTCCCTAGTACTTATCATCTAGCATAAAATTGATTATTATTTTTTCAGTTCAGTGTCTAGGTGACTAGGCGGTAATTTTTTTTAAAAAAAAAAAAGAAGCCGTAGTTTTGCGCTATTATTAATAATCTGTCAACATCCTTACAGATCCGACCTTGTTCAAGTGATACCCAAATCAAAAGCAAAATTCCCATGTATTGTGAATTTGTGATTGGTATATAAGTGGCAGATTCAGATCGATCTGTCCATTAGCTGTGTGGACTTGGAATGATACAGCTTAATTGTTGACTAGGTTTAATTAATGCTAATATAAACCTTGTCAAGCTTTTGTTCTATGGATTATCTAGCTGTCTGATGTGTTTTTCCCAACCAGATGACAGATCTAAGATGACATGTTAATTGACAGAGCATATATACTTACTTGGGCAGATTTTGGTACCGCACAAAACGAATGGAATATACCCAAGTAAACCAACTCACAAACATTCATTCCTCATTAAAAAAAAATACAAGAACTTCAATGAAAAATCTAAGATGAAATTATTGATTGACTTTTTCTAATAGTTTAAATGGACAAAGTAAGAGCCCTTTAAATTATTATACTACATTATGGCTTTTAGTATGTTTTGTAAGTCTAGTTAATTTGTGGTGAAACTAAATTACACTAGATACATGCCATCAAACCATAATTTGGCGGTCAAACTCCCATATAGCAAGGCCTTATTTCACTTATAAGTAGAAAATTATTTTACGTTAAAAATATAAAAAATATATATACATATTTTAAAAATTACTCCCTTCGTTTATTTATTCTTATAAACTTAATTTTTTATTTAATTTTATTTATCCTTCTAAACTTAATTTTTTGTTTAATTCTATTATTCCTTCTAGATATTTTGCCCAAAAATTTTCAATATTACCCTTTAAATTTATCCAATCAAAAGCAAGACGCATTTAAATCATTCACCATTCACTTTTTTCCATTATAAATTTAATAGGGGTAATTCGGTAAAAAATATAGCATGTCTTAATATATGTGTATTAGACTATAGGGATAAGTGGAATTAAACAAATGGAGTATAAAATATAAAATATTATTTTAGGAAAGAAATTATTTTTGACAAACAAGTAAAACAAAAAAATAGCTATTAACGTAAAATAACTTATTTATAACTTAGGAGTTTGGTTCAAATAAAACAAGCTCTTATCATGAAACGTGAAACAAATGCACTTTTTATAGTTCATAGTGTACTTTTCATACAAAAGTGCATTGCAAAATACAAAAAGTACAATCCGAAAATACACTACAAAAAGTGCACTACAAAGTACAAAAAGTGCAAATCTGAAAAAATACACTACAAACTAGGAAAAATGCATTACGAACTAAGAAAAATACATCCGTTTCAAGATATGAGTTTTTTTCATTCGAACCAAACTCTATAACTTAGATACAACAATAAATGCAAGTTCTGTCTGTATTTTGACCAATTAACGCAAATTCTCTGTATTTTGACTAATTTGTTACTCCTCTTTTTCATTTTAAGGAAAAGTAAATTAGAGGAAATTTTGTTAAGTAAACAGAGACAAGAAAAAGTGAAGTTGCAGTCTTGCAGATGCTTTGTATACTTTCTCTCTCGGCTGGACTGTTTCCGTTACGCGTCTTTCCCATACAATACTCCTTTCTCTCTCACACACACAAACGGCACATTGATCCAAATACTCCCTTCAACTTTTAGAGGGCTTGATTGAATTGAGTAGATGATTGCAAGAATTTGGTAAAAACAACCCCTCTTTTGGATTCTCTGAATAGTGAGTCAAGATCAATCAACCCTAAATTTCACGCCTTTTTCCGTTCCGCAGCTCTTCTTCTACTGAGGCGTCTAAATCTAGTCCCCAATCCACATAAAGAGCTACCTAGTTTCTTCAATCCGCTATAGATCCAGAAATTTTCAAAATTTCAGTTTTCATTGAGTGTTGATTTCTAATTGCAATCGAGCTAATCCACCATGAACGACCTACTATCGGTACTCTTCTACCCTCTTTGTCCTCTCTCCTTTTTTTAGTTGTAACGATGGCATTACCTTTCATCGTAGCTGCAGTTGATCTATGTACTTTTTTTTTTGTCGCGGTTTGGTCTATTCTGTGAATTGGTTGTTTGAATTTCTCATCTATCCGATTTGAAGTTTTGCGTGGTTATTTGAGCTGGTTTCCTCTTCGTTTTGTCCCCTGATTTGGATGTCTGATTATCATTGACGTTCTGATGCACATCACATCGGATCTGGATGACAAGGGCTTGTACAGTACGCGCTTTGTAAATTTAATCGTTTGTCTCTTAGTTCAATTCTTCTCCTGTACGTTGCTGTCTGGCTGTGTGTGTGAAACATGTAACATCTAAAACGCATTATTCCCTCAACTATCTCCCTCCTTTGGGCATGAGTATGTGGATGTTGTGATTAAGGGGAAAAAAGGAGTATGTGGCAGCGACATTATACAATTCTCTCTCTTCTGTAGCCTTGTTTCTTTCAAATTGTAGCAGGAAGTCTCTTAATGCTTCTCTTTGTAACCTCTTCTTTGGAGGAAAAAGCATTTATTCATAGGTTAGAAACTGATCATCGGAGTAATATGCCATTACCAATGCCTGCAATGGTTCCAAAATATAGATGAAGTTTTTCTGCTTGAATAACATTCCTGTTGTTAGGTCTTGCTTGCTGAGTACTTAATTTTCTTATAATATTGTAAAATGTAGTTCTTTCCAAGTGACAGTTCTTGGGGGGGAATTTCAGTATCCAGTATCCATGTTAATCTAGAGTTAGTTTTATTGGGGTTTGGATGCTTCTGATGTTGTTGTATTGTGATACTTATATGTGTTGAAGAGGTAGCTTGGTGTTGAGTTTTTTTGTGCTTTAGGCACATTATTACTCTATTTGAAGTCAATGAAATGTTACAGGAATCTTTTGAGATCAATCGTAATCAATCTTCAAGAAGTGGCGACCTTGAGCTAGGAAATGTTGCCCATTCAGGAGAATTAGCTTTGGAAGGTTTCTTCAAAAAGGTACATAGTTGTTGCTTTGTCATCCATGATTGCCAGTTAAAAAAAAATGTATTATCATCATCATCATTTTGTTCTTAGGTGTGCATATTTTTTTGCTAACTATATTGCATATAAGGTCTGTGTGATTTAAGTTTCTTAATTTTCATATTGTTTACTAACTTCAGGTTCAAGAGATTGATAAGCAATATGATAAGCTAAGCATTCTACTGAGAAAGCTTCAGGTATGAATATTGCTATCATTTCAATTGGTTAGCTAGGGCATGTACTAGCTCTAGACATTTGTATTCTACAAAGTTATATAGATAAAACTCCTAGTTGTTTTTTCTTCATAGACATAGGCAAAATTTATTCTCTTTGAGTTGATCTTGAAATTTATACATCCAGGATGCGCAAGAGGAGTCAAAGTCTGTTACTAAGGCTAGTGCTATGAAAGGTACTTCTTCAATCTGCTATTTGTTTGACATTCCATTAAATGTATCTTAAATCAATTTTAAGACACTTTTTGAAAGAAAAATGAGAGTGCTAATAGTTTTATACTTGTGTGCTAGAAGATTACACTGTTCGTAAGCCTGCATTAATTATACTATGCTAATTTAATGTTGGAATACCTGCATTCTGAAGCTATCAAGCAGCGCATGCAAAAAGATGTGGATGAAGTCCAGAAAATTGCACGTGCAATAAAATCAAAAATTGAAGAGCTTGACAAAGATGTATGGCTGCTTCTGTTTCATTATAACCTTATAACCCTCTGTTTAGAGTGGATCATTGATTAATTACTCTATTTGTACTAGAATTTTGCTAGCAGGCAAAAGCCAGGATGTGGAAAAGGAACAGCTGTAGACCGCTCCAGGAGTTCAACCACTTTGTAAGTTGTTTTGAGTTACCTGTTACATTTCATTTTGCCATCAGTTTCCATCACTTATCTTCAAGAGAACGATCAAGTAATTGTTCGGTTTGATGTGAATAAAAATCCAAATAAGTAATGTGATCATTGCAGGGCATTGAAGAAGAAGTTTAAAGACAAGATGGGAGAATTTCAGACACTGCGTGAAAATATTCATCAAGAGTATCGTGAAGTGGTGGAAAGACGGGTTTATACAGGTTTGTCTCATTGCTTCCTCAGTGGCAATGTATAACAATTCAGTGATTAAGCATCTGATAGTATTGAACTAATTACCATTTTATTGCTTCCTGCCATTTGCAGTTACAGGGAAACATGCTGATGAAGAGGTAAGTGTTGATAAGTTAAAAATAGTTTTTGAGTTCTTGTGGTTGTTGCAAGTATGTGGTGCAGTTTCTCATGTGTGAGTTTCATGTTATGGACAGACCATTGATCAGTTAATTGAGACTGGTGACAGTGAGCAGATTTTTCAGAAAGCAATCCAGGAACAAGGGCGAGGCCAGGTTTGTCACTCCTCCAAATGCCTCAATCTCCACATCCCATTTTGAGAAAAACCACCAAAGTACTAAAATGAAAATGATATTCAAAATCTTGTTTATGGCTGCATCCTGAATTCTTTTAGTTTTAGGGATGACTTGTAGCCTAGAATCTTAAAATCCCTTTGCAATATCTGATCTCTAATCAAGATATTTTGGTCGCAGATAATGGACACAGTGTCAGAAATACACGAGCGCCATGACGCAGTCAGAGAAGTAGAGAGAAAACTCCTTGAGCTGCAACAGGTATGTTTTTTTTGGATTATGGGAAATTTTGAAGGGAGCTTAGGTTGCATATAGATTTTTAATTTATGAAGGTTTTGTTGGAGGATGTATTTTCTTAGAGGCCACAACCAGCTTGCTAGCATGGGGAGAAAATTTTGACTTGACCATCTTCTTAATTCTTATGAGTCCCATGACCAGCAGAACGCTTGTCCTATTTGCTTAAAAAAAAGAGAACAATATTGCTTTTTCTTTGTCCTGCATTGAATGGGCCATACGATGTGGCAATTGGCAAAATTAAAACTAGCATTTTTTAAACTAGCTGGTAGGATAGTATGCATATGGTCAATAAGTTTTCTATGCGTGATTGTTTTATGTTTTGATGACCTTGTGCTGCAGATATTCATGGATATGGCAGTTTTGGTGGATGCACAAGGAGATATGCTCGACAACATTGAGTCTCAGGTAATGTCTATTTCCTGTAAAGCATATTTTATTAAAACTTGAAACTGTTCATGACAGGATAAAAAGCAATACAAGTTTAAACTCTTAACAAATGTAGGCCACATATTTTTGATAGGAGCAATGATATTATGTCTCCATTTGTTGCTTGCTCTTTTAATAATTGGGTTTGGTAAGATGAAACATAACTTGTATTTTAACAAATTGGATTAATTTTGGTGCACTCTTTTCCTGTTTGTGCAAAATACAAATTTAGGTGACTCTTAAACTAAATTAACAAATATATGTCCATAAAAGTATATAATTTCTATAACTAATTTGTTTAGCTGGTGGTAAACTCCCTAATTACATTTGATGCTACAAGTTGATACTTGATGTAACTCATTTTTATTCTCTGTAGTTTCCTTTGTAAAACGTTTTTCATAGTTTCCTGTGTAAAACACTTCCCTAGTAAATTTATCAGATCAAAGACACAATAGCCATCATTATTTCAAAACATGGTTTTCCTGGTATAAATGATATGATAAATGGAGCTATCATGCATTGCAGGTGTCTAGTGCAGTAGACCATGTCCAATCAGGAAATACAGCTCTCCAGAGAGCAAAGAGTCTACAAAAGAACTCGAGGAAGTGGATGTGCATTGCCATTATTATCCTCCTCATCATTGTCACTGTTGTTGTAGTGGGCGTGTTGAAGCCGTGGCAAAAGGGAGGGGCATAAATAGTTGCTACACCCCTCAGGATGGCAACGTATACATACACCAAGTTGCCACATAAAACTACTACCTGTGAATTTGCTATGATTGTGTCTTATCTTCCCTACCCCTCTTTTTGAAATCAGTCGATATGTATTATTCTTCCTTTTGAGTTGAAGGGAACCCTCATATTGACAGGGCTTTGATATTTTTTTGTTCATTCGGATCTTCAAATTATGAAACGTGAGAACCAGATCAAGCATTTCTGCATTGGCTAAATTTGATGTTTGATTCGGGCTTCAGAACATTGTCACATTGACTTGCTCTTTCTTGATGTTGATGCTTGTGTTGTGGAATTATTGCTTGCTATATATCCCTGCCTCTTGCATTATAAGTAATTAAGTATGCTGTGAACTTGCCTTTGTGTAAATTAGAAGATGGTGACTTTAAGACTCAATAGACTATTTCACTAATGGTAATGGTAGGTTGGTTGGAATTGTCATGTACACTTTCAAGATTCTTGACTTGGCCATAGACTGAATAAACTGGGTTCAAATGAATCTCTCTATTAACTGATTAATATGGCACAATAAAATTGTAAACCCATGTATATTGGTTGATGACATCTTACAAACCCTAAATTGTAACTTAACTTTCCAAGTGTTGTAACACTTTGCTAAACAAAAAGTGTAGTACAAGTTGATGGTGAATAAACTAGTCAGGTTGCTTCTCAGCAGAAGCCTGCAGTATTCATATAAATCAAATTTATACATATGTTTAACAAATACTCCCTCCGATTGTAACTAATTATCATTGTAGACCTTTACACAATTTTCATACTTCCATTCTCTTGGTAATCAAAATTCAATTGTTCGTTGGGGAACAACGGTTCATCATTATCCTTTCATGGAGGGAACATGACATACTTCCCATTCTTTAGAACGAAGCACAGTGCACTCACAATAAAACGGCATCCTAATATAACCAGAAAATTTCCAAAATCTCAGCAGAAAATGGTGGCCGAACTACATCTACCTTTGACTCCCATACAATCTGTCAAAATAAACTTATCTTCACGATATAACTTGGTTCAAGATTCCAGAGTTTATTAAAAAGATCCGTTCTCAACTAACAAAACAAATGCAATACGAACATAATAGACAAATGAAACAAGAAACAAGTCCCAAACATACTGACTCTCGTAAAAAAAAAAAACTCGCCTTTTTCTAGCAAATTCAAACCAATGCTTCATAAGAAACCCCACAGATCACCTGCAAACAAACAGATCACCTAACCTGCGTTGGTGAGCAGAGCAAACCAGAAGCATCAGCCCCAACAACCGAAAGCTCACAGACATTACACAATTCGCCCTCCTGATTGGGCACGAAACGTGAAGTACAGTATGGACAAGAAACATCCTTCTGCCCTCGATAAATTGGCACATATGTAGACCCGCAAACCACAAACGGGTTTCTGAAATCATAATTCAGTTGAGCTGCATCAACCAAATTCCTCTCCGCATTCTGCAGAACCTGCCTAGCCGTCTTTGCTTGATTCTCAATTGTAGGGTTGGTCTCAAGAAGCCTTCTAGCAAAATTTGCAGCAGTGCTGAGATTTTTTGCCTTATAGGAAACGGTCATAGCGTTCTGTAAAGCAAGCCTCAGGTGAGGCGTTTGAAGATTGCAATGGGTGAAATAAGCTGCAAGCTCCTGCTGACGAACTGGGTTGTCACTAATCTCTCTCCTCCTTAGCTCCATTTTGAGACCTAACACGTATTCTTTTACAATGATTATTAATTCCTTCACCTCATCAACTTCTCTTCTGGATTCCACGACTATTAGAGGAATAGTGTGAAGAATGGACAAAAAGAGACGAAGTGCTTCTGTGAATTTTCCAGCAGTTGTGGCCTTGTACCCAGCCTTTAGCTTCTCTTCCAGCTGGGAGAAATTGTAGATGAGGGCAGGTGGGCCCCTCACATTAGGGCTAGAATTTTCACTCCATCCCCTTTCTACACCAAATGATATCACGGGCGTTGATGAAAACGCCTTCATATAGCTGTGACTGCCCAAATTGAGATCAAGAAACATACTCCTCAAAGGGGTGAAATTTCTTATTCCCAGTTGCCTATGCAGTAATCTCATTGCAGTGTCGAAATTACCTGCAGCTGCATTTTCTGCAGCGATGGATGATTTCTGCGTCCAGATTTGGCTCACAGGCATCCCAGGAGTTGGCACCACAAAAGCCGAAGAACGACCAACTGAAGCCTTTGGAGTAGTTTCTTCAACTGGAAGATCCAAATCCTCAAGATCCCAGCCTCCCTCTTCCTCGTTATCCTCATTTACTTCATCATGCACCAGATCTGACTCAATGTCACCGTCTTGAATATATTCATTAGCATCAACCATGTCAAGCTCCTCACCCCAATCACCTTCAACACCCTCTTCTTCCTCCTCACCAGTAGCGCCATTGGCCATATTACCCAGTCCTCCTTCAAAGATTCCCCTCATTACTCTTAGCAGAGGCCAATCACCCCCACGTAGAATAGGTGTGGGAGGAATCAACAGGGAAGGCTTTTTTCCTTCTGGCAAAGAAGGAACATATCCCAACTCATCAGCTATCCTCTCAGCAATTTCATGTAGCCCATGGACTGAAGCTGTAACATAAGCAAGGGGCAAATGACCAGAGTTCTCCAAGATCTTAACTCGCTCACGAATGTCGCCAAGATAGAGAGCGTTATGGAACTGGCCCATGATGTCATTCTTGACCTCAGCTATTTTAAGCATTTTGGAAAGCTTGTCCATATTCCCAGTTATAAGATACAAAAAGGACAGTCTCTCAAGATTCTTTGTCCTCTGATAAGCATACTCAACAATTCCAGAATTACCTTGACGAAGAGCCTCCAGGCCTAATCTGTACCAGTGATCTTTCTCATCTATTTCCTTTGCTGAAGCAACTGCGATCTGAATATTCCCACTCTCAAGTGCCAAATTGAAACGGGTTCTCTCATCTTTCACAAAATGCAAAGCCACTTCTGGGAAGCCCTTCTGCTGCAGATAAGCAATCATTGCCTGCCCTACAAGCGGAGAGCTTCTAATCATACTCATAACATGGTCATATCTTTTCTGCAACAACGACAGCTTGAAAATATATTCTGTGGCATCAACAACTATGGCTTTGTTTTTCCCATCTCGATTCAAGCAAAATATTGTATTTCCGGAAACCTTTGTAATGTAAATTGGAACGTCAAGTGTTCTGATTATGCCACTATCACCATTCGGAAGACAATATTTTATGTGATTCAGCGTTGCGAAGATAAAAACCCCATTTTCATCCCAAGCTCCACTCTTTACACGAATAGTCTCATGAATTGTGCACTGGTGCACAAGATTCTTGTTTGCAATCACTATGACATGTTTGCTGAGCAAGGCAACTCTTTCCATGTCCTTTGACCACACAATATATTTCACAGCAGGGGCTTGAAGCTCCCCAAGAACTGTTCTTTGCTGAAGATCAAATATAAGAACCTTATCATCTGCTTTACATAGCAAGTTACCTGTTCCAGCATAGAAAATTGCATCAGCACCAACAGGTAAAACAGTCTTTTTGACAACCTCATTCTTCAGGTTCTTCACCAAAACTTGATTGCTAGCCTTGTCAAGCACAGCAAACCTGTTACGAGCTACAAATACAGCTGAAGCTCCTGCACCTTTCTTGGCTTCTTGTGGCGCATCACCCCTACCATAGCTATCTTTAGATATGACATAGAGCTCATAAGATCCACCATCAATATCAGAACATATAAGAACAGCATTCTCTGTAGGACTATATGACAATGATCTAGGGCCCTGATTCAAAGTGGTGGATCCAGGCCGACGGATTGGAATCACTTGAGTGTCCTTTTGAGTAGAAAATTCAAAGAGCCGTAAAAACCGGTCTTTAGTATAAAACATTGCATCACCACTCACAGAAAAGGCAGGTCGTTCTCTTTCCAACTTAAATACAAGCATCCCACTATCATGACCAGCCGCAAAAAGATTCATTTCCGGGTGAGCAGCAAGAATCCAAAACCGATCATGCTCTCGGCGGAAAGTCTGGATACCAGTTCGCTTGGTTACATCCCAAATACGAATACTTTTATCTTCTGAATTGGAAATCATGATATCTTGCTTTGCATGAAACATAACACAAGAAACATTGTTCATGTGTCCTCTAAAAGCATCCACCTCCCAAGCCTTGGTATCTGAAACAAAGGTCAATCTTGTAAGAGCATATATAATGTAGTTTGTAATTAGAATCTAAGGGCATAAAGCACACCATTTATATCCTCTTCTGAGAATTCCTCCTACAAATATATACCAATTATACACCGGACAAAATATAATACATTGGAGAACGATAAAAGATACAAATATCAAATTGCAGAATTGGAAAAAAAAAAAGGGGGGGGGGGGTGGGGGTGGGGGGGGTGGGGGGGTTGTGCTTTCAATTTACCATTCATTCGCCACAGCTTAACCTGGCGGTCATCAGCCCCAGAGACAATCAATGGAAGAGTTGGATGGAACGCAGCCCAGTTCACTCCTCTATCATGTCCTTCCAGCACATATTTGACAACAACATCAATTCCTCCAAAAAGGTCACTGTTCATCTGACTCAAACGCAGAATGTCATCAGCTGGGGATGCTGACTTCTTCTTCAGTGACCCAATATCCCAAACGCGAATTGTTTGATCAAGAGATGCTGACACAACAAGATCATCTTTGGGGTGGAATAAAGCACACATGACATAATGATTATGGCCTGTCAAAACTGAGATGCAAGTTCGCGACTGCCAATTCCAAATGCGAATAGTCTGGTCATCACTGGCACTCACGATCCAAGGATTCTCATGGTGAAACTGAACCGTACGGATATAATCAAGGTGACCAAGAAGCGTAAATAAGCACCTATGCAGTTTGTAGTTCCAAACTTTAATTTTGTAATCATCTCCTGAAAGATTGTCAAATACAACATTTAACACATAAATCATAACAAGTATACAATAGCTGATGAGAACGTTCAAATAATCATATATTGCAACGATACTGTCTTTTCCAGGTCAAATTCATAATGTAGTAAGTGAGAGCATAAAAAACATGTTTAAGCTACATTAACGGTATCTTTACTTCTACAATAGGCAAACTGGCTATCCTTCCAAACCTATAGGCTCATATGCAACTTGGATACAAGTAACCTTGGAGCAACTACTTTTCACAAAGAAGTCGAGCATATTGGTATAACTATTGGATCCTTCCCATAAAGATTCGGACAACATGAACACCCATCCTAATGCACATTCAAACATTCAAAAACTTCCATGAAGACTAACCCCACTAGTAACAGAACATTACTGTTAATTTCAAATATCAATTAAGGTGACACAAAGTCATGAACGTCAAATCTAGGAGCAAGTTCATCATTACATGAAGTTTTACTGCAAGGACCTCTGAACTACAATAAAAGAAAACTAGTACTATCACATTCAGATCTAGAACCACTCAACAGCAATCAATCGTGTAAAAAGGCAAATCACTCTTTATCTTAATGAATACAAATTTCCCCAATCTGCAGAATCAATCATCAATACGCTGATTCTGTTAACATGCATCGGATAGAGAAGGGAATGGCAAAAGGAAAAACAGTTGCAGCAAACGTACCCCCAGACACAAACAGCGGCTGAGAATTGTGGAAATGAACACCGCGGACTGGGCCCTCATGCTCGTCGAACCGATCAATGAGCGTGCCCATCCTATAATCCCACAGCTGGATCACTCCACTGTGAAGGCTCGCAAGGATCCATGGTCGCTTGGGGTGGAAACTCAGTCCCTTAACCCTATTGCTTTTGGTCTCGAATTTAGTCAACATTTCTGCCAAATCAACGATCTCCGCAGTTCTCAACAGTATCAGAAGAACACAATTCAAACAAAGCAAAATTGAAAGTGAAAAGAATCCCTGCGAACATCAGATCAAAATAAACAACTTATCAATAAAATTCCCCGTGATTTTCGGCATTAAAAAATTTACGGAATCTGATCAATCAGGCATATGCAATCGACAGACGCAAACGAAAACTAATCAAATCCCACGTAGATCTAATTTACTATGAAACTGAAAACAGAAATTTGAGAATGAAAGATGTTTAAATAGTGCATAAAAGACCTAAAAAACCCTTTCGAATTGAGCAGAGACTAATAAGCGAAGGGATCGGCGGAGGAGAGATTGAGAAGGTATTAACCTTTAGACACCAGATCTGATTAGTAGAAGGAGCTAATGGCTTTACTGTGTCGCATGGGAGGATCGAAGAGAGAAATTTATACACCAAATCCTCTCGCAGTTGCAGAGAAACCACCGAAAAATGAAATAGCGGGAGGCAGGGCAGGCATTAATTTTCATCCCTATTTTCTCTTTTTCTTAACTGACTATGTTAAATTCCGACGGGCCAATATGACGTGGGGGTACACACGTCGGTTCATGCGCATAAGCGCGTTCGGCCCAACACATAAGTCCGTGGGGTTCCATCCTAAAACCAATTGGCAATAGGAGGAGTAGCCCAAGGATATATATGTAGGCATTTTATCTTTCAATTTTTAGATGTGGGAAGCTTTTTACTTCCACAGACTAATATTTTTCTTCCGATTGTGATTTTTTGAAGGCGGAATACATTTGCGGCCTTATTCTATTAGTTTTCAAAAACTATTTCTCACCCAAAAACTAATTTTAATACTTTTAAAATTTGTATATCTTTTTTCTGTTATTTATGTATTTTAGAACACAAAAAAAAATATTTCAATCAAAAACTACTTTCTATCAACCAGTAAAACAGGTAAGACACTTTGATACTGTATTAGTATGTCTCTTAGATATGTGAACTTGATTGAAGTTTGTAACATCTCCGACCAAAATACATACGTTATTTTGCATACATATAATATTAGTAGTATATGCATGGCATATTGACATGATATATAGTGCATTTTTAAAAATAATATTTATTTTTTAATTAAGTTTTTATATTTTAAAAAAATTTAACTAAAAATTAATTAATAATTATTTAAAGGTAAAATTTATAGTAAATGAAATTTGAGAGTGGAAAACAAAAATATCCAAAATTGTTGCCGAAATCCTGTAGAACTTTGATTTCATGTTTAGCAAATTCACTTTACCTTTGTTGGAATTGAACTTGTTCTCTTATGATGACTTTATTTGTTAAAGTTGAATGTGTCCTCTTATATATTTATATTTCATGTATCTTCGGTATCTTTATATACGTATGAAACAAAATAAAAACAGAGAGTTTAGAGAAAGAAGAAACAGAGAAGAGAAAATTCGTAATTTTTATTTTTGTTTGATGGTTTGGTACAAGATCTCTTCTAATTGGTTTTAATCTTGAAGTACAAGCGTGATTTGGTAAGTTTTTATTTAGTTAATAGTTTATTTAGATTTTTCTATTTTTTCCACATCTAGATCTACTATTACTTTTGATTTGAAAATTTGTCGATTTATAGTTCTCAGAGGATATTTTCGATATTGGATTTATATTTGGTAAAAGATTTTAGAGTAATTTTAGGCAATTGCCTTGTAATAATATTATGGAGTTCTTTGATCAAGTTTTTTTATAAAGGTTTGAACTAGAAAAATGTTCTTCCATATATATATAGTTTATTGTTGTCAAATTTTAAAGGATTTGGAATTATGCACAAAAAATTATAATGCATACTGCATTTAGGGTTAGAGTTTCTAAGAGTAAATAGCCTAATTTGCATTGGGTTAAATATAGGAGCACAAGTAATAGATCGTGGTCAGAGTCAAGGGGGAGAAATATAGTAATTATCTTGAATAGGTGAGTATAGACCGGAGATTCAACCTTATGTGCTATACGGATATATGTGTTATATGTGCTAGGTTTTGGTTCAAGTGAGGATCACTCTTGTGGTAAGACCATTTGCTTAAAATGAGGACTAATCTC
The DNA here is from genome assembly GCA_964016875.1 of Fallopia convolvulus. Taxonomy (NCBI): domain Eukaryota; kingdom Viridiplantae; phylum Streptophyta; class Magnoliopsida; order Caryophyllales; family Polygonaceae; genus Fallopia; species Fallopia convolvulus. Next base: position 32,836,164 of record OZ024736.1, read on the forward strand.
AACCATTAGATTTACCTCATCACTGTATATTGGATGGTCAAGATTTTTTATTTTTTATTTTTTATTTTTTATTTTTTTTATTTTTTTATTTTATTCTTTGTCTAAAAAAGCTTTTAAAATGCTAAATATGGTAGTTCAATTTTTATATACTACGAGTTCATTTTTATACACCAAAAGTTCAATTTTTTATGTTAGGAGTTCAATTTTCTATATTATATGAGTTCAATTTTTAAATTCTACGAGTTCATTTTTCAATCGATGATAAGTTCAATTTTTATGTGCTTTGAGTTCATTTTTTAAATAATTCGATTTTCACATAACTAAAAAATATTTTAAAAAATAAATGATTTTTTTTCAAAATTTTTTATTTATTTTATTTTATTTTTTTACCTTTTTAAAATGATTTTATTATTTAAAAAAAGCATTAAAATTTTTAAACATGACAGTTCAATTTTTATATACTACGAGTTCATTTTTATACACTAGAAGTTCAATTTTTTATGTTAGGAGTTCAATTTTCTATATTTTATGAGTTCAATTCTTATATTCTACGAGTTCATTTTTTTAGGCAGAATACATAAACGGCCCCCTATACTTTGGCCAATTGGTCACTTGGCCCCCTGTACTTTAGCCCTAACCGTTTGACCCCCTATAGTTGCACATTGCGACCTATTGAACACATGTTCGCCGAGACTTTTTTTTACGTGTATTGTACGCGCGCTGAGGTTTGTAGTTTTTTTGCCACAATGATGCCACGTAAATGCCACGTCATTTATTTTAATTAAAGCAAAAAAGAAAAAAATTAAAACAAAAAAATAAAGAAAATAAATAAAAATAAATAAACTTGAGCTCATCTTCCTCATCAAGCTTTTGCATAATTACATGAATTTTTTTTTAGACTTGAATAAAAGGTTTGCTTCATGTCATTGCTTAGATCTAGCATTATGTTGTTTTTGTTGGTTGATGGAGCACGGTAGATTATATTTTTTGAAGCAATTTTCGGATTCAAATTTTAGGGTTCATGAACCCATAATTTTCAGATCCGAAAATCATACTTTTATGGCCTTGAATCTTGACATTGCTTGAAGATATGAGTAGATCTGAGTTAACTTTATGTTTGCCCCATAATTTGATTGCAAATTGCTTAAATTTACATGCTTAATTGAAAATCTTATGTAAGCTTCCATTGAAAAAGGCATGGGAGGAGGTGAAAGAAATGTGTGAAGAAGAACATGAAAGAAGGTCCCAAAATCTTATTTCTATTTTTACATATCCTTTGTTTCATCAAAAACCAAAATCCACCCACATAAAATTCCAAGTCCAACTCCTAATTAAAACTCACTTCAAAAAATGGATTTGGGTGTTCTTTAAACACTCATCCATAGAAATTAAGCCAAGAGAAATAAAAGAAGAAAAGGGAAAAGAAAAGAGAAAGACAAGAGAAAAGGGAAAAGGGAAAAGAAAAGAGGAAAAAAAATGGGAAAAAAAAAAGAAGAAAAAGATGCCATATTAGCCTCCTCACTTGCCCAAAGAAGAGTCCAATTGCGTTTAAATTGCACGCGCCTTGCCACATCAGCGAGCAGGTGTTCAATAGGTCGCAATGTGCAACTATAGGAGGCCAAACGGTTAGGGCTAAAGTACAGGGGGCCAAGTGACCAATTGGCCCAAGTACAAGGGACAGTTTATCTATTCTGCCCATTTTTTTTTATCTATGATAAGTTCAATTTTTATGTGCTTTGAGTTCATTTTTCATATAATTCGATTTTCACAACTAAAAAATAATTGAATTTTTTCAATTTTTTTTTTTTTTCAATTTTTTTCATTTTTTAAAATTATGTTCATTTTTCTAAAAAAACCTTTACAAACTGTAAATATGACATTTTTATTTTTATATACTATGAGTTCATTTTTCTATACTAGAAATAAAAAAAAAATAATAGTTAAAAAAATCTTGACCATTCAATACATAGTAAAGGAGTAAATCCAATGGTTGAGATTAGTCTTTATTTTAAGCCTAGTCCTTACCACAAAAGTGGTCTTCACCGGAACCATGCACATATGTGCTATATGTGCTATATGGATATATGTGTTATATGTGCTATATGGATATATGTGATAGCTCTGAAATTTCCAGAGTTGTTTGCACAGAAAGTATGTTAATAGATGACATATGATATATGGTTACATGATGCACTTGATTGCATAGCATATTGCAATGAGATTAAAAGGATCTGTGACTGTCTTGCCCTGAATTGTAATTCAGGAAATCTTCGGATTTCTTTGTTAAAGCGACCTACAGGTCATACAAGGTCTTCGGATCATACCAGACCTACGAGTCAATGAGGAGATCTTCGGATTTCTTTCTTAAAGCGACCATAAGAGTCATAATAAGGAGATCTTCGGATTTGTTTCTTAAAGGGACCATCATAGTCCATATATAGTAAACTCGGGGCAGATTTAGGCTTAAACAGTTCACAGAATAATAAATCGGATACATCGGCATTTGCATTTGCATAGTAAATTCCTATATGACATATGTATAATATGTATGTATATGTACATGGACTAAATGTTTGACTCTGTGTGAAATAATTGATGATGGTTTATATTCACTGAGTCTGTGACTCATGTAAATCGCAAAACAATTTTTCAGGTTCTGCTAGAATTTTCTGACAGGTGTCTCTTTTAGAGGTCACATTCATACAGGTCGGCCGGCTGAAGCTCTATGCAACCTTCTCCTCCTCATTTTGCATCTTAGACTTTTGTGTTGTAATAAAGTTAAAGTAATAGGCGTATTAGCATAAGAAGTAACGACATAGAATTTCGTGTGTGTGTGTATGCAACCTTATATGGTTGTTAGTTTTGTTATATGTTTAAGTGGATAGTTGTTATATGTAAATTATATGTTTATATGTGTAATAAGTTTTTACTAAATATACGTCATATGGTATAACGGTATCACAAAATATGAACTTAACATTTTGGGTTTTTTTTTATTGAATACAAAATCACTAATATGGCAATATGCATGTACATTAAACTCTTTCAGATGAGTGAGGGTATTAAGAGAAACATAGCTTATGTTAGAAGCTATTTTAAAAAATAAATTAAAATACAAATTCTCCTAATATTTTGCAAGCAAGCTGAGATTGCAACAACACTCTGGTGAGTTTACCAATGCTTTTGCTCTAGGTCTCTTGCATCGTCAATGATACTAATTTCGTCGATAAATCTATCCGTCAGCTCATGTCCGACCTTGATTCCCCCTCAATCGACAATCAAAAGCAAGTCGCGGTGGGGTTTCGCCTCATTACCAAGAACAAAACACTTTTGTATTTTTTGTTTTAAACTAAATAAAAACAACTCAATTAAATTCCAACCAATTAAATTGATTTTAAAAGAATGGGTGAAGTGGTTTAATGCGGAGTTGATACATGTTATTTTATATATTATTTTAACCTCTACTTAGTATATAGTATTGAAATGATAGTTAAGGAGTAGAAACTTTTGTGGAATCGCCGACCGTCCAGAAACAATAAGAGATGGGACCGACAGAGGCGATTTGTGAAGATATTTTGTCAAGGATGAAGGAGAGAAGAAAGCTGGAGAGGAGAATCAGTAGGCAGCCATGACTGATATTTTTTTCTTTGCTCTAGAAAACCCACGACCTTGAAATAGAGGCTGATAAAAATAGGTTTATTAAATCAACAGTCGGATAGTGTCGTCTTTCCAAATGTTTATAGTAGTGTAGAAAGTTGTCCAAACACATGATGAGGAATTAATGTAAACTTTTACTATCTTGCATCATGGGAGTACATGAGAGTTTGATGTGGTTAAATCAGTTCAAGTTACCAAAGCTTCATATATGAAATTAGTACTACAATGCATTATATTATTTAATCAAAATGCACAGTAAGATCAACTGAATGTAAACACAACCCTAACATGAACCAGATATTGGAAAGCCCTAACCGTGGCCGAAGTAGTGATATTCTGAAACCCACGACTCCGTTCGGTAAATCGGTACTTATCGGTGTTGATGTTGATGTTGATGTTGATGTTGATACTTATGATTGTTGATGTTGATCGTGGATGCTGATATGGGATACTGATATGAGTTATTTATTTTTCAAATAATGCGGAATGTGTTCGGTAAACTGAATTGCTGATATTTTAAGCAAGAAGTGTAAACTTATTATAAATGGCTTAATGAAGGGTAAAAAAATAAAAATAAAAATTAATTGGGCAATCACGTGGGTCCGCTTACTTATATTTTGATAGAACAGTTAGCTTATTAACCTTATTTGACATAAGATTGGGGGATGCTGATTATTTTTTCAACAGATAAGTATCGAATATAAGTAACTTATTTCAAATAAGCAAATTTTACCGAACACATAAAACGAAGCTTATTTTTTCCATATAAGTAATTGGGTACTTATAAGTATCCAGATAAGCGTTGCCGAACGGAGCCTAAGTCGCAAATCAGATAGGTGGTCATGGACCCTTATTTCCACATACGAACAACTAAATAGAAGAAGCGAATTGCTGAATCGAGTGTGGATTAAATAGGATGAACCTGATTCTAGAAGTATTCAGGGGAAAAGGATGTTGACAAGTCGTGTCACGACGGATATTTAGAGGTTGGGAAACGGGGTAGCTAAAGGCGGAAGTGGAATCACCCACCGTCCAAAAATAACAAGAGAAGCGATGAGACCGACATATGCGATTTGTGAAGATATTTTGTCAGAGATGAATGAGTGAAGAAAGCTGGAGAGGAGAATTAGTAGGCTGAATGAGTGGAGAAAGCTGGAGAGGAGAATTATGAGTTAATTTTTTTTACATTCGCTTTAATATATAATCAAATGTCCAATTTTTTAATAATTTTTTTAAAATTCGCTTTAGTATACTAGTGTATGGGCCACGCGCATTGCGATTTCGTGGGAAAATGGTAGTAACTTGATAATTAAAAGGGGAAAACATAATTGATATTGAATCCACAATGACAACTCTATACAAATCAGCATTGCAAGAAGACCCAAAAAATGTCAGAAATACTAAAAGTAAAAGACTCCACTCAGGTGAAGAAACACCTATTGCTTCTAAAAAAAAGGATAATCTACAACATTATAATGATGTCCAACAATGCTTATTAAGCAATGAACAACACAAACCTAAATAGGAAGGCTTGCTCCAGACCATTAATTTAAGCTATATTGCAAGAATTATTTAAATGATGTTAAAGTAAATAAATAAATAATCAGTCAGTTGGAATTTGGATCTTAATTGTTTAAATAATCAGTCACTGACATTTAATGAGAGGATTAAATAAATAACCCTTTGTACAAACAAATGTGCAGAAACACAAATTGTATTATTATCATTACAAGAAAACCTGATTGCTTCTCTTAATATCAACTAAGTGAGCTCTGCAAAAGAGGCGTCACTTGGCTGCTAGAAACAGACTCCAACCCACCAATTTTGTTAACCAGTTCAAATTCGTTCTTGGCTTGCGCCCACATAACAACATAAAACCCAACTGCAATTGTGGCTAATCCAATAACACTGCAAATATACACAATCATTAACACCATTGCTCTTTTTAACATTTTTTATTGCCTTCATAAAATAAGATTTAGAAAACATCAAATGGAAGTGCATAGAAAGCCTTTTAGTAATGCAAATAAGATATAAGCTTTACTTTTTGTAGAAATAATTGACAAAAAAAGAATGGTATAGCAAAAGCTTACATTCCAGTACAACATTATGAATGAGTACTCTTTAAATCTTCTTATCTCCTTACAACTCAGCAGAATCAATAGTAGAATGGAGTATTTATCTCCTCTTGCTTTCTTAAAACCTAAAAACAAGCACAAATCAAATCAATTGAAATGGGAAAACTGAAAACTAAAATTAAAAGTTGAGGTACAATTCAAAACCAAAACAAATCCCAATTTTAAAGCATAAAGCCTAGGCAAAAACACTTGCTGAATTTCCTTATGGTTATATTTTTTCATGGACCGATACTAAACAGCTGTTAGCCAAGTACATAGGAACCTTTTACCTTTATACTCATCTTTGCTGAACAGTTGCACATCTGTCAATGAAAAGACACAAGCATTTATATAGGGATTACATTTATAAAACTATTAGCCTTATCTAGAAAGACTCAGCCATGTACAATCAACTTCTTCTCAATGAATCAAGAACATAAGCATTTATATAGAGACAACATTTATAAAAACTATTAGCCACTACATAAATAATACTACAGAGCTTCCTAAATTTACCCTAAGTTGAATTGAATTAGGCCTACATTATTCCATATTTTGTCAAATTCAATAGCTTAGCTTAAACATTTTTGTACACCATTCAAATTTCACATTGAGTATCGCTATGTAATCTTAAACTTCCTTCACAAGAAACATAGATTTTCTAAGAAATTTAATGGAACAAAACAAATAGAACAATGGTCATAGCTCGATCCTTAAATTTATGGTTGGGAAGAAGAAGAGTTCTTGAACAACGAATTACTATTAGTCTATTAGTAATGAGATTATGAAAGTGAAATAATTAGGGAAAAAGTTTGAAATTCTAACTTGAAAGAGTCAGGAAACTGGAGGGTTTTGCTATGGTGGAAAGAGTAATTTGTACAAGAATCTAAGGAGTACACTAAGTAATATCTAATCAAAAATAGACATTTTCTTGGTGTTTTTCTTGGAATACCCAAAGTTCAGATTCAGAGAAGAGCATTCGAGCTGTAATGAGTATGAAGAAGATTCACTTCGATCAAGATGTGAATCAAATATCACTTCTCATGCTGCACACTTGAACTCTCTTGAATCCCAATCCTACATACAGTTAACTACAACTTTATTTCGAAAAAAGAAAGAAAGAAAAACAAGCTAATGACACATTAGTATTGGAGTATATGCACTAAATGTAAAGCGTGCAATCAAGCTAAATTCCATAAATTAGTTTATCAAAAAGCAAAATCAGACCAGAATCAAATGCAATAGCAGCAACCAAAACTTCAAATTATTGTTAATACCTTGACTGGTTTTGACCTCAAAATTGAAGCAAGCATTAACTTGAGACCTACAGAAAATAATGTAAATCAATTGATTGGGATAAACCTCACGAACTCAAACTTCTCTTAAAACAACAAGTTGTAGCCGCTAATGAGTATTATGAAATAAAATAAGGCTAATATAAATAGATAATGCTTTTGCTTCTGCTACCTAGCCAGTACCTTAATCCCCCAAAATAATCAAAACAAGAGAAAGAAACTATCAAATTAGCTTAAGATCAGTTGCATAAGGGAGTAAAGCACCTGTGTCAAAAGGACTTTCAGCCTTATACAAGAACTCAAACAATCCCCATTCTTCTTGCAAACCAAAAGTCGAAGCAACTGTGAGAACCTTAAGATGACAAACAAAACAAAACAAGAGAGTTACAGATCGATCAATTTGCTGTTCAATTTATAGAGAGAAACCCAACTTCGATCCACTAAAAACAACACACTAAAAAGCTCACCCACATAATCTTATTTCTTATCATCTTACGCCTGTGAAACCAACTAAATTTCACACAATAGATCATATAAGCACGTTTCAAAAGAATATATACAAAGTAATGAACCTATCACATGTTTAGAAAAAGAAAAGGAGGAAAATCCATAATAATTAAAGAAACAATGACTTGAATCAACACCCACCTGACAATTAAACTATTTAAGAGTCAACATCCAAACACATAAACACATCGACCATTAATGATGGAGATGAATTTTTTTTATCGGATTTCAATATTATGAGCTCAAGCAAATGATTAACAAAATCACCACAAATTGCTAATTATATGACTTGTATCTATTTCTCCTAGACATTTTATCAAACACCTTGGGTACCTGAATCGTAACTAAACCCAGAAAGTATAAATCCAAATACTGAACAAACAAAAGTAGAAAATTAGGGTTAAATTACTTAATGTCACTCACCTAAAGTGTATGTCAAATGTAAAAACATTCAAAGCATACACCCACAATCTCTACCGTCCCAACGGAGAGCAACCAAATCAAGGGAGATTCAAACCTGCAAACTGAGCATAAGAAATGGACGTTCAGCAACAAGAAAGAGGAAGCGAAAGAAGTTCAACGAAAGGTCAATTCTCATGCCTCGCGCGACAGATATGAAACCCTAAATTGTAAAAAAAACTATCTAAACTTACCTCAAATTGTAGCCTATTCTGACTACCTGTAGAAAAATAAAAGAATCAACAAAGAAGGCTTGGAGAGAAACAAAGAAACTAATAAAACCCAATTGATGTAGAAACAAAAGTAGTGAAATAAAAAATCAACAGACCTAGCAGCTTTCGAGAACCATCAACGAGAGCTTCCAATCTTATGAGATTCAGTAAAACCAAAAGGATAAGAAATAGATAAAACCAAAAGCCACAAGGAAATGACGAAACCCTAGGATTGGAAATGATGAATCTACTGTGGGACTTTGTAGAGAATTTCGCAAGTGTGTCATCCGCCTCCTATTTTTCTACAACCTGTAGCAGTATCCTCCATCACCAAACATCTTCATTCTACAATTGAAGGCATAAAAACAAAATTGCCCAAATTGAAAACCTAATTTCAAGATGTACATAGGAACAAAAAATTCAACGGAAAAAGCCAAAGAGAACAAGATACAACCTCAATCATAGAGCGCAAAAGCATCAACAATTGAAGTGGCATAAATTCGACCTCGACGAACAAATTTCTTGGACAACTGGAACACTTGTAACAAATAAGACAGATTAGAAAAGTCTCCATAAAAAGAAGGTGAAGAAGAAAAAGCATAACCAGAAGCGACGAACGCACTCTCTGTACAACAAAGAAGGCGGTAGAGTAAATCAACAGGAGATACGGAGAGAGAGAGAGAGAGAGAGAGAGAAGACGGGGAAATGAGGAATGAGTCGGAGCTACGGAAAATTAAAAAGTGGGGGAATACATAACGAAATTAAAGTAGGTTAAATGAAATCAACGGCCCGATAAGCAAGATAATAAGCATTTGTACCGCTGGATAAGGAAGTTATTAAAACGGCCTCCCTTTGTTTTATGTAGTATGGATAATCAAATGTCCAATTTTTTAATACTTATTTGTCCAATTTTTTTAATAACAATTTGTTATTTGGCTGATTTTCTTTTATAAGTTTTTTTCTTGAAAAAAAAAGTAAACTATGGGTGTGTTTGTTAGCCCCAAAAATTAGTTGGAATTTTCCAACTAGTTGCACCAACTAGTATAAACGTCGTTTGTTTGACCAAAAAATACTAGTAACTAGTTGGAAAACTAGTTTTTTTTTAGAAAACTACTTTTTAAAACTTTTGCACTAGTTTTTGGTAGTTTTTAATAGTTTTTGAAATAAAAATAATAATTTTCAAAATAATAGTTACTTTCCAAATATTATTATTATTTTATAGCAAGTGGAATTTAAAATTATTATATATTATAATAAACTAGTTCAACATTACCAAACAATGTTTGTATATTTTCTTACAAACTATTTTTGCAACTAGTTTTGTAACTTCAACTAATGGAACTCGAACTAGTTTTTTTAATGACTTAACAAACATAGCCTATGAATTACAACTATTGAGATATAAGTTTTGTAAAGAAGAGTTGTTAAAATTATTGATAGAGAGGAGACTGTTTATACATGATAGATTAGGGTTTTGAGAAGCCCTAACAACTAGTAAACAACTAGCTAATATTGCGTAGAAGATCTTTGACTACTAACAACCTAAACAAGATAAGACATAACCATATAATTATTATTATCATTATTCCCCCTCAACTTAAGCTTTCTGTGAAAGACCAAGCTTGTAGACTATTGTGTGAAGCCGGAGCCATTTAAATCTGTAGACGAGTGCATACCAATCTAGAGCTTTCTGTGCTAAGCCTCTTGGTTTCGTAAAGATGCCCTTGCAAAGACACGTCAATAGAAAATGTTCGAGCTTGAAAATAATTTCTTAAAGGCAAAGTCGATCTTGCGTTGTTGGAGTCGGACGAGCCGATCTTGTATGAGTCAATCGAAGCCAAACTCGGTTTTGTCGGAGACGCCCGAAAGCGATCTCGGTTTTGTTGGAGATTCTATGCTGCGGAAGCTGGTTTGTGGCGGCTGAAGCTATGTTGTGGTGATTGTGGATAGCCGATGTGGACATCGGCACCCATGACAAAAAATAGAGGATCAAAATGCCGCTAGACAAAATGCTTCGATACCATATTGAGATATAAGTTTTGTAAAGAAGAGTTGTTAATATTATTGATAGAGAGGAGACTAGTTATACAAGATAGATTAGAATTTTGAGAAGCCCTAACAACTAGCTAATATTGCGTAGAAGATCTTTGACTAAAGAGCATCTCCAAAAGATTCCCCATATACATTGGTATTTGTATTTTTAGAGATTTTGTGGTTCAACAGATTCTCTATTCCGTTCTCCAAAATAAAAAATTCTCCAAAAGAGAGAATTCTTCAAAAGATTGAAGTGTTTTTCCTAGATTTAGATAATTCTCCAAATAATTTTGGAGAATGCATTAATTAAAAGTGTATACACTTGTGATTGGTCATATGAAATTTTATAAATAAAAATTATATATAAATATAACTAATAAATGTAAGATTCTCTAAAATGAAACAGTTGTTGGAAAGTAAATTTAATTTGAAAAATATGACTTTTGACTCTTCATTTTGGAAAAAATTATAGAGAAACTGTTGGAAATATTCTAACAACCTAAACAAGATAAGACATAACCATATAATTATTACTAGTTGTATCCGTCGTACCATGTACGACTACGGTTCGATATTTTATAAACAATATAAATAGGATATTAGTAAATAAAATCTAATATAAATAATTTATGGCTTGTAGGATGTATAATTTTTTATCAATATAAATGATTAAATTTAATGTTGAGAATGAATATATATTATTAAGATAAAATAATTAAATTTCTCTTTTTCCTTGATGATATTTCATAGATATTTAATTAAAAACGAAGATAAAATATGAATAATTTTTTAAATTTTCAAATATGGAAGAGATAAGTATAAAAGATACATACAATTTAATTATATAAATATTTAAAATTTAATTAATTTAATATGAGACCAAACTCATTTTTTGGTTCGATAAAGTAAAGATTAGATAAGATTAAATATTATATTATTCATATTTTATTACTTTTCATGTACGTAAATAAAGAGTTTATCAAATATTTCAATATATCTATTAAATATTTTTTATCTATTGTTATTAATTTTAAACATTATAAATATTTATCATTAATATTTTGTTATAAAATAAAATCAATATATCTATAAATAAATTTGTCAAAAGATATATGCTAAAACATTTATATTTATTTTAAAATATTAAAAGTATTTTATCTTTAATTTTAAATACTTATATAAGGAAGCTTTCAAAAGATAGTGTTATACTAAATAATATTGTTTGATGTTAGAGATAAATTTAAATTAGATAAAAAAGAATTTAATAGAAAGAAGTTATTATAATAGAAATAAAAATTATTTTTGTAAATATGAGGTGGGGTCAAAATCGTTCTGGTAGTTCGAAAAGATATAGCTTTAATAGTTATACATGATTTTTCTATTTAGGATAAGAATGTATGAGTTTGGTTCAAATGAAACAAACTCTTATCATAAAACGAACTCTTATCCTAAAAAAAATGCATTTTTTGTAGTTAGTAAACTCAAGAATGTATATTTGAAATTATAAAAAAATAATTATTATTATCATTAACAACATCTCATAAATAGTTTGGGAAAAGCAAGTCGAGTCCGAACCACAAATCGGAGGATCCGACTTGAATCTTCGAGAAGACTGGGACAGGATCTGCCGATCTGGGCTTGGGAGTGGACCGTGGAGGAAGCCTTCCTTACGCTGTACGCCAGGCACAGATAAAGCCTTTTGAGATTGGGACAATCAAACGCGACGAAATTCAACCCGAGGAAGATGAGATCCAACATCGTTTCCGAGGTAAACCTCAAGTTTTATCGATTTTTTTTCAGTGGCTTTTTTAAGCATTTCGATCTCGCTCTGCTATGTTCATCAAATTCTACCCGGTTCAGCGTTCTAGTGCTCGACTGCAACCTCCTTGAATTATCATTTCTTTAGGTTTCTCCATTCTTGTGGCGATAAATCAGTTAGATTGTAGCATAAGTAAGGTGTTCGTAGCAATTAGTGACTGATCCGACATTTGCATTTGGGCAATTAGGGCAGGCTGAGAACGAGGAGATGCAGAGAATTAGTTTTATTTGGTAATCTAGGGATTCTCTATCCAGTTTTGTTGTGATTGGCATTAATGTTTCCCTACTCGACTTCACCTTTTGTCTCGTTGGGTTATTGAACAGACTAAGATAATAGATCAAATTCAAGTCTTTAAAAACTATTTATATGTCATAATAGGCCATGAGTTGTACAAGTTTGGTGTTGATTTGACGTTTCTGGTATGCAGGCTGGTCTGCAAACTAGAGTGCACCAGTGGTGGGAAGGCATCCCATTTGTGACATCTGCTGTGGTGATTGTCTGTTCCATCATTTATTTAGTTTGCCTTTTATTTGGCTATGACTCGTTTGAAGAAATATGCTTTCTGCCCTCAGCAATTGTGTCATATTTCCAAGGTACGTCTTCTGAAAATAACTTTCTTTTTGTGTCATTAGAAAGCTGCATCTGAATGGCTACGTTCTTTGTGAATTTGATTCTGAGGTACTTGCATTTTCTTGGTTTTTGTGCAGTCTACCGGTTTTATACATCCATTTTCTTTCATGGTTCGTTGCTGCATGTCATGTTCAACATGTTGGCTTTGGTTCCATTGGGGTCAGAGTTGGAGAGAATCATGGGTTCTGTCCGCTTGCTGTACATGATAATTTTGTTGGCGACATCCAATGCTATTTTCAATATGGTTATTGCATTGGTATCAGCACATAACCCTATATACCAATACCCATTCTTCATGAATGAGTGTGCAATAGGCTTCTCAGGAGTGCTTTTCTCCATGATTGTAATGGAGACTAGTTTGAGTGGTGTCCAATCTCGAAGGTTAGTTTATCTATTTTACAGTTATTAATGTTAGTATAGATTTGTATTTCTTCGATTTATGATTGAGCTTTGCTTATATATTGTGTTTCTGCAGTGTATTCGGACTCTTTAATGTGCCAGCTAAATGGTGAGCACGCTTTTCACCTGATTTTGGCCTTTTTAAATAAAAAATTCTGCCTGATGATACCCTGTGTCAGGATTTGCTTCGTGATATCTTTCTGAAATATTTATTTAGGTATGTATGGATCTTGCTGGTAGTCTTCCAGCTTCTGATGACTAATGTGTCATTTCTTGGTCACCTGTGTGGCATCTTATCTGGGTTTGCTTGTACGTGCTCCAGAATAAATATTTTTTGTGATATTTTTTGTGATATTTTTTGTTGATTCTAGTTTTACTTCAATCCAATGCCTAGATGAATTAAATTACCCGTGATGATGCTTCATTGTTATTTGCAGATACGTATGGGCTGTTTAACATTTTAATACCTGGAGCAAACTTCTTTTCTGCTATTGAGAATGCATCCTGGCTTGTAAGTATGGTTTGGACTTCTGGAAGACATACTTTTTTCTGCTGTTAACAATTAACATGCTTGGGTGGTATGACCATTCTTATTTGCTCAATCAACTGTTTTGCATGGATTCATGTAAGGTTTAGCATGATGATGGTGAGTGGTGAATGAAATTATTTAATGAGTGAAAATATAATCAGTTTCAATTGTGTAAGTATGGGTTGCTTTTGAATCTGAAGCTAGAAGAAGGGCATATAAGTTCACATGTCTTTTGTTGCAGAAATTCTTTTTGACCTTTCAGTCTCACATTATCTATTATTAATGAATTTGTATACTGCATAGGAACTGTTTATGAGGCCACAATGTTATTACTTACCCAATCCAATGTTGAGATTCGAGATGTTGACTTAGTCCTCATGTTTGTATATTTTTTTCCTGAAACTGATGCGGCAACACTTTTTTTTGTTACTTTCTCTGAGCTCTTAGTCAACATGTGTGAGGCGACCTAAATTTATCTTATGCTCTGGGGGCAGTCCGTCAGGTTACATTCCTACATATGCTGGTCAAAATACCACATCCAGGTAAAATCTTTGACCAACTGTTGTTTTTTCCCATGTAAGAACCTGAGTTTCATGCTCTCTCTCTTCTCGTACTTTCAGTGGGGTGACCGCTGGAAATGTTTGGAATCATCTTTCTTCATGGATGCCGCAAAGGGAAGCCTCTCCTCAGGTAGGAATCATGCAAGTAATTACTAATTAGAAGGTATAGTATTCCCTCTAGTGTGGCATATTAACCTTCTATAACCCTTGATTTGTAGTCAGCTGAAGATAGAAGGTTTCCTGGTCGTGGGAGGACCCTTGCAGCAAATAGAAGCGACACTGTTCCTACTGTACCTTCTGATTCAAGCCTACAGGCCAGGCTTTTGGACGATAATGGAACAGACCCTCCTACTGATGCCACTGCTGTTAATGTTGAAAATAGAAGGTTCTAAAATAACTCCATAGGCATATTTCTGATGTTTTGAGTTTTCTCCTGCATGAGTTTCTTGTTTCTTCTGCAGAGGACAATGTGCTGACTGTAATTCAGTCTTTGATTTCCAGCTTAAGTTAAATATCATATCCATGCCATATTTGTAATTAAATTTTATCGTTGTGAATTTGTGGGCCTGAGTAATAATATTCATGCCATATTGTGATTGAAGTTTATCGCTGTGAATTTGTGGGCATTAGTAATATTTCAATGTTAAGATTGTATATGTTGAATTTTCTTTCTGTAAAAGTCCTCCATTGACGCAGCTAGTCATGATCTTTCTGTCACATAATACAAAAAGTTACTGTGAATTGTTGCACCATCATCTTTCAACATATATTCATGCTTGCTTTTTGATTCCAGGCAGTCAACAGTAAACAATGATGTGGAGCATACCGGAGTTCATCCACCAAATAAGGTTTTTTTGTGGAAAAGATGGGACCAAATGTCATAGATTAATCCAGTACCCATATATGACTCTTCATTATCTGCGTGGTGCAGGATTCAGTTGCTTCTAGTGAAGACATTCAAAAACTTGTTGCAATGGGTTTTGATAAGGTAAACTGAACCTAACTTCGCTAATATGGAAAAAGGTCAAGAAATAAAAAAGGACTTAAACTGGAAACATTATGCTTCATTTATCACATAATCTTTCCTTCTTGATACAATAATGGGCACTCTATGTCTTTGAGTTGGATCTGTCTTACAATTTTATTCCATCAAAATGCCTAAAATGTATTTGTGATTTTTTTTTTCAGACACAAGTCGAAGTTGCACTGGCTGCTGCTGATGGAGATCTGGATGTAGCAGTAGAGATCCTTATGAGCCAACAAGTATGAAACTGAAGTAAACGTTACCAACATGCACGTCTAGTTTTCTACTACGCTCTTTAATGCTGCTCTATCATAACTTTGGCAGGCCTGAACTCGCTTGTTGAAGGACCTATCCATCAATCCTGACTGCTGATACACAATACTAAACCAGATGTGTTCAAATTGTCTGTGAATGAGATCCAGTGAGTGAACAGCATGAAATCAAGAGTGAACTAGTACAGTTGACAATGGTTTGTACTTATGTTTTACAGAAATCAAACACATTGGAAACATATGTTTGCTGAAGTTCTGCGTTCTTCAAATGTATATTCACTGACTATTTACTGAAGTTCTGCGTTCTTCAAATGTGTCTAGTCTCAAGCCTCAACCCAAGTAACTTGATAAAATTGCCAAAAAGGAAATAAGTTGGCCATGACCGAAAGAGGGCCCTATTACTTGGATATATTGGTACTTCCAAAATTACCACCATATTTTAATCAGGCAAAAGAGAAGTCCAATCCGAGTCTAGGAAAGCCAAGTTATCATTTTTTGAAATGCATCATAGCGGCTCAATTTGATCGGCTGGAAAATTTAAGCTATCCTTTCTTCCATTGTATGGAGGAAATCACGTTATTCCTGGGTCGATCAGAAGGTATTTGCGCTCGAAGACGTGCTTTCTGCCAAGCCAAAACAAAGAAATATTAAGCGTAGAGTTAGATGTGAACGTTTGAAGGCAAACTTGTAGTATAAATGTTTCTTGCGCAAATACTTGCCATCAAAACAAGAGCTCCAACCCACTTAGAATCTGTTTCATAAAAAACGCAACAAATCCAGATTCCAATTCAAAAAGTATGGCATCTCAACCAGGTAAGACCAGTACGTCAAGATCTGTAAATAATCTTCAGTTGAATCGACAAACGAGTAGGGAAACAAAATTGGATATACTTTAAAGATCAAAAACACATTTGCTGGTTTAGTATTTTTCCTATATGACAATAGATAAATCGTCGCCAATAAACTATCCAAGTCCCTCACTTCCAACAAACCAATAAACTGCAGTTTCTAGCTCTTCATCTTGTCAGTTGAAGCCTCGGTTTGATGGATAACTTCCAGCAACTTTTCTTAGCACAAGATACGCTGTAAGGGATTAACTTCACTGTCTACCGTCACAGTACATCCGTATCACAGCATCAGCACCAGCAGTGAACAGCCAAGGTTGAGTTGGATGGAACTTGCAATCTAGGATCCCTGCAATATCAATCATAAGATTAATTATTTTAGATAAGGCATCAAGCATATGATACGGATTTGCAACAGATATTCTTATGAATAATATTAGCAGTCACCTGTTGCAGGAGATTAGTTTACAAGAAGAAAAGAGGATAAACGGGGTTTTGCTATCATAATCCCAGATCATCAATGATGACAAAAGGCAACGAGGAAACTAAATTAACTGACCTCTTCCATTTGAGCTGGAATGCCCACGGAGAATTTTCAATGGGACAAGAAGAGGATTCTGGTTGAGATCTTGATACACCATTCCGTGGAAAACATATGCTGTGCAATCATCAGAGCATGATGCAAACAATGGATAAGACTGATGGAAAGCCACACTCGTGATATCCTTCGGATGGCACCTGAGGATATGGGAAAAAGGTAATCATCATTCTTAAATCCCAGAGACATGAAATCAAAGTTGCATATTGACGCCATAAAAAAAATTTACAGGGAAGTGAGAAAATTGCAGCTGCTCGGGAAATATAGATATAGGTATCCCCCCAGCCTATTTTTAAAAATAGAAAAATTCCATAAATTGAAGCATTAATTATAAAGGTACTTGCATATGTACAAGTTTAAGACTTTCAGTTGATTGGACATTGTTTTGTCATTGGAAGCTAGCCCTGTTCATACGAATTAGAGGAAACCTAGACTAGATTTAGGTAGTCTGTAAAGTGAGCAAGGATCCATTTCTCTACTATCCAAAATTCCCAATCCCTCATTCTCACAGCCCCTCATGAGACAAATAGATTGTCAAAGGCATCAGGTCAACATAAAACTGCTATATAGGTGTTGCATGTTAAAAACATAAAAATCAGATAGAAACGTTATGAAGTTGTTAGTCACAAAACTATTTCATTGAATTGAAAATCATGGTAATCTAGCTACATACTTGAGGACTTTGTAAGGTCGAGATGAAAGATCCATGTCAAACCAACACATTTTTCCTTCTCGGCTTCCAACAATGATATTATCACCTGGGGAAAACAAGATGATTTTATATATAAGAAGAGATATTAGTATATTACAATAAAGAATAATAATCAATGGTAGCATCCCATAGTGAGGCAAGAAATTACCTCCAGGGTGGACTGCTATGGATGAGATTTGACGAAGTCCAGTCTCAAGCTTCTTAACGAATGTATTTTTTGCCAAATCATAAACACGGATGTTCTTTTTAGTTGCAACAAGAAAGAAAGAGCGTGTAGGATGAAAGGTTGAAGATACTGGAATCCCATGAAGCTTTGCGAAGAATTTTCCTTGTGTGACCTTCTTTGAGAGTTGATGCAAAAGCACAGATGATCTAGATTCACGTAGAAAATGGGTCAAGGACAACTAACTGTAGATTGACCTTTTCGTGATCCATTTCTAATTACCAATGGCCCCAATTACATCAAAAAGTATTATGAATAACATAAGGACAAAGTGATGTAACTATGTTACACTAGATATAGGTCTACAATATTCATCATATAAGAACTTCGATTTATTTAAAATTAAAGAAAAGTACCAAACAGTGTAAGAACAAAATGGCTGAGAGTGCACAAAAGAGAAAGGATATCAGCTGGTGTGACCGTAGAGAAGTAGTCTCCTCTCCGATGCCATTCTATAGAAGACACAGTCTGCCAAATCCAGTCAAAGAAGAATTACCATTAAAATCTTGACATAAAGCTAAGGTTCAGAAGGAAGACATCCAAGGGAAAAGGAGACTAACTATACCTTAGAGTGACTTAACTTCACACCACCATGCTTGTCATCTTGAAGCCAGTTGACAACCGATGCTGCATTTTGTAATAATAAATATGGTCAATAAAGGAAATCAGTTGAATAAATTTCATATCTTAGGAGTTTACTTTATTCATAAAGATACACAACTAACCAGTGTCATCTGACGGTACTTCAACATGCAGAAGTTCAGTAATCTTGCTTCTATGTTCCGCATTTCCCCGTCCAGTATCTAAAATGAAAACATCTGATCCCCTGCATTGTATTGATATCAAGCATTTGAATCTCCATGATTTAAAAAGTGAATTTAATAAACAAATTTGCAGAAACCTACACAGCAACTGCCAAAACCGGTAGCTCCTTCGATGGATTCCATGCTACATGATGGACAGCTTCACCCATATCCCAAACACGAGTACATCTACAATCACTGATGCTCCAGATCCGCACAGTCCCATCAGTCGAACCTTAGAAAAGTTACAAGTACCAATTAGTTTAGAGTGGGCAGAAGGATCATATAAATTGGAAACAGCATGTGGACAGAAACCCAAACCTGAAGCAATCCATTGGGCAGAAGGATCAACTGAAATGGAAACAACAGCTCCCTTGTGACCCTTGAACTCAAGAGCACATGAAACAGGGTATGGTTTGAAATCCTTAGGGTTTGGCAACTTGGGTTTCAGGGCATCAGGATCAATATTAAGCTGCAACGAAAAGCGTTTGTCTTACATATTGAAAAAATAAAGCTAGATCTATGAATTAAAGGCAATTAAGGGTTTGATAAGTTATTCTTGTACACAAGTGCTCAAAACTTACTCTCTTTCTACGAACTCTAGGACACATGTATATATCTAGACAGCGCTCCATAGCTTCCTTGACAGCATTCTCATAGGCTGGGACACTTCTCAAGGAAGTAAACCTAATCAAAGATAAAAACAGCAGGTTGGCAGACAGATGGCGTATAAGGTTACACTCTTGGCAAGGATAGTTTTATATGTTAACATATATGAGATGACATATAAGGTCGCACTATAACCTCTTTGGTATAAACTTTGGACGATCTTCATCATCCATCATCTGGTAAGCATTTATTTCTTCCTGTGTTGGAATATACTCCAAAGATGGGTTGACAGATTCCTCATGACCTGCAATGTAGGGTAAACACTATTAAGCAAAAAGATAAAATCTATGCTACAAAAGGCACAGGAAATATGTTTATACCAGGAGCTTTAGACTTTGGTGGAGGAATATAAGCTAATCCTCTAGTCTTTTCAGATGTTCCAGAATCATCACCCCACAAGTGATAGAACTTTGGTTCTTCCTCAGGCTTATCAAACTTTATTCTTCCCTCTCGGATAGCTCTGACCAACCGAATAATCTGAGGATCACATGACCAAAAAGTTGTAGGATTAATGCAACAGCGAAAAGATACAGGATTATTATTGCTACTAAAGCTAAAATTGACTTTAGGTAGCAGCTTGGAACCACCATAAGTGACATATATATCCACTCTGGCGTCAACATGAAACAAAAAATATATTAAAGCATACATTTAATGGATTAAAAAGATCCAGATATTGACCTTTTTACTCTCCCATTTTGAAGGAATGAAGCGCCTTTTAGGTTCTGGTGCATTTGACAGAGGATGAATGGCATCATCCCATTTAAACCAATCAACATAAGGCTGCAAGGAACATGTTAAGATACCTTGTTAGTATCAAAGACACCTGCAGACTGCCTAAAACCGCTAAGAGAAAAAAAACTTTAATCGAGAAAAAACATATGTACCTCATATGGATCAAAGTCAGGATGCGGAGCCTTTCCTTCAAGCAATCGATGAATTAGCTTGGTTTCCTGTTTTGTAAGCTCCACTTCCTCATCATTGTACTCATCAAAAATTTTCCGCCTAAATATTAACAGAATTGATGGATTTCAATCTTACATTAATTTCACATGCACAGTCAGGTGCAAAAATACATATGTTTAAGAATCAACTATAATGCAGCCACAGAGTTAAAAAAAGGATGGAGGTCGACTAAGATGGCAAGTTAAGATACATTATCAAACTACGGTTGGAAGCAAACTGGCCAAGCTTATTGTTTTAAATCACCTAAAATCTGGACAGAACTCAAAAGAGTTAACAAGAATCATAGCTTGAGCATGAACAAAATCATGATATGTATAGCCTGCCAAGAGCCACAAGTAATTGTTTCTTCTATGATCATGGATAAGAAAACAACAAATCCTCCAAGGCCTTCAATTGCTTGTTTGCAATACTATTTACTTTCGTCTGAGAAACATCTGATTGTGCTTATTATTCCATGGATCACCTAAAATATGTAACATAGTACATGTGGCAGGCTGATAAATATTATTACCGGATAATCCACTATGAGTTATAGGAGATTCTAAAGATAGAAAAGATGTATAAATATGTGACGTAACAAGATTGATATACAAGTATGTGACAAGACAAGACTGATATATGTGTTGAAAACGCACCAATCCTTCGAGTCATCAGCACTTGCTAGAAATTTTTCTAGCTTATCAAGCCTCTCTTTCTTTTTTATCTTCTTCCCTGTGATGTCATACCCAATGTGTTCCTCCTCCCTGTACCACTCCAAGGGAACATCACCAACAGTATTGCGATGGCCAACCTTTATAAAAAATAATCAAGTAATTACTTGAATCAAATACTATAGTATCCAAAAAAATAATACAACGATTTCAAACATACACAAAGCTATCTAGATATTCACCTCATCTTCGGAAGAATCACTCTCGTCAGCCGGTTGAGGTCCCTCATCACTTGCAGTTCCAGCATCATTATCGCTCACATGAGCATTTGCTAACAAAGATTTCAAGAGAACTGATCAACAAGTATAAAAAATTGCTTTGCACAAATTTCAACCTTAATTTTTAGGGAGTATTTTATTTCTCAAGATAGTGTCAGAAACCTATCTAGGCCTCTACTACTACCCAATAACATCTTTCTTCTTATCCTATCATGTAACGTAAATAATCAAAAGACAGCGAACAAGAAGTTGCAAATTTAAGGCATGATGGAAAATTAAAAGTTAAGCTACAAAAAGATTTCCATGGAAACGGCAATTACCATGTACCTCGTCTTCAGAGGATTCAGCTCCATTCAGTTCTAATTTTCCCAGGTGAATTTCTTCATCTGAATACTCCTGTAACAAAACCCCCACATCATGCAACTAGCAGAACAACTCGGCATAACACATGGATAATATAAAACATTTTCCAACGTTCAAACATATTAAAAACATCGAACTTGGCATTTATTACAACCCCAACCTTAATCTACTCCAATCAAAACCAGACAATAAATTACAGAAAGAAAACCCAAAATCATCCGTACCTCTAGCAATAGAAAGGAATCCCTCAACCAAGAAGAAACTAACGGAAAGCCAAAATTATAAAGCTTAAGAGCTCAACGGCCACATTTTTACACGAACAAAATGGAAGCAATGCAAGTATAGCTAAATTGAAAATATTAACTCTTAAAAATTAAGTATGTTGCCTACAGGTTGCTGGAGCAATGCTTGAGCATCACGTTGCGATCTCTTCAGCTTACGCTCTCTCTTCTTCTCCTTCACACCCGCCACTTTGCTCTCTTTATTCTCCTTCTCCTCCTTCTTACTCACCTTCTTCTTCTCCTTCTTCACTTCCTCAAGAGGAGCGACACGACCTTCCCTTCTTCCCATGGCAAGAATATGTTGTCCTTGAACTTGAACAAAGGGATGGCAACGGGCGAGAAAGGAAGAAGAGTTTGGTTAGGGTTTAAGAAAGGGGATTGAAAATACGGAAGTTGGGGGGAAGCGTCCTGTGGCGGGTGTATTTACGGTTAGGGCCCAATATGGAAGTATTGGGCTTTTCATGGATAATGTAAAGGCAAAAGATACAGCCCGAATTTCTGAGAGAGGCCCAGATGACCCAATAACGCTAAACAATTGCATTTATTGTAATAATTTTTAGCACATGTAAAGTTCTCCCTCTCAATTGTCAAGGAATACTATTTATTTTGTATTAATTTAATTTTTTTATTTGGTATAGATCTAATGAGAATGGACGTTTATGTGAAAATGAGAAAGAACAATCGATTGGATGAGGAGAAATCAAGACCGTGGACCGCTTCACTTTAAAAAAAGGAGGGGGGGGGGGAACTATGGCACGATTGAATTTTTGGTGAATTATTCGCATATTTTTAGAAGAAAAATATATGGGACGTGCGTGAATTGTGCATCAAAACAGTATTTCGTGCATTAAAAAAATTGTTTGTTAGTGCATAAAAAATGGTCAAATGTCCATCAAAACTACTATAATTTTGTGCGTCAAAATTCATTGTTTGTGCATAAAAATGGCCGAATGTGAATCAAATTGGGTGCACCAATATATGTTTGTATATCATAATTATTCATATATGAGTCAAACTAATTGTTTTATATGCATCAAAAGGTTCATCCACGAATCACTGATCAAAGAGCGAGCAGCCGCCAGGTTTAATGATTTGGTGGGATCCACACTGTTTGCTTGCCCGGTTCCAGGATTGGAGTATCACTCACATCTATCGGGAGTGCAATTCTGTGGCGGACTTCATCGCTGGATCTTTCAGACGTGTCTCCTCCTTCCCGCTTACAGTTGACCCGGACTTACTTACCCTCATTCGTCAGGATGCTCTAGGACGACCAGTATGATATTTGTGGTCACCCTAATTACTTTCCTTATCAAAAAAAAAAAAATATGCATCAAAAGGTTCATGTGTGCATCAAAACAACTAAAAAGTGTATTTTGTTTGTGAGAGCATCGAAACCATTTAAATGTGTATCATGAACCAAAGAAGTTCAAAATCGATGCACAACGTGTATCAAAAAAATCAATGCACAAATTACTAGTTTTGATACACATACAAGGCAAAATCGATGCACAAAAGTTTGTCTTACTTATAAACTAATT